>CALYLX010000116.1:0-600000 GCA_944990035.1 Clitopilus passeckerianus | reverse complement strand
TTTCCCTAACACAACCCTTGACGCCCAGAACTCTTAATTATATCCGAACGGCGTTATCTTCATACTCGAAATCATGCAGCAAAGGACCAGTTGATTCACCACAAGCATCCCAGAAGAATGCAGCGGTGCTTATACCCTTCTGTAACCACAGAAATGTTCCAGGGATCCTATTGGAAGTACGGAGTGCAGCTTTGAAATCCCATTCGGGAGAAATTAGGTATGAAATCACCAATGAGTCAATTTAACCCAGCTTAACATGTAAACTTGTTCAGTTTTCCTGGCGGACGCGTTGATCAAGTATAAAACACCGTTCTCACTCCAGCAATGCGCTGACAAGATTAATTACTAGACGGACAAATCATACCTAGAAACAGCTCTTCGAGAAACGCGTGAAGAATTGGGAATCAGTCCGCAGCGTGTTCAGGTTCTCGGTGAGGTCGGACCTCCAGAGCTAACATGGCGGGGCGGTACCCTCGTTTGGCCTTTTGTGGTATGGGGTCTAACGCAACCATCCGTAAATAATTTGTTCATCACATTATTGCATTCAAAGGGGTTCGTGCAACCTGAAAACTACGAAGGAAATTCAATAGAAGATGATCCACTTCCATCTATCGACCTGCTCTCACTCCACAGCGAAGTGTCGCAAGATGAAGTTGCGCTGGCGTTCCATCTGCCACTTTCGACAATTGCGGATCCGTCACAAATAACAAAATCCATGTTCCGGGGTAACCGCCCCTACTCTGTCATTGACGTTACAGATGTGATCATGGCCAGTCGTGGCAAGATGATTCCAATCACGAACAAACCCAGCGAGGAGGACACGAGCATTCTTCAAAACACCAGAACCGGACAAACCGGTAGCATTGAGGTCTGGGGATTGACAGGGTGGTATCTATCTTTGTTGGTGAGAATACTGGGAATCCACGGACAAGAGTAGAGTTGGAATCTGTACATGTACTTACCTAGTTATAATGCAGACTCTTCCACAGAAACATCTGATCTTCGTACATCATAGATGTGTCACTGGCGGCGTCGTAGGCCTCCTTTATCTTTATCATCGGTTTTGCCAGTTGTTGAAGCCTCTTCAGGCACTGGCTCCTCGGGTCCATCGTCCTTCTTGCTGGTCTCAGACGCCTTTGAACGTCGTTGGGGCCAAGGACTTGATGGCTTTGTCTCTTTGGACCGTTGCCAGATGAGATACAAGATGGCCTCCGCTGCTGCCACTACGAAAGCAACGAGGAGTCCCAAGAGCACTTTCTAGAAGCAGAACCGGGATGAGCCAGGTTTGACGGATGCAAATGAACTGACATACCCATTCATTCTTCCAACCTGTTTTGTCGGCCGCCCACCAGGCGGCGAAACCGGAACCAATGACACTCAGAATGGAATTCAGAAGTGCTGTGATGGCTTTCCTTTCACCTTTCCTCTCCAAAGCAACTTGATGGGGATCTTTCGGAGATGTGTAGGTGCCAAACTTGCGTTCTGGAGAAGTCTTCGTTCCCGCAAGTAGAGCGACCATAGAGAATGTTTTAGGGTCTAAGGGTGGACTTTGTGCGCGTAAAACATCACCATTCTCCCGGGCCCACCTAGAAAGAGAAAGCAGGACGGAATAGGGTATAGTAGACGGCTTTGGTGACGAAAGGTATGGTCTTAATGCCGTGGCCATGTCTGAGGGTAACACGGGGTCCACAGCCCGCAATGTTTCGAGCAGATGGTCTTCCAAAGATACATTGAGTTCATTCACCGGTTTGGTGTTTTCCATGGACAAAGTGTTTGGTAGTAACAGAGAGATGAGAGCTATGCTGAATGCTGCGCAACACGGCACCGAACCGTGACCGTGCCAGGATATCTCCGTGTGCTAGCCGTCGGCTGCTGTCAAGAGGTATCTCAATGGAGTCGTTGCCTGTAAATCACGATAAGGACGGTTCACAGTGAACGCACAGACGGTTCCTGGAGAGTCAGAAGATCACTGTGGTGGACGCGAAGGAGTAAGTTAGAATCATGAATTCATCATTCATGAGCGTTGCAGCGGCCTGACAAAGCGGCGATGTAGTAAGACGTCGATCTGAGCGGTGTCGGTCCTCTCGGACGTTAACCTGTGACCGTATTCTCGCCAGCAATTGTCCCCCAGAATGGTCGAAAATCACACGGGTGGTCAGGACTTGCTGAAGAATTGGAAGGTGGCCAGCGCAAAATTTGACATTGGAGTTCGGGACAGCATTGCTACGTTGGTGAAAGCCTTGGACAGCACAGCACAGGTACTCGCGCAGAGCAATCAGGCCAGGTGAGAGATCTCTGAGAATCTAGCTCAGACGAGATTTCATCCATCGTTTTTCCACAGAATACACTTCGGCGAAGATGACTCTCTATGGGCCGACCTTCGCAAGCTATGGCGTGAGCTTGAACGGACTCAGCTCACTTTCTGGGACGCAGAGGATGAGGAAGGCACCTCTAACAGGGAAAAAGACCTCCGTATTCTCTGTGGGAGCTTGGCCAAATTCACTCGGAATCTCGTTGCTGGCGTGCCTCAGAATCAGACCAAAGCCTTGTGAGACCCTGGTGCTTTCAAACGGTAGTCCCTCAACTAAACTTCGCAGCGAGAATGAGCCCGAGATTCGACATCTAATTCACTACCATACCTCTTGGTCGGCAATGGAGGAGAAAGATTGTAATGCTCCTGCCTCGATCCATGTATCCTGCTTACCTTGTGCTCTCAGCCGTGGTTGTGGCTCGAATATTGACTCAGACACTTTCCAATATGGTAACTGCCAACGAGGATCTCATGGTGAGGCTATGGACAACATATATGGCCCTTCCGGAGGACCAGGTCATCTTAATGTGCGTTCTTCGAAGGTCCCGGAAAAACATAACTAACGAGGCATCTGCTAAGGTAGTCGGCTGTTAGCATCACCAGATGCACCAACGCTACTTACCACTTTCATTTTTATTCTCAATTGTATTCACGGCAGCCGTAAACGATGGTTGGTAAATCTTCCGCTTTCTGATGATCTCAAAACTAATAAATCTCAAGCACAATGCTTGGTCGATCGACAATTGGCACTCGGGTCTGCGTAACACTCTTGGACGACATGGTTCATTTGTTCGAAGCCGATGAGGCTTCACCAGGTGCTCAAGCTTTTGATGTTGGGTGCGCATATTTCGCTATTTCGCAGATCTACTTTCGATTGTATACCCACGTTTTACCGATTTCGTAGCTATGACATCCTGGCTCAACTGATCGAACAAGGATTAGCACCCGACCTTTATGCGAGGTTCACAATGTGAGCTCTATTCTGAATGTCTCGATCGAGAAACCTTACCGACTATTTTTCTCAAGTTCGGATGAACCCATCACACCCCATCAAACGACATTGCTCAAGATAGTAGATTCGTACTTGCAATCATCGCAATCAACGGCAACAACGCCTGCGCCTCTCAAAACGGTGAAAACATATCGGCGACTCAGTCCCATGCTCCTGAAAGCCTTTCACGAGCTCTCTACGTATGGCAGAACTGCCATTGAGCGTGCCTTGGTTCCTACAAGCCAATCCGCGGAGCCCGGATCCGCGTCAGTGGAGAATAGTTCACAAGGTTCGCCGTCCATTGCTCCCCTGCAGCTGGATGGCATTCTGCCGAAAGTGTGTGAGGCACTTGTCCTTGTGACACAGTGTATTGTCGCAATCAGTCTGGAAGCAGAAAGTTCCGATGCCGAAGACCAGCCTCAGGACTCCCCACCATCAAGAGTGGAGTTGAAGATGTTTTTCATCGAGACGCGGGTAGCGGATGTCGGTATAATCGAGGCATTGATAGGTCTATTAGCCTTTGCCTTAAGCTCGATCAAGTCCGCTCATTGGATACCTTGTATTTTTCAGGCCTTCTGCAACAACTTGATCTGTTTCTGCCTCGTATCAACTTTGGGAAGCCAGTTACAGGACCAACACCAACTGCGTCCTCGGTACCTACTCCTTCTGCCGACCTGCCGAAAGGCGACGGCGCTGGATTTTCCTATCTGAAAAGGGACTTAACCCGACTTCTGGGAATTCTCTGCCACGGCTCCAAAGCGGTGCAAGATCGTGTAAGAGAATGTGGAGGAATCCCAGTTGTCATGAACATGTGCGTTGTTGATGAAAGAAATCCATGTTAGTCGTTATCTCGTCCCCTTGCCATTTCATTATCCGCTGACTGTTCCTAGATTTGCGAGAACATGCCATCTTCACATTGCATAATCTATTGGAGAATAACCCAGAGAATCAGGTGGTAGTGGACTCAATCAAACCGCCTGGTCATTGGGATGAGAATGGCGTGCTGCAGAACGCCTCTGGACCAGTTTCCGCCTGACGTGTGGAGGGAAAGCTCGGAGGTTATCAGATAGTCCTGACCAAATCGTGTAATCTATCTGCATACGCTAATTAATGAGAAACAATGAATACCACCGAAAATCTAATCACGATGTATTATTCGTCATCATCATCGAAAACGGGTGCCTTCCTCCTTCCAGCACCTTTGACCCTACGAACCTGCATCTCTTCATCGGACTCTTCCTCACTCTCAACATCCATATCACCATCCTTATCGCTGGCTTGTGCTTCACCAGAGTCCCTTCGCGCATCCTGTTCAATCTTGGCTTCCAGCCGGTCCAGTTCATCTTCCGTCCCTTCAGCGGCATTAGCTTTCCTTCGTTTCTTGCTGGTAAACCCTTCGTCCTCCTCCGAATCGTCAGCAACGAGGAAATCATCCTCCTGATAACCTGAGGGCTCTTTGTCCGACCTCTTCCTTCGCTGAGAGGCATATCCAGCGCCATCTTCACCTTCTTCATCAGAGCCCTCGAAGATGCCACCAGCATCTTCCTCCTCGTCGTCACTGTAAAAATTACGCGGTCTCGTTTGCCACGCCTTTTTGCGCCTTCGCCCGAGGCCGTCGGCAGGTTCCTTCTTCTTCTTCGACTGTTTCGCGGATTGTTTGATTAACTCCAGTACCTCCTTCTCTGGATCCGTCGTTGGATCAGGTGCCATCCGCAGTTTGGCAACTTTGGTGTGTTTCTGGCCGACTGCTCGCACCAGCATCCGATGGGTTTCGGATTGCATCCCTGTTGGGCGTAGGGACATTTGACCGGTGATCACGGCCTCTGCCTGTAGAACCTGCGAGCGTTTGTGTTGGGCGACAAGATATGTCAAGCCATGTCCTTTGCTGGTCGGCTCAGCTTGGGAAGCTGTTGGTTGCGAGTTTTGAGATCCTATATGACGCGCGGCGCCAGCAGATGTGTCGACCGTTTGGTTTATGTCGAACAGTTCCTTGCCTAACCTCAGGCTCAGAGTTCCGTCTGACCATCGAATGATGCGGCCATTGGATTGTCGGCGCTGAAATAATTTCAGAACTGCGGAACACGTTAAGGAGTGTACATTTTGACATACATCTAATCCATCTTCATCTTTTGTCCAGCGCCAGCGGACAGTATTTTCAACTTGAAGTTTGATGGACATGCTTTTCTCGCGAACGCTCTCCGTTTGATGAAGGTCTTCATCTTCGTGTTCAGGGCCAACATAGGTATCAGGATGGAAGGGTTTGGAGTCCACTCTGACATAATTAGGCATACGTATTACCCATGTCTGCGAGACTTAATGAGAAAGGGTTCATCGAGCCAAAGAATTACCTAGACTCACGTTACCGTCAGAGGATTTTGGCACTGGAAGATTTGGAAAGGAAACGTTTGCTTCCTTAACTTCTTCCATAGCCAAATCTGGAGCATTTTCGTCTTCCTCATACTCAAGTGCTTGCCTACGTTCGCGTTCTGGAGATGGCAGTCGTTCTGACTCTGCTCCAGAACCAGATGGCGAACCTAAGGCCCTGAGAGTGCGACCACATGGTGAGCCACATACACGGAGGCTCTACTGGGTTCTCACTCACTCGTCCTTGCCGTCGTCGTCGTCGTCATTGCCGAACAAATCGTCCATAGTTTCGTTTTCTTCCTTGTTCTCATGAATATCATCCATTTCAACATCTTCTGTTACGTTTTCGCCATAATCGTCGCCCAGCTCCCGTTTTGCGCCCGCGAAACCTGATGGATTTGATTCACCAAGAGCACCAGCAAGACTCGACATCAGCGTGAATGTAGTCGAAACGTTCAAGGACTATAGGCACGTGACTTATTGGGATGTCAGTTGTCCAAAAATGGAAACAGATCATTTTGCTGGAGACGACCACGTTCTCTGCATTGCCCAACTTTTCGCTCTGTTTAGAACAAAGGAATCAGCGTTCAGCAGGCTACTTATCATTGTTGGTTTCGACGAGGCACTGTGGTATTAAGAAGCTGATCCTGGTCATCGTTTCATTTCTCGTTGCCATCCTTTCCTGAAAATCTTGGGAACCCAAATTCCTATTTCTCGTTTTGGTCGAAGGTTCTGATGCTGTGCGGCAAGTTACAAACGGCATCTGCACACCCACCTCCCCTCTGTTTCTCCCCGATTGGCGGGGCGACCATCAGCTCATTTGGTCTTCCCAGAATGGATGATGGGTAGTTACTCAGCGCCGGCAGCCTGTGTAAAGTGACTCTTATCCAGCCAGTCAGCTCAGATCTTGATCTATCTTTCGTTATCAAGCTTTGGATACCAAATCCCATTGGCGCTTCTCATATTCCCCGGCGTGATGGACTGTGACATAACTGTCGTTTAATCCTAGAGATCTTGACAATCGGGGTTTACTGTCACCCCTGTCCGCTGCAACTTGCTGCATTACAGCATTTCCTGTGGGCGAATCTCGATATGGTATGCAACAGACCAGTCGGGCTTCCCCCCGAGGATCGAAGTCCAAGGCAAACAAGCTGTGGCAGTATAAAACAATGACGCTCCCGCTGTCTTACCCCTCGTTCGCAACCATCCGACTAACATGACTGTGATGCCACAATAGTAGGTCCAGGTACATATATACGATCTCCCAGGATTGACCCAATTACACAGCGCACCCTCCTGCCTTTGGAGTCCCTTCGACCCTGCACCATCATACCCAGTGACGTCGAGTCCAAGACCGCGCCAGGCTATTGCTACGCCTCGTAGCATGGACCACTTCGAGGGCTACACCTACCCTAGCAATCCTCTTCCACAACATACCGCCGGCAACGGGGGCTACGACTATCCCACCCAGCCTCAACATGTTCGTCATCAATCACAAGAGGTTCCACGCCACCAGTTTGGCACCGCAACACCACTTGAAGACGCTGCCTTCTACTGGCCCGACCACCAGTCGACCAACGACTCCAACAGAGGCCAGCCCGTCGACCATCACTACCACCAGCATACCTCTTCTCTTGGGTCGAACTCGAACTATGAAGTCGCACCATGGACTGAAGCCCACACCACTACTCAGCCTTCGAACACCATAACTCACAGCACGTACTCACCATATACGTCTGCGTCTGCTTCACCTGGCTTCCCTGCCTATTCCATGATACAGCTTTCACCAAACATGCATCGACCTCGCTCTGTAGAGCAAACAGCGTCTCCATTTGTCGCCACAACCCAATACTTGTCACCTTCCGCATCGCCCCATTTCGCGACTGGTGCTGTTGCATCAGAAAATCCTACAGTACGTGTCTGCCTATACTGCCTCGATAAATTGAGCTGAAATGAAATTCTTCCACCTTAGCCCAGCAATCCAGATGGCCATCGGGAGCAATTGAAGTTGTTTAGAGATGCGCTCTCCTTGCCAATGGCAAACACCGCGGGTCCATTCGTGCCACAGAGGATGTACATTCCCCACACAAACAGCGACCGTCGGCGCTATGTCGAAGAGATCGATCTGCAAGGACCTATCTATTTCTGGATGCAAGACCCAGAGGAATGTGGGATTCCTCTCGTTGATGCTCTTCATTCTCGCGTCAGGCGTCTTCTACACCGCGACGAACCCGTCTTCGAAGGCCGAGGTCCCAGCATCTCGGTACGGATCCAGGTGAGTCGATATGATATTGCCTTTCTGGTGTTCTTCTCACATTCGTTGTAGTGGCCGGGGTATCGTCCATGGAGTCGACAGATCCCAACGAAAGATTTTCGCAGCCCCCCAGGACCGATCACTCGTGCCAAACTGGCGAAAAATGTGGCGAAATGCGTTGACCGCTTTCTTCAGGCAAGTTGTGCCCGATATTTACACACGTCCGTGTCTTCTGACTGCTGAGTTAACACAGGCGAGATCAACTCAACCATTGGAGGATGATGCGGATCCACGTTGGAAAGTTGGATCAAGACCAAATGAGATCAAACTTGATGATCTTATTCTTGTCAGTATGCATCATGTCTCAATGGGCAGCTGGCAGCCCCATCTGAGGCTCCGTCGTCCGTTCCCTTCTCAGGCTTAATTTATTGCGAAAAACGCTGCTTATAGCTGGTTTTATCTCTCTTGCTCTTTCGTTCTTTTGGATAGAATTCGTGCACTGCTCTCTGGACTGTAACCCAAGCCGCCAACCCCTCTGTAGCCCTAGTCTAATTTATTGCTGTGTTTGTTTGTAGCTGACTATCTGTATCTATTCGCATATAAATGCGTCATGACCTTGCCCAATGCCCAACGGATCCTTTTCATGTGATGGTGGCTCTGACAATGGTCTCGTGGTCATGCTGTGGCCGCCGGACAGGACATAGCATCTCCACACCACAGCGCAGAAGAAACCTTACTTTACAGATGCGGCAGCCTTAAGAAGGTAATATCACACTCTGAGCGAGACACGACGGCGTGTCAGGCCTTGACGGATTGTACCGTAGACAATGGCGGTGATCAGATGAACCACCAAAGAAATATCACATCAAATAACATGCGCCGCGACGTGCAAGGAAGCAATTGACAAAACTTCGACCTCTGGCGTGGTTGAAAACGGCGTGTGGCCTTCATTTTTCCTCGGCGCCCATGATGACGGCGTCAATTGGGCTCTTTAGCGTTCTGATTGCCATGCAAGGCTTCTCAATGGCGTGCACATTGTTTTGATCACCCATCAGAAGTTATCGAGTCGAGATTCTGCGCTGGGTGCCGCAGGCTACCGCAACCCGGTAACAACCGTGGGTTCCAGTGCATAATTCTCCAGAGAATCGGGAATTGGCAATGGTAACGCATGCTTCGCAGCTGGGCGGCCCTCATCCGGGTGAAATCAAGTTACCTTGAGGTGCGCGCAGCATTGAATCCAGATTCAATTCAATTTATTCAAAGAACCTCTGAATGACGCGGGTGAGGCACGGAAGCATACAGTACTGTGGAAATTCCGGCCCGGCCATGTCAGAATTTACACGCTACTCCGTCGTCGATGCGCAATCCCATGCAATTGCAGTCCCACATCTGAAAGTCCTCGATCGGGTGCCGGGGAATTATGGAAAGCTATCGTACAGGGCAGATCTGAATCCACGGTTGAACATTTTTGTCAGCCGCTCCGACCTTTGTATGCCACGATATGATAGGACCAACGGACATTTGAATAGAAACCTGGAACAGGAGAGGATCACTCGTTCGGACACAACGAGGACGGTTCGATCCTGGGCTTCTCGTTTCTAATGAGATTCTATACAGAGAAACCCGCACAAGGAAGCTCTAGATTATTTCCCATAGTAGAGAGGTTGTGTGATGAACAGATGGCGATCGAGTACATCAGTCCACTATCCGCCAAATCAGTCACTCATGCTTCAGCACCCTCAAGGAGGGAGTCGGACTCTGTGTGCGTTTAAGGTGGAGGTGAATAACAAGGTGTGAGGGTTACATCTGGTTCGCTCGATGATCCACCAAGCATGCTCAGCGTGATGTAACAGTCGACGGCGTTGGACGGCGTCCTTGCTCCCTGTCATCAATCAAAACATATTTTGAATTATGGATACATGAAAGGGTCATATACATATAGTTACGGATAAAGAACGAGTAAATACGTATATCAGAAGAGACGAAATTACAAAGGCGTACGATTACTCCTTTGGCCAAGGAGAGCAATGTTAAGATAAGCAGAAATCCTGATTTAGATTCTACCAAGGAAAAAAAACATACGAAACCCCGAACATCGAGTCGTTGCATGCAGAGATGAGCCCTGAAGCCCTCCTATGTGAGCCAGTCCATGTCCATGTTTTCTCTGCCATCGTCCTCACCGCCGAACATGTCGGCATTGTAGTCCCATGGATCGAACAAATTGGAGAGGTATCCAACATCAATATCGGCGTCTTCCAGAGCGGGTATTTCGTCGAAGCCGTCTGGAGTGGACCATGGGCCATAGTCTCTTCCGGTGTCGAGGCGAAGAACGTCCATAAGATCTCCAACGAAGGAGCCGTCATCAACAATTAAGGGAGCTTCAGCCCTTTCAAGAAATTCCTCGGAAAAAAGGTCGATGCGATGGTTGGCGCTGTTTGACGGGCTGATGCCTTCATTTTGAGGATAATGACCTCGGGATATACCTGTTGAAAATTCAGATTGCAGACGGCTGAGGCGAGTGTAGGCCTGATGCGTAAGTTAGCGGAG
The DNA here is from genome assembly GCA_944990035.1 of Clitopilus passeckerianus. Classification (NCBI taxonomy): domain Eukaryota; kingdom Fungi; phylum Basidiomycota; class Agaricomycetes; order Agaricales; family Entolomataceae; genus Clitopilus; species Clitopilus passeckerianus. The sequence goes on along the minus strand of CALYLX010000116.1, from coordinate 589,533 downwards.
GGAATATGTCGTAGATTAAACAGATTTGCAGACCCTTCTAGAAGCGCTGACAGCTTCTTTGAATTCGTGCGGTGTCCCGTCGTCAATCAAGTGGCGATAAAAGCACTTTCTTCCGAAAGGACAGGCCGGTCTTTTACTCCTGGATGTCGAAAGTTCGAAGTACCTGAGTAGATGTCAAAGAGGAAACCATGGATACGAAGCTGCGTCTAACTTGCAGGGCACTTTTCTTGTGCTTTCTCTATACTTTGTAATCACCGCTTTCTTTTCCGGACCTTCCTTACGGAAGATAGACGATGGAACGACATAACGCGAGTTTGTCCGACACATAGGACACTTCTTGGTATTATCCATACCCTCAATCATAAATTTATCTGGGGGATGGCTTCTCCATCGACGGATGCACTACGAGCATGGAAGTAGTTTGTGCCTGGATATCAGTAGCATCCGCCAAAGGTTTCCGAGGTGATTCTGTTGCATGCAGAAATTTACAGCAGTTCCCAGCAAAGCAGCCTCGAGGGCTGTCATAGTATTTACACAGGCCACGAGCCTTTGAAGTTACTGGTCGAGGACGAACTTGATTGTCAGTGTGAATTCATCGCATTTCGACCGTAGTGTTAGATCGGCTAGATTGAGTGGTAGTAACGCGTGACATGCGTGACATGTAACGCGACGCGCTCCTGTCGTCACGTGAGTCTAAGACCTTTGTTGACGACCACGAATGGCTCCTGCGCGTCGAGCTCGCACTCCCGATGATTCTCACCTCTATGAGGACGACACCGACAAAGAGTCAGACCACGAAACGCCGAAAGCACGCAAGAATGGGCTCAAGAAACGTCTGAGCGAAGCTTACAATCCAGATAATGATGGCAGTTTTGTTACAGACTCAGGACGCGTACCTTTGCGCTCGGTCAATATCAACGACGATGCTGCTGAAAAGCGTCGTCGGAGAAAAAGCACAAAAATCACTGCAATGGAAAATGGAGCTGCGGACTCTCAGCAAGAACCTTCTGCTGAACACGATGGTGGAGAATCATCAAGAGCTACCAAGCAGAAACAGCCCTTGAAGTCTATAGTTCCTGCTCCTGCAATAAACGTACCCAAGGACATCATGAGCTCAAATTATGAGGAATGGATGAAGATGGCCACCGATAATGTACGTCCTAGTTCCCTATTCTCACCTCAACGTGGTGTTTACGCTCAACAGAAAATTAATGCTGCCAATACTTGGGATTTTGCTCTGATTGACTATTTCCATGACATGTCGCTTCTGAGGAATAACGATGATAACTCGATCAATTTCCAACGTGCTTCATGCACACTCGACGGTTGCGTCAAAATATGGACGAGTCGAGTGGACAGCGTTGGGACAGACACAGGGAAACTCCTAAGCAACCTGGCGTCAGATGGAAGGGATGGAGAGGAAGAAGATGAAGAGGGGGAGATGGTGAGGAAGGACGAAAGAAGAAAACCCATCGCCCTGCCGCCACCCTGGCCAAAGACCCTGCACAATTGCGGAGCAAAAAATTGGAATTGGAGTTCAGCGTCGACCCCCTTTTCCGAAAGACATGTGCAGATTTTGACGAAGGGGGCGCACAGGGTCTGCTCATGAACCACCTTAGCCTTGGAGTGGAAAGTAATGGCGGCATGCGTGTTGTCTTTGACGCCAGTGATTCAACTGGTAAGGTCGAAGAGGAAGAAATTATTGAAGAACCTGAAGAAGAGGTTGATCTCTCCATGCTGCGTCGTAAGACTAGCCTCGTATCTCAATGCTTCCTTACTCACCAGCGTTTTTTTAAGGCCAATTCCTGCCAGATCTCGACATACTTGAAACTAGGGTTATTTCTCAGTCACTGGCGGACTTCTCTTTCGCAAAAGATGCGTTCTCATTTGACGAAACATACCTCCCCGACGCTGCTCTTCAGAACGACGACGACGACGACGACATTGGTCCCAGCATGGATGTTGGAGGCTTCGACATGGACACAGGAGATAATGGACCTCATGAAGAAGACTTCTTTAATGGTGGTGATACCGGTGGTGACGACTTCGGTGGCGATAACTTTGGAGGCGATGATTACGGGGGAGATCAGCATTCCAATGGTTCTGTTGGGCCCAGCAATGATGATGACGATAACGCCCAAACTGGACCTTTTGTGGCTTTTGACCCGCGGCGCGCTCCTAACGAGAAGGACCTCGTCATGGCCATGAGAGAGGGTGATAGTGGAGATGGTATGATGGACTACTTTGACCAAAATGCCATGAAGAATTGGGCTGGACCCGAGCACTGGAAGTTACGTCGGCCAATTCGGCGGAGTGAGTTTCCAGCATGTTCTCTTCATGGTACAATTGATATATCTACTTTTCAGATGACGGCGAGAATGGTGACAAGAAACCTAAGGCACGCAAAGAAAAGAAGGAAGCCTTCAAGATTGATTTCCTTAGTCCTATTGACACGAGCAAAACTCTCAAGGACATATCCGAAGAGTTGTTTGCTCCTGTCACCAAAGGAGCTGGAATCAATCTGCCTGGCACAGGTGCAGGGGCCAAGAAAGGACGCAAGAAGACAAAGGAAAAAGAAAGGGACGACCACAGGCTTCCTGATGACATGCACTTCTCCAGCAAACAACTAGTCACTCTTTTCCTGAAGCCAAGATTCTACGTATGTTCTGGCCTCTGTCGTTGGATCCGATCTGACTTTTATTCCTGGTCTCTAGTTGAAGATGCGTGGGAAGAAGGTTAGGATGAACGAAGGGGATGGTGAGGTTGACGAGACCTTCTGGGCACAAGCTGCCAAACAAGCCAACGAAAATGGCATGGATCAAGATGATGATGGTAAGATTCTCTCTCATCCTGCCATGGAACAACTTTGACACCACGCTATTCAGGAGGAGAGCAGATCCCGTTCAATACACAATTCTTCCACGAGGACTACGATGATGATGGTCCTGGATTTGATGACGATGGATATGATGGTGATGGTGGTCGAAAGGGCGACCCAGATGAGGAGGACTTGCTTGCCGCCACTGCCGGCCAGACAAGAAGAGTCCGGCCACAATATGTGAATTACGCGAAGAGAGCGAAGAGAGTGGACGTGCGCAAGCTCAAGGAGAACATCTGGAAAGGACTGGACATCGTGGTTTCCGAGAAAGGAGAAGATGGGATGGTAAAGCATTTTTCTTTCATTACTGCCCTCATAACTCATCTCTCCCCTATCTAGGATGTTGATAAGGTGGTCCTGATCCAACTGATCCTACAGAAGCACGATCGTTCGGCCAAGTCATCAACGGACTTCAGAGATCGTACCCGAGAGAGAAGATGGCTGAAATCAGCACCAGTTTCTGCTTCATTTGTCTGCTCCATCTTGCCAATGAGCAAGGCCTGAAGCTTGAATCGTCGCCGGATGACGAGGCCCTATGCAGCCGACAGAAGATGACGAGGACGGTAATTCAGACGCCAAGATTCGAGACATCTGGGATCTCAAGGTCAGTTTTTCCGTCCTGTCTGCAACTATATTTCTTAATTCGCCCTTTCTTCAGATATATCGAGACCCTGACGTGGGGCAATCTGCCTAATAGAATTGGGTAGCATGTTTCATATGTTTATTTTTACTCTGTCACTAGAGCTGTATAATTGGTTTAACTATATTACTGTAAGATTTTTTTCTTTGCTGAGATCCTTCGTCGGAAAACGTTGCTCATAGAACTCGTTTTGTATAATATTCAATAATTGCTGGTAACTACACAAAATATAAGTTCTCATGTCAAGAACATGCCCGGGAGGCATCTGGAATGATGACTCTGCTTGAAACTTGAGAACCGGTGAGGCACTTCCACAGTGTATAATACACTCGGAGTCCTGTTGAAAATACAAGGCCCATTTTTGCGCCACGCTCGTTGCCAGTTAGTGCCTTTGGGAATAAGGGCATATGCTCGCAAATTACTCTGCCACCTTCCGGTCGGATGACAGATTTATCTTGAAACACTGGTTAAATTGATGTTTGAAGAGTTTGAAGGGAGATCAGCATTCCGATCATGTACTAGAGAGTGATACCATGGGCCCCAGTACGAACCTACGATGCATGCAGAAAAGACTTGCTTCCGTTGGAGCATCCGCAGTTTCGCACCCTTTCAGAGAAAGCGGAAAAGCCCCAGAGCGCCCACATGCGCCTATCCATGGTGCTCGGGATTGATCTGCTCAGATCCATGATAGGAGCCGCTTCTGAATCTCGGAGCTGCTGGGCTGGGCAATTGAGCTGTCTACAAACAGCAACCTCAACTGAAAGCCCATGTATCACGGAAATCAAATAAATGGTGCTTCTGTCTCTGATGATAATGCGACCAGTTGGATCTGCAGCATTGCAAGGTCGCCACTCGCCGATTCGTTTGCACAGCCCAGCGTCTGTGGGAGAACAACCAGCATCCTCGACTCCAAAAGTTGGACGTACTCAAGCAAGTTTTTCTTCATGTTAAACCATGCGGCACATACGGGTGAACCGAAACCAAGATGTAAATTGGATCTATTGAATGTACTCCAAGTAGGAGAGTATCCAGGGTATACAGTATCGTTGAACAGCTGCGGTCGATAGGACGGAGATAGGTATTCTGCGTCAACATAATTACGCAGCTATGATCACCATCAATTGCCGTTAACCCGTGGATTTGCCCGAAGCTCGGCCAGGTACTGGTGTGCCTTCCCGAGCATCCAGATAGGAAACGCAAATTTGAAGTTGGGATACGCGATGGCGCAGGTTTTGTTGAAAACACCCTCAATTGCCTCTTGAGGCCACGATCCATCCTGTCGGTTACAACCTCAGTTTCAGAAAACAGAAACGTCGCTCGGAAACTTACCGGTAGTTGTCGGGACATGACAAGTCTCATACCACGCTCGATCGGCCTGGGGTGAGGATAGCGCGTACATGAGGGACATGACCGCCCAGCATGTCTGAACAGCCTGGCTTTCAGCATGCTCGACCCATTTACTTTGTTCGCAGGACTACCAAGGAAGGTGTTGGTTAGCCCGATACAAGGACGGGGTAGGGCAAGTAACCATACCTTGTAGCTCTCGCCCCAACCACCATCGGCCCTCTGCTTGCTGATAAGGAACTCACAGGCCCTGCGAACAGCTTCACTCGTCTCATAAGTTTCTCCAACCAAGGACAAACTCTCTAGCGCGAATTGGGTCGCATAGGTGAAGCAAATGCCCCAAGAACCAACCCAACCGCCTTCAGGGGCCTGAGCGGCATGCAGATATTTTATTGCGCCGTCAATCGTCCGTCTACAAAGAGGTCAGTTACGCGTAGCTCAGGGACCAAGGTCAAAAACGTACTGGATATCTTTGGCGCGATACTTGGGATAGTGCTTTCTGAAAATCGACAAGGCGGTGATGACAGAGGTCGTGCATTCGGGATAGCAATATTCAATCATGATATCACCTAGTACAAGGTTAGAATTCGTCTTTGTATAACCCTAAAAGCTTGCAAATTTACCAAAGACCTCGGCAGGGTTGAGCAATTCCAGCCATTTGGGCCCTCGAATGGGTTCATAGCTTGCAAATCCACCGTTTGGGTTCTGCATGGTGAGCATGACGTCGACGGCATCGAACAAACGGCCATCAGACACTCGCTTGGGGGTGAAACTGAGGGTACTTGTCAGTAGGCGAATGTTATTTCTAGGAGAGGACATACTCGAGATGATTCTGCAAGTAGAGAGTAGCTTTGAGGCCTTCACCGGTACAGTCACTGACAGTATATCCCTGCTCCTTGGTACTGAATCCCCAGGCGCCCTTGGTAGTATGCCGATACGAGGTATGGTGGTGTTTAGGGTCGGTCCTAATCTGCGCGTCGTCCAACCACTCCAGCGCCTTGAGCAGACTCTCCTTGTTCTCCTCCTCGTTTGCTAAGCCGGTCTCCACTAGCGCTTGAGTAATGAATCCAATATCCCAGAGTTGGCTCCCGTTTGTCCCGCACATCATCATCCCCTCAGCTCCGATCCACATGAAGTCCTGGCGTTTAATAGCATGCTGCTTGTACGCCTCACTTTCGGGACCTTCACGGTGGGCACGAGCAATGAGGTTGAACATCTTGGACACAGGCCCAAGAGTTTGATATTCCGTGTTCTCATCTTCAAGGACAATAAGCTCGTATGCACGGTTGACACCTGCACGACGGAGGGGAGGGAGGATACAATGCTCATAAGAACTCAGGACGACGTTGATCATGTCAAAGAGCTGGCTGTGAGGCGCATAAAGGTCAGCTGCAGAGACGTTATTGCGCTGGGCGGGCCAGTCGACGGTGTAATAGTCCTGGGGATAGAGCTCCTTTCGGAGGGAGAGAATGAGGTCGTTTTCTTCAGCTTGGAATTTGACGCCGTAGAGGTAGCTCATTGGAATATACACCGTTCGGGTGTGAATCCACCAACGGTGAGGGTGGACTGGCACCCAATCCGGAAGAAGCCTGAGGATTTAAGAGTGTTAGTCGTAGTGGTACGGGGAGCGAACACACAAGGCTTACCAGAGCTCGGGCGGGACAGGATTGTTGCCTTCCCACTCGTAGACGTTCAGAATGGATAGCCAGAACTTTCCCCAGGCAGGAATAGCACATGCGCCGCCTAAAGGCAAGATGATGAGAAGGGACGATAATTAATCCCCGAGACTTCACCAACCAAGCTTGTGCAACGTTCCTCGCGCCTTAACACACACTGGATGATCTGCGTCTACGCCTAGGATGCGGAGTGCAGTGTAGTTAAGGCCAGTACCAAAGACAGTAGAATGTCCTTCGACATGACTGTAAAAGTTATGAGGGACCGTCATAGGTAACATCGGTGGCAGAATTTGCGGCATTTGCGAATCAAATAATTTACTCACATTCCCCAGCCACCGTCCTCAGGATGGGCACGGTTCATCAGGTAGCGTATCATTTCCAGACGTTCCTCTTCCTTGAAGGTCATTCCAGAGACATAAGAGCCAATAACGAGGCCAGGAAGTAGGAACATTGGGCCTCCGTATTCCCCAGCCCAGTGACCGTCATGGGATTGCAGGTTCTTGTAGAAGGTGTATCCGTTCCTGGCCGCTTCCATAGCATTCTTGGCCGGGGGAAGCGTAGGTAGGTTCTATAATTGTGGCTCATGAGTACACCATCTCGGATGATTCTTGGTGATACACACCGTGTCCATACCCAACCAGAACTTGTCGACGGTGTTCTGCGGCCATTCCTTTTCCTGCTCTTCTGTGCGCATGTAATGCCAAGTGTGCCTTCCGCCGTCATTTACCAACAGCCTCCATTTCGAGTAGTCTGTGAAGGTTCCCTTGCCGGACAACGGTACTTTAAGGGGAGTGTACATGGTAGTATGAACCAAGCTGGCTGTCCATGAATTTCAGCCATCATACGATATTCGGGTCGACAGACTTTTTGAATTGAGCGCGCGCCTGTCACTGCCACGGCCATTCGCTCCGGAAATAAACAAGGATCAACAAGTACCTTTGCACCATGTCGTTTCGCGATTCTGCAGTCGTTATTATCGAAACAGCCAGGACAAGGGTCAAAGCTGGCTTAGGACTGCATGAATTGCTCAAGAAACCGACTGTAGTGAGTGAAAACAGCTGAACGCTTCGTCAAATTTTGAAGTTGATGGTGTATCAACAAGGACATCCCAGCACGCGTTGGTTTGCGAAAGAACGCGTCCGGCGAGTATCTGAACAAGGCCCAGCAACCCATTCCAAATGAAAATGGTGTAGAGAAGCCCAAAAATGCCTCAACAAGCGGCGCGTCTGGACTTCCTTGTCAGTCTGTGGCAGGAGCTGCTGTTCACGATTACCTTGTAGGCGATGCCCTAGACGAAGCTATCGCAGCAGAACAGGATGTCATGATTTCATGGCCATTTACCGACGGCCTAGTTTTAGACTTCACTCAAGCTGAGGCTCTTTGGTGTGTGGCAATCTCTACGAGTTCTTGGCTTGACCTAAACGAATGCTCTCAACAGGAAATATGTACTTTTCCAGCAACTACACCTCAGGAGAGTGCAGAATGAATCACCGGTTCTATTATCTATCTTTGCCGGCATGCCAAGGGATTTGTACGAACGAACATGCCAGGTGTTCTTCGAGCGATTCAACGTCGCAGGTTTCGCTATAGTTGAACGACCAATCGCCCAACTTTATGCAGCAAACAGCCTGAGTGGAGTCGTGGTTGACATTGACGAGGGTAACACCGATATAACACCCATCTCTGATAACTTCGTTCAGCACCACGCACGTACCACAGTCCCAATTGGCCTTTCTGACTGCCAAAACTACCTGGCACACCTTCTGCGCACAAACCAGTCTATCACTAATGCCTTCTCGCCCGCTTCCAGCCCCCTTGAGCCCGAAGCACTTCATTCGATACTGCTGGATCTGGTCAAACAACTATGCGCGGACGACCAAGTCAAAGTCCCCTCAGACGGAGAGACCGCCATTCAGGAAGACGAAGGCGTCACCGATATCGCTGCCATCGTTGTCGCAGGAAAAGAAAAGGCTGTCATCGAAAGTGGCATGAAGAAAAAGGCAACTGCAAAAGCGTCTGCCGCGGAACAAGCCCGTGCTCGCGAGATTGAAGCTCTCGACCTCATCACTGTCTCATTCCGTGGACAGTCCCTTACCTTGGGGAAAGAGAGGCATCGACTCTGTGAACCTCTCTTCGACCCTACGCTCCTAAAAGACGTTCCGGGGACTAAACAACCAGGCTCAGAGGCCGACAGGGTGCTTCCTTTACAGGACGCACTCGGACTAGCTATCTCCCAATGCGACGTGGATCAGCGGCAGTCCATCTGGTCCGGGCTATTCGTCACTGGCGACATAACGCGGCATGTTCGAGGTAAAAGCGCCCAGCTATCTTCGGCCACCAAAGAACTCATCTCAATTGATTTGCGCTAGGTATCGGGGTTGCACTTCAGTCCCGCGTAGCACCTTGGCTTGCGAATTCCGACTTGCAATCCGATGTTCAACCTCGTTATGTTCGCAATCTCAACGTCCCGGAGTACTACGCTGAGTACAGAGATTCTGGGAACGGGCTGGCTTCCTTCCTGGGCTCGAGTATAACCGCTAAGGCAAGCGAGATCTGTTTTCAACGATGCCGAGATTTACTAGAACATTTTCTTTAGATCACCTTTATTAACGATGCTGGAAGCAAGAATTTCGTGGCGAAAGGCGACTATTCATCTCAAGGACCTCGGTCAATTGTCGAAATGTCACCAGCCTTGTTGTAGCATAGACCTGCAGGTTGTCAAGTTCATGACGGCGGCGTGATCCGATATTTAGTTTCAACATGATATCATTGCATATAATCTTGAATGGCATGGTGCAATATGGCTTGGAATAAGATGATACAATGTACATGCTACTTTTATGCGGCGGTTGCCTCAGTGAAGGTGAGGATATCTGAATCACCTTGGTCGGTAATGGTCATGACACTGCAAGGGTTGTTTAGAATCGATACTACGTTGAAACTCAAGATGCTCACCCCACTCGGAAGAGTTTACCAGCAGCGGTACCAAGAGCAACGTTGGTGCCGGCAAAGTGGTGAACGGTAGTTTTTGAAAGCATGGCGTAGTACTCCAACTCAGATTTACGGAGAGGGGGGCAATTGCCAGCAATGAGAACGAGTTTGGCTAAATAAACACGATTAGTTCAAGGGACCTTCTCAGCCTCACGCTCCAGCCCCCGAGAGGAATTGAACCTGGAGTACACACCTTTCCCGTTACGCATCTGCTTCAAGGCGGACTTATAGCCCAGCGAGTACTTTCCCGACTTGACGACGAGAGCAAGTTTGGCCGAGACAGACTCAGAGGACTTGGCTGCCTTTGACTTCTTGGTGGGGGCCATTGCGATGGGTTTTGGTGGTCGTCGAGGTCGGTGGGCTTGAGGATGGCGATAACTTTTACTGTGTTGTTACCAAATCTGGCAGCGAGGACAGCTGTCCAGCTTTTGAAATAAGGTTTGATCTATTTCAGCCTCCGACATTTGTCGATCGCACGTGAATTTCAGACGCGTCGTGGCGCGTTTCCGTCGCGTTAATCCGTTGAGAAACAGCCTATTTCGCCGGGTTTCCACCGTGTTCGAGAGAACCCGATGGCCAGGAAGAGAGATTTTTATCTATGAAGAACCTTAACCGATGATCTGAACTATGAAGCCGACCCAAGCAACCTACGTCCCAAGTCATCCAGAGTCCATGATCGTGGATTTCGGCCTGGGGCAGTTTGATTCTTTTCTGAAAGCTACACGGGTAAACCTAGGCCGATTTTTTGCAGCCTGAGGCTAATCGTTTCCCATGATGTAGAACTTTGACGCTGGAGAAACAATCGCTCCGTTGACGGGTTTGACGAGGGGTCTAAAACGTTATACAACTGTGCAATGCGGGGCCAGAGATGACGACCACGTCGAGTTGAATTCCGACTTGGTCTTTGGTACGGTTAGGGTCCATAGGATTATTCGCTTACCTGAGCCAACCCTCTCATAGTCAACCACTCTTGCAAGCCGAATGTTGCATTTGACCTATCCTCGATGGATCATAGTCTTTGGGTCTTCCGAGCTCTCAAAGCTGTGGTCAAAGGCGACAAGCGTACGTTACATCTGTTCACATTTGCGAGGACCTAATTGAGCAGAAGTACAGTGACCTTCTTCTATCCTAGCACAGAATGGGATATGGATCAGAGTTTCGTGTGTGAATGTAAATCAGCAGTACGGGCATTCACTCTCTTCTAACCCCAAACCAAAAAGCTCACCTTTCCTAGCGGTGTATCGGCCGAATTCAAGGTGCAAAGCATCTTCCTCGTTCAACTTTGGCAGAACAGCTCTATGTCAGTCCTTGGATAGAAGCTGCGATCAATGCAAGAGATTATATTGCAGAAAATTAGAAGTACAAATGCCTGTCTGATTATTAATGTAAACCAAGAAAGAAAATCCAACCATCGCAGAGCTCAGCACGACTACCAAGTATCCAAGTCGAAGCGTTCCAGCACAGTGCAAGCATCATCCACGTCTTTCTGCGCTTTCTTCCTCATGTAGAAGATCGGGCAATCTTTGCTTGAACATAGAACATCCTGGACGAGAATGAGTTGATATCCCCCAAGGAAAAGTGGCAAGAACGTACTTGATGGAGGGAGCCTTGACATCGCTGGCATTGTGTCCACAGCCTTGCAAAGCGTGCTTGCTGTTCAGAGGTGATTGTCACTTGTTTCTGATATAATTCCCCCATCCTTGGGCGACAGTTATTACAGACAGCACCCCCTTTCACGCTGTTGTTCGGTCGTAACGGAGTCTTGCAGCCCAAACAGGTTACGGTCTTGACAGCGAACTTCATCAGGCCGCCAACAGTGGGTGTAGCAATCTGGATCGTTCTAGTGTGATCTCCAGACACTGCACATACGAGCATACGAGTCAGCGGATAGATGATTGAAATTAGCGTACGCTTACACAAGGAACTAGATTTTTCACCCAGGATGGGCTCGAAAATCCTCATGAGAGGCTTTGAAAGTTGATTCTCCAGGTAATATTGCGTATCGATAGGAAGATTGTTTTCGAGCACCCAAAGTGGATCCTCAGACTTTTCGTACGCAGCAGCCCCTTTGATACCCTTGACAATGACATATGCAACACGGTCGCCGAGAGCAGGGGCAGAACCCGCATCTCGCTGCTTCATACGCGCTGCCAATTCGACGTGGGCCTGTTTTCCAGCGTAGTCTGAATCCAGTACGTAGTCAGTAGTGAGTGGATTCGTAGGTTGCCGTCCAGTCCGTACCATTCTTTGAAAGAGCTTTCGTGATGACGAGCTGCGACATATCAACCTTGTTCTGCAAGAGGTCGGCAATCGTCTGTTTGGTGTATCTGGAGGTGGTCAGTATTTGAGCAACTCGAATGGTCACATGAAGAAAGTAAACTTACTCTTCAGCACCCTTAACGTCTCGATCGATTAACATTTTATGCAGGCATGTTTCGATGACGGTTTGAACAAGGCGACAATTATCACGCCGGACGGTCTAGTCAGCCGTTAAACCTGTTCTCTCCAGTAGCAGGTACAACAAGCACACACCTCGATACCCTTCGTATCCATCTTGTCGTATTTCTCCACCCTTGTCCAATAAAGACCAGCATACCTCTTCTTGTTGATAAGAAGGTATGGAAAGTAGACTTTCTCGAATTCAAGCTTGATAGGTTTCACGAATTGCTGAGTAACAAACTCTGCCGCCACTTTGCCTGTTCGACGATAGGATCGAGTCATGCTGAGAATATAAGGGAGGGATGCTTACCGAGTTCCATGACTGTTGCGAGATCTGTGGGGCCGAACTTAACCATGACTGAATCAGTGTCACCATAAATGACTTCTGCAGTGTGTTTATGTCCATTTGCAATGGAAAATTCGGCTTCGACCTCTTGCTTTGTCTTTTCAATCATTTGGCGACCATAAGACGTGACACTAGAAGAAATAGCCAAACATGGCAATCTGCCGATGGTTGCGCCGGTGAACCCGTAGACGGAGTTCGCACTAATCTTGAGGGCCAACTGTCGCCCGTCCAATACGGCACGCTTGAAAGGATCTGTCTCTTTCTTCAAGTCGGCTTTGGCTCGTTTACGAGCAGAAATAAGGTCTTCAAGAACGGTGGGCAAGAGGCCCTTTCGTTTGGTGGACGTTACGAAGAAATCTAGGGAGGGGAAACATTGACATCAGGCCAGTCAAGAAACAAGGTGGGTAACGCACCGTTGTTTGGTGTTTGTATATAGTCCACATCCTTGACAAGGTTCAGCCTATCGATCGTCGTCTTGTCCAGGAGAGTTGTGTAACAGAGATTATGGGCCATCATAATGGAAGGGTACAGCGAACTGAAATCAAGGGTGGCAATAGGTACATCGTAGTACCCCCTCTGTGGTTCAATGACAGTAGCTCCTTCATATTGGTCTTCGGAGCCTGAGAGCGAGCGTAAGCACCGATTATCCTCATGCTACAGTCAGAACATACCTTCTCCCTTCATCGTGGGCGCAAGGTAGCCTTCACTGTTGGCCTTGCGAAGTAATTGTGAAAGCACCTTGATCGACTGGCCGCGTTGGAGAAGGAAACTGAACGGAACACCCGTGACACGAGCCATCTCGATGTAGTTCACGAAGCACATCAGCTTGTCCATGAGTCGTTGTGGCAGGTAGGCATCCTAAAAATCTTAGATATTGCACTAACCATCAAGTTGGGAAACGATTTACCTTTAAACAGTAGACGGCCAAACGCCGCCTAGATTCTGCCGTGCCGTTTTGCAGCTCCGTGATGACTGAGTGATGGACATCCTCCTTTTGTTCGCCTAAGAACTGCGCGCAAACCGAGTTTAGGGAGTAACTTCGTAGCTTGTGCTCGCGCTGCATGAATTGAAGCACATCCAACTGCAAGCGACCTTCAAGAACTGTTTCTTTAGAATCACGCTGTCCGTAAGCCTTCGAGGAGAAGTGCGTGTTTTTTATTTCAGTCTTAGAACCTGGAGCAAGGGTTAGTCGGATCGTGCAAGGTAAAGAATGCAAACCCACCTTTCATCCTGCCAAGGAATGGGAACTTGTTGGCCTTGAGGGCTTTGGCTCGGTCCATGAGATACGGAAAATCGAAGTTTGAGATGTTATAACCAATAATAACATCAGGATCGACTTCCTCAACGAAGTCTCTCCATGCAGTCAACATCTTATCTTCCTCTTCAAAGGAGATAACTTGGGAACCGACAATATGGGCACACGTATTCAGAGTGAATACGTTCCGTATAAATGGCTGTTGTTCACCTGTCCAGTTGAGAGCCTCGGTACGATGTCACTCACAGATACTAGAAGAAAGGACTCACCCTGACGAGTGACCATGTTCGCAATCTGGATAACGGGATCAATTTGGGCTTCGGGAAAAATACCCTTCCTTCCAGCACACTCAATATCAAAGCTCAGGATACGAAGGGGGGCAATCTTCTGCCAGTCGCCTTCAGGGGCATGCGAAATGAAATCAGTGAACCTGAGGGACTCCAATAAGACAGGTACCAGAAGATGGCCTGGGAATAACTCACTTGACGTCTAACTGAATCTGACATTGGGAGGTCTTGCCCCTGCCGGATTTAAGATGGTATTTGCCAGCTGGAATCTCAATCCAGTTCATCCCCATGACCTGACAGCCCTGTTGGACGAGGCATGAACAGAGCAAAGTAAATCTGGGACTGACCTTGGTATCAATCATGAAACGTAACGCATATGGGATGTTACTCTCGAAAGTTGACACAGGAGTCCCAGGGTTCGGCCAAAGGTCTCGGAAGGTACATTCGCCTCTCTCAAAGACGCGTAATTGCCGGAAAGAACCATCACTTTCCATGCACAAGCAAAAGAAAGACAAAACTTATCTCGAACCTTAGGCAGACTCCTGGGCTCCGAAATCGTGAGTTTCAGGAAAGGTACCCAGTCATCGCCTCTATAGCCCCACAGACTCCGTTTTGATTCGATCTCCACCTTCCGAACGACGGTACGGTCGTCATCCACTTTTGACTATGTGAAAACCTTAGAGAGGTTCAAAACTTGTGCTTGCAAAGGCTCACATTCAGGTCTTGTCGAAAGGCCTCGAGATCAGACTTGTCGAACCCTCGAGGGACCGCGACATAGAAATATGGTGCAAAATGGGTGATGTTGGCCATGACGCTGTGTCCACTCTATAAGCCAATGTCAGCCTCACATTCTTTCCAGACCAAAATCTCCCGATGACGAACCTCTGTGACACCGAACATTCGTATCAGGGGTGTATTATTGTCGTCATACCAATCCTCAACGTCAATTTGTTGGAAAACTGAGAAATATCAATAACAGCTCAAATTTATGGACAACTCCGTACTTATAGAGTCCTTTTTGGGTCAACTGGTTTTAAGTATGGCCTTGACCAAGCATCTGCGCCTCCTTCGGCATCTACAAAACAGAAGTTCAGACCCTGCCGGAGATGTAAATGCATATCACGACTTACCGTGGCCCTCGTTCGCCTCTCCTTTAATCCTCTCAAGCACGTCTGCGAACGAGCTTGTCTGTTTGGGTTGAGAGCCGAATGACTGGTATGTAGGCTGCTGAGTCAATTTGCGCTTCTTCGGTGCTGGTAGGTTTGCCGCGTCCGACTTTGTTCTAAAGGTACAGTTTATCAGTTTTCATGTCATAGGGACCATTCATGGCTTTCAGGACGCGGAAGGACGCGTACCGTGGTCGGGACAGAGGATTCAGGCTGGTAAGAGGCTGGTTCTCCTTGGCGGATACAGGCATGCTGGCGTCTCAACTTCGCGTTCTTTACAGTAATATTATAGTTTGTCGCAGCAAAGGAATTTCGCGCTCTGGCGCTATTCAGGACGCAAGTACAGAGAACAGAAGGTAGAGGAAGCGGTAGGAGTGAAACGCGTGAAGGCGTGGTACAATGGCGCGTTTCGGTCTTTGCCGAGTGACACTGGCCTTTATTGAACCGACGACGCGTTTTACCAAAGACCCCAAGTCCGCTTTTTGCAAGCCTCTTTGTTTACGTATAGAATTGGTAGAATACATGTAGTTTAGTTGTGAATTATTTAGCGCGAGAAAACAACGAATTCAATTTGCTGTCCTAAGAATTGCTTGACATCCAGTGTCAAGGGAATAGTTCAGCCAATTGTCGCAAGGTATCATCAGGGTTGTCAACGGAATGTCCGATGGTTCTAGGGTCTGCGAAAAGCTCGTAGTCATTTCCACCCTTTGAATAAACCCTGTATCAGACTTTCTTGGAAGATGATTTGTTGAGTAGCGTACCTTGTAAGTCTTATCTCCAAAGAAGTGTATTTCCTCGAAACCCTCGTCCTCGACGTGCTTTAGGGCGTACGTTTTATCCCATCCATGAGGGAAGACATCGAATGAGATCTGACCACCAATGGAGTAAGTCAAGCCGTAATCCGGGAATTTATCCTTGAGAGCCTGGACGAATGCTGCTCGGATTCCATGTTGCTTTCAGAATTTTCAGAATACACCAGGTGAGAGGTTCGCAGTACAATACCTTGTCGTAAGCTTGGAAATCGTCACGCTCTTGAACGCTATAGGTTGGGATTAGATGGGAAGGACGCCCGCAGTGGATGATGCATACGTTGCATTGCGCCCAATCGGGCTAACATTTATCATTCCGTTACGGAATTCGACGAATGTTCCGCTAAATAGTAACAGTGAGTAGATCGTAGTGAGTGTAGTCATGGCTTCTCCTCACCGCTTTATCGGAAGGTCGATATCAGCGACATAGTGAAGAATGAAGTTGACCAAGGGTTTATACCGTTCCTCCCCAACGAATTTGATGAAGGACTGGGATTCAAGCTGCTTCCCAAGTTTGTACGCGGTCAGACCATTCTCAGCGAATGCGTAGTCAAAGTCTTCCACGACTACATTTTTTGGGTTAACGTTCCTCCTAGCTCGACGATTGCAAATGGGCTCACCATTGCTTCCATTAACCGAGAGTTGCTCCGAAATCTTGACAAGATCAGAGCCTCCAACGAAACCGATTACGACCTTCTTCCTCAAAGCACGTAGAGTCTGGATCATCTCCGCCGAGGCAGCCTATTAACGCGTCGTTTGTCAGTTATCCCTCACCAACCTAGAAGAACTCGATTTACGCGACGGGGAAGCGAAAGGGTGTTATCCACATCGAAGAGAACGAGCTTCTTCTGAGGTCTATCAGCAAATGCAGCAGAGACCATTCTGTGAGTCAAAATTCAAGCTTTGAATCTCGTTATTTAAGAGAAATGACCGCAGTCCCAATGGTTGCACGGTAGACGTGTTCAAGACGTGTTCGAGGTTGCTCATTGCCTCAATGATCGGATTTGACTGCAATCGACGGCTTGATCGGAGATCCTTCGGGTGCCGGACGTGACTGGACTTGACTCCGCTGCTGTGGTTTATCAGCTCAACACTTTTAGCGACGTCCACAGATCTTGGCCCAGCCTCAGCTGCTACATTCATTGCTGAAGATGGCAGCGACATCCTATCATGTATTCTCGCTTTCACAAGCACTGCTAGATACCCTTACACCGAGGAATCTTCTCAATGTAAACCAAACAGACGGGACAGAAGACACCATAAAAACACCAGACACTCAGGCGGCTACGACATCTAAAGGACCCAGGAGTTGCAATGTCTGCCCTGGAGCTACATTTATCAGTCTTGACGAACAGAGGAATCACTTCCGTTCAGACTGGCATCGGTACAATGTGAAAACTAGGCTGAATGGTGGCAACCCAGTCGCTGAAGGTGCTTTCTCCCAACTTATTGATGGTACGCCATATCTTTCCCAGTCAAGTAGATTTTTGGCTTAACAACATCTCTATAGCTCTGGACGAGTCACTTTCTGGGTCAGAGTCGTCTTCGGAAGACGAGCTTTCCGACGACCAAGATCGCGTGAGGGACTTGTTCAGCAAAACGAAAATACAGTCTCGATCCACTTCCCCTGATGAATCAGCAATCCGCAATACGCAACAGACGCCTTTAACATGGTTTCATTCACCCCCATCAACGCAGATAGGGATTTACCGTGCCATGTTCTCCGATCCCAAAGATACTACGTCGCATCTGGACGACATAAAGGAGATGCAGACTTTAGTCAGTGGTGGGCGGACATGGGCTATGTTCATGGTTGCCGGAGGTCACTTTGCTGGCGCGATTGTACGAGTAAGTCCTGATGACGAAGAGGAAGAACCGGAAACAACGAAGAAGAAACCGAAAAAAACGAAACCTGATACCGAGGTTCTGCGGCACAAGACATTCCATCGGTACACCAGTACGCCGTCTGCTACCTCGCATTAGTTAGACCTAATTTCTTTTGTCAGCTCGTAGGAAACAAGGAGGATCACAATCTGTGAATGATAATGCAAAAGGCCCTGCCAAAAGTGCCGGTGCACAACTGCGCCGTTATGGAGAGCAAGCTCTTCGCGAAGTCAGTTTGACATGCGGTTTCTAACGGCCTGGAAGATCTAATCCGATGACAGGATATTCGCGGTCTGTTGACGGAATGGGCCGACGACCTCAATGAATGCGACCGGATATGGATACGCGCAAGCGTCTCCAACAGGAGAATATTTATGGATTACGAAGAGGCAGTTATACCCAAAGGTGATGAGCGACTAAGGACATTTCCATTCCCAACTAGACGACCCGTACGTGCTCTCGCAATTCATTGACTCTTCAAACTGATCAAACAATCCCAGACGCAATCGGAGATTGCTCGCTGCCTATTGGAACTCACTCGAGTCAAGATATCTCACTTTACCGAAGAGGAACTCAAAGCACAAGATGAAGTATACCTCGCATCACTACCTAAGCCCAAGCCCAAGCCCATCCCAGCTCCATGTGCAGAGCCAGAGAAACCAAAAGCACCCAAACTCACCAAAGAAGAGGAGCTTCTTCGGGACAAGTGGTCTCGCCTCCTTGAAATGGTGTCAAGAGGTCGCCTAGAGCCACTGAAAGCATTCTGGAGTAAGGAGGAGTCCAGCATTGGAGGTATCAATGCGCCAATACCAGAATGGACGGGGGACAGGAGAGCTACGCTTCTGCAAGTTGCAAGCCAGGCAGGACATGAAGATGTCGTACAGTGGTTGTTGGAGGAGCTACGAGCGGACCCGACGATTTCTGTTCCGAACACACGAGCTGGCGGGCCAGAGGAATTGGAAGAACAACACTCGGATGCTTCCGACTCACCTACCGCGTTACCCAAGGGGTCGAGAAGAACAGCGTACGATCTTGCTAAGTCCAAAGCTGTTCGAGACGTGTTCCGGCGGTGTGCAGGGGCTCATCCAGACTGGTGGGACTGGCTCGGCGCAGCCAGGGTTCCGAGCGTGCTAAGCAGGGAACAAGAGGATGAGCGGGACGAGAAGAAGAAGGTCCGCCGAAAAGGGTTGAAGGACCGTCTGAAGGAGAGGGAGGCTAAGGAAAAGGAAAAAGAAAAGGAGCAGCCAAAGATCATCGAAGAGGAGAAACCTCCAGTTCTCGGAAGCAGCAATGCCACGACTAATAAGTTGGGTGGCGCTTCTGGGTCAACAAACGCAGTTGCTGGTTTGACGCCTGAGATGAGGGCGAAGGTGGAGAGAGAGAGGAGAGCCAGAGCTGCTGAGGCTAGGATGAAGGCGCTGGGAATACAGTAGGCGCAGTTTTTTCCATAGGGCAGATATGACCTTTCAGGTGTAGTCGACGTATCAGTCCCATCTGGTGCATATTCATACCACAATGTGTGTCAATAAAAATAAAAGGAAACTTGTTTCAAGTAGAATTTGACACACTCGGAAGACAGACAGAAGTAGCCAGTAGGAGGGTATGAGCCATCGAGGAATAATCTAAAACAAATATAAGTAGCCCACCGCGAGGGTCGAACTCGCAGCCTTCAGATTTTCAATGTTTCTTAAAAGTCTGACGCTCTAGCCGATTGAGCTAGGCGGGCTCACTTTCCAGTTGAAATTGTGTAAATCTGACCTCAAAGTTCCTGATCTGAGCCAAGGCCAGCCGAAGCGGAATTTTGACGATTACCTTCTGCGAACATCCTCCCGCCACCAACTTTTTCGAGAGATGTCGACGAACCGTACGTTACTCGCCTTCCTGGCAGAAACAACGATGCTGATATATGGATAGGGCTCTCTTTGGCCCAGCAAATTGCCTTGTTGCAGGAGGCAGCACCAGCTGGTTCGTTCGTTCTCAGCTAGTCCAATGCAAGCTTTCATCCCGGTGTAGATATCGACCCCGAAGATGCCTTCTCTCGCGATTTTCCAGGAGAAAACATGATTACTACCGACCCTACTGTAAGACAACATTATGTTGAGGTTGGGTGGGTCATAAAATTGTATCTTTTGTGGTACGGGTGCTGAAAATCCTAATAGGCCAAGCCGCCTTCGAAGAATGCATGACAGCCTCATAGACTCAAAACATGGAGGAAAGCTGATTACCAGGAAACAGATGGAGGAGGAGGAGGAGGAATTTTCGGAAGATGACATGGAGGATGATGGTGAGGGAGTAGAAGACGACGAGAGACAGTCGAGTGCAGGAAATGGCTCGGAATTCGAAGATGATCTCAGCCTTGAACAACATGCTACATCTTTGTATACCGAAGAAGATGAAGCGGAGGAGGAGGAAGAGGAGGAAGAGGAAGAGACTCCAAGGAAGGATGTGCAGGAAAAAGACGCATCACCCTCTGAGGCTGCAGAGGACCTATCTTCTACACTACGAAGAAAGCGAGAAGAGGATTACGAGAAGGGCAAGGCGGTCTCACGTCAGATTGTAAGTATTCCACTTGCATTTCTTTTGCGTATTCTAAAGGCTATTTTGCAGGGATTATGGGATTCACTATTGGATGCACGGATACGCCTACAGAAATCTGCAATTATAACCAACAGGATACCCAAAGTTTGTATCACATTGCTTTTTAATAACAGCGGTGTACGTACTAATGGTCCGTCAGGCTCTGGATCTCAAGGAGTACGCGTCGGCACCTGATTGTCAGGACGCAATAAAACGTTTCATGAGCGAGGCAAGTGCGCTTTCAGAAGAGTTATTTAGCCTGCAGCAGGTATATCTATCCTTGAAAAAGTCCGCATGACCTTGACTTAATGCACATTTGCAGTACCTTTTGACATCCAATGAATCGGTCCAACCACTTCCTCGCAAACGGAGAAGACTGCAAGAGAACGATTCTCTTGAAAATTATAATGTTTGGGTCCAAGAAGCCACATACGATATGTCCGCTCTGGAGGCTGAGTAAGTTGTTCCCCAAGATATCTAGATTGATACAGTTAGCTCATATCGGAAAGCTACCATCCCTATCAGGTCCAAACGTTAACAAAATGGTCAGCGAAAGTCCAGGCCGTCTCTCCGGCCGTTTTACTGCCTTCCAACCGAGGGACCTTTGCGTCCAAAGGAGCACAAAAACCTAAATCGGTGCTTCAAGTAATCGATGAAGTACTGGTCGACCACGACAAACTACTCGCGAGAACACGAGTGAGACGAAGCAAAGGGGGAAGAATAGGCGAGCCCGAAGAAGAGGAAGAGCAGGAAGAATCGACGGATCCAGAGATATTTGACGACACAGATTTCTACCAACAAATGTTGCGCGATGTTATTGAGTCGAAAGGGAATGGATCTCAAGGGGAGGACTGGGTGACAGCGCAAAAACAAAGGAAGGCAAAGAAGAAGGTGGATACCAAGGCCAGCAAGGGAAGAAAACTAAGGTGATAGCTGCTTTCAATTGAGTCGCATCCATTCTAACCCATACCGAACTTATCACAGATACGAAGTTCATGAAAAGATACAGAATTTCATGGTCCCCGCCCCAACAGTGGGTGGATGGCATGAAGAGCGGATTGACGAATTGTTTGCATCTTTGCTCGGCAAAGGTTTTGAGTTTGTTCAGGAGGCTGATCATGGGGAGGAAGGCGAGAGTAGGATAGATGAGCAAGTGAACGACTCCCTTAAAGAAGGCTTCAGAGTCTTTGGCTAGTAGCTCGTTGCATTATTAGGCTTTGTCGTCGTCGTAGCACCCATAGACGCTGTGTTTGGTTATGTTTCTGATGACTATGACATACCTCCGCCGCCTCTTGACCCGTCCAACCTCTTAGTCGACGACCGCAGCAATCGCGACCAGTATTGTCATGGAGAATTTCGAAGACGAGAATCCTTTCGAGCAGGACGCCGAGAATATTGCTTCGGAGACGTCCTCAACGGACAAAGTCAACTTGTCTGAGCCCTCCTCACCTCCACTTACGAACCACCACCTTCCAGCGCCTTCCCCTCTGAGCCGACCATTTCCGTCGCCAGGGTCACATAGGCAACCCCAGACGAGCTTCAAGTCTGAATTCTGTTGCACTACTGACAGGATACTACATTCCGGGGAGGATGTAGAGATTTTGGTGAGTATTGTGTAATAATGAATGTCCATGATTGAGATGCTAACGGACTTGCGCGTAGATTACTGATGCACAGAAGACCTCTTTGAACTCGACTTCACCGTACATTGTTTATGTGATAAAGGCCGGTGTATGTTTCATAATTTACTTCATACTTTGCAAACGGAAGTAACAGCCTTAACAGCACTTTGAGGCAAGACACCGGTACTCTGACTTCGAGTCTCTTCGAGCGAATCTTGTGAAGTTATACCCCACTCTGATTATACCACCTATCCCATCAAAGCAAACCATTGGTGACTATGCCGTGAAGCAGGCCAAGGCCAAGGAAGATGCTGCGATGATTGCAAAGCGGAAACGTATGCTTCAGACGTTCTTAAACCGGATCGCAAGGCACCCGACAGTGTCGAATGAACATGTATTCCACCGTTTCCTGGACGGGGAAGTGTCCTGGGTAAGTTTACCTCGAACAGATATAACACCTCCTAGCTGATATGTCAACTTTCAGAATGAGGTGCTAAATTCACCACCGATCACCCTTTTGCCGAAGAACATCCTAAAGGCCCCATCTCACAATACCACGGACCAGAACGCGTCTCCTGCATACCAAGCGCTATCTAACCCATCTGCCGCACACCCCTTGCGCCATCCAGACCAACGGTTCCTCGACTCCGAGGTCTTCACGAACAAGTTCGCCAATCATGTCAGTGGTCCAATGGAAAAGGTGACACGTCGCGTGGTCAAGAGATGGTCAGGTTGGTGCTTTGAATTAACTACATGACCCACCCTGAATATATTGCGACAGACTATGCTCAAGACCATGCGGATCTCGGCGCGGTGCTGAACGGGTTTAGCTTGAATGAGAGCGGATCCTTATCAGGGGCAATCGAGAAGACAGGGCAGGCAGTTGATGCAACATATATGTCAACATCCAAACTGGTAAGCCTTATCTTTATCTATGTTTTAGCTCCTTCTGAAACCACTCCCAATTACAGTTACAGGAGCTTGAACAGAATTGGGCTGAGCCTCTCCACGAGTACACTCAATTCGCCTCGATCATCAAGAAGCTCCTTGCGTATCGACACCAGAAACATGTCCAGTGTGAAATGACGCAGGATGCTTTGGAGATTAAGAAGGAGCAGCTAGAGGATCTGGAGAAAAGCGAGCGCGAAGCTAGGCGTTTAGAGGAGGCCCTAGGTCGGGGAAGGGTCACCTCCAATGATACCCAGCCTTCAGGTGCGACCAGCCCCACCACCCCAGGCGAGCAGCCGTCAGAGAATGCGTCCTCCACCGGCGGGTCACCTGAACTAGTGCAGGCGGAGGATGCGTATGGTTCACCGACGAATGCATACCTCCCTCCTCACCCTGGGCCAAGCCCACCGAGGAGGAGGCTGAAGGCGCCGGGGACGGGTTTCCTGAACGCATTAAGTTACACACTGCATGGAATGATGGATGTAGATCCGGAGACAGCACGAAGGAATGGCATCTCGAAAACGAGAGAGACGATATCTCAGGTGATTTTTTCCGCACAACCATGTTAGAGTTTACTGACACTGTGAGTTACTCAGCTGGAAGACGCTCTTCATTTGTCAGCCCAGGATTTGAAGTATTCGAATACTTCTATCCAAACCGATCTGGACAGATTCCAAAGGCAAAAGGTGGCAGATCTGCGGGAAATGGCTCTCAATATGGCGAGAAGTCATCGTGACTGGTGCAAGAAGGTATATTTTCCATCACACATAATTCTATGAGGGCGCATACTCAACATGCACCTTCAGAACCTTGAGGCCTGGGAAGACGCAAAGAAGGAGATTGATATGATACCAGATCATCCCAACCATGCGCCTCCACCAGCAGAAGGCTCTAGCATGCCAACTGGTGGCAAGATCCCAGCCCCTGGAGCGACGATTAACGGGCGTTAGGCCTTCTAGTACATGAAATACCATTAGTTGAATGATGAGCATTATTTTTTGCAAGCCCGTTGTGCTACATACACTTGAAATAGAGACCCCAATAGATCGACAGGATTCATGCAGCGCCTATGTGTAACACTGAGTCACGATTGCTACTTCCTGCTTCCGTTAGATAGCCGGCCTCCACAGCATATAGCCCACAGGCTCTTGTCCTTGAGCTTCCATGGCATCTGAATCTAGCACTTCCGGTACGTCGACTCAAGAGCCATGGTTGGACCAACCTGTCATTTTGATCCTCTGCGGCCTTGTTGGCTCGGGAAAGGTATGGTTTTCAGAGTGTTGCACAGGATCAGAAGAATTGCTGTTGACGGTGACGGTGTAGTCAACATTTGCGGAGCAGCTTCAACAGCACTTCCCCAGGTTTCGGAGGTGTAACCAAGATGATCTGGGCGATAGGCGGAAGGTCGAACGCCTCGCTCGAGACTCCTTGGCCCAGGGACTATCTGTGTGCATTGATCGTACCAATGTCAACGCTGAGTGAGTCTAACGTCCCTTCTCGGGTATTTCTCCACGAGAAACAGATTCCTAACCCGGATCTCGACTACGACAGTCAGCGTAATCACTGGATAAGAATTGCTCGCGAATTTCCCGGAACTTCGATTTGGGTTATTGTTTTCGACACGCCATACGAGGTGAGCACGGGGTAATTTATGTAGGTGATCTGTTCAGGTCATTGATCGTCTGTGTGCATCCGCTTTTTGGAAGGTTTGCGAAGCACGATTACGCACAAGTACGTGCAATAGACCCCTTTCTGTCGGTATCATGTTGTTGGTGCTCACGGCATATTCTGTCATTCCTAGGAGTATCTCACCCCACGATAAAAAGTCCCGAACAGGGCCTATGGGTGTTATCCAACTTCGCGGCGGATTTTGTGTATCCAGAGCCTTCCGAAGGGTTTGACAATATTATTTCTTTGCAACCCAGGGACCATATGAGCGCTGTGTACTCTGCTGCCGATCTTGCCGCTATTCTACGGCGTGTTCGTGATTCCCCTGTTCCTGTCAGTACGCTCAGCTTTCCGCAAACACACGCTTCTCAGTCCTTTCAAGTCCGGCAGCATGCTTCAGTCAATACCCGTCGAGGACATCCTCGTGGCCGCTATCCTCATCCCCGTGGTCGTGGTATGCCTGCGGGTCGCGGTTACAACCCTGCAAACCAGGCGGCATTGAATTTTAGACCTCACTCCGTTTCTCAGCATTCAAGAGGCAGGTTTCCGACAACCTATGCGGGCAACCACGGTTTTCGGCCTAAACGAAGTACGGCCGAGACACCGCCCAACGCTCAAGCCTCGGCGGAGGGGAAAGGCATGGGGCAGGGGCCTTATGTCGTCTAATTGTATTGTTGTTGAATCCAATCTCTAGACAGCGCAAACCGAATCTTGAACTGTTGATCGAAGGCGTGGAAATTGACCCGAGTAGCTCAATGTATGGCAGGTCTACGATTAGGAATTGTACGATTACTTCCGGCTATCATAGCAAAGACAATAAGATGAGTCTACGAGGAAAGTTGCTTGACTCATGGAGGCAAAGCCAATCCAAGGTTCCAGTTTTCATGCTCGATCAGCTTTCTGATTTGTCTTCCACTTCCTTCATTCGTTGCCCCAGAATTTTGGCGCTCACCTGAGAGGCACAAATGTTCAGCGCACGTCAGAAGCACGGAGCACGGATACTCACGTTGCGAATGTGGACAGCGGCGCGTTCAACGCCATAATCTTTACTGCGCTTATAATACGTCAACGCTTCCTCTAGGTCCCCAGCTGGATCATGTCAGACACCCGGTGAAATGAACAGGTTGAGGCGTTTCTCACTAGCTTCAAGCACAGCTGCCAAATTGAATGCAATTTCCGGATCTTCGGGGAGAGAGAGGTTGCTATCCTAGACGTGAATCAATCAGAAACTTTAGTGGCGGTAGGAATTTTGAACTCACCGGAGATGATGCAGAGCAAGGTCGGGTCGAGACACTTTGGGCAAAGGTGAGCCAGGAGTAGTCCCGAGGTATCAGAGAGGATACGCACCAGGTGATATGATGTACGCGCTAGCAAGGTCTACCAAACGGGTCAGTCTGCTTCCAGTGGCACGGTGCGTGTGAGATTAGACAGACTGGTATGGGCATCTGGACTCGAGGGTTGGAGCGAGATGGATTCTTTCCAAGCGGCAATAGCGTCGTCGTATTCTTCTGCAGGACAAAGACAATAAGCCCGTTATGGTACTTCTCCAGGGCGATACCTGGCTTACTGAGATGGTAGTGCGTCACTCCAAGATTGAATAGAGAGCTTGCACTGCGTTTTATCTCCACACTTCGTTGATACAGAGATTTGGCTGCTTCTACATCCCCTTCCTCCAATTTCATCGTCCCTTGCTCGAGACACCGCAATGCCTCCACCTCGGCAGGGTCTGATGCAGTTGAATGCGGCGTAACAGATGTAGCCCATCCTAAGTTACATTTAGCAAAATGTTTCCCATAACTTGGGCAGAAAATTTGAAGTTACGTCGTGTGAGGTTGAGTCCGGAGCGGGTGCGGATTTCCGAGTCCGTGGATTGCCTTGACCAGGAGCTGAAGGCATGTCGGCACACACTCCATCGAGGTGTCGTCCGCAAATTTCGCAGAGATACATTGCGAGCCAGACTTGCTACGTCTCCTCGCGTTCTCAAAGCTGCCAGAGCCATTGCTGCCAGTAGAAAGTGTAGTCTCGGAGGTTTTGTGAGTTCAGTACGGCGTCAGACTCGGGTACCCAGTTCGTTACACGTGACCTGCTACCAAAAAATTCGACGACCGTGAGCTTAGCCAAGCAGTCACTGCTTTAGCTCTTCGTCACCGACCACACCAACCGCCATGTCCTCCGGCCCGTCTACCTCAACTCACAACGAGGATTCCTCGTCTCCTAACGCGTCAGAATACCTCAAAACCGCTCAATTCTCGACGTCGGGTACATCAGCACATTCTGGCGAAAACGTCACAGCTTCAGACCTCCTTCTGGCTGCATATGACCCAACCAAACTGCACCCATTAGCGGATCTGGGAGATAAACTGGACTACCTGCTTCTTGATGATGACAAAAAAAACGAGCTCCCAGGGTCTGGCACGGCAATACCTTCTAGAGGTTGGAGTGATGACCTGTGTTACGGGACGGGCACAATGTATCTCAGTGGTACGTACAGATCTCTTTCGAATTGCCTTTTCAGAATAACTGGGTTCTCGCTTCGAGCCTCGTTTTTGTTTCCCGAACCCTCTCACCTTATCTTTACATCTCGGTTGGACCGTCATCAACAATTCTTATTGTTTTGTGCCGTCACATGCTCACTTCGCGTTTCCAGGTTTGGCTCTCGGTGGGGTATGGGGGCTGCGGGAAGGTGCTCGTAGGCCTCTCGCCGTGTCGAATACCCGGTTGCGGATTAACAGTGTCCTGAACTCTGTCACGCGAAGAGGGACCTTCATTGGAAACTCGGCTGGTGTCGTAGGTATGTGGCTGCACGGGACTTTTCTATGATTACCTGTTGACAGAGATTCTCCTTTCCTCGCATCATTTAGCCCTTTTGTACAACGGCATTAATTCGTCTGTCGATGCCATGCGGGGAAAGCATGACACACTTGGAAGTATGGGGGCTGGAGCTCTGACAGGCGCTCTTTTCAAGTCAACTGGTGAGATTTACGTGTTGAGGGTCCGGCTATTTCTGACTCTTTCGATCGATAGCTGGTGTTAGACCCGCGATCATAGCGGCCGGTTTCATGTCAGGCGTGGCCGGAATCTGGAGTGTGGTTAAAAAGAGCGTCTGATATCATTCTACCTATAGATATGTATATTTTATAATTTTTTTAATTCCCATTACCCTGGCTCTCTGTGGCTTGGCTGACTCGTCAATGATGCCTCGAGGTTCTGTTCTGACTTTCTGTGACACCGGTATGGCCCCTATGATTTCAAGCACTCACGACCCACCTGTTTGGTCAAGAACTGAGTACCTGATATAGATCGAAGATCTGAAATCCAGGACTTCTTGATTACCTTGCCTAAATTAAACCGTTGGTCCTCTCTCCTAAATGCTATAAATGATGACCGGATGGATTCATCCTTTCTCCAGTCCATCTGGAGTAGCGTGTTCCGACAATCCCCTGGCCGCCTCCCTATTCCGATGGTTGCATGTGTTCTTCTTCCCTCGCAATATGTGACGGCTCTGACTAAGTCACACCACGACGTTTCTCGGTCGTCATATCTGCCCTCGGAAGGAACTCTACTTATCAAAAATGCAAAACTCATGGTCACACTGTATCAAGCTGAGCTGCGTCACCGTATCCGCCAGCGCATGGTAGGAGATCCCGTCAGATCGTATAAGGAATTTGTTCGCTACAACCATATGATTGTACAGAACATTTTCTCTGGCAATCTCGTAACTGATGCGTCTAAACGTCAATTCGTGAAGAGCCGTTTTATAAGCCGTGCTAGACGCCTCCTAAAGAAGCTTCGGACAGTCCCATCTCGAGAGCGCTCTAGTGTTGGTAGCTTGCCTTCTCCCGACTCTTCGGTTGCCTCTTTCACGTTTTCCTCAAGTGGCTCCTCCAGCACTGGTAGCCCTCCTTCCAGTCATAGTTCTGTTGGCAGCACGTCTCCATTGCCAGGAAATCTAGTCAGGAGGCAGCCTCGGATCCAAGTATCCTCGCTCCTTGCTGACCCATATACTAGGTAAACTGTCTCATGCAATGAAATTCGAATTTTTTGAACCTCGATTGACTCGAGGTAACAATAGGACCTACAACCTCGAGGTTGTACAACAGCCTCAAAAAACCGCAGAATTTGGGAATTCTATCCTGTCACGTCTACCCATCTCTCCGACAATTGTCGCTCGCCTAACCGTCCGGGACTCTTCTGGGAACTCAGTAGTGCCGTAAGTCGCATAGTAACATTTTTTGCTGATTTTACCAAGTCCTGAAGGAGAACCTAGGGAGGCGGAGCTGCCATTTTTGATTGCCCATCTCTCGCTCTATAGCGGTGATGGGGCGACAGCATTGGACATGGGCTCCTCGATAGGGCGGAATAGGTCCCCACCTCTCCTGTATGGGAATCTGGTTTCTTCGATCGACCAGCTTGAAGATCTGCAAGGAAACATGGGTTTATTTTTTATCTTCCCTGACGTTAGCATCCGTTGGCGTGGACAATTCCAACTGGGAATCTCAGTCATGAGGATAGCAAAGTGAGCCATGCGGAGTTGTCACCGATCGTAGATTTTTGAGCTGACAGTTTCCCGACGATTTGCTTTTATAGGACGGAGCCATCTGGGGGCATGAGCATCGCCGATCAGGGCACGCTGCTTGCAGATGCAAAGACGAGGCCATTTGATGTAGTCCCTTATAGGGAATACACAGCGATCCGTGGGTGGCACTGAACTTCGTTTTGCCAATTACTCTAACCGCCGGCATCAGCTCGCACTCGATTGACTAACGCATTCTTACGACAAGGAGCGAGGATGTTCACCCAGACGACATACAACGTCTAGCCATGCCATTGGGTGCTCGGACTTCTGGGCCAACGTGTGCCCGCTAGACGCTCTCTTTCATATTATCGGTATTTCGTTCTGAATCCTCATCATTCGCTTCTGATTCACGGACATTCTGGTGTACCATCATCAACTTCGTTCAAATCTTCGTGTCTCAGTACTCTGGGCCTTTTGTTCGTTTTCGTTTGTACATAGCTTAGAATATTCTTGTGCTATCGTATTGTAACTGTCCTACCCATAGAGTTTTAACATCCAAAAGTTGTACTGTATTTTTTCGTTCCTTGGTATTAACATGCTACATTGCTTCTGAACTTGGGTTTTAATTATGGCTGAGGGCAGGGTTGAGGACCGTGGTAAGGATCTCCCAAAAGTAACCGTATTAGTCAGGTGCTGCGGCACGCGTTTGGCAAGTGTGATCAATGTGTACAAATAAATGCGAGCGGGCCTGTATTTCTCCTCTTACAACAATCCTCCCCGACTTCCGTCCTCAGTCTGGGTAAAACATGAGTGCCAACGACTATTACAACCAAGGAAAACCCCAGGAGGGCCAATATTACCCTCCTCAAGGTTAGTGGTCTTGCTACTTTCCTATTTTCGTCATTTCCGGTTCGAGTGGCGGAACGCCCGATTGGCGTCGGGTTTTCGAGCGACTCGAACAATTCGCATGCTTCAACACTTTCTGTCAACGTTTTCGAGAGCTCTTTTGGGAACGCGGTCAAGAAGCTAACTTTTTGATTTCTATTAGGCCCCCCTCAGCAAGGAGGCTACTACCCTCAAGTGAGTAACTGAGGTCTTCTGCTTCTTATGCGACGAATTCATCGTCCTCCAGCAACCACAACAGGCCTATCAACAGGGAGGAGGTTACTATCCTCAGCAGCAAGGAGGGTATCAACCCCAACCCCAGCCACAGACCATCTATGTGTAAGTTTGGCGGATCTCCGGTCCCCCACCATTTTCACGGAGCTCTAATCCCTTTGACAGTCAACAGCAACCCGCCAGTGGAGGCGGCGGCGGAGCCGGAGGATGCACAGCCTGTCTAGCTGGTATTCTATGCTGTTGCTGCGCTGAGGGTACGTCTTTTCTGCTATTGACCTGTTGTTTGACGTTAATGGGTCTTCCCCTCTTTTTTCTAGAGATTTGCGACTGCTTGTTCTAAGTATGCATATTTATGCTTACTTTGTAGCTTTGTGTAATACCTTTACGATGGAATGGCGGATTATTTTACGTTCTTGTCTTCTAGAGCACTTGTGTGTATGATTGATATTACATTTTTTCTTATAAAATAAGTTACATGCTGCAATCTCCGTGACTATTGAAAGCCTCACAAATATCCTCTGGAGGACGAATTATCACGCAACATGCAGTGGGTCGAAGACTCGCCTGTCGTCCGGGTGTCCGGGTCGCGAAAGGCGGGGCTGGCCACTGCCAAACCAGGCTCTAAGTCCGTTGCACGTGATGCAAAATTGGAAGACGTTGATTGGCTGATGTGTGTGGGAGTGGGCAATCCCCGCCAACGCGGCGTGCTGTTTACTCATGTTTGTTCAGCCTATCAGCGATAGAAAAAGTGTCCGGTGCACTTTTCGAGCCACAAAGTCATTTTCACAACATGTGTTCGCAGAGAGAGTTGCGCTAAAGCGGCTAATAAAGAAACTTATCCTGATAGAATATTTATAACTGCTTCTGAATACGAGATCCTGGCTTGATTGCACGACTAAAGCCATGGAGAGCAAATGTACCAGGATAGAAATCATCTACTATGATTAGGAACGAAATCTCTCCGCCAGAGTGGGACGCAAAAATGAGTGTATGATTGGGAATGTGCACCACAAGATAGAGGTTTTTGGCCCATCGCGAGTGGGACCAGCGGTTAGATAGGCGTGTGAAAACACGGTTTTTGGTGCAAACCCAGGTTGTTTCCCTGTTTGTTAACGTCCCATGATCTTCTGGCTGAGTTATAGCGTATATTATCAATCTATATTGTTACATCTATCATTGTATAGTTCAAATGACCGGTTTATACTTGTGGACGTTCACAAAAGTGTCCTGGACAATCTTTTGGTGGCTGTACGCTTACTAAGTGTATCACACCCATATGCGGAATTGCCCAGTCCCAATGTGTGACTCCGATTCATCCCGTTTGCCCGGTCACGCGTTACCTCTACTGGAAAGTATTCTCTCCTCCAAAAAACCTGCAACGACAAATGTTCACAAGGCTATCAGCAGGAGCCTTGAAGAAGGCGGCTGCCAACGTAGGAGCAGCTCGCGCCTCAGGCTTCGCTCAAGTCTCGCGCAATGCAAAGGTTTGCCCACAGTTTTTGTTCGGAGGTTGGATCTTGTTGTCAACTCAAAAATCCTAGGTTCGCTTTGCTTCCTCTAGTGCCTCCTCCGCGAACGCCTTCGAAGTTAGTTTTGAGTCTTTCAAGCGTCCTTAACCTCTAATACTAATTTCCATGTAGTCGTTCGTGAACTCCCGTGCAACTCTCGCCTCCGTTTCGCTCGTTACCGCGGGTTCAATTGCCTGGTACACCCACCTCTACGGAACCCTTCCTTTCATCGGCGAAGTGCACGCTGGGCACCTGGCAGACGAAGGCCTTCACCCCGCTGCTTACCCCTGGTCTCACAAGGGACCTCTCGATAGTTTTGACCATGCCGCGTACGTCCGGTCATAACTCCTCTGCCTCCGGACTTTCCGAACTAACACGGAATACAGCATTCGACGTGGATATCAAGTTTACCGAGAGGTCTGCGCTGCCTGCCATTCTTTGGATAGGATTGCATGGCGTAACCTCGTCGGTGTCTCGCACACCGCCGATGAAACGAGAGCCATGGCTGAAGAGGTCGAGTATACCGACGGGCCCAACGATCAGGGAGAGATGTTCCAGAGGCCCGGAAAGCTTTCGGACTACATGCCTGCTCCTTACCCGAATACCGAGGCCGCTCGTGCTTCAAACGCCGGTGCCCTACCACCCGACTTGAGTTTGATGGTCAAGGCACGACACGGTGGTGCTGTATGTGCAGGTCCAGCTCTTAATGTATCTGTGGCTAATTGGACGAACAGGACTATATCTTCTCTCTTCTTACCGGTTACATTGATGCTCCTGCTGGAGTTGAAGTTCGTGAGGGCATGAACTACAATCCCTACTTCCCCGGTGGCGCCATTTCCATGGCTCGTGTTTTGTTCGACGGTCTCGTCGAGTATGACGATGGTGAGCTTCCTAAAACAATAGCTTTGCATCGATCTAATAGTTTCTCTAGGTACTCCTGCTACTACGTCACAGATGGCTAAGGACGTTGTCACCTTCCTCAGCTGGGCTGCTGAACCCGAACACGACGAAAGAAAGAAATACGGTATCAAGGCCGTCATCCTCTTCTCTGCCCTCACTGCTCTCAGCATCTACGTCAAGCGCTTCAAGTGGACAGTGATCAAGAATAGGAAGATCCGTAAGTGCCCACTCTTCACCCTCAAGTGCTAAACCTGACCCTGCGTGTCCTAGTCTACACTCCCCCTGCTGACAAATTACATTAGAGATTTTGGTGCCAATACTGATCGCCTACAAGTAGTAGACTATTGTTTTACCCGTATACTGGCGAAATATAATGAGGAGGCGATATTATTTTCACTTTAAATTGGGTCCGAGCATGAGCACAAGCTTTGCTGTGTTTGACATTATTTGGCCTCCATTGCCACAAGTGTCGACCAGAATTGTCAAGCACTCGTCTCCTGCCTTCATCAGCCCCTCTTGTATTTCCTGCATATATCGCAATGTCCTCAGATTCGTGGCCTCCAAAGCTTAAGTAAAATCTCAACGTCAAAAGCAGTGTGTCTGGATTAGTTCTGATCTGGAAACATAGGGATTTCGTCGCAAGATGCCTAAACCAAATGACGGACTTCAACAGAAATGAAGCGCAAGCAGAACTAAAAGAACTAATTTCTACAGCATATTCAACGCAAACGATGTGGACCACAGACTGGGATGTTATGCAACTGAAAAGGTGGGCGTTTTGGGTAGTTAATTCACAATGAGGCTGGCTTTTACGTAACCCCTTGTAGCCTCATGCCTAAACCTCTAGGAGCATTCGCAAACTCGCACAACCTAAAGCGCAAATCGTCAGTATTTGCCGCCTAGTTTCTATTATAGCTCATTATTGCGCTGTGTAGAACCGATGCTTCGGTGCCAAACAAGAAGGCAAAGAAATCGCCCCAGAAAAACTATGCGTTTTCAGCTCACACTACCTCAAACCATTCCGCACCATTTGACCCGAGCGATCAAGTAGCGCTCAATAGAAGAGCAGAACGCTTTCAACGCGAGCATGATATCGAACGCACCAAGCACCTCAAGAACAATATACCGCTTCAAATTAGGAATAAATTTCAGCAAATGCACATTTCAAGAGGCGCCACGCCATACGGGAACGCAGATGATCCAGAAGCCGATCCAGTTCGCAAATTTACTCATGCCATACTCGCATACACTGACGTGCCGGTTGTAGAATGTTATTGACTGGGATCGCCATACAATTGTTGGGACGTCAAAAGCCCTCTTCAAAGACTATTTGAGGCTGACATCTGTCTGTGTTCCCACGAGATATCTTAATGGTGCATCAGGCTCATTTCCCTTGCGCATATAGGAACCTAAAGCTGAAGATATACGACCATTCGAAATTCTCAAATTAACTCTCACTGAGCTTAAAAATCGCTGGCGACAGAAGTGTAGCTATAACTGGATATGTAGTCAATTCAAGAGTCTTCGTCAAGATCTTACAGTGCGTCATCCCCTTCATTTTACTCCTATCATTTAATATTTTGCCACCCATTTGTAGGTTCAACGCATCAAGAATGATTTCACCGTTCAGGTTTATGAGATACATGCTCGGATCGCACTAGAAACAGTATGTATGCGCCTTTTTTCAAGGGATTCCCGTTCTGACTATGGGTGTGATACAGGGAGATATGGTCGAATATAACCAATGTCAGGCAACCTTGAAAATACTCTACGAATTGGGCATTCCAGGAAAAGTTGAAGAATTTACAGCATATCGCATTCTGATGCTTCTTCACGGCCGAAATCATAGTGGTGAGTTAATTCTGCGTTTTGCCTTGAAGAGAGCTGACTATATGCACCCAGATTTGAATCTATACGTAGGTCAGCTAACACCCCAACAGAAAACAAATCCTGCCGTCAGCCATGCACTTCGTGTGCAACGGGCAATCTCGATGGGAAATTATTATTCCCTATTCGGATTGTACAATACTGCTCCGAATATGGGGGCTTATATTATGGACCACTTCATGGACAGGGAAAGAGTCAAGGCATTGATGGTGATTGCAAAAGCGTAGGCGCATCTCTACTTGTTTTTCGCCTCGGGGCTAATCCTCCAAATAGATACAAAACCATCTCCCTGCAATATATCTTCAGCACCCTTGCATTTGATACCCTAGATGCTACGCGCATCTTCTTGTCAGACCACGGAGCAGCCATATTCACCAACCCTTCAGACCCTGACAACAAGAAAACGCTTGACTGCAAGCCAGCACTACCCAAATTGACGCAAGCATTTGAAGAGAAATATCGAAAAGTTTTGATCAAGGGTGCAATATAACGACGACGACAAAATTCAAGGTCCATGGTTCACGAGTTCGCATTATTTTCATTATTTTCCCTCTTATCTCCCTGGAGCATCCTGGATCACAAAAGGCCACCATAGTGGTTGTCTTAGATTGGGAGCAGTGCCTGTTTATTCGCTCAGATTATTCGATTGGTGAGGATTTGTCTTCTGTTGGTAGTGGGGACGGATGAGTTGTGGGTGCAGTTATACCATGTATTATATAGAGTCGCATTCAATAAATTATCACTCTGTTCAGCATACCACCGAGTGATCAAAGTAAAAAAGCGCATGTCTCATTGTATGTGGCGCAAAAGCAATTACTATGATAAAATTCAGTACTAGACAGGATTAGAGGCTATGATCAAAGTATATCCAGTGATACAGACTAGTCTCGCATCCTTGCAGGAATGAACCTCCTTAGTGTGATTTCTCTCACAGAATAGTATTGTAGACAAGCGGGAGAATCCAAGGCACCTTCTCGAAGGCGAGAACGAGCAGGGATGGTCACGTACACTAGAATCAAGGTCTGGGCGATAGCGTCAGGGGCCGAAGTGAGAAACAATAAGGGCTGACATCTCACCTTCTGTACTTGAGAATTAACTCGGTTTATTGTGCTCAACCATGACCATGAGAACGGCGTTGAGTTGTGAAGGTCAAACAACGACGACTTCTGATCTTCTTCATCCTCGTAAACCGGGCATACGACGAGTGCAAATCTGGTAAATCCCGCCGTTATTAAGTCAGTCTGGCCACTCCCGGAAGGAATAAAAGAAACAAAAACGAACTCGGCGTGTGTGAATACAGGCCCCCTCTTGTACAATAGATAGTCCGCACAGAATTTGATACCCCCTTTGACCACCCATCCGAGGGATCGGTAGTGGTGGTAAACGACATAATTAATCAGGAAGGGATTATCCGCTTGGAGTGGCCATGGAGGTGAGGGTGGCAGAGAAGGAGGAAGATGCGCTGTTTGGAAGGCAGTCCAGATCTGTTTGAGGGACATACTTTCGTTCTATTGTCTTGCAAGTTCAGATTTTTGGAGGGCATTAGAGAGGGCAAATCACCGTACCTTGTCAGGGTGCAGGATTGTAAGGCAGTCGACATTCCAGGCTAGGAAGAAAGCCTCTTGCAGTGTAAGTTGGAGATGTTCTACATTCACCAGTGGTTCAAGATCGAGAGGTTCAAGTTTGTCCGTCTCACTCGATGGAGATCCAGCATCAACAAGATCGTTCTCTTCCTCGGTGGCTTTTGGTTTCCATGTAGCCGCAGAGGGAATATTGGGTCCAGACAAAGCGGGAACAATAACCCGACCCTCAGAAGCGAAGATCTTTTCTGCTTCTTCTGCTACCGCTGCAATAGCTGCAGCTCGGTCAAGCTTGAATTGCTTCCGCTCTGCACGGCGCTTTTCTCGGACCTCCTCTGAGGTAAGGCCTGGTCGAGAAAGGAGAAAGGGAGAACGGGGATCCAAATCAGC
The DNA here is from genome assembly GCA_944990035.1 of Clitopilus passeckerianus. Classification (NCBI taxonomy): domain Eukaryota; kingdom Fungi; phylum Basidiomycota; class Agaricomycetes; order Agaricales; family Entolomataceae; genus Clitopilus; species Clitopilus passeckerianus. The sequence continues at coordinate 553,103 of CALYLX010000116.1, read as the reverse complement.
TTATTGTTTTGGATTTGCGCGTGACAAGAAGACTGACTCGTTCCTCCACTTTCTCGGATATTCAGCTGCCTTGCAAACCAACTCGGCTCGCTACGTGAGAGGTCGCCCTTTCCAAAGAAACCTCTCTGCCATAACAATGTAGTGTCCTTCCCATTGGATACCCAGACAGATCGTGTTGTTGGGTCGAAAATCCCTTCGCAATGGGGATTTATCACTCTGGTTAACGAGAGGCCAAGTAGGGTAAGAACAGATTGAAGGTTTGAGGGTGGTGGGTTGGAGAAGACGATGGGAAGAGGGTTGGCATATATTCTGTTATTTTCCTGCCGTTTTGAGCCGCCTTTGAAGGCACCCTTGCCTCGATTGGACGAGCCTATCATCGACATTGTTGTATGGCCTGTTTTGTGAATAATTTCACGCTCCTAAAGCAGAGGTTTTTAAATGTTCAGCAAGACCAATAGCAATGAGTTAACATACGTACGATGGAACATAGCAATCAAGCTGGTCAGAGTCAAAGATGAAGGCAAATCTCCTTTCGGCTATGCGCTACACGTGAACGACAGTCGCGTCCAGAAAGGCAAACTGGCCTACCAAGCTACGACCATCCCCATCCTCACGACATGTCGGAGAAGAGAAGAGCAGAGATTGAAGAGAAGCGAAAGAAGCTCGCTGAGCTCAGGAAGATTCGCGAGGACAGACAGAGAGCTGAAGCAGAGCGACGGGCTGAAGTACGTTTATCCATGCACCTGCGTTTGCGTATATGAGCGTTAAGCTTTGGATAAGCCCCAGGCTCCTGCACCACCTCGTCGAGAACTCGATGATCTCATGAACCAGTTGTTGGGTACTCCAACACGCCCTCAACGAGAACTTGGTAGGGGAAGCACTGGAGAACTCACGCCACTCTCTATTCCTGGATCACCTGGAAGGGGCCCATATATCGATATTTCCCAGCCATTCGGCACCGGTTCTGGAAGACTTAGCAGACAGAGTGATGTATCTGCAGAGAAATCTGGGTCAGGCCGAGGTGGACTTGGTGATTCTACAAGCAGCGCAACCGATAATGTCGTTGAACGGTGAGTCAGTACCTGTGATGCTCGCCACCTTACTGACAGGAATGCGACTTAGGACAATATCCCCCAGACTGTATACCGACCTAATTGATATAGAACAAGATCTGTTTGAGCTGCCTCAGAAGGTCAGTGCATGTCTATTACTACGACGTCTACCTAATCTGACCTTGGAGGACTCTTAGGAACGCGTAACATACAACAAAGAAATCCAAACTATGGCTGCTGACTCTGATTCAGAGACAGAAACAGAAGAATCGGACGAAGAAGATGCCATGCATCAGCGGAGGGATAGGGATCTTGACGAAGAACGACTCGCTCGGGAACGGGAGTTAGAGGAAGAAAGCGTGAAGCTAGACTTAGAAATCGAGCAGGAAATACGCGGTCAGAATTATGCTTGGCTATCTACGACTTGCTGGCTTACCCCTCCTCCTCAGATTTAACGGAGGAAGAACGTGCGAGCATAATTGCAGCTCCTGAATTCCTTGACTTCGTCGAACAATCATCTAAGATTGTACAGCGAGCCCTAAACGATAATTATGACTACATCAGGGATTATACCATTGGTGCCGAATCCGGAGGGTAAGTTAACCGTCCTTCGAGTGAGAAGAAGCATACTCATAGTGTCTGTATAAGGGATGATTCGGAAGGACGTGTCAAGCGCGTCTGTGCTTTCTATGATGAACGATATGTCAAGAACAGGTCAATAACGGACATTGACTGGTCACCTCGCGTTAGTTTCTTCATTGACCCTTCGGATCCCTACTGAGCACCTTTTTCTTACTAGTTCCCAGAGTTGAGCGTGGCATCTTACAATAAGAACCCTGCAGCAGCAGATGAACCCTCTGGCATTGCAGCTGTTTGGAATCTACACCTTCTCGAGCGACCCGAGTTTGTCTTCCATTCACAGGCAGGTATCTTTGACTTAAGTTACCCTTGGAAGCTGTTCTTACCCCTGACCACAGTCCGATGTCCTTTCCGTGACATTCTCTCCATTCCACTCTAACCTCATCTTCGGGGGCACATACTCTGGGCAAATTCTGCTATGGGATACACGTTCTAAGCATCTGCCCGTGCTAAAGACACCTCTAAGCGCAGCAGGGCACACGCATCCTGTATATGCGATGCAGATGGTGGGGACGCAGAACGCTCACAACCTAATCACCAGTTCAACTGATGGAATGGTGTGCAGTTGGTTGGTCGATATGTTAGCGCAGCCTCAGGTCAGTTTCTCCTTGTCCTGATGCTTTGGCTCGGATTATTAACAGATACACGCAGGAAACTCTCGAACTAACTCACGGTGGCCATTCAAAAACAAACGAAGTGGCCATCACCACGCTAGATTTCCCCTCAAACGAAACCACGACGTTCTGGGTCGGCACGGAAGAGGGCCATGTATACCAAGCAAACAGATACGACCGAGCGGGAGCCAAAGCTGGATTGAATCAACACGATATCTACCGTGGACACAACGGTCCCGTGACAGGGCTCAGCTTCCACCCTGTTGTAGGGCCTGTGGACTTCAGTGACCTCTTCTTGTCGGCAAGTGTGGACTGGACCGTGAAGCTCTGGAGAGCTAAGAGCGGAAGCACAAGTGGGGGAGGAAGTAAGGACGCCAGCAGGAGTGGGCATGGAGGACAGGCTAATGTGATCGCTCCGCTTTATTCTTTCGACGAGGCAGATGATTATGTTTATGATGTTAAGTGGCATCCTACACATCCTGCGCTGTTTGGAAGTGTGGACGGTTCGGGAACGTTTGATTTGTGGAATTTGAATGCTGATACAGAGGTACCTCGAAATATATTGAATTGTCTCATTGGACTTTGTGCTCACTATTCCTCCCCTAACTTGCAGGTTCCAACGAGCACCACAGCTATCACCTCCGACCGTGCTTTGAACAAACTAGAATGGGACAGGAAAGATGGCAGAAGAGCAGCTATGGGAGGCAGTGATGGCAAATTGTATGTCTACGATATTGGCGACATGGCGATACCCAGGGAGAGTGAGTGGACTGATATGCAGAAGACTGTCGCTGGCATGGTTGGAGGTGGAGGAGGAGAGAAGGTCAACGGGGTTGAGGGAGGGAAGTATTAGTTATTCTCAGGCGGTACATTATTTGGACGGAATTTTCGACGTCACGGAATTCTGCGGTTGGTCGCCCTTTCAGTTCCCTTGTAGCAAAATGGTTGTGTTAATGTGGGGAGATTGTCCTTCCAGCAACCGTCCCGCTGAAACTGAAGTCACGAGCAAAGGAAGTCTTGTCTGCCACTCGCTATCTTGCGAGAGATGCCGCCATCTCTCTGCAACATCCCAACATCTAGTTCATTCTATATGCCATGGCAATATATTTTTGGCCACCGGACCTACAATGTTCCCATCTCCTGGGGTAAGCGTGGCACTGGCTGGGGAATGTTTTTCCGAGTAATCTGCCGTTCAAGCCGTCGGCAGTTACGTGCTCGTTTCCCTTTGGCTCCTTCAGGGATTACATCGTATTGCTTCTGCTGACTGTTGCTTCGTACCCGACGAGTCTACTGCTTCGTTTTGTCCTTTGTCTGGCTGTCGAACGTATATATGTCTTCACAGGTGGGTCGAAGTTGCTTAATGCCATACGAGGCCAGTCAGTTACTAAAAGAGGTTTCTAACTCCTATCCATGGCATCTTGTCGTAGAAGAAGTGCGTATTGAATAAATGTATCATGACCTTTCATTGACATCTTTGTAGACTCCTTGCGTAAGCTCATATCTTTCTTTCGAAACTGACCACTGTCTGACCCATCCACATCACCACCAGTATCCCTGGCCCAGTCGAAGTCACCGCTGAGGTGCTCTCTGCGCTCTCCCAACCCCCTCTCTCACATGTCAGCCCTGACTTCGTGCATATCTTCAAAGAATGCATTTCCATGACGCAGCAAGTCGTCGATACGAAGGACGGACAGCCATTCATTATCAGTGGGAGCGGGACTTTGGGCTGGGACCAGGTTGCGTCAAATCTTATTGAGGAAGCCGATAACGTGTTGGTGTTGCATACGGGGTACTTCGGGGATGGGTTTGCTGAGTGGTGAGTAGAGCTTGGAACTATAATATGTGGAAGTTTTGGGATTGAATGTGGCTTGCAGTTTGAAGATATATGGTGCAGAGGTGGACATGATCAAGTCGCCTGGTGTTGGCGCGACAGTAGCCTCGAGTGAGGTGCAAAAGGCTATTCAGAGCAAGAAGTACAAAGCGATAACGATAACCCATGTCGACACGTCGACTGGCGTGTTGTCAGACGTGAAGGGAATTGCTGAAACTGTCCGAAGGCTGTCGCCAGAAACCTTGGTTTGTTCTTCACACTGGTAGCATCAGGTTCTTACTCACATCCTCTAACTTCAGATCATCGTCGACGGAGTCTGCTCGGTCGCGTCCGAGGAGATACATATGGATGCCTGGGGCGTCGATGTGATCCTGACGGCAAGTCAGAAGGGACTGGGCGTACCTCCTGGCCTCAGCATCGTTGTTGCAAGCCAGCGCGCAATCGAGGTCTTCAAGAATAGGATGGGCGCCGACCGGAGCTACTATGCAAGCTGGAAGAAGTGGCTGCCAATAATGCAAGCTTACGGATCTGGCAAACCAGCTTACTTTGCCACACCTTCTGTCAACCTCGTCCGCGCGTACCATGCCTCGCTCCTTCAAATCACGTCATCATCTCCTGGGTTGAGCGAACGATATGAGATGCACAGGAAGGTTAGCGAAAGAGTGAAGATGGTGGCCAAGCAGCTGGGGCTTCAGCAACTCCCAAAAGAGACGGGGATAGCTGCAAACGGGATGACGGCGGTGTATCTTCCCGACGGCTTGAAGGCATCGGAAGTCCTACCTCAAATGGGTGCCAAGGGCGTCGTAGTTGCGAGTGGATTGATTGGTGATATTAAAGACCAGTATATTCGGATTGGGTGCGTTCATCGTTCCTCTTTTCCTTCGGATCTTATGGACCAACGTTATATGTATCTGCAGACATATGGGTACCTCGGTCGTAGATGCCAAGCGCGGTGATATTGGGAAGATAACTTCGAGCTTAGGAGACGCGTTGAACGCGGTCAAGGCTAATAAGAGTAGTAATTAGAGACCATTGGACGGAACGGAATGCCTGAATTATTGATCCGTTTCCTTGGCCGTTCCGTCTCCGCTTGTAAGGAATACCGCCCCTTCCTTTGGAACGCCAGGGTCGCATGAATGTCGTGGAATTAACACGGTAGTCACTATTTACGGAGGTCCTTTGGGACTCTTTCTGTGCTCTTTTGTAGTTTTTGTGTTGCTGAGAGCATTCACATGTGATGCAATCCACTCGGAGTCTCCGCTCTTTTATCTCTCGACCCTTGACCAACACCAGATACGCCAATAACCCGTGTTCTCCCTTTACTCGTCCCATTGGTAGATTCCGTGACTACACGACAACCATGACTTCGTCTGACAGTTTCAAACAAGTATGTCCTGAACAGTCTATTCATTTCTTTTTTTGTGCGCTAATCATCGCTCAAGGGTCCCCACAAGTATGTTTCCGTGCAAATATTGTCATCTGACGCTCTGAACTGAGATCTTGGACTATCTTAGGCTTCTTGTGTATGTATTGGATAGAAATAACGCGTCGAGACGTTAACTCACTCGCCATCTTATAGGATTCCCGGCCCTATCGAGGTCACCGATGAGGTACATAGCATCCGTACGATATGCCCAGAATCCGGAGTCAACAAACCCATTTCTAGGTTCTCTTCGCAAATGCAGCACCATCTGTATCCCATATCTCGCCAGATTTTATCAAAATCTTTGGCGATTGCATTCGTATGACACGGTTTGTTCTACATCTGCTTCCAACCAATTCAAGCTGATCCAATCCGTGAATAGTGAAGTCCTATTCACCAAAGATGCTCAACCATTCCTGATCAGCGGTAGTGGTACCCTTGGTTGGGACCAAGTTGCTGCCAACCTCGTCGAGCCGGGTGAGGACGCTCTCGTCCTCCATAGCGGTTACTTCGGTGACGGTTTCGGCGACTGGTGAATACCCCCTCTTATCACATGCCCCAAACATCATACTTACTGACCATATCCTCCCCAGCCTAACCACATACGGTGCCAAAGTCGATACCCTCAAAGCCGAACTTGGTACTGGCGTTTCTCAGGAAGCGCTAGCGGCCAAATTGAAGGAGAAGAACTACAAGCTTGTCACATTCACGCACGTCGATACCTCGACTGGCGTCCTCTCGGATGCCAAAGCCATTGCTGAAACCGTCAAGCGCGTTTCTCCCTCGACTCTCGTCGTCGCAGACGGTGTTTGCTCCGTTGGGTCTGAGGAGATCCGATTCGATTCCTGGGGGCTCGATGTCGTTCTCACAGCTTCTCAGAAGGGACTAGGCACCCCACCCGGTCTGAGTATTGTCATTGTCAGCCAGAAGGCAATCGAAGTGTTTAAGAACCGCAAAGCACCTGTTACTTCGTATTATGCCTCTTGGAAGAAATGGCTTCCAATAATGAACGCCTATGAAGCGAACCAAGCTTCTTACTTCGCTACTCCCCCGGTCAACTTGATCAACTCGTATCACGCCTCGTTGACGCAGTTGACCAAGGTAGCGCCATCCCTGGGCGAGAGGTTCAAACTACACAGGAGGCGAGCGATAGGGTGAAGAAAGCCGCAGCGGAGCTGGGTCTGAAGCAGATTGCCCAGGAACCCAAGTGGGCTGCAAATGGCATGACGACATTGTATTACCCTGAAGGTGTCGGTGCGGCGGATGTTCTTCCCAGGTTTGCTCAGAAGGGAGTCGTGGTTGCAGGTGGGCTGTTGGCCTCTATCAAGGAGAAGTATTTCAGAATAGGGTAAGCTCCTACTGCCGTTCCATCTCTCGCAGCCTAATCTAATCAACTTTCTCTTCACAGGCATATGGGTATCACTGCCGTTGATTCTGACAGAGGAGACCTCAACACGATCATCAGTGCACTGCAGGAGAGCATAAATGAGGCAAAGAGCCAGAAGAACTAGACTTTTGATGTGATAGAGTAGAATTATATCGTAGCTTGACGGAATCACTACCCCTGCTAACATAGGTTCTTTCCATGTTGTCAAGTCTGCTGGGGTCAAAATTATGTCGTGCTACTGATACAGTTGTACTAGCTTCTGTTTTGTAGGTAAGAAGAGCGATCGAGGAAGGTGTTGAGTTCCGCCGTGATTACGCCTCGACTGTAGCCTCCCTATATTGGCCCTCGCCACCCATTCCAACATACCACTCTTTTCCAGCCGTAGTAGCAGATATATAACCTGCTCGGATAGTCCAGTCGCCAAACTTCTCTCCTGACTGCCTTTCCAGAGCATAACGCTTGATCATCGGTTTGAGAATGGCGATGATCTCAGGCTCAGTTACAGATTCTATCCAAAAACATCAGTAAGTTGGATCAACGCTTGTAAGTGAAACTTACCTCGGTAGATCTTGTTCAGTCGCTGGCCATAATAACCTCCACCGAGCAACATGGAATATGCTCCTGGAGCTTTTCCAACAAACGCAATTTCCGCAACGTAGGGACGTGCGCATCCATTGGGGCAACCCGTCATGCGCATGACAATGGAATCATTTCGGAGACCGCTTTCCTCCAAAATCTTCTCCACCTTGTCAACGAGAACGGGAAGATACTAACAACCAATTAGTTATTGGCCGGAGCATAGACGGGAAAGAGTATCGTACCCGTTCAGATTCAGCCATGGCCAATCCGCACGTTGGGAATGCGACGCAAGCACTTGAGCTAAGCCTCAAGCCACTGTGGTTCAGGTTGTCAAGCTTGTACTTCGCCAGGAGTCTCTTGATCTCAGGCAGATTCTCAGTCGCAATATCGGAGATTAGCATATGTTGGTTCGTCGTCAGCCTGAAGGTTCCTTTGTGGATCTTGGCAATTTCCTTCAACCCGGTCTTGAACTCGAGACCTGGCTCGTCTTGGATACGGCCGTTCTCAATGAAAAGCGTGTAGTGATGCTTTCCATCTTCACCAGTGTGCCAGCCGAAGTCGTCGATGTTGCGATCAAAGGTGTACGCTCGAGCGGGTTGAAGTTTGTATCCGAGGAGCTTCTCGACCTCTCCCTTGAAAACCTCGAGGCCCATACGATCGATAGTGTACTTCAGACGAGCATTCTTTCGGCTGGAAAGCACAATCAGTGTCGTCACTCAGGTTTAACACAATACAAGAACTTACTCCGCACGGTTACCATTGTCGCGCTGGACCAGCATTATCTTCTCCGCAACAAACCTGCCCTGTTCAGGCGTGCAGAATCCGATGATGTCTCCGGTCCTGGGGTACGTCTTCTTGTTTCCGTGCGTTACACCCATACCACCACCGATGGCGACGTTGAAGCCTTCTAATTCACCGTTCTTGTCGACAATGGCAATGAAACCAACATCGTTTGTGAAAACATCGACATCGTTCGTAGGGGGGACTGCAACAGCGATCTTGAACTAAATGTGGGGGAGAGTTGTGTCAGAAAGGTCAGAGAAGAACGCCCATGTAGTCGCCAACCTTTCTTGGTAGGTAGAATTGGCCATAAAGGGGTTCAAAGTCCTTCAAGGCCTCTCCAGCAACCAACTTCTTGTCCAACCAGATCTCGTGATAGGCAGTCGTGGCCGGGATGAGGTGCTCGCTGACGGCTTTTGAAAACTCGTAGACCTCGCTATGGAGCTTGGAGTAGCTTGGGATTGAGGAGCAGACGACATTTCTGAGGAATTCATCAGTAATGGATATCCTAAATAGCGCATATATACATACCTGTTGACATCACCACAAGCAGCAAGCGTATCTAACAACACCCTGTTGATGTCCTGGATAGCGGGCTTCAGATGTCTCTTGATGACACCATGGAACTGGAACGTCTGTCTCGTCGTGATCTTGAAGGTCCCCGACCCATGCTCATCTGCGATCTGATCCATCTGCAACCACTGGTTTGGCTGGCAAACTCCACCAGGCATACGAACTCGAATCATGAAGCTATACGCCGGCTCCACACCCTGAGCCTGTCGTTCATCTCGGATGTCGCGGTCGTCTTGCTGGTAGATCCCGTGGAACTTGGTGAGCTGGGTATCGCTAGCTGCGAGGGCGCCAGTCGTGGTATCCTCCAGTCCTTCTGCAATCGTCCCACGGAGGTATCCAGAAGCAGCCTTGATATGCTCGTTGGTTATAGGCTCGGGTTCTGCTTCGGTGATCTCGATGGTGTCAACGCCGAGTGCTTTCCACACCAGTGGTTCCCAAGCCTTGTACCCCGTCTGAGGTCCATCCTCGTCTTGATCATCTCCTAACCCCAGGTTCGCAAAGCGTTCACCACCGAGCTTCTCAAGTCGTGCATCGAGGTCCTTGCCGGGCTTGTTGTAATATTGGGCATCTTCAGGACGAGGCCAGTAGTGGCTGTCGCCCATTCCGAAGACGGCGTATTTGAGGTTGGAAAATGTCTTGTCGCCTTTTGCAACGGCGGCGTTGAGGGCTTTGAAGAACTGACGGCCATTTTGAGGCGGTTCTCCTTGGCCAGCCGTTGAGGTGACGAAGGCAGCATGTTGTTCTTCCTGACCCAGACTCTCGAGTGTCGTAGAGTCGAAGGTGCCAACGGTAGTTGACAAGCCTCTCGCCTTTCCACGATTCGCCAGTCTCTTTGCAACCTTTTCTGCGTTTCCGCCATCGGAGGCGTAAAGGATGAGAAGAGGTGGTGCATCAAGGTTTGAGAGTAGATCATTGAAGGCTTGCTGAGCCTTCTGCCTCCTGGCCTCCTTGACGCTCTCCCCAAGGCTGCTGACAACCTCCGATGCAATCTGTGGCTTCGAGCGATTGAGCTGGGACAGATGGTTCTGTCGGTCCAAGAACTGCTTCAAGTCGTTCTTGATAGTATCAGAGTCGAGGGAGAATGGTTCTTTGCCCTGATGCTCCTTGCTAGGGTCCCATCTGTATAGTGGCCAATACCCGGAATCAACCGCCAACTTGGTTTCCTTCAGGAGGTCGAGAGCGGGTGTATCTTCAGTGGTATAGGGGAGGTAGGCAAGGACAACACTGGGTCCGTTGAAGCGGTCGGCTTCCATGACTGCTTGGAGAACCTGGGAGTACGACGAAAAAACGGCAACGCTAGCGGCGAAGACATCGCCATGGTTCATCGCATACAATCCGACATCATGTTTCCTCCGATGAGGGTCGACAGAACTGCGAGCAGAGTAGGGGACGGTGTCGAGAATGAGGATGTTAATGTTAAGACCAGAAGCGATAGCGTGGTGGAGACCTGAAGAACCAAGATCGTACGACCAGGCATCTGAGCCAATGATCCACCGTGATAAAGAGGGGAACTGGGCTCGGAGAGCGAGGATACGCTCTGCTGCCGGGTGCAAGATTGGGGAGGCCTCAAGCTCGGTGACGATTTCCCCGCCAAGAACTTTGCTCTTCGTAGCATCATCCTTGGCAAGAACCCACCTTGTGAGCAGGGTATGTAGCTCGTCATTGAGCTGTCCACTCTGTAGAAGCTGCTGAATAGCATCTACGAGTTCGTTCCGGAGGTCAAGTTGACCACGAACGCGGCCGAGAGCATACTCCGGTGAAGTCGCGATTTTGCCTTGAGAAGCGACGAGGGAAGGTGCATTCGCAATCTCTAGCCTTTCAGCAAATATATGCGAGAGGATCTTGGTGTACGCCGATTCGTGCTTGGGGACATGGGGAAGGGAGACCTGTGAATCTTCTGCAGTAGGTAATGCACCTAGGGTCAAACGGCTGGAAGGTGCTGCGTCTGAGGGGACCTGAGAGACCAAAGTGTTGATCTCCTCAGCAGTGACGTTTTGGAGATTGCCCAGAACACCACTTCGGACGATAGGTCGAGAATCCGCATCTCGTCCTTGGAGAATGCTGACAAGTTCGAGGTAGAGGGGAAGCCACTTGGTCGACCACTTGTAAACTTGCTCGAGGACGACAACCTTGGTGGCTGAAGATGGGATTCCTTCAAGGACGCATGAAGGATGGAGGGGTTGGAGGAGGGAGGTCGACACAAATGCGACACCGTTAATTGGCGGAAGATCTTGGGGTTCCTTTCCGATCAAAAGTAGCACTGTGCTGGGCTCCGTTGATCCCGACACATTGAAAGGTTGGAGGGGGCGTTGTACCAGTGAACTCGTCTCTGACAGGGCACGTTCGTAGGCACCGAATAATTCCGAAGCTGCCGTTTCGCTCTTGACTACGGGCGAGCCGTTTGCAGAACCGTTTGGTGCCGATTGTTCCGGCTGCGACCGTTTTTCATCGCGAACGAAGGAGAAGATGGTTCCTTCTGGGAGTTCCGGCACTTCTTCAGATGAAGCCGTTGGATAGAATGCGTGAACCACGGCCTTGCTTTCGGCTTTTGCTAGCCTTGAGGCAAGGAGAGCATTGTCATGGGCTTGTTGTGCGGTCGACGAGAGGAGGAAAAATGGGACGGCTGATCGGAGGAGAAGAACGTCTGAGAGATCGTCTGTGACAGCGATTTGAAGGACCACAGGGTGGGTAGAGATCTCTGCAAGATGGAGGACGAGCCTTGTTAGGACTTGTCGATGTGAAGAGGCGGTAAAGGAGGTGAGGCCAGGCTTGATGTTACGAAGAATGTTGCCTCCTGGATCTGCGCCAAATGGCACACTGACCACCTTTGGCTTGTGTGCAGAGTTTGCTAAAGTCCCAAAGGCATCCTGAAAAGTCGATGTCGCTGGTGGAATAGGCTTGAGATCTACGACTACTTCAGATGCGAGGTATGCAATGCGTGCAACTGCAGACAACGCTGCCATGACCTTGTTTTCTCTAGTCAGTTTGGGTCAACGGGGAACGTAGGAATTGCAATACCTTTTACTGGATTGGTCTTTTGAATGAAAAGAGCTGAAGCTTTGAAATCCTCGCATTTTTAATTACTAAATCATAATGTTGCCTTGGACGAATGACTCTGGATGTGCTCGAAAGCACCTCATTCGTTTGCAAGTGTTTGCAACCTTTTTCGGAAAGTCGGGCCTCAGGCTTCTGGGCTCATTGCTGGTCCATTGTCGAAAAAAAAAAATGGACATCGATATGATTTCAGCCAGCCGCGATTAGCAGCTTAAATTCGGCCGAAACCTCACAAAGTGTGTGTCGACGACGGAGGATTCTTGCCATCATCAAACTCAGATCCGGTGCAGCAGATGTACCATGGTCATAGTCTGGCTCATTCCAGCCACTATTTTAGACAGCTAAGGCTGCGTTAAACCTGTTACATTTAGCCCCCACCTTTGTCAGTTCGCTCGGAGAAACGACACGAAACGGAACGGACTTTGTTAAGATGTGCGGATATCGTGTGGGCCGCATGCCCTACATAGTCACTCGGCGTTACCCTATATATCAGAGTTGAGCGTGTTCGTATTGTCAAGCCACGAGCAAATCCCCCAAGAGCCTCTTCCATTCTCTTCAGGTTCTTTAAGCAAGGATGCCGAACGCTATCGTCAACATTGCTATAGTCGTCCTCTGCGGTTTCCCTGCAGCCCTGATTCTATACACATTATTCGGGAAACCACAGAAGAAGGAAAAGGCCCCTCCCGTTCCGAAGCTGCCGCCTCCCATTGAAATCTGCGATGTTTGCCAGCGGAAGATGACGACTGTGAACCGGTGTTCTGTTTGCAAGAACGGGTTCTACTGTGTGAGTTTGCATAATATCACCAACCTCCGTATTCGCTCGGTGCTTACTCCCGTTTAGAGCCAGGAATGTCAATCGAAAGACTGGCCCACACACAAAACCAAGTGCTCTATGCTCCCTGGTGATGGTCTCACAGCAGCAAAGATTGCTGACCAGGACGAACTCCGTGAAGAGGTCGAGCGCATCTCAAACATCTTCAAGGACTGGAAGGACGCCGAAGAGCTTTTCCACAAGGAGAATAATGATCCATTCGGTGGTGCCTACATTCCTGAAGGTTTGAAGATTGCTGGTACGTACCAACTTGCCAAAACTGTTCTCACCAAGCTCATTAATTCGTTCACAGAACTCAAAGTGTCGTCTAAATTCACATACTCCCGTGTTCCGCCCGCCAACAAGCAATACCCCTACCGTCTCCCAATCATCCTCACCTCCCGCCTCTTCCTCATGGAGCTCGTCGCCCGCCTGCAGTTCAACAAGCGTGCTCTTGGCCGCCTAGAAAACGCCCTCGAGACCGTTGAATTCCCTCCCCACTTTGCTCGTCTCTACGGCCCCAAGTTGATCTCGCGACCAGGAGACCTCAGCCCGGGAGAGTACGAAGCACTCTGCTTCGCCTTCGTTGCTGCCTCATATACCGAGAACTTGGGCATGTCGGATAAAGACCAATTCGACAGCTTGATGATTGGGCTGAAGAAGTTGTGGAATGCTCCTCCTCCGCCAGCTCTGAAAAGTTGAAGAGCTGTATAGCTATTCAGCATACCCCCGGTAGTTTCTAGGATTAGATCTAATGTCCTAATGTAATAAATAATATATTTTCTCTTCAGAAACTCCGTTCTGGTGGGACTTGAATGGGACCAGCTTCAACCTTCTGACATATGCGACAAATGGGGCAAGTCTCCGCAACTTGCTTTCGTCTCAAGCATACACAAATAACACGGTTCGCAACTGCAATGTCATGTTCATATCACCGTTAACCATATCTGCGGGCAGCACTGTTAACCTTATGGGTTGACCAAGCTCATAAATAGAGCTGGAGGAGTTCTATGGCTCCCGAAATCACATCCTGCATCAGCTTCATGGACAACTGGCCCCTTGGTCATACTCTCTGGTTCACTGGCAACTGAAGTCGATGTCAATGTTTCCAATCTGGCAACTGGAAAAGGAAGACCCAAAGCTTCCTCTCGCAGGTGGGGGTACGGTCCTCGTTGAGCTTACTTCAAGCCCACACAAACCGTGTTTCCAGCTCGGTCCCTTTAGAAGCAGGCCTCCCCATACGTCTCATGAGCTCTTAGACTCTCTTGGCCGAGGCTTTAGCTGCTTGCAGGTCTCGGACACGTTGTCCGTGGCGCATTCTATTTTCAGTGAGACATTCAACCTCTTGGCAGACCTCGGCAATGGCAGCCTTCCCGTCAGCCTCCCCGCTAGAGGCCTATATAGACAGCTCAAAATCCCCCATATTCTCCAGCAGCATAACCACATCCGTTGATCACAACACTCATCATGAACTCCTTCTCAATCTTCACCATTGTACTTGCGGCAGCTAGCCTGCTGCTCGTATCTCTCGCGGCTTCCCCTCTTCCAGAGGGTGCTGCTCTCCTTCTCGTCGTAGAGCAAGGCGTGCTCGTCGGCACTTACGTTCATTCCGAAACATACGACTATGGAGAGCACACTCTAGGCGCGTTGACACCGAGTGTCGACTCCGGCGGATGGGCCCCCGCCGTTGTCGAAACATTGGCCAACCCGCCACATACCGCCGATAGTAAGGATCCACCCTACACTGTTGAGATATAGGCTAACTCATTTCGTTTAGCTCGTAGTCCTTCCGAGGACACTCCCACACAGCATCGCGAAGATCCGACCCTCGCCAAACAAACCATCCTTCATGATCATCCTGCTCACACGCACGCCGCGCCAACTGTTCAAACGTCCTCGTCTACCCCCAACAACAGCCTGGCTACTCGCTCTTTTGCTGATGCAACTACCACACGCTCCTTCGCCGATGCAATCACCACAAAGACTTTCTCAGAGCCTAATTATGTACCAATAGCAACACAGTCTTCACATTCTATCATTGGCACGTTCTTTAAGGGTTTTCTACCTGGCTATCTCTACGCGTACCTCAAAGCCCTCATCGTTGTTCGCGTTTTTACTCTCTTCTACACGGATTCAGCCCGGATTTCCAAACAATTCTATTCAATGCTCCTTACAACCAACCCAGTCATCAGTTTGGGCAACTTTCTATTGCCCGACCCCCTTTGCGAGTTCTATCTCACTGCCATATATGTCCTCACCTTTGGCTTCTACTTCAAGCTTTCGTTCCTCCAGTGTTCATGGCTTCTCATCACCGTGTTTGTCATGGTCGTCGTATGTATCTCTCTTTTATACCTTCCCCCGTTCCTGATCTCGTTTGTCTAGATTCCTTTTCTCGCCCTCGTACCCCGCCACGAGAGAGTTAGGCCCACGGATGCCAAGAGCAACACGAAGATGCCTACAATGGACACGGCTACCTCAGGCTGGCTCGGCAACATCAGCGGCGAGGAACTGGACGGCAAAGCATTCAATACGCTCGTCGACTGCACCAAATATCAAGTAGAGGAGCCTGAAGATAGCACCCAACAGGCTACCCCGGACCAACCTACCTTGTATGACGATGTATACATTGAAGTACTGGAAGAGGACGATGAGGACGATGAGGACGATGAGGAATATGAGCTTTTAGATCTGAGGGACCACGCCAAGTTGAACTTCGACATCATGCTCGACACCTCAGTTCTGGACGCTGACGATGACTTGCATGACAATGGCATTGTCGCTATCTCCAACTGGGACAACAACAACCCCGATGTTCTACATCAGGTTGAATACATGCAACATTCCAGCAACGATGACGAGAACGACATTGGCCCCGATGACCAGCATCGGGAAGCTTGGATTTCCGAAGTCGAAGAATCTAAATTTGAATTGGATGCTGGTTCTGGCAACAGAATGGATGTTGAAGACACAGAGTCCACACTTGAACCTGACGGCGCAGAGCTTCTGCAAAGTCATTGCATCCAAGCCAGTCCGATCCGTATCAATCCCCTCTGCATATTAGGCTACGTCGACCCTGACATGTTCGTCGAGGACATGCTCGACTCGGATGAGGACACCTCCAGGAGCGCATCCTCCTTGTCTTCCTCCTAATTCAGTGACAACGACAACCCATACAGTAGCCGCTACGGCGACGCCCATCTCTTTGCTGAAGACTTCCTTGACAACGATGAGGAAGGGCACACTGCACACCCGCCCGCCGTTCCCCTCAATTCGCCAATTTTGCCCTTCACCGACCCGATACAAGAACAAGGCCAACCAGACAACTATGAAAACTATGACCATCAGGTTCTCGAAGCTCAAACGCAGATCGTTCAACCTGCCGAGCCCCAGTGCACCCTCGTCGACGCTCCTAGTAGAGAACACACGCCCAGCCCAGCATCTCCTACGCCATCAGACGATTTCTGGGCTCCAAGTTCTCGCTCGGACTTCGTTGGCTTCAATGAAAGGGTCGAGTATTACCTGGAGCCCCTAGCCGGCGTTTTCGACGACGACGATGACGGCCCTCATGGCGATTATGAAACACCTAGTCCACCACCTACTGCTACCTGCCCAGATCTCGATCACGACGACAGCCTATTGCCACGGAAGCGCCCTGCCTCCAATATCGACTGTAGACCACATAAAAAGCAAAAAACAAACCCCGCTGATTGTGACACGACTCTCGTCAACAATTCCCCCAGTAATCGTCTCACCCGCCGACGACAATGCAAGGCCAACAAAGTTCGTTTGACCAAGCGTGTCATGCCAAATCCTGAGGCGCCGGGACAATGCATTGACGTAGCGGACATCATCGAGTCTGAACTGGCTACGCAAACCTTGCCGAGAGAAAACTTATTGTACCTTTTCTTCCCCAACCTGATCAACGACAAGAAATCCTCTGGCTCCTCCAACCTCCCTTATGGCATCGAGCCCAACATCTACGAGCGTGACATCTTCGTACTATTCGAAGAAGATCCCTAATTGCCTCGCTGTCATTAGCAAACGATTTCACTTCATTTATCAATATCAATTTTGACGATTCATACTGTATCAATATTTTCCTTTCTCCCGCATCTGTATTGTATTTTGTATCGCTACATATCTTCTATTTGTATCTGCTTTTGCTTTCATTCTGTATTTGTTTCATTTTTGCTATCTTATACTTTACTTGCTGTATCTTTAGCACTTTCAATCTCTTGCATACCCCCAATATATTTGCTTTCTCGCTAAAATATGAGTGAAATTGAAGTGAGCTTGAAGCCTGATGTCAATTGACGCGACTCAGAGTTGCTGTCCATAGCTTTGCCTCGTCTTACTCACATCATTCCGTCCACCAGTCACCAAAAATCTTCATGGATCAGGTATGGCTCTGCGAGAGCTTACTTAGCTATGTGCTAATATACATGCTTCTCAGGATGCCTTCCGCCAGCTACTGCAGGGTTCCAAAGGCTCTGGGTCGTCTGGATTTTCAGCTTCTCGGAACGTGTTTGCCAAGAAGGCGTCATCCTCGTACGTTTGGCAGTAAGGTCTCAAAAGGCTCATACTAAAGCGTTCTACAGGAAAGCCCCAACTGTATCTGCCTCCGAACCTGCGTTCAAACCCAGGAAAGTGAAGAAGAACGATGCAAAGTACAGGGATCGTGCCTCAGAGCGTCGTGAGGGAGCGGATGGGGACTATGCTCAGGTATGTGGTTTCAACCAAACGTTCTACTTAATTCCATTCAAACCTACAGGTTGAAGCTGTACTAGAGGATTTCGAGAAGCGGAACGCTAATGGCAAGAACAAGGCTGCTGTACGTGCCACCTCCTAACATCTGTGCTGCAAAGGCTTACTTACCTGACGTGTCTAGCTAGAAGAGGAGCGGAAGTATCTTGGAGGCGACGGTGACCACACAGTTCTGGTTAAGGGCCTCGATTTTGCCCTTCTTGAACAGAATAAAGCCCGAGAAGCTGCCGCTGCGAATGAAGATGACGATGACTTACTCGACCAGGCATTACAAGGCGCTATACCCACCACCGAACCCTCTACATCTGAAAAAGGCTCTAAGAAGCGAACCAGGGAGGACCTCATTCTGCAGCTAAAGGAGAAACGGGGTGCTGGTGGTGAGGATGCAGAAGCAGGCAAAGACGATGTTCAGGCTATGGAGGAGGCGAAGAAGCAGGGAAAGTTCAAACCTATCGGGTTCAAACCCATAGGATCCTCAAACGAACCTTCTAAGAAGAAGAAAAAGGCCAAGGATGGCGAGAAGGATGGTGAAAGGAAGAAGAAACGGAGAAAGGTCGCAGAGGAGGCTCCCTCAGAGACAGTAAAGAAAGCGAATGAAGTGGCTCAACCAAACACACCTGCTGTCAAAACCAATGGCTCGCAGCAACCTCCAGAACCGGAACCAGAGCCTGTGCCCGAGGACTTCGACATCTTTGCTGGAGTTGGAGACTACGAAGGGCTTGGTGACGACGACGACGACAATGTTAGTGACGGCGAGGAAACCTCTGCCCCAGCACGACCTCCTCGTTCTGCTACTCCAGAGAACACTTCTGCCGCTCCACCGAGAAGGTGGATAGATACAGAAGAAGGAGAAGTCGAAGAATCAAAACCGAGCCTCCTTTCCTCAATTCTCAAATCCAAATTCGAGGCGAAACCGGAAGAATCCTCTGAATCTACCGGCGTGCTCATGTCATCAAGACAAAACGATGAGGATGGTGTGGATGAAGAGATGGAAAGCGACAAACCAATGAAACTTCAACCTCTCGAAGGCTCCGGGCCTTCGGTTAGAGAACTTCTGGCGATGGATAAGGCTGCCGGGAAGAAGTGGAAAAAGAAGGATAAGAAGAAGGGTGGCGCAAAGGGCGAAGCTGAAGACGACTCTGCTAAGGAACGGAATACAAAAGCCAAGGTGGAAAGAGATTATCAGAGGTTTGTCGTTCCCACCTTTCTTCTAGCAACATTCAACTAACTGATTGCTTCTAGGCTAAAGAACTACACAGATTCCAAGCAGGATAAGTAGGCGCTGATAATGGTTATATAGTAGTAGTTGAGTTTCACGATGTTTCATTGAAACGTCGAATATATATTCATAATTGGCATTGCATGCAGTCGTGGATAGTGAACATATTATGCTAACAGGACCGAATAAAGATAAACTATGACGGTACCGGGTGCCCACCCATAAGCTTATTGATGGTATCTGTCCGCCGAGGGTTGTCAGAGAATAGGGCCTTGACCAGGCGTACAAGCTCATCAACTGAGAAATCGACAAGGGCTCCCGTCTCAAACAAGTAGGTGATGTCAGCCATGGTGGCTTCCTACAAAGGGAAAGAAAGGTGTTAATGGTCAACCTTGCGGAAGAAATATATGAGGAATAGTCATACCAATAGCTCCGAAAGGTAGGAAAACTTGAGCCATGAAGGCACATAAGCAACCACGAACGAGGGCTGTTGAAAACTGTCAGTGTCTGATTTGGAGAGCTGGTATTGACTTACTTGATCGGGATCCTCGACGAACAGTCCCTCCAAGGCGTTGAAGATTCTGCAGAGTTCGCTCAAACGATGAGATTCCAACTCCGGAATATCCGGCAGTGCCAGAACATCAGTGAGCATTTTGTTGAGCGCAGCATCTACAAACGAACCCAGAGCAGTATAGTATTTGCTCTTGGTAAGAATTTTCTGTCCAGCATGAATTGTCAGTACTTTGCATTGATCGTCAACGGTTTGCATTCTCTAACCTTGAGTTTGGGTGACAGCCTTCGAATCTGCTGCAGGACCTGGTTTATAGCAGCCTCGCATTCGTCGTATCGATCTTGATCTCCCGTGTAAGTGAACCCTTGCCCTCCTTCCTCAAGTAACGTGTGTATGCTTTCCCGTTGATTTTTCTGTGAACGACAAGATTCAACACCATAACCCTTGACAAGGGATGAAGCATGCTCACGATTACGTTATGCCACCAACTCTCGCCCAACATCCTCACACTTCGTTCGCTTTCTTCTAGCTTTTCCTTGACCTTCGTCACAGATTGGACTTCCACTGGTAACCGCTTCACAACTCCCTGCACCTCATCTGCAAGATAGTTGCAATCATTCGAGAACATGATACCCTCCGCTGGAGCCTCCAATTGCTTGGAATGGACGACGGGCCATAGTGCTCGATACAAGTCAAGCACTGAAGGCGCCGAGAGGAGGATTACCGATCCCGGGGCGGAGCTCGAGCTTGGCCCCGGAAAGAGGTGAGAGGAAGAGAACCTCCGTCCTTCTTCAAGGACTTCCTCAACGAGCTGAACAACTTGTTTCATCCTCTTGGAGACAGCGTAATACTCCTTCAGCTTCGTGCTCATTAATTGAGCTGGTCGTTTGCCAGAACTGGCTGACACGGGGGGCTGCGGTGAAAATGGGTCCTTCTTAGCGGTGGATGTATGTGCTCCATTTGGAATATTTGGTGAACCACTGGGAGATTGGAATGAAGGTGCGGGCGGACTTGTTACGGAGGATAACGATGGTATTGATCCAGATGCATTTCCGTTCACGGCCTTCTTCCCCTTATTCGCTGCCTTCTCTAATCGAGTAGCGGCTTTGGGAGGCGGGGAAGAGACTGCAGGGATTGAAGGTGCTGGAGGGGGACGTGTATCAATTGCTGTCTGATCATCGATAGGACCATCATCCCAGGGGTCATCCCAAGCGGTTTCTTCAGTCCCTTCTGGGACTGGCTCTTCTTCGTCGTTCCAACCCCAAGCGTCTGTCGACTCTGCATCTTGTTTGGCTTCAGGTTCTTTGGCTATGGCCTCCACCGGCGAAGAAGCATTGGAGGTAGTCCTGGGCACAGGATCTAGAGCCTTCACTAGCTCCTTCGGTGACTCTGGAATATCATCATTGAATCCCCAACCATCTTCTTCTACCGCTGTTGATCCATCTTCATCATCAAATCCCCATGCGTCATCCTTCACTGGGCTCAGTTCAGGCTCAGCTTTTGGCTTTGGCTTCTCCTCAACAGCCCTCGGAGCTGCTGCCGCAGGCTCTTCTTCCTGTACAAGGACGACGTCCGGGTTGACGGTGGCCGAGATTTCCACTTCAACGGTGAACGTAGACTCCCCAATCGCGGAGGAGGCAATAATAGTTCTTGAATGGTCGAGGATCAATTTCCTCCTCTGGCGTTCATAATGTCCTGCAAGTCCTTCCACCCAGTTCTTGATGGGTCGCACATTGCCGTCCGCGCCTAGAAGTCGTATTATGAAGTCGTCCTCAAACTGGATGGCCTTTTGGGCTACGTCCAAGAATACTGGAAGGCCATCAAACGAAGTGGGCAGGCAGGGGATAAGCAGGTTGTTAAGAAGGCTGGTGCTAGTTGGCTTGGCAAGCGTATGAGGGAATGCAGTTTGTTGTTCCGAAGGAAGCGCGGAGAAGAGCTGGGATGATAGGAATGAAAGAACGGATGCAACATTGTCGATGCGTGTCGCTGGGTTGTCCGCCGGTGGCGCAGGAACATGTGAGATCCTGTGTTCAATAAAGCCGGTGGACGACATGGAAGCAGGTTGCTTGAATAAATAGTCGATGAAATGGGAGATGAGGTCCCGTCGGAGGGTTGTTAAGTGGTTATTTAGAGAGCCAGATGAGAGGGAGGAGAGGATGGATTGAAGGGAAATTGTTGTTGAAGATTGGCGGACTAGAAATGCGTTGAGGATATTTAACTAGTGAAAACGCCTTGGGAAATTACCTTGAACGGAGGGGAAAACAGTAAGTTCGTTGTGCGCAATAACGACGCCTCTTGTATATGCTTCACTGAGTTGCTCTTCGTTCCTAGCCTGAGCAGCCATGAACCTCCTCTAACGGATGACCTCTGAGTGCTGTATCGCAATGTCAATGTCACTAGTAACATACCTGGATATCTACGACCACTTTACTCTTCTTCAAGTAAGCCGGCGTCTGCTGAAGCACGCAATCAAGGTCCAGGCAGATTGTTTTAGCCTCGTCCAGTTTCCCCTCTGAAATTAGGTTCTCCAGAGAAGACAGCGAGTTTCTGCACTTAAGCAGATGTGCGAGAGCATCTAGTGTTGTACCAGCGTCTCGAGATTTTTGGGCTAGATCCTTGTGTTGAGCAAGGTTGGTGACCAGTTCCGGGATGTGCCCTTCCTAGATTATATTGTTGGTAACACCTCCAACACAAAGTCTGTATGATACAAACCTTCGGGTCAAGCACAGAGTGGGTGAGAGATTGAACATTGGTCGATAGAGACTGCAGCCGACTCTGCACTGACTTGGAAGTCACCAGTTGTCGCTCGAATTCCGGAAGGTCACTTTCGATCCGTTCATGCAAACGTTCCTGCAATATCGCATATTTAGCATCCTAAAATACTAAAGCGCATGAATAACATACCTTTGTCGCCTGTATCTCCTCGTCCAGCTCCTTCATCCATGACGCAGCCAACTGGGAATCAAGCGTCTTGTTTGTCGCAGCGTCAATCTTGTTGAGCAACTTTGACGAGACATCTTGAGGCGGAGCTCTTCGTGGCAAATGAGAGGGTATAGGAAAGGCCATAGCCTCCATTGCAGGCGTCGTTGCAAGTCCTGGACGTTGGCTGCAGTCGTGTCGAGACAAGCGACTGGACACGTGAGCAATAGTGATGAGGAAGTGACACTGGACGGTGGCGCTGGGACGCGTCTTACAGCTTGTTACTCACGACGACCACGATGGTCGGAAGAACTCTGTTGGTTCTGGCAGCGGTCAGCATGTTTCATGGTATGTTTCCATTATTTTATGGCAGCTTTCTCTGCAAGAGCTCATGTTGTTTCCTATTCAAGCTGCATATTCCACCTATGAACGTTCGTAACAACACAAAATCGGGCATTTGCGTAAACTCTAACTCTACGGGCAGACCTCTCTCATTTGAAGTCCCTTGGACGACCAGAGGGACAGCTGCCGTTTAATGTGGGTTCAAGTACCAGAACTGGCCACTGCCTGAGCTAACACTCTCCTAGATTATCCTGGAAACATTGATCGGCCTCGTTCTGGGCATTGTGGGTGCCTCCATGAACACCCCAGCATTGAAAGAAATAACATGGGCGAGCGAATTCCGCAAACGGTGCGTTCTTTCTGTCTGCAGTCATTCTTACCCTTACTTGCACCTGCAGCAAAATTGATGAAATGGATTCGCGTTTGGGTTTTGCGTCTTATGTCAATCGCGGAAATAGCCTTGTGTCAAGACCTTCGCTAGGTTCTTCTAGTATTGTTGTAGCCAACGACCATAGTAATGTTTCCTTGTAACATAGATGTAGCCTGAGCTATGTATGTTCTTTCGGCTCGGCGACAGCACGCGGCCCTACTTGATCGAGGGTGACTCCAAATGGACCGCCTCTTTAGAGTGTGACTCTGGAAGAAACCGCCGTCGGGTCGGCGGAGGGAAAGTCGGGCCACCCATTGTCCACAACCATATACAGGCTCTTCTCGACCCACGACCATGAAGAACACGACACGCATCGGCATCGTTCTCTGCATAAGCCTTGCTTTCTTCCTCGCTGAAATTATTTGTACGCAACACAAGCCTAAGAAATCCGCAGTGTGCTGACTACAGGGCTCTACGTCGTCTGCAGTTGGTTTCCGAACAAAGAGTTTGGCACTAGTAGCAGACGCTGTAGGTCTTTCCTTTAATGACTACCAGCGCCAGGAGGACTGATAACGTGCAATTCGATCAAAGTTCCATTACCTCAACGTGAGTACCCTCCCAGTTACCAAGCCTACCTCACATGGTAGATTGACTTCGATTATAGGACATTGTGGCGTAGTAAGTTGAGAACTGCCTCGAGTCCCTCTCCCAACTCTAACAGTTGCAATTCAACAGTGCAATAGCGTTCGTAGCTGCACACGTATGTTCTTTGGTTTCACCTTTACTCACGGAAACATATTACTGACCATGTTTTGTAGCTACAAGAGAAAGGGAGACATGTACGTGAACATCTCCTCTTTCAAGGCTCTCTTAAAATATGTATATTCCCCCTCCAGAACGTCAACTTCACCTTTGCATTCCACCGGGCGGAACTTGTCGGTTCGTCCTGTTGACCCTGTAACCGAACCGCCACTCATCTTTTTTGCGAACAGGGGCTTTTTTCAATGGAGTCTTTCTCCTCGCTCTGGCTCTTTCCATCCTTCTGCAATCAATAGAACGATTCGTTCATGTCGAGCCAGTTGAAAACCCAACCCACGTGTTAATTATCGGCGCTATCGGGCTATTCCTAAATATCTGTAGTGCGCTCGTGATTCACGGTACGCTTCGCATTACATTTCCGTTTACTGTTTCTCATCGTTTCTAAAGATCATGCTGGTCACGGACATGGGCATGGACAAGATGCGATAGCTCTGGCTGTTCACGAGGAAACTGATGCCTCTACGACTCATCTGCGCGACAATATCGTGAGTCCCAACTTCTTTGGACCCCCATGCGTGATCTAATCCTCCTTATGCCATCTAGCATGCACAGCATAACCACACTATCGATCCACCTGTAATGGGACATCAGCACAACCTCAACATTGTTGGTGTATTGGTTCACCTTCTCGGTGATGCCGTGAACAGTACGTTCGCATCCCTGTTGCTGTCATGGCACGAAAGCCTAATCCCTTTGGTAGATGTCGCTGTGATAATCTCCGCTATCATCATCTGGAAGGTTCATTCGCCCCAGCGATTCTATGCTGACCCGGCCGTGTCGCTTGTGATTAGTCTAATTATCTTTGCGAGTGCTATACCAATGAGTTTGTCGAGTTCTTTCCTAGATCGCTGACTGCGTAGCTGACACTATTATAGCCCTGAAGTCGGGACGCATCCTCTTGGAAGCAACTCCGTTGTACCTGGATCTAGAAAAAATCAAGGATGACCTGCTCTCAGTAGGTTTTACCTCCTCACGTAGTTCGACGGAATTGAACGTTTTTGGCAGGTGCCAGGAGTACTCTCAGTGCATGACCTTCATGTTTGGCACCTTTCTCAGTCGTCAGTGTTCACTTGTATTATGATTCACCACGCCTTGGCTCACTCGGTTTCTCTCCCAGTGTAATTCTCGGTTCGCTCCACGTTGGTGTTGAACCTAGCACAACGCTCGAGCAATGGGAAACCACTGAGAGGTCCCTGCAGCATTGTTTCTCAGCCTACGGCATCAGTCATGTCACAATCTCTCCCGAAATTCAGCACTCTCCCGACATCAGCCAGACGCAGACGCAGACGCAGAACAGCACTGACAATCTTCCAGTCATGGTCGGCGGATGTGGACTGCCAAGCCAAGATCATTTCGGGTGTGCAGTGAGTGCGGTCAAGAAGAGGCGCCCTGGAGGCACAAACAGTGTGTAAGGCCGGCCACGGCGGATTGGTATTGGATACATTAGACGCTTGCTACATGTAAGCAGTATATCTAGACTGTCATGAATCTTTTGCGGATAATTCCACTGCGTACTTGAATGCACCGAGAAGAGCTGTCAGCTGCAACTTTTCACTTGCACCAGTCGATAGACGATACTCTGTTGTGGCCAAGTAGTCCAACAGATAGATCCTCGCATGTGGCTTTAGCTCATAGGCGTCCACGTATTCGTACGCGCCAATGAGTAGATCTTGTAGGGCAAGCCCGCGTTCTGTCTTCACGGCGTTGATCACTGCCGACCACCATTCAGCTCTCAGGTAGATCCAACATCAAGGGCAATGACTCACTATTATGTGCCGTTGTGAACTCCTCCTGAATCATGGCATTCACGATAGCTTCGACGTCTGACGGGTGTGGGTTTCCGGTGCAGTTGTATATTTCTGTCTCGCCTATAATGTCGTAGGCCGCGTGGCAGGCCTGCAGGACATTCAGAGCTCGTCGCATGTCACCTTTAGACAGTTTGAGGAGTGCTTTCTTTCCGTCGTCGGTCAAATTGACCCTACATGCCCAGTTATCAGCCAAGTGAAGTAGTATTTCGAAAATGTAGACACATACTTTTCGGCATCAACAACATCGTTCAACCTCTTCTCCACCTCCACGATCGGTAATGGCGAGAACCTGAACCTTGTACATCGACTCTGAATGGCCGGAGTGATCTTGTTCACGTAGTTGCAAATGATACAGAACCGGACATTCTTTGTATAATGTTCAATGACACGACGAAGGGCTGCCTGAGCTGCCTGCGTCATCATGTCCGCCTCGTCGAGAATGATCAATTTGTAGCCTTTTGAGAACAGTGTGCGAGTTTCTGCAAACTGCTTTATCTGTTCGCGAACGACATCAATACCACGTTCATCCGACGCATTGAGCTGAAAGGTAACAATGGTGAGGACAGTGCTAACGTGAAGAGCAGAGGTAAAAATGTACCTCAAGAATCTGCTTACGATACTCCTTCCCGTAAATCCTTCTAGCGACTGCTAAAATTGTCGATGTCTTTCCAGTACCTGGCGGACCATAGAATAGCAAGTGTGGTAAACGATTCTTCTCTATAAACTTCTCGACTGTGATAAAACGAATGAGATTCTTTGAGACAGCAGAATGGCTCCAGAACGCACTTGTGCTGGTAATATCCTTGTGCGACACAACGTCGTCCAAGGTTACTGGCCGATATTTCTCAACCCTGGCATCCTGTCAGTATTGAACTCTGAGCCGCAAATGGCAAGGCAATTCACCATGGTAGCGTTTCATTCTCGGTCTGTGCCTGTTCAACCGATTTCCCTTTCCACTTCATTCCCGAGAAAGTGTCCACGTCCATCGTTAGTGTGTCTTCGCTGTTGCTCATGGTGTGTAAGCTGTCCGGGGTAGTTTTCGGGCTTCTAGAGAATGCTCAGTAATGACGCGACCGAAGACGCGTCTCATGGCCGACGCGCTGAGTAAGTTTGTCTTTATTTGGCTTATAGTCATATCATGTGTATGAACCTTATTTTCCTATATACACAGAAATCTTCACATCGTGCTTATCAACCCGGCTCTTGCTTTCTTCGAAGACTCCATCGTTTAGCTCGTTGGACAGACGGAAGCGTCCGCATTAAAAATGCAAATCTTCGTCAAAACGTGAGTATATGCGAGCTTTGGCGTTGGGCGATGTACTAAAAGCCCTTTTTTCGCTAGCCTCACGGGTAAAACTATCACTCTCGAGGTTGAATCCTCGGACACCATCGACAATGTCAAGGCCAAGATTCAAGACAAGGAAGGGTGAGTAGGAACAGGAGATTGTAGTGCCAAATGTCGTCTAACGGTCGTTTCTCAGCATCCCTCCCGACCAACAGCGCTTGATCTTCGCCGGCAAGCAGCTCGAGGATGGCCGCACCCTCAGCGACTACAACATCCAGAAGGAGTCCACCCTTCACCTTGTGCTCCGCCTCCGAGGTGGTGCCAAGAAGAGGAAGAAGAAGACATACACTGTGAGCCCATCCCTGCCTGACCTCATCGACTCGTGTGCTAACCACATCGCCGCCAGACCCCCAAGAAGATCAAGCACAAGCGCAAGAAGGTCAAGATGTCGATCTTGAAGTACTACAAGGTCGACTCCGATGGCAAGATCAAGCGTCTCCGTCGCGAATGCCCTTCCGCTGAGTGCGGTGCTGGTGTCTTCATGGCCTTCCACAAGGACCGTCAATACTGCGGCAAGTGCGGTTTGACCTACACCTTCACACCCGGCAGCAAGCCTCCCGTCGTCTAAATTCCTCTAGGGGTTCCTTGTTCTGTACTTCGTATAGCACGCGGCAAATACATACACTGATAACACTTTCCAATGCATAAGCGACAAATAAGTTCTAAGGTCTTTGTTGCCGCCTTGGACTTTTGGAAACGCTGCGTAAGCCTGACTCTCATATGAATGCCACAAGTGTACTCGAGTACACAGTAAGTATTCTATGACGATGCTGCATGTATATCATTGTCATTCTTTTATTCCGATTGGTGACTCATTCATAGAATACATTTCTGCGTATTTACAAAGTCTATTGTATTAGAGACGATCTATAAAGCTATTCAGGCAAATGTTCGCTTGAGTGAAGAAGTTGCACTCACCAGTGTTACCAAGATCGGCGCAGGCCTCCTTGACACGGGCGGTCATGGTCTTCTCGCCCTCACGGACCCAAACTCGGGGATCGTAGAACTTCTTGTTGGGCTTGTCAGCTCCGTCGGGGTTGCCAATTTGGGTCTGGATGTAATCCTTCTTGTTCTGGACGAAATCCTGAGAGCGGGCAGGTTAGATTGAGATGAGGTGCAAAGAGGTTTGACTACAGACCCTAATTCCGATGAGGTAGGCATATTGAGTATCAGTGTCAACGTTCATCTTGACAACACCATTGTTGACGGCAGTCTTGATCTCATCCTTGGTAGAGCCAGAGCCACCATGGAAGACGAGGAAGCTAGATGCGCCACAATCAGCGAAGACACAATCAGCGAAATTTATGTCACATACAGAGGCTTCTCAACCTCGCCACCCAATTGCTGGCTGGCAAATGCTTGGTGCTTTCCGAGCAATTCAGGGTGAAGCTTGACGTTTCCTGGCTTGTAAACACCGTGGACATTGCCGAACGCAGCAGCAATGCTGAAATTAGGTGAGATTGCACTCAAAGCCTTGTGGATATCGTAGACATCTTCGGGTTGAGTGTAGAGGCTAGCGTTATCGACGCCAGTGTTGTCGACACCGTCTTCCTCTCCACCAGTGATACCGATTTCCATCTCGAGCCAGAGGCCGATTTTAGCCATGCGCTCGAAGTACTTCACGCAGGTCTTGATGTTGTCTTCCTTGGACTCTTCAGAGAGATCGAGCATGTGAGAAGAGAAAAGGGGTTCTTGGTGCTGCTTGAAGTACTCCTCGTCAGCCTCGAGCATACCGTCGAACCAGGGAAGGAGTTTGTGGGCACAGTGATCGCTGTGGAGAACGACGGGACTGGAGGTATGATGTCAAATTTATGATCTGATTTAGTGATACATAGACATACACGCCATAGGCTTTAGAGACAGTTCGGATATGGTGGGCAGCAGCAACGGCACCAAGAGTAGAGGCTTGTTGCTTATCGTTGGCGAGACCCTTGCCTGCGAAGTAGGCACTTCCACCTTGGGAAACTTGGAGGATGATGGGAGCCTTGACATCCCTATATACCAATTTAGCAGCCAGCACCTAGCAAGTGACTTAGGCAGACCTAGCAGCCTCAAGGACGGCATTTGCAGTCGATGATGAAGTTACATTCTATAGATGGCCAATATTGACTCAGAGTGGTTTGGAAGGATTGGGGCGACTCACGATGGCCTGAAACACGTCTGTCAGAATATTGAGGTTCAAATCGTTCAGAACAACTTACGGGAATAGCAAACTTTGGGAACCAGTGCTTGTCAGCGATGTTCGGAACTTGCAAAACCTTGATTATACCTTGTTCTCCTTTGCGTACTCAAAGAGCTTGCGGACATTGTCACCAGTGAGAACACCAGCCTGTTGCGAGCAGCCTTGTCAGTGATTTCATCGAGCTCGAGAACACCAATACGTACGGGGACGACGTCGAGGATGCCCATGATAGTTTAGACGATAGAAAGCAGCGATTTACTCCGAAAGTGTCAAGGTTTCGCGATTAAATCTTTGCGGGAGATTCCTGATAACGCGAATCGTCACGTGAGTAGGCGTAATTGGGGACAAGTTTCCGAACAAATCCTTGGGCAAGGGGCGGCTTTCCGATTGTCAAATCACATTCCGTCGTATTTAATACTTCTGCGGGGTTGACGGTCCGCGGGTGGGCACAGAGAATGCGGAAGAAGTATTATTTATCTACAGGACAAGGAATAACCTACAAAAAAAGCTCTATGAATCTATCTATCTCTAGTTAACTCGAAATCTCCGGGTAAAAGGCGAAGAGTAAACGTCAAAGGGTATGCTGTAAAGGATAAAACTTCCATCGATATACTATCTCTAAATATCTCTAAGGGTCTAGCGTAATCTACAATAAAGTCGGCGTAAAGGTCCGAATAAATGTATGAATGTGCGATGGGCTATACAGCCAAGAATAAAAATTGCCACCAATCGCTTGGTGGCTCAGGATCCCTGTCTATGAACAGATGCCGGATTGTGGCAGCCCATCAAGGACTTTTAGAGAAGGGAACATTTGTTGAAGGTAGGGTACCACTGTCTGGGAATCCAGCATCGAGGCACCAGCCAAAGTTAACTGTGTCAAGGCACCTTGGCACTTTCCGGTGAAGAAAGGACCTTGTATGCAAGCTCCGGCCTCGACGATGGGTAGACGAAGTGTCGCAAGCTTCGGAGCTTGTGTCGTGATGACATCAAGAGCCTGCAAGGTCAGTGACGATCCAATTTCAAATGCCTTGCTCTCGTCTTCGGAAAGGCAATCCGGCCCGGGTCCAAAATCAAGGGATTCAAGTGCCGGCCAATGCTTGAGCAGATCCTTGAGTTGTGCGTCATCGATGGCTGGGGGAAGCGTTGTATCTAGTACGAGCTGTTGCAAGTGATGCAGGGAGCTCAAGAATTTGAGGTCATGGTGGGTGATTTCATGGTTGCGGGTATACGTGTTATTGTCTACTTCGTCTAGGTCTATAAAATGCTGTAGGCTGAGCGACCGCAGTCGGGTTGCGAGGCGGATGGATGAGAAGAATGTACTCCAGGTCGTATGGGTATCGAATTTGCCGTCTAGTTCAATGGATAAAGTGTGCAGATGGTCTATGGGGAGATTATCCAGCAAAGTATGTGTATGATATGCTTGACTGCGAAGAACTAGCTTCTGCAATCGAGGAAGGGGGCATTGCGAGCGGAAATGGCCGAGCTTGTCGCGGAATGCGACTTCGTCAAAATGGGCAAGTGGGACCTCGAGCTCCTCAAGATATGGCAGGGCGAGAACGTTGAAAAGCCCTTCCAATGTCAACGAACGTCCGCACCGAAGGGATAGCGTTCGGAGGGAGCGTGTTGAAGCCACCTTTGCAATTATAGGCGGGGTAAGAGTGCCACGGAGTAACAAACGCGAAAGGCGGGGGGCGGCATCTATAATGGCACCAACATAATCTTCAGGAAATGGTGTCCGAGAACCGGGAGTGAAGCCAAGGTCTACTTCCAAATTCAGAAGGGTGTGGGATCTAGCGAGGCACAATGTAAGTGGCGAGAGGCCGCCTCCACACAGCTTGGCATGTTGAAGAATGGGAAGGAAGTTAAGGCATGGTGATGCAGGAGATTTCTGACGCAACAGGATGGCTATGTCCGAATGAATTTCGATATTCTTGCGAAAGTTGATACATCGAACTTTTGGGCCATAGTAGTCAAAGCGGGATAGGTCAGACACCGAAAGGCGACGACTTGGTACCTATGTTTGGTCAAATGAGGACATGAAGCTGACAAGAAGAGGCGAGAGACACCCACATAAATCTGGTTAACCAGGGAAACCTCTGGTATGAGCTCAATCAATGGAGCTGCAGACGGCAGTGTTACCCATAGATGGTCCAAAGAGGGGTCGGTCCAACTGCTGCACGTTCTGGCGAGCACGCTCAGGACTCCCAGGTCATCCTCCGAGACCAAGGCGAATATTTCGCGAACAATTTCGTCGACGTAGAGCGCTTTGTGCATTTTTTGTTTATTGCTGCACGTTCAAGTGATATTGAACACAGGTGAAAGGTTTCTGAGGCCGTCAAGGTCTTGAGAAACAGGGTATACGAGCTGGAATATATAACTGTAACGGCATGAACGGATGAGTATTTTTTTTCTTCTGTTCAAGACGTTGATCGCGCGTTGTTTGTTGCTGTTTAAATATCGGACCGCCCACTGCCAGGGTCCTCGATAAGCCAGTCATGACTATGAAGGTTCGTGTACATACCCAAGCGCCATGCTTGACAAGACTTGACAGTAATAGCGCCCGTTTCGAAGTGTAATTTAAACATAACTAGGGCACGTTGAATCAGTATATGTTGGGTTCAGCCGCAAGGATCATACATTGCTCTCTCAAATGACTTCTACGGCCCATCATTGCTCCGACCTTCCCGAAGTTCGGCACCACCTTCCACTATATGGCCGTTGCAGGTCGGTTTGACAGAGTGAGGGCGTGGTTGTCGAAGGCAGGAGCAGCGGCAATATCCACCAGAGGGGCCAGTTAATTGATTGCCTGAACTATTCCAGTTCGACTTGATGCTCTAAATGCTCTCATTTCATGTTCATGTTGAAGGCAAGGCGCAAGGCGGACGGGGGTTACATGATGAGTTGGGGGGTTGTCTGAGGTAAGGCGAGATCCTCGGGATGCAGGGAGTCCAGGATGATTATTGTTCTCTTTTGGCCTCGACAGCTTGAACACGTTCGTAAAGCTCGCGCTTTCTTTGAGATTCCCGTAGATCTGCCTCTCTCTGACGCATCTTCTCCTTTCTCCTCTCGTCGTCGCGGAGAACACCTTTATACATGTTCTACAGGAAAGGAATAAAACAAGTCAGTTTCCCGGACTGGTACTGTTATAGTCCGAGTTACCTCTCGTTCCTGGTCTTGCTGATAGTGCACAGCCCATATCGTCAACGAAGAGAATAGGACTGCTCCTAGCAGCGTGAAGGTTGCCGCTCGTTGCTGTATCATCGGTTGTCGTGTGACGGTGTCGGTCCGGACGAAGATGGCACCTTGACGCACAGACCACAATCAGCGTATTCAACATGTGTAAACAAGCCTCCCTTCTCTCACCACCATCCTAGATTCACCTCAAGACGACGTTGGGCATAGAAGGCTCGTTGGAATGGCTGCTGTTGAGGTACGTTGATTGTGGATGTCGTAATTATCAGCGCCTATAACCCATTTTTTAGGAATTTGAGACACTCTTGAAAGATGTGGTCTCTGCGAAACGATTATCTGCGTCCAAGATGACCAAATTGACAGAAATCGCGATGAAAACAATGGAGGTGCGCGTAACGTTGTACTTCATTGGCTCTCTCGTCTCAAGAGTGCGCATTTATTCACTCTCAGCATGATACACAACTGGTCTCTATCTTGTACCGGACCCACAAATCTCTGCCTACTCTGTCGAAAATCTCTAGCCTCTATGTTTTTGATGCACTCTCTCGGGCTGCCAGGCACCACGCCACAAAACATGGACATACTGGCGATGTGAACTCCTCAACAGGCAACAGTGCAAGTTTTCTCCTTAAGGTTGAAGGCATTCTGGAAAGTCTCTTCGAGGACATGGTGACTGCAGACGAGCTCAAGGTTAGTTGAAAATGCTGATGTTTCAAGCATTCCCGTCAATCGCACCATGGTGGTGAAAGTGGTTCCATCATTTATAGGCCCATGCAACGCATGACACACGTACACCAAGTTCGAGTGTATGCGCGACCATGGCTAATCCTCGACTGACCTATCACTTATCCGCTTACCTGCACGATAATTACCTTGCCTTCGTCAATCAGTATCATAGGGACAGTCCTGACTTGCTCTACGATTTTCGTGCTTACAGGACAAAACGAAGAAGATTCTTGATATATGGGTGAAGGGGAATACATTTCCTGCACCAATTCTTACACGTTTAACGGAGATAATGGATGGGAAGGGAAAAGGTGCATATTTCTATCCAGACTTGTTCGCTAAGTATCTCCTCTCCTGTATAACCAGCAATTACTTTCATCTGTTTTCCAAACCTTGTGACCTGAGAACGAAACTGAAATCAAACGTGTCGTTTTACCTTAGAACCCGAAATGAAACCGAAGCCTTTAGTGACGACCGACCCACGCGTAGCTGCGCAAGTTCCTGCCCCAACGCCGTCGGCGTCATCCGCGAGCCCTGTAACGCCTGCCTCTGATCCTCAAGCAGTGTTATTGGCTCTTCTGGCCCAAGCTGTGAATTCAACCGCTGCGCCTCCGTGAGTAAAGTCATTTAGAAATCTTCAGTGGTTGTTCTCATGTTTTGAGTTTCCAGACAAACAATTGCAAACACATCTCAGACAGGGCTGGAAAACACACAATTGGCTCTCCTACAACAAGCTCTTACGCAGGCGAATAGTGTCCCTCAACCGCCACCAGCTCAACAGTCTATCAATGGAGTGGTTACTGCAGCTTCCAAGATTGACTTAGCCGAACGTGTGCCAGAACAACCTAATAATAGTTCATACTTCGCCAATAATACGAATGGGAGGTACCATGGCCCACCGCAACCACGGTCTCGCGCCGATAGCAATGACCGCGACATTCATTCGAGAGGGGACTACCGAAGAAGAGGGCAGGGGAATTCGCGCGGCAACGAAGGCCGTTCAAGGTGGGATGACCACGACCGAAATCGAGATAATGGTGACTGAAGCCCTTCTCGAAGGCGGACAAGTCGCTCAAGGAGTCCGGGTAGGGCCGGATACAAGAGAGACATACGGCAACATAGTCCTCCTCGACGAGACCCCCGGGGAAACAGATCTCCGCCATCTCGACATGCTGATAGTACGAAAGATGAATTTGGGCGCGACATTCGCTCTCAATCACCTCCCAGCAACGCAACACCACCAACCACTGTCGACCCCAGGCGACCATCTATTATGCAGAGTTCTCGTACTGAGACTATACAAAAACCAATAACAGGGCCAACCAGTAACCACGATTGCATGTCATTAACCACTTCCGTAGCTGCCAATACATCTTCCGGTACTCCTACCAGTGCATCAGCTGTTTCCAACCTGACTCCAGCGAGCCCAGGATTGGAAATGTTCAATCCTACGACATTTGACTTTACGTCGCCCATGTCGTGGGAAGCACTCGGAAAGATGTGGCAGGTCACTCATGGTTATGTGCCTGCAACCGAGGAGCTTGCACAGTTTGTGTTCGCGTCGCAGGCTGCGTTCGTCGATCCCACTATGCAACAGCAGCTGTCGCAGCAGCAACCCCAGCAAAACTGGTCGAACAACGATTCCTCGCGTGGTTGGAGAGGGGCTGGACGAGGT
This sequence comes from Clitopilus passeckerianus, assembly GCA_944990035.1. Classification (NCBI taxonomy): domain Eukaryota; kingdom Fungi; phylum Basidiomycota; class Agaricomycetes; order Agaricales; family Entolomataceae; genus Clitopilus; species Clitopilus passeckerianus. Next base: position 518,488 of record CALYLX010000116.1, on the reverse strand, counting down.
AGAGGCGGATTTGGTCGAGGACGAGGTGGGGGCAGGGGCGGAGGGGTTGTGAATGGCAACAGCCGTGGTGGATATTCGGAATGGGGACAGGACGACAGCAGTCATGGAACCGATGCGGTGGTACTGTACACAGATGGCATGACGGAACAAATGGCGGGAGCACAGGACGATCAATCACATAATCGCTCAGGTGGAAGGATGCAAAAAGTGGGCGAAAAATGGGTATTTGTACGAGATTAATGATACTGGCAATCGGACAACTATGTACATTGTTTGTTTTTCAGTATAATGTATACGTCAGACTTGCTCTCCATCCTCCAGTTGTGTTAGCTGAAAATCGACGCGGGCGCGGTTCTCCGACTGGGTATACAAGTCCCTGGGCATCCCCGCAGATTCTTCTTGGAAGCTCGCAGGAGAGAAAGGGCTTGGCCAGAACATGAGGTATGAAATAGTTGCGGAAACAATGCCAATGAGGCTTCCTACGACCACATCCTCCTTGTGATGTCTCTGAGGAGAGGTGAGTGTAGGTGTAGGGCAATATGAAAGGAATTCATCTCACATAATCTTCAACTCTAGAGATGGCAACAAACGATGCCCAAAGGAGCGGAATAAGAGTAAGGAAGAAGTTGAACATCCGACTTGAATGCATCTTTCTTGATGACCGAGGAGGTGGAGCGCTGAAGCACCAAGCTGCAGTTTTGCCAGCGACGTAAAGTGCAACGAATGTCATCCCTGAAAAAGCCGTTGAAGAGTGTCCAGAAGGAAAGGATTTTCTACCGCTCATTACGGTGTCTATTTTTCTGGTGGCGTATGTTAAGCTAGTTGTTGAAACAAAATGATGGTTTTAGTCTGTTACCCAGCGCATGTTTTCATGATGTGGTCCCATTTGCAACGCGCCAGAAAGTCTGGGCGTAGGCGACCTAGGACGAACTTGTTAATACCTTATTTTCAAGCACTCTTGTTGACCTACCAACTAGATGTTTTCCCAACACGGTCAAAAGATGGGCAAGGCCACTGAAACCACATAAACTGTAGGTTTTAACCGTAACGGAGGGTGTGAACGTGAGCACGCACCATCCCCCAAGTAGAGATAATATGCCATGATGAATGTCCATCAGAGACTTTCTTATGAGTCCGGTGACCGCTACTATGCCTATCGGCAACCAGGTGGCAGTAATAAAGTTGAACGAGGAACTGACACTTAGGGAATCATTAATAAAAGGGATTTACAAGTTAGGGTTCGAGTGCATAACGAACGTATCATGGCGATGAGGGTGGCTAATCAAAGGATCCTTGAGGTCAAAGCTTCTTTCATAGATCGGCGAATAAGATGCAATAAAGGCCATCGTCCATATGGAAACGACTGTAATCCTGGTAATGTGGTGTCATAGACGCCCGAGCACAAAACAAGTCGCAATTACACACCAGTCCAAGCCATAAGTCCTATCCAACCAGTCCAAGCTTCCTTCCTCGAGCAATCTCCTCGGAATGAACCGCCTAAACGGTGACATGACGGTTTCTGAGGAAGAGCGGCCTGCTTTGCCGCCAACTCTGCTTGCCCAGCCCGTGTGATGGAAACCCATTTAGTGGGGGTGGGCAACCTGGCTCTGCCGTCCGATCCGCGAGCCGTGACGTTACTGTAACAACTCTGTCACAGAAGCTGGTACCGTGACAAGTATCACACTTAGGAGGGGTTGGCTATAGAACCAGTCTCAGCGTGGTTATCCCCAAAATGCTCTGATAGAGTTGTAGAGTGAGAGGTTTTGAGCAACTCTTCCCGCAAAAGCTTTCTTATCCGATGGGTATACGTGCTTTAACATCCATCACAAGTTTGATGGCAATTTGGCGGGGGAATTGGAGTAATGCTTGGGTTTATAGAGATCTATTACGTTTAGACAAAAAGTGCTCTGATAGCGGTATTCCATACATAATTTAGGATATTTCTTACTGCAACGACTTTCTTCTACGATGACTCTACGGCTCTTGACATTCATTACAAGTTTGATGACCACATTTGGCAGGGAAAATGTGTGATTTCTTAGTGTGAGAGATATCTATCGAGTCCAGAGAAAAAATTATCTGATAGAATCATTTAATACATTCCAAATAGCTACTGTAAAGTAATAAACTGAGTATATATGGATGTTGAAGACTTGAAAATGCGATGGGACACCTTGTGCAGGGGGAACAGAGCCTGTCACGCGCGGCCTTCGGAGCTCGGCTAATAGGGACTTGCCCATCCCCACATTTAGTCAATGTCACATGTGACAACACGCGTACGTGACGCGACATGCAGCAAGTCAGCAAGTCAGCTTGACTGGACCCTGACTTTAGCTCACTTCTTCTCTGTCATCATCCTCCTTCAGTCTTTCTCGTTGGAATGGCGAAAGAGAAGGCCTCTAAGGGGCGCTCAAAGGACCAAAAGTCGATTACTAGCTTCTTTGGCGGTGGCAAAGAGAAGAAGAAGGAAAAGGAGGACCACGACGAAACTCACGACGAGGCAGAAGAGGTTGAAGACGCTGCCCAGGATGATGCGTCCTACCATTCTGAAGCTGAAGCATCGACACATGAACCTGGATCTGACGTTGACATGGACCCACAAAAATCGGAGAAAAAGAGTGCTAAAGCTGCTGCTGCAGATGCCTCCGACCTTCCGCCCATTCATGACATTCCTACCATCTTCTCTGACCTTGTCAGCCGTGTAGAGAACATCGAGAAGGTTGCCAAACACGTATCGGGGAGGAAGCTGAGAGTAGCAACAATGTGTTCTGGCACTGAATCACCGCTTCTGGCTCTCGAACTGATCCGGAAGTCAATCCAAGACCAACACAACGTTCTACTAGACGTCGAACACGTGTTTTCGTGCGAGATAGAGCCTTTCAAACAGGCGTATATAGAGAGGAACTTTCATCCACCTCTATTATTCCGTGATGTTTGCGAGCTTGGGGGTGATGAAGCGTATGTTACATGTTGTTCTTGTCCGAATTCTACTAATGACAAAACTAGACATACCGCCTACGGATCCCTTGCTCCTGTACCCGGGGATGTTGATCTTCTGATAGCAGGGACATCCTGCGTTGATTACTCAAATCTCAACAATCAGAAGCAAGATATCGATGCCGGTGGCGAATCAGGTCGTACTTTCCAGGGTATGATGACTTGGGTCGATAGGCACCGACCTCCTATTGTCATCCTCGAAAATGTCTGTGGTGCACCTTGGGATAAGGTCCAAACGTACTTCGAGAAGACAGGCTATAGCGCAGCATTCCAAAGGGTCGATACCAAGCAATATTATATTCCCCACACCCGAACTCGAGTCTACCTTGTCGCCGTAAACAAGCGCCATTCGCCAATTCCGAAGAAGTGGCATGAAATGATCAAGGTCACGCTTAAGCGACCCGCATCTTCTACATTAGATGACTTCCTTCTCCCATCTGACGACCCTCGCATTCACCAAGCCCGCCAACGCCTTGTTCAAGAGAGCTACAACGCTCTCGATCGTCGTACCGGACGAACGGATTGGAGCCGCTGTGAATCCCGTCACCAAAGGGCCAGACTTGAAGAGCTGCTTGGTCAGAAGCGTCCCTTGACTAGCTGGGACGAAGGTATGTAACCTCAATCTGCCTTCTCTAGTACAGATGATGACATTATCCACAGGTGGTTTCTGCAAGCTGCCAGACTACGCGTGGAGCGACTGGGGAATTGGACAAGTCGAAAGAGTATGGGATTTAATGGACATCAGTCTTCTGCGGGCTGCCGTGAATGGAGTCGATCCTTCATACAAAACGTAAGGCGGTTCCTACTCGGCCATGAGGGAACTTACTGGAATTTCTCTTCAGACATGTTTGGAATCTTTCTCAGAACGTTGACCGGAATATTGGCTCTGGAAAAGTTGGCATTTGCCCTTGCCTTACACCATCTATGATCCCCTACATCACTAATCGTGGAGGCCCGATGGTGGGGTTAGAGGCCCTGTCAATGCAAGGCTTACCGATTGATAAGCTACTCCTTACTCGAGAAACAGAGGATCAGCTGGCCGACCTTGCCGGGAACGCCATGACCACGACAGTAGTCGGCGCATGCATATTGGCTGCATTGGTTACCGCCAGAGAGTTGCTCAAATCCGGCGATGACAAGCAAACCTACGAGACCAAAGCGGGGGCAGATGATGATATGGCAGACGATGTCATGATCGTCGACAAACCCGAAGTGTCCAGCACTGTCACGGGCGAAGATGGCTTAGTCTTTCAACCTCTGGACTTATCGGTGACGGGTACAGTAACCTTCGCCCAACTCCTCGAGGATGCAAACAAAAGCGCCAGACTCTGTCAGTGCGAAGGAAGAGCCGATATGACCTCACGACCACTCCTCCGTTGTGTCGATTGTGGGCAATCATCCTGCAACAAGTGTGGAGGCCGACCAGAACATAGCCCCCAGCCCATCAATTTCGAGCTACATCCCCGACTGTCCCCTTCCGGGTTTGCTAAAGAGTTGAAATCTCTTCTCCCCATGTGCATTCGCCTCTCTGATGTTGAGCAGGAGCTCCTTGACCAACTTAAAGATGACGCTTGTGTCACAATTCCCGACAAAAGATGGTCGAAGTGGTGTGCTGCTGTCAAGCGGGCCTGCACTGCCGACCTACGCTTCGTGGAGACAAAGCGTCAGGAGATCTGGAGCGTCGTGTATCGATCTCCCGTCGCATACCTCGAGCTTTTGCTCCACCCTCAACAACCGGAATGGAGGTTATATGCGATTCCGGAACTGGATGAGCCTGCAAATGCTGAAATTCGCCGACTCCTCGAATCCCCTATCGGCCGCCTCAAGCCAAAGGGCGAGTTATTGGCGGGCCAATGGATGTTTGCCCTTCCTCATTCCACCGATGTCCAAATCAAGATCACCGGTAATGGGGAGCTTGTCCCGTCATGGGAGGCCCGCCTTGGTCTCCTCGGGGATGAATTCAAGGAAAAGCAGGTTTACTCGACTCTCAAAATCTCTGTGCCCTCAGAGCACACCAGCAAATTCGAAAGGCATATTTCTGGGGATTACGATTTGCTTGATAAATGCGGGACCGCAAATAATGCCTTGCATAAGAAGCGTGCTTCATCCGATGAAGCTAATTTGCCACCCCTTTTCCTCCTCATGAACCCACATCGCATCGACACAAGCCAAGATTGTTTCGTGCTATCTATTAGCAACAGGCGCTACGAATATGGAGAGACTCGCCCTATCGTCTGCAAGCTGGACTCTTCGTGGAGACAATCGACCAAGGAAGAGGAAAGTGTTACTTGCACGATACCCGCTCTCTGGGCTACGACAGATCGGGTGAAACTCGAGGTATGTAAAGTTTAATGCGATGCGAATCCTATAGTTCATCATTTTACAGCCGTCAGCGAGTCAGGAAGGGCGCTTCGGTATTCCTTTGAACGGTGATGCATTTGCTACTGGAACAACCTCCTGTAGCGACGCCAACGCACTGCTTGTTTGCACGGCCCCGTTACAAGGCCAAGCTGGTGCGGAGTGGCCTCTTGGTACCTGGAAAGAGGTAGACAGGGTACACGAGCGTAGCGTCTTCAAGAACCTGGCTTGGCTTCTCGAACGCGTCCGACATGTCGATGAGAAGCTCGTCGAGTGGCATACCGTGTCGCCTCAGGAGGAGATCGTTGATTGCAGAAGATGTGCTCCAGCTGCTCCGGATGTTACCTGGGCACTGCAGAACAAGAAAATGGTCGCAGTCGAAGATCCCGTGCAGGCTGGTGAATACGAACGAAGACTGAAGAGTCGCCCGAGCCCATTCTTAACTCAACTACGACTTGACGAGGACGGTCGTGGGACAGTCCGCATTGGGGTCAATATCCCTTCCCTTCTCCATCGTGCATTCTCTAGGTTACCAACTCGGAATCGCATGGAACAGCCCATACTATCCTGGCGTATCAATACCAACTTTACCCCTCTTCTAACTGTTGACCTACCCCAGTTCGTCATCCAGAGCAACAAGAAGGATCCAGAGCACAAACAGCCACCCTCATTTAAAATACCTCTGAGGAAGGAACAACTACGTTCATTGGACTGGATGATAGCTCAAGAATCGGCAGCCGCTGCCCCCTTTGTAGAGGAGGAAATCTCAGAGGCGATCTTGGATCCTCTCGGTTGGAGGGCAGAAGGTCGCGCCCAAAGGCCGGTTCGCATTCGAGGGGGTGTTCTTGCAGATCAAGTTGGTTATGGTAAAACAGCTATAACACTTGGCTTGATCGATTGCATGTCTAAGAACGTCAACAAAGAGTTCGACAACATGGGACGCATACCTGGCAAGATCTCCGTCAAAGCTACTCTTATCATCGTTCCTCCTCATCTCACAAGACAGTGGGATTCTGAGGTCAAGAAGTTTACCAAGAAAAATTCTTTCAACGTACATGTCATCTCCACAGTATCCAACCTCAACAGCACGACAATCGAGAAAATACAGGAGTCAGACATCGTCATCGTTGCTTCAAACCTCTTTAAAAGCAATGTTTACCTGGAGAACCTTCAGGCACTGGCTGGCGTGGGCGAAATGCCATCCAAGGAGGGCCGTCATTTCAATGCACATGTTGACAAGGCTCTAGAGACCTTGAAGAAACAGGTTGATCTGCTACAAGATGAAGGCTCTCCTGCCGTCGTAGAACAGATGAAGAAAGCAGAGGAAGATGGTAACGTATTCGATCCTCGTCCTGTTGAAATTCTTTCTAATGCTATTTTATAGCGAGACTGGCTGTAGAAGCTGCTGCCGCTCAAGTTCAGTCCAAGCGCTTGAAAGGTCGGAAGTATCGTGAAGCAGCTCAGGAGAAAGTCAAGGAGGTGGAACCCGCCAAGACTTCATCTAAGCAGGAAACGAGCTCGAAGGATGATATGGTCAAGGCTTCTCCAACCGGCAGAATCGCGGAAGTCTACATCGACAGGCTCCCCCCAGGGAAGTCTCGTAAGACTTCTGCGCCTTCTTCGCGCGCCTCTTCGCCGCCTGAAACCGAGTTCGAATCAGACGAGGACGCGCCTCGAAAGCTCCCTAAGCGGACTGCAAAGAAAGCTGTAGTCATTTCGGATGATGATGAAGATAGCGAACCGCCACCCAAGAAAAAGAAAGGGACAACCAATGGGAAGAAGGGCGGTAAATCAAAAGCTACTGACGAGTCTTCCGATTATGAGGAGAGTGGTGCCGAAAACTCAGAATCCGATCCCGAAGAGGATGTCGCCGTCTCTTCTGACGATGAGGATGCCAGCTCCAAGCCGTCCAAGAAAGCAAAGGCCAGCAGTATCAAGCCGAAGAAAATGCCCGCGAAACCCAAGACGCAACCTAAAGGGAAGGGCAAAGCTCCAGACGCGTCAGGCTCTGGCGTTGACGCTATGGACGTCGATGACGAACCTGCCAAGGGGAAGAAAGCCACTAAACGGAAGGCTGCCGATGAAAATGAACGCCCTGCGAAGAAGCAGAAGCGCGCCAATTCCGACCCCTGGAAACTGCAGTCTAAACCCGTTCGAAAGGACTGGACCCAGATGCAAGCGCCTCCCTTGGAAATGTTCCACTTTAGCCGCGTGGTAGTCGACGAGTATACTTATCTCGACGGAAAGGTTCACTCGCTCGTAACCAGGCAAAGTGCGGAACGCAACTGGGTATTATCCGGCACACCTCCCATCCACGATTTCGGAGCTCTGAAAACGATCGCTGCATTCCTGAATATACACCTTGGTGTGGATGACGACGGAGAAGGAACGTCACCTGAGGTCAAGAAGCGTCGAAGAGAGCAAACCGGTATGTTCAACTCCCTGCGCAAGTACTTTGCTAACACACATTCCCCACAGCCGTTGAAAGGTTCCATTCATTCAGAGAAGTTCACAGCTTGGAGTGGCATGCTCACAGGCATCAACTCGGTCAAAATTTCCTGGATCAGTTCGTCCGACAGGTAGGTCCAAGTTTCTCGCCCGTTATTTCAGCTGACTTACATTATTATAGAACATCGCCGAAATTGACGAGATTCCATGGACGGAGAAGATCGAGCAGGTCACTCTGCCCGCAGCAGAAAGAGCGATTTATCTGGAGCTGGAGCATCATCTTCGTGCAATGGACATGACCATCAAGCGCTCGAAGAAGAACGAGAGTGACCGCGAGAAACGCCTTGCTCAGTCTCTAGGAGACAGCAAGTAAGTTGGTCCTTATATTGTCGAGCTGCCCCTTAACACGATATTTCAGATCTGCAGAAGAGGCACTTCTCAAGCGTTGCTCGCACTTCGAAATTGAGACCTCGAACGACAACGCTATGAAAGCCTGCGACATCATCGTCAAAGAACGTCAACGACAACTTGACGAATGCAAGGCAGACCTCCTAAAGGCTATAAAGGATGGAGTCAAACGAGAGAAGAGTCTCACAAACACCGGCTCGGAGTCTATGTTCGTCGAATTCGTCCGCGTTTCCAGAAGTGACGAGGGTATCGACGACAAGGAGGCCTCCAAGGTCATCATCGAACTACTTGACGAAGTAGGAGCACAGGCGCCGAAAGTGAAGCCAAAGCCCCAGGAGATCAAGCTATCTGAAAAGATAAAAGAGGCGGCATGGGAACATCGCGAGAAGACTCACGAAATTCGGCGTCTCGCTAAGGAACTTGTCGGTCGGGTCCGGTCCCTTCGCTACTTCACCGTGGTCCGAGACCTGCAGAAGCAACGGGAGAAGCCTCCAGTGATTGACTGCAGAGGCTGCTCACGGACCAACCTCCCCCTCGATGAGGTGGCCGTCCTTTCGTCCTGTGGCCACATGGGATGCCTTAGTTGCGTGAAGAGCTGTGCGGAGAAGGAAGAATGTGTCTACGCTGCATCGGGGGAATGCAAGTCTGCGGCTCGCGTCTTGAATATCGTCAAGGCAGACACTTTGGGTGTCGACGACAATGTTCGGGGTGCTGGGCAGAAGCACTTCGGCATGAAGTTGGAGCAGGTCATTGACCTGATCAAGTGAGTATACATTCCCTGCGTAAATCACTGAGATGCTAATTTCTGCCATAGAAACAAGATCGGCAAGGAGGAACGTGTCCTGGTCTTTGTTCAGTTCCCTGATCTGATGAAGAAGGTCGCGGAGGCCTTTGACCACAATAAGATCAAGTATCTTGAGATCAAAGGGTCGGCGCCTCAGCGGAGCAAAAACCTCGAGCAATTCCAGAACGACAGCAAGGAACGTGTGCTGTTGCTGAATGTTATGGACGAGAGTGCCAGTGGCGCCAATCTCACCTCCGCCAACCACGCTATCTTTTTGTCACCCCTCCTAGCCCCTACCAAGGAAATATACAAAGCCTGCGAGACCCAGGCAATTGGTCGCCTCGTTCGCTTCGGGCAGACAAAGCATGTCTTCGTCTACCGGTTCTTGACAACGAACACGATCGACGAGGAGATCTACGAGCAACGGAAGGAGGCTCAACCCGTAAACGGGGCTCAGCCTGCGAAGTTTTGAATACCCACATTCGCAAGTACCTAATGCAATGAATAGAACATGTTCACGGAATTGTCTTGCTTTCAATAATTGTATATATATGGATCTATTAGCACATTAACAATACAACAAGGTCAATATATGGTATAGCGTCCTCAAAATGCATCTCCGAAGGCCTGAAGGGTAGTACAATCTATTTGCTTGACATGGCATAACCGGTGGTGTCCAGGATCTGTTTTCCGCATATGGAACAGAGGCCTTTCTTGAAAGCACAACCTAATAGCAATCCGAGTTACAATAGAGCTCTTCTCCGAAGGGACAGGAACACGCACCATGACAGTACTTCGCCTTATTTTGCGTTACCGGTTGCTTACAATCTTTGCATTTGCCCTGATAAGGCTGGACAATAACACTGTAAACGTCGATCCCGCTGTCTAAGGAAGGGGGGGGGCGTACCTGGAATCTGTTCTTTGAACTCCCCGGACGACCTAGCAGCTTATTTTCGCCAACTTTCCTTGAACCCTCCTTAATGCTTGAGGAGCTGGATTTGAATGGATCAGGAGCCGCAAGTTTTGAGAGTTTCTACAGGTTTTTCAGCTTGAATTTCTTTCAGAAGCTATTCGCAATGCGTACCGTTTCACATTTCTTGCACACCATGTCGACGGAGGTCGTTGAAGCACGGTGGGGGCTTGGAGGAGAGTGGCTGTTGCATGACCAAGAAGGGTTGCCGACCGCTGACTAATCAGCTCGGCCAATCTCAGATTGCAGCAGTTTGCGTTTAGTACAGAGTTTGACGTTCAACAACCATACTGAACTTTCTTTCTTTTTCTTTCTTTTTCTATTGCTCCGTCGCAACATGGCTTTACAATGGCAGAAGTTTGTGCTATTATCTTTCAGAACAGCTCGCGTCTCTGAATCCTAGCTACTGGTTCAAAGTTTCCCAAAAGGTATATTCCTAGAGTAGAAATTCCGTACCCGGCGTCGGGCTCTTATTGTTTTATTCTTCCAAACCTGCGAGCGCTTCCGCTTTCCCGCCTATCCATATATGTCTTGCAAACTTTGAAAATACTCGAGATCTCTATGGCTGCAGGTCGTTGACATGGCACCAACACAGGATTCGTAGATCTGGCGCGTCTGTCACAAAAAAGTTATCCGCGACACAATGACGCGCATATCAACCAACAAGCGTTTAACGCGTTTACTTCACTTTTTTTCGGCGCGTCCAACTCTTGCTATTCAATTTCCTAGCTGAAGAGACGCATGGATCGCCAGCAATTATGCGCAGCCGATCCTGAGCAGCAACCATCGCTTTTTTCTTTTCTTTCTTGTCTTGGAGTCGACGGTTCGAGTATAAAAATCCTGAATGCCAAAAGGTAGTTTCTCATCTCGAAAATGCCTCACCGTCTAACCACTGTCCGCCGCTACAAGGTCTCTAATGATATCTTGGTCGTTATCCTTTCTCATTTGGATCCCCCCTCGTTGTTACGCGCTTGTAGAGTGTGACTATATCAAGTCTATGATATTATATCGCTAACCTATGACACTGCAGGCCTTCAAGAGGATTTATGCTCTGGTCATGGAATATTCTCCCCTTCTCTACGTTCTTGAGCTTGCCTTAGCCGGAATGAAAGATGGTCCGGCCCCTCATTCCTACCGAGCCCCTGTTGGTCGCCTTCAGGTCCTTTCCAACTACAAGCATGACTGGCCCAAGCTCGCTTGGACCCATGAGTACAAACTTCTGATCCCCTCCCGTGCCTACACTGGGGTATCCGCTGGATTTCTGCACCAGATCCACCTTCAGGGGGCGCAGGCTATTATCGACTTCTCGGAGCTCCCGTCCATGCGTACTGGCCGTGCGCCAGCTCACACTAGGCACCTGAGATTTAATGCTCCCGAGATTGAGAATGTTGCTATTGATCGTGCTCAATCTCTGGCCGTTACCAGTCATCTCCTGAGGTACCTCACTACGTCCTGTAGTTCATCGCTGGTATCTAATCTTCGAAAATTTACAGGGTTCAAAACGGCGTTGGTGTCGTTCTTCATTTCCGAGACCTCTGGACCTTTGCGAAGCATTCTCGTGCGAGCAGCGGAGTCTATGATTTCAATGCCGGCACCACCCCCGTGGCCAACATGACCATGACTATTTGTGGTTCCAAGTTAGCCGTCTCCTTTGAATTTGCGGGTGGCAAGACTCGCCACCTGATCTTGGACTGGCGCACGTTCCGTGCCATGGTAAGTTGTTATGTCTCCTCTTCGGTTGACAGAGTCCTGACATGTAAAATTTTCTTCCATAGTGGCTTGAAGAAAGTGACGTGCACTTCGTCAACGAAAATTATCTACTCGTTGTCAGGCGTGGCAGCTGTTCCCCCGTTCTTTGCCTTTACAACATCACCGAAGTCGGAAAGGTGGCAGTTGAACGCGAATACGAGCTTCCAGAGGAGTGGAACCACTGCGTAATTGGCTTCGCGCCTAACACGTCCCCTCTGTCCGACCGCTCTCTGTCCTCGGACGCCATGTTCTATCATGACCCTTCTACTCGGGTTCTTATCATGACCGTCAAATTCCCCGGCTCCAATGGTCCCTCTGCACAACAATGGTTGGCTATCAACGAATCCTACTTCCGCCCCACCTCACGCAAAGATCAAATCCGGCTTCCATGGTGCCACTGGAATCAGCACTGCATCATTCGGAATGCTCATCCTTCCGTTCGCGGACCCAATGTCGTCGGTAACCGAGTCGTCTTCTTGGAGGCTGGTCGTTCTCATGACAAGGAGAATGGTCCTCGCTTGTGTACAATCGAGTTCGCACCCTTTGCCGAGCCGCAGTCCTGTCGCACTGGGCAATCTTGGTCTTGGGTTGGCCAACGTTCTGTCCTGATCCCCAATGAGAACAGCCGCAGCATCCCCCCCAAGACGATTGATGGAAGGCGTGTCGAAGATATCAGGGTTACTGAGGACAATATCGTCCTGTTTTTGGTAAATTCTTCTCATCCTCTACCTGTTCTTCGCTGACTAGATATCGTCCATTTAGGAGAAGCAAGGCGACTCTCGCCCGGTCAATATCTTGACCTTCGGTACGCCCCCCGCTCAGCCCACTCGCCCCCGCCTTGGCCACGAGGCTCATTCGTCTCAATTCTAATCGAACGAAAGATGAATCCAATAGATATGTAAATATTTAACTGTATATATCGGACTTTCTGAAAGACCCTCTGTACTACTAGTACCATTTTCTTACAAGTCGGACAACGTTCTATAACTACTTTACTATCTTCCACCTTCCTTTCCTGTTCTTCCACTATTCTACTCTTTTTCCTATATCCGTATTCCTACTTATGCCGTAGTAGTCACCCTATGCTACCCCTGTTCCCCACTTTAGGACAATCCAAACTACCCATCGCCGCCTTTCCTGCGTTTCACCTTCTGAGGGATAGTTAACATCCCAAGGTCGACAATCCGTTCCTTTGATCTGCATTTCCGTAGCAGATTCGACGTTGAAACCTGCTTCTACGACGCCATATATATATGATTGGATTGTATATCTGCCGGTATGCAAGCCTGCAACCAAATGAACGCGCGCTGTGGATGTTTTATTCAGAGTTGCCTGCAGCGTTTGGATGAACAAGGGGTGGGTGGTTGAGCTCCAGAGCGTATCAGCCGCAATAATGACATCAAATTTGACATTATCGGCACCCAGCAGAGGGGCTGGGTCTGACCCCCATGCGTACGGTACGACTCTGCAAGATTTCTCGACGCCGTTCACTTGTACATTCCTAGATAAGGTATCAATGAGCAGTTCGTCGGGGTAATCGCTGACGGTGATAAGAATGTCGGGATAAAGTTTAGCAAGGAGAATCCCAGGAAGACCAGCAGATGCGCCTAATTCGAGCAGACGTAGCTTCGAGGAGCCCAGAGCAGCGGCTGCATCTTCGAGGTGAAGTAGAGGTATGTTGTTCGCCAGATGACGTGCAGAGGCCCAGATATCGGAGGCATGGAGGAACCAATTTGCTACTTCTGTATCTGGTATTTGAAGTTCGACAGATACTTTCTCCCCATCTACCCTCTGATAGTCGTCTGCGAATGTAGATCCTGCCGAGGCAATAGTTACGGGCTGGTGATCGTAGAGGGTCTCCAGAGAGCTGGAGAAGATATCGAGTGGGTCGTGGTCCTCATCTCGGCTCATTCCTGTATAGAATTGTTAGCATACAATGGCCATAAGTGACAGTTCAAATCATTACGGCGCAGACCAAATAGTCTCACAGCAAGGTCAAAACACAAGATGATCTCGAAATGGCAGATTTGTCCTTGCCCAAAAATTTGGAGATCTACAGTCGGGCCGGTTATCCGGTCTGATCATATCTTCAGCGATGGCTAGCACGACAGTGCGAAGGGTAGTCGTCCTCATCTCGGGCTCAGGTGAGCATCGGTCTCTTGTACATCAGATAACGAGCATCTGAAACCTGGCCATGCATTAGGTACAAACCTCCAAGCGCTCATCGACGCCCAAAACACACCCGCTTTGCCAAACGCCAAAATCACACTCGTTTTTTCCAACCGAAAAGCTGCCTATGGCCTGACACGGGCAGCTCAAGCCAATCCTGAAATACCGACTGCATATCTAGCTCTCCAACCGTATCTCAAAAGCAATCCAGGAAAAACAAGAGACGATTATGATGCAGAAGTTGCGCGGATTGTCCTCAAAGAGAACCCAGATTTGATCATTCTCGCTGGATGGATGCACATTCTCGGGGATGGATTCCTACAATTCGTAGATGGGAGGAAGGCAACTAAAGGCGAAGGGGCACCAGGGAAGGCTGTTCCAGTGATCAACCTACATCCCGCGCTTCCTGGTGCATTTGACGGTGCGAACGCCATCGAAAGGGCGTACGAGGCGTTTCAGGCCGGAGAGATTGAGCATTCGGGAGTCATGGTGCATCGGGTGGTGAAGGACGTGGACAGAGGAGAGCCGTTGATTGTTAGGAAGGTAGAAATCCTGAAAGGAGAGCCGATAGAAGCCTTCGAGGAAAGGTTGCATCGGGTTGAACACGAAATCATTGTAGAAGGCGCAGCAAAAGTACTTGAGGAGCTCAAGTCGCAGTAATTATAGTTATCTTATGCATAGCAGGGAATTTGGCATTCATACAAAAACGGCATCTTCATATGTCAAAGTTGTACTATCGCTAATGTGCCAACGATGTACGATACAGGCTACACTCGGAACACATTAAGCCTACCATCCCAGCCGCAGCTTGCTATGACTCCCTCTTCGAATAGCGACCAGCTGCACCCGACGACAAACTCAGTGTGTGGATCATGTATATGCATCAATTGGGTCTGGCCCGGCCCAGGTGTTGTATTCCAACTGAAACGTGTGTCAACAAGGTAGTCAATGGAGAGGTTCAAACACGTACATTCGACAAGTCATATCGTAACTTGCGGTAGCCAATACACTTGGATGGTGAGGACTCCACTGGACCTTTCTGACCGCATATTCGTGACCCATCAACTGTGTCTGGCTGAGCCCACCGACCGCACCGACTTCTCCTGGCTTGAACATCCTGCAATCCCAGACCTTGGCGATCTTGTCGACGCCTCCCGTGGCGATGATGAAGGGCTGGTATTTGTTCCAGTCAAGGGATAATACTTCTGTGCCCGACGCAGGGACCGTCAATGCCGCAGCATGCACTGGGTTCGTGAAGTTGTTAACCCCTGGTGCTGGGGGTGCATATGTAGGTGCCCTGAGATCGAAGAGTTTGAGAGTTCCATCGGTGGAACATGTCGCAAGGACATCGGGCTGGTGAGGAGAGAAGATGGCTTGATAGACGCAGGCATGATGTGCTTGGATGGTCAAAACGGAACGAGGTCGTTCTGGATGCCACTGTAGAGGCAGGGTGGGTGAGAGACAGAACAAGAACTGACTAGAGGGAGCCTCACGATCTTCACTGTCCCATCCCAAGAAGACGATGCAAATGTATCCTTCTTGACGTTGGACCAATTCACGGAGAAGACCTCCCTTGTGTGTTCTTGCCACGCACGGATTGGTAGGTCCTGAGAGAGGGCTTCAGTAAATCCCACCGATTTCACTTAGAGAAACCATACGTTCAGCATGACGTCCCACAATCGTATTGAGCCGTCTCCAGATGCAGTAACAAGCTGGTTCTCGTGTACTTCCGACCAAGCAACATCATAAAGCCCATCTTGTGTTTCGTATCTGTTACACTCAGGTTGAGAGATCGACGGTATAAGAATCCGACACACTTTTTGTCAATGTTCAGCGCAGGTCTTCCAGTCGGATTAGGAGTTAGTGAAACCAGATGCAAGCGTCCGTTGCCTACGAGCCCAAAGTTTGCCGATGATGCAAGTGCAAGCCTATTGGTACGGAAGGGAGACCAGGAGACGGCATAATGGGCGAAACCGGGAGTATGTATGAGATTTGTCGGCGGGGCATTCATTGTCGATTAAGGATTCGGAAGAGGCGTGGAGGAGGTCGAGGACGGTGGCAATGGCATTTGAGAACGTTGAGATAGCCGGATTCAGCGTTGCCCTTGGTCCGCGACTGTCACATGCGAGTTCCCGGGCTACCCAAGGCAATCCTCTCGGCGTATTCAACAGCAAAACTCATTTCTCCAGCTGAAGCAACCCAAAGACTTGCAGAGTTCGTTGCCAAGGGGAATGTCGCTGTTCTGACCGGCGCAGGAGTCAGTGTGGACTCTGGCATACGTGCCTACCGGGGAGATGACGGAAGGTATATGAACCCGAATTATAGGTGCGTCGTAGGCCCCCTCATGAGCGTTGTCCTTCTACTAAGTTATGTTTATAAAAGACCGATATTCTATCAAGACCTCATAGACGAGACGGAGAAAGGCTACAACTTTAGGTAGCTATTCATGCGCTGCTGCTTATGAACGAACGTTGGCTCAGGGTTGCGTCCGCGCCTCTTAGACAAAGATACTGGTAAGCGCTCAACTATCAGGATCTGACAACATGGTGGCCTAAACTGTTACAGGTTACGGTCGTACCTTGGATATCCTCCGGTTCGAGATGCTCAGCCAAATACAACCCACTTTGCATTGGCGGCTCTGCAACATACGGGTTTCGTCCCTCGAATCATAACTCAAGTTGGTAGACTTTTAAGGACTCGACGGACCCCCCTGCTTACCACCGATCCCCACAGAACGTAGATGGTCTACACCAGAAGGCTCTTCGACAGGCGGCCGGTAATTACTGGACCCAGACGCGTCTTCGAAAGGGTGTCCTGGAACTCCACGGTTCACTACATGTTAGCGAGCTACAATCCTTGCTACTTCCATTTGTGCTCATTATAATGTTGTTCAGCACGTTCATTGCAGCCATGGGCATACAATCGACCGCAACACATTCCAAGCCTGGATATCGGCAGCAAATCCAAAGTGGAAAGAATTTTTTGATCACTTGGAGAGGACGAATACTCAACCGAGAACGAATCCTGACGGCGACGTTGCCGTGGAAGGCCTTGGCATAACATATAACGACTTTGTGGTTCCAGAATGCCCGATTTGTCTTGCAGAGGATCGTCGAAATTCCGTCGTAAGTCAAAGGCACCACCTCTCATATGGCTAAATTCTGAATTGGTCGCTTGCAGCATAAACCGGAAGTGATCTTTTTTGGGGAATCTATTCCCGCCATAGTCAAAGACACATCGTGGGTCCACATCTAAACTCTAAAATCTCGGTGGCTATAGTCTCATGAATCGATGCAGGTATTCTGACATTGAAAAATGCGACCGATTACTGGTCATTGGCACAACTTTGGCCACATACTCGGCTTTCCGGTGCGTTCTACCGGAAACAAGGGCCGAGCTGCGAGGACTGATTACAGAAATAGACTCCTCAAACACGCCGTTGAATTGAACAAGCTAGTCATGCTCCTTAATGTTGGCCCAACTCGTGGTGACAACGTCCAGGGGGTGGAGAAGATTGATTTGGCAAGCGGCATAGTCATGAAGGATGTCGCAAGGGTGGTTGTGTGAGTAAAATTTTGCAAAAATTTGAGCGCCTGTTCTATCTTTAATATGACTTTACAGAGGCTCTCGAGCTGAGGAGCCTGTGGTGAAGAAGATGCTAGAAAGCGGGGTCTGTAAACCCCCTCCAATGGATCACCCAGAAAACATTCCCCGAACTGAGGCCTAGACTTAATAAAGAATAGAGATTACTGACGTCTATGATATAGTTAATCATATGTACCATTACTACTGAACACGAAGGTACTAATACGAAGAAGTTGTGCGGGATGTCTGGCTACTAATGTGCACGTGGTATGTTACAAATGAACACGAATTAAGTAGCTCTTGCAGGGAGGAAAATGGAAATGGAAAACAAGAGCGATATTGGGTATGCATGTATAGCGAGAGCGAAAGAAAGCAAAAGCGACAAGTGGGTGCAATACGAGGTGGCGGTATTCAATATCGTACACAATGGTGGAGGAGCGAATCAAAAAGCGACAGCATTTAGCATGGGTTCGGAAAGCGGTTGGTCTTCGTTGTCGAGATCCTGGGAGTCCCCTTCAATTTCAGCAGTGAACGAATAGTCAAACTGAGGGGTTATCAGCTGGGACCAGCTCCAGTCCTTCCAGTTCTCGAGGGGACGTTGCTTGGTTTCGCGTTTAGACTTGAGCATATAAGCCTCGAATGCCAACTCAGAGGCCGAAGGAGGTGGAGGAGCGGCAGTTCCCTTCGCAGGGGATGGAGAGTCAACGGGTTCCTCGG
This sequence comes from Clitopilus passeckerianus, assembly GCA_944990035.1. Taxonomy (NCBI): domain Eukaryota; kingdom Fungi; phylum Basidiomycota; class Agaricomycetes; order Agaricales; family Entolomataceae; genus Clitopilus; species Clitopilus passeckerianus. Next base: position 500,303 of record CALYLX010000116.1, on the reverse strand, counting down.
AAGATTCACGGTCGTCCATCTGCAGATCGGTGGCATCATCGTAGACATCATCACTACGAGGGGATCGAACGTCGTCACTGGAGTCCACAACAGCTTTTCTGGTGCTCGAGGCTTTCATCTTAACTGATGTAGGTCGGGGGGACAGCGAGGGCGATGAGAGAGGGCTTTCGTTCGGTTCCTCAGATGTTTCCCGTACCTAACATAGTGGAAGAGAATAACAAGAAAGAAGAAATTGAATACTGCGCAAGGGGGGCAGGAGGGGGACCCCATACCTTCCCAGATGAAGAGCTCTCTACCAGAGTCAGACCTTTTGGCCTTCTCTTCAAGCATCTTGCGCGATGTGTACGCCAATGGCACAGGTCGAACATGCTCTTTGTAGACAGTTTGATCCGTGTTTGACAGAGGTTGCAAGACACGTATAAGGGGCTTATAACAGTGACCATCGGGTCCGCCCTTAGCTTTTTCTCCCGAACTCTGGCAGTTGGGGGGATGTGTACCGAGCTGAGGAAGGGGGAACTCATTAGATGCCGATACTAGCTACAGAACGCGGAAGCAAATTGGTTGCCTTACCCATCATCAACGAAAAAGCTTCCGCTCTCAGAGAGCAGTCCTGGGTCTCTAATTATCACTTGTTGGAGCTGACTCGATACTGGTACCATATTTGACTTACTCTGCGGAGTCTAAAGATTTATTGGATCGATGGGCCGACTTGAGTTCTTTACGCGCCTGCATCCAAGAGAATGTAACGGCGAGGGAGAAAGAGAAGTGACCAGAAAACCTACTGAGGCTGATAACGATCCTGGATTCGAGAGACTACAAGCAAGGGCTGGTCAGCCAAAAACGTGGCAAAAATGAGGAGATGGTTGGAGACCTCTTGGTCCGGTGCCCGATTGGGCTTTTGCCTACCTGAGCTCCAGGGGACATGGCGAAACGTGAAACGCGTAAATCGTTATTCACGGGCGAAATCTATGAAGTCAACATGGGTCCCCAAGACAGGGTTTGCAGACTGCGGCAACATCCGAACATCATGTTGTAGTGGTTTCTGTGGGCGCGTTTGGCTTGATATTCAAAACTCAGAAACCCGGTTATTGTGGGACTAGACCCATTTGATCGGTTTTAGAAAGAACTATGCCGTTAACCACAAGTGAATATGGTTATTGTCAGAGTAACAAACTGGGGAAACTATGAGAATATGGAAGGTACATGTACGCGGATATATTAGTGTAGATGGTATATGAATGAAATGTTCCTAGCCTCGTGAAAGGCTCTCCCTGAAGCCCCGGACAAACGCATGAAACGGCAGCATCATCCAACCCAACATCCCTGGTGACTCCTCCTCGGTAACCGCATCCGATGACTTGCGAGGACGATTGGAAGGGTGTATGGCCTCGAGATCGGTGGCCTCTGGGCAATCTACTTCTCCTCGCGGCCGTTTCTTCCCTTGCTGCCCGTCAGCCTTCGCTTCTACCAGTGGTGAGGCATGTGAACGTTCCGGGGGAACAAGAGTGGTTTCCGTAGTCGTTGAGGTTATGGAGGGTGGTGACGGGAATGGTATACTGGAAATATCGGAGGGAACCCCACTTTCAGCTTCTTCAATGGGGGGTCTGTCCGGACTGTTATACAAAGTTAGTATCGGAATGTGTTACCAACGCCAACTAGGGACGTACTCTAAGCACGACTTTTTGTGCTCTTCCCATTTCTCAAGCGAATAATCGCCGGCTCCAGTGAGGTCAACATTCGCCTGACAGTAGGCACACACCACATGGTTCGTATTGAAGGTGCCCGCTTGTGGGTCGTTCACCAATTTGACTTTCCTGGTGGCCGCTTCTACACGTGTGCTAGGGCTGAGCGCATTCATGAGCCGTTGGACGCAAGGATAGAAGTGATCTGACGTACACTTCAGAAGCACCACAGCTCGCACTGTGCCCGAGCCAGTTATTCAGCTTATATGCGTCTCGAATCGATAACTTAATTATCTTCTTGCACCTCCTGCATGATACTTGGTCAGACTGGATGTCTGTGCAGTTGGGATCCTGTTCCAAGAAAGCCTTTCTTTCAGCTGCAGTCAGACGCAGTTTGAAGCCGCCTGCCGGAGGCTCGTCCCTATGACAAACAATCAGTATGATGTGCACAGAAAGAGGCCAGCCTGGAACGTACCCAGCTCCATGAGCTTTCATTATATCACATCTGGCTCGATGAATCTCCCAAGGTCTGCTAGCATACGAGGCCTTTCCCAGCTTCACCTTTCTCCCACACTTCTTACACTGAGCTTCATGTGGTTCGAAATCACCACATAGTGGCTGGTCACGGAAATACTGAATTCTTTCGGCTTCCGTCCGGCGTTTCCCCCTCACGCTGACAGCAGACTCTGCGATCGATGTGCCATCGTCCATTTCTGTTTCTGGGGTCCCGGCACGTCTGTTGGTGGAGGGTGGCTTGATGCTTCGTGAACTAGCTACCGAAGGGGGTTTTCTTGCGCTGACGGGTGTTGGGATGGATTTTGAGGGTGTCGCCTGCTGAGGTCCGCCAGCAGAGCTCAGAGAAGAAGATCTTGCGTGACTTTTCTTCTTCGAGCTCGAGGGAGTTGAGGCAGCATTTTTGGAATAAGGTGTACGACGAGGCTCAGGGCCAGGAAGACTGGGAGGTGTCATTAGCAATTTATTCGCATCCAGCCTCGTCAAGACCTACTCGAGATCCCCCCTCGATATCCCCCTCACAAGCTTCGCACCAGAAGCAACCTGAGGCGGCCCACGTCAGTCAAAAATCGTTGGATAGAGTTTTTGAGCATTTACTTTCTTCAAAGTGCTCTTTGTGATCGGACCGCTGAAAGGTACCTCTATAGGAGAAGGGGTACGGGCCTTCTTGGAAGGCTTAACAAACTCATTATCCGAGTATTCTCTGCAGAAAATGATGTTCAGTATTGCTTCCACGACGAGAGCGAGTTCGACGCACTCGCTTTCCTCCGCATCTTCGGGCTTCTTTCGCTAATGTCATGGTCAGGCGAGCATAACTATAGTGCTTGACTGATATGCACCTTTGCTTGCTTTGACCTATCCAAATAGGTTTTCTTGACCAATGGTCTAGGAGGCGATCAGCTTTCAATTTTGCGAAGGGGTTTTGTTATTGTGACTTACCGTTCTGGGGATGATTCAATATCCATCGAGTAAATAAAAGAATGTGGGTAGCTGAGATTATAAGAACTCGGAAGATTATCGTAAAAAAAGGCTAAGATCGTTGTGTTTGGAGTAAAAAAATTGAATTGAAGCACTGTCGACGCAGTTTAAGGATTGTGCATTGCCAGTGACGGCGAGCTCACGTCGAAGTCGTGGTGAATACAGTTGAGCCTTTCAATCTCCGATCGGTACGACTATCCGGTTCATCATCCTTGCTGAAGTCAACGACGTTTCCATTTACCAACACCAATTGTAAATTCGAAGGGGACTAGCTACATGAGAGCTATACTAGTACAGCGCTACATCACGAAGAAATACAGAAAGGGAACAGGTGTTGCTACAATGTCTCTGACTAGTATGTTTATCAATTTACACCATTATTGTGAAGGTTGAGTTGAAGGTGGTTGGGCATGTTGCATTGAGAGAGGTGGGCCGACGCCAGGGGCACCATTTCGAACACTCGGGTGCATTGTAGGGTAATACGGTGTGCGCTGCTCTGTCGATATGTAGGTCGGCATCATGCCAGGTGGAGGTGGTTGGCCAGGTCCCATGACTGGAGAAGGATAATATAGGGGGGCACCATTTTGGCTGGCCGGGATGGGCGGCATGTTACCCCCTTGATGATGATGCATGGGGGGATACATCATATGAGGGGGGGGAATTCCTTGAACTTGAGATAGTGGAGGGAGCTGCACAGGCCCAGAAGGTCCAGGCTGTTGTATAGGAGGATAGGTGGATGCACTAGGACCTTCTTGAGCTGAGTCTGATTGCCTTCCAGCGTCATCTATACGATAATGTATGAGCAAAGAGGGAGTTAGAGCTCGTTGAAAGCTATTATTGGCCTACCCGAGTTATCCGCATTCATGGCTTTCCGGTGCGTACATTCTGATGGATTGCCCTCTCGAGCGCAGGTTTTGCACGCACGGTCAACGCATTCCAGACCTTTGCGAATGCATACTGCGCAAGGTCTGGGGTCGTATTTTAAGTTTTTGAAAAGAAAGGTTATAATGGATATAGACGTACCTCACACCGTCACACCGTACTTTGTCCCGTCTGCTTTGGTATTAGAGGACTACACGCGCATGAAGAAGCTGGAAACACACCTGCAAGTCACACAAGCCTGATGACGACATGAGCATCGAGAAGCAGGGGAAGAACGACGTTATAGTATGTACTCACCGCTTTCACACGAGTACCATGTCCTCGGCCCTTACGAGGTTGAGTTACGCATTCCTTGTTGCTTTCTACGCAGTTTGTACATGGCCGTGTATCCTCGCATCGTTTGCCTTCCTGGCGACAGCCTTCGCAGCGCAGCTTTACGAGCTTTGGGCCCCTCCCAACATGGACGCACTCTTCATTGCGGGCAATACAACGCGAACATGGCCTCTGGTCGTCGCACTAGCAAATGCTTTAAGTACATTGACTGATTCGAACCAAAAAGTGAATGAACCTTCTTGTTATCTCTACGACAGTTTGTGCACGCCAACTTGGCACGTTCAGACGCATTGGGCCGTCCAGCTTTTGCAGAGGGGCCTTGTGACTCTTGTCGATTGCTTGGTGGAGGTTGTTCTTCTGTACATTCAAGCTGCATATCCCTACAGCGTTGGCATGGCTTGCCATTCTCGCACCGGGCGCGAGCACGTCTGCAAGGATCACAACCATCTATGCACTGATCTGCGGAGTAGCCTTTCTTCGTACAACCACTGCATGGCCTTGAAAATTGGGTGCGATATGAGCAATCTAGGAACTTTGCATACAACGACAAACGCGACGTACCTTGCACCATCACAGCGTATTTTATCGCGCCTTTTACTACGGTTAGCAAGACAACTGATGAGTAGAGCAGAATATGAACCTGCAGCTAGCACACGCCTATTTGTAAAGCTTGCAGTGAGTTTTAGCAGACATCAAAGCAAAAAGTGCATACTCGAGATGCTCTTCGAGGCCAGAAACTCGAATTGTTGTCGGAAATCGGCCGTTGGTCGGAATCCATGATGATAGCGAAAGCCGACGGAAGTGGATCAATCAAAGTGAACACTCGGCTATTACCGAAATAGGTAAACGCTCTCAAGAAACTCGCACAATCACGACACGGCTCCCAAGAAATTCTTATTGTTTCGACAGTAACTACTTTCAATTATTCTCTGTATATACGGCAATAGAATTGATTCTCCACTTGGCATCTGAAAAGGAAGTAATTGTGAGGAGTTGTCACTATATTACAAAATAACGGTTGCTTACCCTTGAAGTTGTTGGGGTCAGCTACTCGGTCTGCACAGGTTCCCGGGCATCCTGAGCTACCATATGTTGCACCAGCCCAGTCTCCGCAGAGAGTGGTATCAATAGTCAAGACGTGGTCGTAGAAATGATCCTTCATGGTGCATGTCGTCGACTTAAAGTCTGCAGCAGGCTTGGGCCAGGACGAAGGATTCGGGCTACCGCTGGTGATGTCTCCTGGAATATCAGCTCTGGCGAAATGCCAAATCTTGATCCCATCGTCGTTCCAGACATGGGCATATACACCTCCATCGGCAGCATTGAATCCTTTGCCATAGGTGCGATCGTCGGAGTCGCGGTACGCGCAGCCAGTGTTGTCCTTAGCACCACTGGCACACGTTGTGCCGAGGACTTTGCTAGTGGCAGAAGCACCCTTGTCTAGCGAGCATCCTTCCGAAGTATGAAGAGTGTACTGATTGGTTGTCTGATCGTGCACACCCTCGAGGATGTCAATCTCACCTGTAGAACGATGTTCAGGACTCCGCAAAGCTTCTGCACAAAATTGGGATTACTTACCTCCCTTGGGCCAGTCAGGACCAACCGACCACCAAGCAGGCCAAACACTGCACCCATGTGGCATGGCAGCGAAGTCTGCGATGAAGAGACCGCCATTGAACTTTTCCTTGGAACTAATCCGGACGGAATTACGGTTTTCGCCAGACTTCAGCTGAGTCTGATCGTCGACAGCGAGAATGGCGATACCATCTTCCACCTTGGCAAGACCCTGCTTGACCGCATCCTCCTTGCTTTGATAATTGACCATACCGTGGGTTGGGTCACCGGCAGAGAAGAAGTCCCATTGCCTAGAGGAATACGAAGGTTGACAATCTATCTGGTACGGCGGTGAAATAGCACTTACTCAAGGAAATCGTTGCCAGTGTAGTTGACCTTCTGCTTCCAGGGAGATGACCCGCCACCGTTGTCTGGTGTAGTTCCATTGGCAGGCGGTTTATCATCCGGCCCTCCGTCAGGCTTGGGTATGCCTACAGGTGCCTGTGGGTCATCCCCTGTCGGTGGATCATCGGCGCGCGCGATAACAGAGCGTTGACTGCGTTTATGAGGGATGGGCGCCCCAAGAACGGCAGCAATAGCCAGAGGAAGGACAGAAAGCGTAGCGATTCGAACCATTGTGTGTTACTGAGAAATTAGCAAGAAACCAGTTCTTGTTCAATGAGTATGTCGAATTGTCGGTGCGAGGAGAACCAGCTCGCAACTACGCTGTGTTGTGACCGGCACACAGAAGAGGGGAAGGGAGCGCGGGGGGATCGACGTTCAACGAAGATGCCTAGCTGCATGCCAACATCGGGTCAGCATTTTATACCGACTGGGTGAGCGCCCTGGTTTGATGAAACACTCAGTAGCCGCTTGGTCCGTTGTGGTGTTTGATGTCGTGGGCAGATGGACGGATTGCTGTGCCAGAAGTTAAAGCCCATCGTGATGAAACAGATGGAGCAGGGTAACAAAGTCAATGGAAGATACATTGAGAATAAAAATACAGAATGTTAACTAAACCAGGGAAAATCAAATACGACAGGAAAGATAGAAGTTCAGAACCCAGCACCAGGCAGAGATTATGTATCGTCATAACTGTCATTACTGATAAACCGCGATGTAGTTGAGCTTCCATTTAGCAACTAAGATGGAAGAAGTATTTCATCAGCCGCAGTCTATCATAATTGACGAGATCTATGGGACTCACATTTGTAGTTCGAAGGATCAGCCACCATATTCATGCATTGCCCTGAACACCCGAGCTTGTTGAAGGTCGCACCCGCAAAATCGCCACAGAGAGAAGTGTTGATAACAAGCTGATGATCGTGGAAGTGTTTACTCATGTCGCAAGATGATGCAGCGAAGAATGCGTTCGGTTTGCCCCAAGATGCTGGGTTGGGTTTCTTGGCCTTGATATCACCTGGAATCTCAGGACGAGCGAAATGCCAGATCTTGATCCCCGACTGGTCCCATAGATGAGCGTAGACGCCGCCCGCTTGGAGGTTGAAACCATGGCCGTAGGTGCGTGGGTCCGAGTCCAGAAAAGCGCAACCAGAGTTGTCATTGGGGCTGCTTGCACACTGCTTGCCTAAAACTCGACCCTCAGTCTGGATATTCCCGGTCGAAAGAGTGCAGCCGCCGGAGGTATGGAGGGTATACTGGTTAGTCGGTGTGTCCTGAGTACCCTCAAGAATATCGATTTCACCTTGGAACGGGGCGTCATTCAAGGTTTAGACCTACGATCGAGTAAACGTACCTCCAGTAGGCCAGTTCGGACCCACACTCCAATAGGCAGGCCATGTACTACAGCCATGAGGCATGGCGAAGATGTCGGCAATGAACAAGCCACCGTTGTACTTCTTCTTGGTTGTTATGCGGACTCTAAACCCCCAGTCAGAGTAGAAGTTATTGGATTTTCATTGGTACTCACGAGTCTCTGTAATCGCCACGCTTTAAGCGAGTCTTATCATCAACGGCGAGGACTGTGGTGCCATCATCCTGCACATAAGCCAGGCCCTTATTTTTTGCGTCCTGCTTGCTCTGATAGTTGACGGCGCCGTGGGTGGGGTCTGGTGCAGTGAAGAACTCCCATTGTCTGGACACACATCAGTGTGTTGTTCATCGGAAGCCGCTGACACAGTGCTTACTCGAAAAAGGCCTCTCCTTGATACATATCCACCAGCTTGAAGGTTTTGCCATTGTTAGTCGTGCCCCGTGATTCTAAGTTGCGTGCCCATGCTGATGCCCTCCTGCCCCTGCCAGAGTGCGAAGTGGTCGAGTTGGTAAACGAATGGTGATGGTCTATGCGTGCTTGGGTCTGGCCTGAGAGAGAAACGAGAATAAAAGAAGTGATAAAGAGCGATATTGAGTACAGCATACTTGAAAACCGGAAAACCAAGAAAAATCGAAGGGAACAGGAGGGGCAGAGGCTAGCTCTGGATCAGGACGACGTGACAAGGGCGTATCTTCTCGGTGGTCTCGACATGGGCTTTAAATATAAGCGCATGTTGCCCGCCAGGCAACGAGGAAAAGACAAAAATTACATTATTGTGGCTCTCGGCCAAAGTAGATACCACGATCACCGAGGTGTATCATAGCCATTGTTCATCGTTGCACAGGTCAGATATGCTTTGTCCGCCCCCAAACTGGCAGAGTAGTCAGGTTGCATCACCCAGAATGGCCCAATGTGTCTTTTTACTCGAAATTGTATCGACGAAGCACAGAAGGGCCATGCTAACTGGCCAAACCGACGTCGATTGTTGAGAGTGGAAGTCGAATGGAGCCCGCGTGGGAACTGCCCGCAATCGAGCGCGTGCTTCAAGTTCTAACAAACTTCTGGCGCCCTTTGGCGAAGGCATGTGCAAAATTGGCGTTGAATCCCATTGGTTTTCTGTACAAGGTTCCATTTAGGCAAAGCTGCTACACATGCCATAGCAAGCTAGTTAAGATGCAATGCCCAAGCAGGGTACTTTAAGTACTCTAATTAGGGCATGCCACTGGTAGTTCGTGGCTCTCAAGTCAACGGAAACGCTCTATAAGGGGACACGTAGTTTGAAGCCGTGTTATTGCGGGAATCTACTGGTAAACAGCAATGTAATTTATCTTCCACTTTGCAACTAAGATAGCAATATTAGCTGGGCTTCCGAAGCGACGAACTGCTGTCTTACAGATATAGTTTGTAGGATCCATTACCGCCTCCTTACAATCCGTTCCAGGGCATCCGGCAGCCTTGTAGCTTGAGCCACCGGCCCAGTCGCCGCAGAGTGTGGTGTCAATTACCAAGCTATGCTCGTAGAAATGCTCTGCCATGTTGCACTCCGTTGCAGCCCAGTACCCAACAGGAGCAGGCCACGATGAAGGATTAGGATTACCCTCTGTGATATCGGCAGGAATGTCCGTTCTCGGAAAGTGCCAGATTTTGAGCCCATCCTGATCCCACAAGTGTGCAAAGACACCGCCCGCAATGAGATTGAAACCTTGCCCATATGAACGGGTGTCCTCATCGGCGAAGTAGCAGCCGGTGTTGACGCCATTAATTGTTGCACACTGCCTGTTTCCAACTCGGCCAGTGACCTGTGTATTCCCAGTGGTAAGATTGCAGTTTGGTCCACTGTGGAGGGTGTACTGGTTGGTTGGTTGGTCGTGGATGCCCTCGATAATATCGATTTCACCTGGACAGGCGGTTCATAAATTGCTATCATATTTCGGTAAACTGGGACAACATACCAGCGTTTGGCCAGTTAGGACCAACAGACCAGTAGGCTGGCCAGACACTGCATCCGTGGGGCATAGCAAAGAAGTCGGCGATGAACAGTCCTCCATTGTACTTCTTCTTGGTGCTGATGCGCACACTGGAGGATTTCATTAGCATGTGTTGAACGGTTCAAAATACTCTTAACTCACGAATCGCGTGGGGTACCTCGGGGCAAAGGAGTAGTGTCGTCCACTGCCAGGACTGCGGTGCCATCTTCTTGAATATAGGCCAGCTGTTTCTTGACTGCATCGTCTCTGCTTTGATATTTAACGCTGCCGTGTGTAGGGTCATCGCCGACCATGTATTCCCAATCACTGGTGGTGCTATCTATCAGCATTGCCATATGAGAATGGTACATGCAGACTCACTTCAGGAAGCTCTCTCCTTTGTACATATCCTGTAACGCGTATGTCTTGCCGCTCGCTCGAGCAACATTCCCTCCCCTGGAAAGATTGCGAGACCTTCTGCGAGCAAAGACAGATGAGGCTGAGCGTCCCTGCCGCTCCGAACCTTCCGCAAGGCTACCAAGCGCCAGCGAAAAGAGGACCAAGAGTGCTATCATATGCAGACCAGGCATATTGAATAACAAGCACTACCAGAGTTGACGAGAAGGGGAGCTTGACCAGGTGCCCGACCGAAGTGAAGAACCTTGCATTTTTCCTTGATTATTCTTTATATATTTTGTATCAGGATTTGATACAGCTGATACTCTCTGAGCCTGATGCGACGCCGTAACTGCCGCCAGCGTTGATGTCTGTTGTGATACATTGCATTGCCTCGTGGCTTTGGAAGAGCCGTCGCTAGTGTCGTCAGGTTCATTGATCTAGGAACACTGCCACTCCATGCCGCAGCGGCTTCAACTTCCCGACTGGCTTGGTTCGACGCTTGGGCCACCCGAACTAGTATATCAATGGACAAACCACCATGAACCAGTTCTTCCCTAACTTCTTATCGCCTCAAGTTGTCCCTTTACAGGCACAACACCTTTGACCTCATTACTGGAATTGTAGCATGTGGAAAAAGGCAGGAGACCCCTTTATGGTCACTAGCCGAGAGTTTCCCTCGTTGCAACCCAGTATACTACGGAGTTTGGGACTGCAGTCGTCATAACGGTAACTCCGTCCTGCAATATATGGTAGAATGAGTCTCCAGAGTATGAACGAGTATGAACGAGAACTACCTGACGTTATTCTCTGGAGTCTGTACTGGGTCGACCTCAAGAACTTGGGTTTGAAGGTCACCAGCTGCATCCGAAGAATAAAATGAGATTGTTTCCTCCCATTTTGAAGGCCTACCATTCGTCGCGGTCTCAGCTCCCCAAGAGTCCCAGAATAGCTTCTTGCTGTTAGCGACAACCTACATCCCTTTCTTACGGCGGCCGAGGTGGTCGACTATGCTTGTCACCCTGAAATCTAGTCGTTTGCCACTGTTCGAAGTAGATATGCATCTAATGAAAACCCAGACTGGCTCGGATAAACAGGCCGTGTCGGATTCAGGCTCGTTGGGGAGAACATTAGGCGGAAGCGCATTGACTGCATGATTGGGAGTCGCCTCAGGCCCTGGACGTCCTTGCTGCGAGAAATCTCTCTGTATCGATGCTCTCCAGCCGATGTGTCCGTCTGATACTCTAGATCTTCCTCGTGGATCAAATGCTAATTTAAATTTAGTTCCGATATTGCTCCAGCAATCACGAGAAATATTACAATCGCATTTTTCTGCATCTGCATGGCCATACACCCACCCAAAAACTCCGGGCCTGGACCTAGCTAAGAATTGGAGCCTTGTTGTAATAAAACGACGCACAGGAAGGTTGGGAACCATTGACAGACAAACGAAAGTCCCAACGTGTACAGTGGACTCGGACTCACAGCCGTCCGCCCCCGTCCCCTAAGCTGTTAACCCCAGCGAAAAGAATAACAATTCCCAATTTTATTCCCGCAGGTCAAATCAAATGCATTAGCGTGAGGGTATTTTTCCCATTTGACGATTAATTAACCCATGTTCTACACCCTCTCCCAAGCGCCCACAATGTGGCACATGTGTGCAACCGACAGGCCCTACAGCCACCCACTACATACGCACACCTGCAGAATAACTGCTGTGAGTGGCTGTGTATACGTGTATGAATCGTCGAGTAGATATGGTTGTAGTCAGGAGGAATGACTGTGGCCCGCAAGGGACTGCGCTGTCCGCGTTGAGAATCACTCAATCAATCCCACCTCGACCTACAAAACGCTGTGGAAACCGCCAGCAGGAACTCCCCTAACCAGAATTTATCTCACATTGTCACCAGTGTCTATGATCATTGTTGGTACATAGATATATCTTCGAATTTTCCAAATGTCCAGGCTTCTGATTTCCGTTCTTCCATAATGCTGTAAATTTACTAAAATCGACATGGTGATCATCAATTCTGGAAATGAAGAATAGAAGAGTCACTTACAGTAATGACTGTAGGTTCATCTCGGCCAAGGAATTCCTTCAATTTGCTAATTTCAAGAGCCACCTCAATCAATCCTTTGAGGCCATCGGCGGCATCACGAGATAGCTCTGCCTTCCCAGCGCTAGCGGGGACATAGCGCTCCACATACATACGTACGGTTGCACCCTGGCTACCAGTGCCACTAAGCCGGAAAACGACGCGAGAACCGTCAGAGAAGGTGATGACCTGACCTTGGTTCGAGGATACAGAGTTGTCAATAGGGTCCTTGTATTCGAAGTTATAGAGGCTAGAGACGGTGAAGTCGGTGGATGTCGATGTGGATTTGAATGCTTTGTTGTTCAAAGAGCCAGCCTTGAGAGCTTCATTGAGAGTTTCGACGAGCTTGTTTGCTCCGTCAGAAGGAACTTCCTCGTAGTCGTATCGGCTGAAAAAGGAACGCCCGTATTCCTCGTAATGCGCTTCTAGGACGTCATTAATTCCGACTAGCTTGCCCGGGGATTTCACATTAGCGGCGGCGAGGATATTCAACCAAGCTGTTATGAGAGGTCAGGTCGTCTGTCGAATTAATCCTCTACGACTCACCAATCACGGCCCAGATACCATCCTTCTCTCGGATATGATCTGAACCAGTACCGAAGGACTCTTCCCCACAAATGGAGAGGCGACCAGCGTCCATTAGATTACCGAAGAACTTCCAACCTAGTAAAGGGTGTCACAAAATAACCCATGGAGTATGTCAAATAGCCTTACCTGTAGGAACTTCGAAGTATTCAAGACCCTTCTTTTGCGCCACAAGGTCGATAGCCTTGCTGGTGGGCATGCTCCTCGCCAAACCCTTTACGCCACCTTTCTTGAAGTAGGGAATGACGTCTGCCCAATGGGCGATGATCGCTACCGAGTCGGAAGGTGTGACGAAAGCGCCCTTGCCATATATCATATTTCGATCGCCGTCGCCGTCGCTAGCAGCGCCAAACTGAATGCCGTTCTTCTCTACAGCTTCCACAAGAGAATGCGCGTATGTAAGATTGGGGTCGGGGTGTCCACCACCAAAGTCGGGAAGGGGTTGGCAGTTCTGAACTGATGACTCCGAAAGCCCCAATTCTGTCAGAAGAATAGCCTTCGCATATGGCCCAGTAACACCGTGCAGTCCATCGAAGAGAACCTTGAAGTCGTTTTTGTGGCTCGTGAGGAATGATTTAATCAGAGGGAAGTCAAAAATCTCCTTGAGGAGAATGACGTAGTCTTCCACCGAATCGATGATGTCGACTTTGGAAGGGCCATAAGAGATTTCGCCAATTTTGGACAGGTCGACCTGGTGTAACGAGAAGCTTAGTTCTTTCCTGTCTGGCCGTAATTTCTTCGAAGAAATACCTCAGGAGCGTTGATAACCTTGTAGCTTGAGATGACCCTTGTCCTTTCAAAGATCTTGTTGGTGACATTTTCTGGAGCTGGGCCACCATTGCTGACGTTGTATTTGATGCCGAAGTCGTTATCGGGTCCACCAGGATTATGGCTCGCGGTCAACAAGATTCCACCATACGCCTTGTATTTCCTAATGATATTGGATGCAGCTGGGGTGGAGAGAATCCCATCTTTTCCAACGATGAATTTGGCCACGCCATTAGCTGAACCAATCTTCAGTATGATTGCCACTGCCTCTTCGGAAAAGTAACGTCCATCGCCACCAATCACAATAGTGGCATCCTTAGGGTCAATAGAATCGAAAATAGCTTGAACAAAGTTCTCGGTGTAATGCTATAGGAACCCTGCGATCAGCTCGATCATGCTAAGCAGGAGGTTCGCTTCACCAACCTCCTGCTGAAAAATCTTGACTCTGTAAGAATGTCAGTTTCTCGCTGATTTACCTCAATTTTTGCTGCTACTTGCCTCTTCCTTAAGCCAGAGGTTCCAGGTTTCTGGCCCTCGAAAGGCTTGGTGGAAATTTCTTCAACTTTAAAGGTCATCGATGATAGTCGAATGAACGAACTGGAGTTGATGCCCAAATTTGGAAATCATTGACCCAATGATGTCAATAAGTCATGTGATAGCGATCAAATCAAATGATCGACTTCCCAAAAAGGCGCCTTGCGACTTTACGCGCCGCCTCCTATTTTCACGGTCACAGTTAACCTTCAATTATTCTGGCACAGGAACGCTCAACAGCGAGAACAAGCGCTCTGAGAAAATGGAAGTCGTTCGTTATATTTTGTTTGACTGTTTGCCTGGGAGTAGCAAGGCATTGTTTCAAGGCAGCGTTTAAGCTTAAGCCTACACTACTCAGTCTACTGGACTTCGTGTAAGTGACCAACACAGTGGGCAATATTCGAGAGACTTGATGTAGAAAGGGTTCTAGGCTGCTGTAGTAGAGGATTCCATGCAGTTCATGCGTGCTTACAGGGAATAACTGCCCGACATTAGAAAGAATGACGAGCTCCCTAACAAGGTCGATGTTCCCGGGTTATGGGATGGTTCTCGGCAACCGCCAAACGCTCGCCTAGAGCCCTCGTATCTCGTAGAAGGCAAGGTGTAATAGCGAGATGAGCGCATGGGTCAGTGATGGGCATGATCGCGACAGGAGGCGTTGGTGGAAATGTTCCTTTATTATGGTGAGCACTTGATACAGGGGATAATCTATAAGAGGGAAGCGTTATGTACTAGCAGTATAATATGGAGGCGGAGAACGAAGATATATGAGCAAGAGATCTAGCAAAGTGGAAAGCAACGACCCGAAGTCCCGAATCAAAATACGAAATCAACGAAGGCAGCCTAATAATACAGTCCTTTTAGTCTTAAATGTCAGGAGAGCCCGCGGTGGAGGCGGCAGCAGCAGCAGCTCTAGCGGCTTTTGCAAGTTTTGCGCGTTTCCGATTTTTCTGGGACAACAATCAGTCAGGTGCACAAACGGCGAGGAACGAAAGAATTTACGTTCTGACGCTTCTTAGGAACGTAGTCATGGTCCTGTTTGTGGTGTCGGAATCGCCTCGCGGGGTCACTGAAGCTTCGACCACATTTGTATTTACATTCCCAAGGAGTAGCTCCAGTGCTGCATGTTCTTTGTCAGTACTCGACACCAGGCTATAACTTGACTAAGACCGACTGTGTTGCACGATGAACATCCATAGCGGTCTTCTGCCCAAAACGGTTGCCACAGAATTCGCATTGGTGTTGTCTAGTGAGAACCCGAATTAGACAAAATCTCACGGACGGCGAAAAGGAGCTTTCTACTTACTTGATTCCCATGTGAGTGACTTCAACATGTCGCTTCATAGCCTGTTTTTCCGCCTGATAAAGACAAGAGTGGCCATCGTCGACCTCCCAAATACACTGGAGGGACCAGTCTCCGTTTTCATCCTCAGTTTCCCTCACGAATTGCTCCCAATCACTCTTGGAGGAAGCTGGGAGCCGCTGCACGGGGCGAAGGACAGGTCGGCGTTTTTCTTGTGAGTGCTGACGTGTTTTCTTTCCTCGAGTATTGTCCGATGTGGGCTGAAGAATGGTTTGCGGGCCTGACGCGGCTCTTGGGGCATGCAAAGCCAATAGGGATGAGGCCACAGGATAGCGGGGCTGATGCATGGGAGGAATCTGTGTGCGATTCGATACTGCGAGCGCAGCCATGGGCTCCAAAAGCGGGGGAAGGGGTGAATTAGAACGGGGCTGAGGTGCGTATACATAACTAGAGGCGATCTTAAAATCAGTGTTTGAAAAAATGGGTTTATAAAAGAGACTTACGCCGCTTCCGGGGAAAGGGAGCTAAGAGGCCAGTATGAGATTTAGGGAGTTTTTTTTATCCAGCTTTCTACTCACCGTATAGAGCCGCGCGGAGAGCTGTATTGGGAGTCGTAACCATGGCTGTGACCCAACGATGAACTCGGAGAGCTGCGCATCATGTGGGTTTTTGGGCCATCCCAATGTGGGAGCCTGTGTTGTGGGCCTGACACCTCAATACAACTACGAGGAATGTCAAAAATCCCGGTTCAAGCTGAGAAGAAGATTTCAAACTCACTGTTCTGGGAAGGCCTCCCGAAACGAAGGGAGTGTTGGCTTGTCTGCGACATCAATTCTGAGGACGTCTCGTGAGTTCTATACTCAGGAAAAAAGAGGGGTATATGTCAGACCTCGAGAACTGCCTTTCGGATACGTTAGCCATTGGAGCGTGCGCTGCATCGTGACCATAAGTCGACAGTGGAGAGGCGCTCGAGTGGCGCAACGTGACCTCCGGCGCATACTGGTGGTATTGTCCAGCGTGATACTGAACGTTTGACATTGGTTGTGCGAGAAATGGCGTATCTCTGTTTGCGTACATCCTGACCTATGGGTAGGCGCACGTCAGCAACTAAGTCGGCGGTTGACACAAAAGAGTCAAGGAATCAGTGTCGAGACGCTGAGCGACTCTCCAAAGCCAATCTCATCCGCTCACAACGCCATTTCGCAGACTTTGTAAAAGGAAGAACGATCACAGTGATGAAGGACGAAAGACCTACACGTATGAGTTTGACAACAAAGCTTTCAAAGGGCGGTAATGGTGTCTCTGGGTTTTTTGAGGTGGAGTCGAGACGATGAACTAAAGTTCTCCGGTTTTCTCGACGGTGTGATATTAATCGCTGAGGTCGGCTGACAGAATCAAGGTGAGGGAGAGGTAGATGGAGGTCTGAACAAAGTCAGAATGGTGGTATTTATGAGTTATGCGTGTTCACAGTCTTACCCAATATATCTCCGACTAGAACCCTGCGTGTATGTCCTGTTTCCGACCAAGATCCAATCGCCAAAAATTGTCTCGTGCTTTGTGGGCAAAGCCGTGAGTGCTTTCTCGGCTACAATTTGAACCATCTATCTGGATCTACGATTTCTTGATCTACGCCCCGCGCCAGGAGGCCGACAAGGGACCAACAGCTGCAACAAAGGTGTTTACTCACCTGTGCAAACATCATTATTTTTTTCCTTCTGTGGTATCCTCAAGCGCAAGGTCTTGTATTATTATAGTTCGGTAATTTATCCTGCTGTGCAGACCACAACGGTGCAGAGGTTATGTTTCGATACATCCAGCTGACTTTTCGAGGATATGACAGGGTCCCGTCTACTTTCAACATAAACTGAGTCACGGGGAACTCGTAAAGCCTGCGCAGGGCGGATTGCAATGCTTGAGTTACAGCCTCAGGGCCGTTACTTCTTCATTGTCGATTTTGACATATCCTAGTTTAGCGTTAGGGCAACCGAGTTGCTTCCCGCAACCACAGTAATTGCGGAACAAACGATGCGTGCGAACCAGAGTTGGGTTGCTGAGGTGAACCAGAGCAAACCGGCAGATCAGCCGATATTTCTACCTATGAGAGGACAGTTCCATTTAGGGGCATAAGGCGCCGCGTCGGGCACCCGAGAATCAGACAAGGTGGGTCCCACCACATCTTGCGTTTGTTCAGCGTTGATTCAGGTTTCACACTACCTGATACTTCGTAGCATCGTAAAAACGCTGTAGGCCCTGTGTCGGGTAAACCTGAAAGGTAAATTCTTGTGGGCGACAGGGACACAGGGTGGACCAAGGAAAATAAAGCGGGCTTTCCTGGCTTTATGCACTTTCTTAGACCTTGGACCTCGTAGGCAATGTCTCCCGCAGGTTCAGGCATACATGAGTTCCCAGGAATCAGGCTGGTAGTGGCGCACAAAACTCGGACCGAGAGCTCGGAAGCTGCATAAGCAAGTAATCTCCTTTAGGAAGAACGGATAGTATCATAGTATCATGATTCATGAAGGATGAATTTTAGCGCCAACAATGATTATTCTGATCTACACGAGAGATATCCAATTTGTCGAGCGTGCCATGCGAACAAGTCTCCCCACAGAAAGGTCTCCACTTGCATAAGCCGACGGTACCAGGGGTAAGATCCACGCTGACGCTTCGACAAGAGAACCCTGGAGGACGATGTCACATCCAAGCTTCCCATGGAAGGCTTCAGGAACATGCCCTCGTACTTCCACAATATAGTATTAGCTTCTGCACGATCTTTTAAACCGCTCCGTCGCCTTTAGGTTTCCGCTCGTTTTCAATCCATACCACTACGTCCTTGACAGCATCGTAAGGTCGGATCTTGTAAGCCATGAGATAACCTTGAAGACTGGCCATCGAAAACTCCCTTTCGGGCATGGCGTCGCTGAACTGGTCAGCGAGCTTCGTTAGGAGAGGTCTGGGTAGTTTAGAAGCCTTGCCACGATGAAGTCGGCCGGTGATGTTGGGCGTTTCGGGGGTTGTGGGCAAAGTTGATGAACTCGAAGCAGAGGATTCCGCTGAAGCCTCTGATGACGCCTTCTTCGGAGCCTGTTTTTCTGATTTACTGGCGGTATCAGGTGTATGACCAGCGTCGGACTCCATATCAGGTATTTCCGAGTCTTCCTTGGTATTCGATTCCTCGCCTTCGGGAAGATAGAAGCAGCGGAATAGCTCTTTAGCTTGATATTTGCTGGCGAGCTTAAACTCAATATGGATGTCCATACGTCCAGGGCGACAAAGGGCTGGATCTAATGATGTGTACTTGTTTGTCGTTGCGAAAAGGATCCGCCCTTCTTGAGCACCAACACCATCCAACGCGTTGAGTAGTCCACTAAGAGTAACTCTGTGCCCAAAGTGAGCAGTCGATAGTCATCTCTGAGAAGTCTAAAAACAAACCTGCTGCCGGAACGAGCGGGACCGCCTGGGCCTTCGCCAGGACGGCTACCAGTGCCTTCGCTTGGTTCCGCTGAGCTGTCCGATGTCGGAATGGCTGAAGCATCACGATTGAGGCTTTGGGTGAATGCCGCATCTATGTCCTCCATCAAAGCAATGCATTTTTCTGCGCCCGCGCTTAGTCCAGTAAAATTCACGGGTATGGACACACATACCTGGCAGATTTGAGACAAGTTCTGCAAGCGCACCATCGTCCATTCCCATTTTTGACAGGGTGATGATATAAACATCGAGGCCCAACTCTCCAGCTAGGGAATGGATCACGCTGGTTTTCCCTGATCCAGGAACTCCGTACTGAAAAATGCCTTAAAACGGAATCCTTGAGCAGGCGGGCCATACTCACGAGCAGATAACCCCTCCGGAAGGGAATACCGCGGACTTGGTACCAGAACTTGCTTTCCAAAAAGTCCCGGGCGTCATCGAGGAGTAGGTCCTTGATTCCGGGATCAAGGATAATGGAGCGGAGAGGGCGTTTTGGGCGTGATGATGCATGTCTCCAATCGTTGTGCCTGTAATCCATTGATCAATGAAATGAGAGGGATGATGACCTTGTATGATGAGGACCTACATATCTGAAACGTAAACGGAAACATTGTCTTCTTGAGCAGCTTTGTAGGTCTTCTTTGCTTCAAGGAGCAACTCATTGAGGCGGTGGTGGGATCGGCTCATCATACTGGTATCAGTAAATATCAGTTCTATGGGTTCACGGTGTTGAACGGAGTCATACCAGATAGTGAGCCGCTCTTCTTGACGCATATAATAACCGGACTGTTCTGAGCCGCGGGTAACTGTCATCCAGCGGCTCTTATACCACATGGTGTGGGTAGTGGCCATGGAGGGCATATATGCGAGCTTACGGGAGCCTTTCGCTAAAGCCTCTGCATCTTCATCCTCGCCTGGTACGAGAACTGCCGACTCCCGTAAACCAAAGGCCTTTGTAGAGATTTGAAGCTCTCTAGCCTGGCACCAACCAGGCTGCTTAGAAAGCCACACCATCATCCAATCTAATCAGACTCTTGAGTAAGACCGAACATAATTATGAGCCAATGAATCATACCGTAACTGTCATCATCTTCGTTGAAAGTCGCGGTGATGAAGAACGAGTTGATGAACCTTGAATATAGCTGTGTTCCCATGCGCCTACAGGATTCAAAGATCCCACCAATAACAATAAGTTTCAGCCAGTCTCTGAGCGCCGAGAAGGACAGAAGCATTGTGACGATGGACAGGATCCCAGAGGGCAAACTGGTTGACTGCAAGGATTTTGTTGCAGAGGGATCGCTTGCGGATGCTGCGCTAGTATTCTCGGATTTTGGGAGTCCTAGAGCATCTCCAAGGACTCCTTGGAGGTTGGCCATGAGAACGTCCATTATGGAATAAATGAAGCGCTCAAGACTGATAACTTGTGGGTGGGACTGAAGGTGGTTTGTTCGTTTTTCTTTCAGAACAGCTTTTAAGGGCCCCAGGCAAGGTCAAGTACCAAGCCGTACGGCACCGGGAACTGCGCTCATAATCGCTTCCTCTGACTCGATGATGCCTTGAGGCAGAACGTGTTATCGTCGACGCTGTGGAAGACTGCAAGCGCTGGCTTGTCTTCGGCGCTGGGCGTTGTACGTGACTCCAAAAGGCTGTGACCTGGGTCACGTCGAGTCAACTGGACTGTAATGTGGTGGTTAGCAACGTCGACCGCGACGAAGATGACGGAGAGGGGGCCACAGGCTTCGTTGGATCTCACGCATGTTATTTGTACGCGCACTTTTTCTTTCTTGCCCGTTGCAGTCACTCATCTCGAAGGAATTGCAGATGATGATTCCTCCTTATTTTCACTTGGCCTGGCGTTCATAACGCTCAGCCCTATTCTCCTCATGGTGAGCATAACGTATGGATATATGCGGGACAACAAATACTGACACTGATTAGGCCTCGTATGCTGCATTAGCTATACAAACTCGTGAATACCTCATCATTGTTATGTGGGCAGGTCAATGGGCAAACGAAGGCTTCAATTGGGTGCTCAAAAGCATCGTTAAGCAGGAACGGCCAACGAGTACGTCGCAGCTTTCGTTATCACAGTGCCAGGCCTAATGTTACCCAGACAGTCTCGGAACCGGCTATGGCTTTCCATCATCACATAGTCAATACATGGGCTACTTTGCTTCGTTCCTGATTTGCCACATGTATTTCAGGCAAAGATTCGTTGCTACTGGCAGCAAGTTGTTGGATAATGCCATCCGACTGTCCGTATATACCGGTCTAATAGCATGGTGGGCAACCGTCGCCTACTCCAGGTATGACATTCCCTAATTTCCTCAAGCACGAAACTGAGCCAGCTGGACAGATACCACCTCGGTTATCACAGTGAGAAGCAAATACTATGGGGAAGTGGCATTGGTTCGGCCTTTGGCATTTCTTTGTACGTCCTGGCCGAACTGATGCCACGGTATCAGCCAAATTCCCTTCTGGGTGTAATCAAGAGGTGGTGTATCACCAATCCTATCTCCTCATGGATCAGGATTCGGGATGGCTGGGCAGTGTATGAAGATGGCGGGCGCGAGAGCGAATGGGTGCAGTGGAAGATGAAATGGGACAAACTGCAGAAACAGAGGGTTGAATGACCCCAGTATCGAGTACCGGAAAAATCGCATTATTGCTGATAATCATAGTAGCAATCTGACTGATTACACCACACGTCATCGTCGTTCCTATCGGACTGTCTACTTCAACTGAGCAATTTAAATTTAAATCTTAAAGATCTATTGGAAAGGCGTCAAATCATACACATTGTTCACCTGATTTGTTGGTGAGATGCCTGATAACCATCATTCTTCTGGTCTTCAAGGGGTAAATCATGAGAAGAACCCATTTAGCCAAACTGCCTCTGCAGTTTCGCCGATCAAAATCACAAGCAAAGATGTGTCGCCTTATTCGTCACTTCACGATTACTGCTCGAGTTGTCCCGTGCTTGATTAGATCCATGTTCACGCAGTTGCCTTCGTCCAGCATTCCATTGCTTGATACAATCTCATTGTGCCGAGAATGGCGGCAGAATGCACGAGATAGGAAACAGTCAGTTGGCTTTGTGCCCACAATGGGCGCTCTTCACGAAGGTCATCTGTCACTAGGTGAGTTAGCACACTCTCCTGAGCTATTTGGCGTCCTGAAGCTGTCCAAGTCAGAAGATCTCTCGCAGAAAATGATTTGACAGTGGTTTCTATCTTCGTGAACCCTGCTCAGTTCGCTCCACATGAAGATTTGGCCACCTATCCTCGAACGCTGCCAAGTGATCTGGAACAGCTGGAAGCTATATCTTTCACGGACAGGGACCCCTCTTCCGGCGGCCAACCAATAAAGCGAACGCCCTCTGCCATCTTCGTCCCGACGGTGGACCAGATGTACCCTTCCGGTATCATCCAGAACGTCGCCGACCAAAGGGGCACGTTTATCGAAGTAAAGGGCTATGGTCATCAGATGGAAGGCCAGAGTCGGCCAACTTTCTTCAGGGGGGTCGCCACTGTTGTCACCAAACTGTTCAACGCTGTCGAGGTACGTCAGTCCACGTCCCAATCTACGACAATCCTCCGAAATATCTCATTTCAAATCACTCCAGCCCACAAATGCCTACTTTGGGCAAAAAGATATCCAACAGGCACTCCTTCTCCGCCGGCTCTGTCGTGATCTTCTCCTATCCCATCCCGATCCAGACCACCTGCACATCGTGCCTACGGCCCGAGATCCACTAAGCGGGTTGGCCCTCTCCTCAAGGAATGTCTACCTCGCAGAGAACGGACGCAAAGTCGCACCGATACTTTACCAGGCGTTGAACGCGGCAGCCGGGGCTTGGAGTAACGGACGGTCAAAGAAGGATTGCGTCCATGTGGCTCGGGAAGTCGTGGACGCTGCTGCCATACGAAACGAAAACGAGAACCTTGGTCTTGAGATCCGTCTCGACTATGTTGAACTCAACGACTCGGACAGTTTCGAAGTTTTGTCCCCCGAAACGTCTCGGAGAGAAGTTCATGCCCCGGTCATCCTCAGTGGTGCTCTGTGGATCGACAAGACGAGGCTAATTGACAACATCATCCTTGGTGACACGTCAAAAATCCTCGCATGAAGAACTTCCAACAGCCTCGCGGATGTGCTCAAATAAGATTCCTATTTTAAAGAGTTTGACGACGGAAGCCGGAGAGTCTAATCCGAATACACTAATTAATGATCACCGAATTCCAAGGGTCTTTCTGACAATCCGAGCGTCCAACTGATTAGATGTCTAGAATATGCCTAGCGCAGATCTAATCTAATGTTCAAATGTACGGTGGCAAGCCGGCCTAACTCTCCTGCAAATAATTCTCTTGTTCTGGCTGCGTGGACGCTGTAGAGGCAATTATACCAGCGGACCGAGAAGGTGAACGGATGGCCGTAGATGATGCTGCATGAATGTGCCTCCAACCAAACCAGTCTTGGCCCATGCATCAAGTATGAACTGACCCCAAAATATCAACCAACCAATCGTCCAAACCCATCCCAGCCAACCTCCAACCTTGCGGCCAGTCCATCTCTGCCAGCCTTGCTCGGCTAGGACCCCAACTCCGTTCATCATGAAGAATCCACAGACACCGAGGAAGTCTGAGCCTCTGCCCATTCCCCAAACGCCAATGTCATGTAGAACTCCAGAGACGAAAAATGCTCCGAGGACGCCCCATGTGCGGCCAAACAGGCGAGACACCGGTAACGCGCCGAGGGAGATGAAGTTGTGTCTGAAGGCTTGATGCCATCTTCGAGACCAGAATTCGCGAAGAGATGTCGACAACCAGGGTTTGTTAAAGATCGGCGGGTAGAGAAAGGGTTCTTGCCGGAAAATGCCAACACCAATGAGTGTGAACAACGCGTACCCACATTGAATGACAGTATAGACCGTGAAACCGGCGAGAAGGGTCATTGCGAAAGACCGGGAATATCTTCGGACGGGATCCAGCGTTGTGTCGAAAATGCTACCTCCCGTTGACGATCCCACTGTGAGAGGTGCGAACCATTGGACCGAGTATTGGAGGAAATCGAAGGCAATCATGCCAAAAATGAATGATTTCAAGACCGCTGTCAGAAATGCGCTTCGACTTGATGTTGTTCTATACTCGGGTGCGATGTATAACCCTCGAGACCAGTTCCAGCCTACTCCGCGTAGGTTGGCAAAGAGATCCCACGCATCGAATAAGATAACTGTCAGCTTGTATTCTTGATGTTGGGCAGAAGCTGATCCATTATCAGCATGCACGGGGCCGGGGGCGTCCTGCTTTCCGGTCTCTAGCGCCGCTGATTGTGGACGTGTGGCTGGCCGGTTGCGTTTGAGTGGCTGACGCAGAAATGACCATATTATCGCCCGGAATCCGACTGTAGCGTAAGCTAACTTTGGAACGGTGAGCAACGGTGCCCATGGAGTAAATTCAGCGAGGAACACATCATACGTACCGCGAGTCCCTGATTCAGATAGGTCAGCGTCTCATGGCCGACTGCTAAGTCAACTTGCGTCCCAGCCCAGAACGCCAAGTAGAGCGTCACCGGCATGGCAGCCATACGAAGCCATCGGGTGTTTGGTAGCTGTACAAGGACTGCAGTCACATAGTAACTGACTAGAGGTGGTAGCAAATACTTGAAGAAGGCGTTCCAAGAGAGCTGGATACTGTGTGGATTGGGTACAGTCCAAACAAGTCCCCTTTTTTGAGTCATACGCTTATTGTCAACTTTCGGCCAAGTCCAGAACGTGTGTACCTGCTCACCAGGGCATAGAGTTATAGCTGCGCAAAGAGGCAAAAGAGCGACTAAATCGCTGGCAAGTGAGTGCACAAGGCAGTACAGTAATGCAGGGTTGGATCGTATTGACGCGGAACCAGATTTGGCAGGAGGTTACCACAACATTGTCACCTCCGTCTCCCTCTTCCGTCTACCGGTAAGTGGCAAGTTGTCTCTTCCCCCAGCAGAAGTCAAAAGTCAACCGGAAAGCTTTGTCAAGCAACTCCCGCAGAAAAAAGTTTTTATGACATCGTTCTCATGATTCTAAGGAACTCCGGATTCCGGTACACCGGTCGACCATGTATCAAAGGCAATGCTAGGATCCGTCTTGCCAGCCATCCTCTCGGTGAGCGTCGTCATGAAAGATTACGAGCTTTGCGTGTCTTGTCATCCTGCTCATGTGGTTTAATAGATTCTGCGGGTTTTGTATTAACCAAATCTTGGCCATCTATATATTCGCCCACGAATGCGTACCCATCGGCATCGTCGTACCGGGCTCTGATGATCATGTCCAAAACCTCAACCTGCCAAACGGGCATAGGACACCACACATCCAGAACATCCATCAAGACGGCACGCCAAGTGTCGTCCAACAAACTGTATTACGCTGTTAACATGGCCAGTCATGCCCCCCGAATAAACTGTTCCTGCGACTCGTCGTACCTCTTCTTTAGTGGCCGGAGTGCCACACATCCGGACATCGTATCCTCCACCGCTTAACCCGTCCGCCATGGGTTTGTGGTTGCGTAGTTGCGGTGGATTGAATCCAGAAATTTGCTGTCCATGACATCTCATTTATTCCAAATGGGATCAGAACCCTCCCGCATAAGTATAAGGCACCCTATACAGGATATGTCACTCGCTAATAGGTAGAGAGGACCAGGGACTGTCTTAAAGCCGTACTTACTATAAATCAGCTCGTGGTTGCTGCTAATCGCTTTCACTTTTCATCTACCTCACAATCTCTCCTTGTATATACCACATTTCCTCATTTCCCATCCCCAACGCTATAAGGACGGGTGTCTTGCATCGTCCCCTCTCATATCTTCTCCTCGATCAACGCTCATCCACGACTATTCACTTGTAACCGCAACGTAACGACCCTCAACATGATGCTTAATGCCTTCACGCTGGGATCTTTCCCAAGTATACCCATGTCTTTTACAGGCACTGTGGTTAGGAAGCCAAGGTTCGGTAAGTAACCCTGCATCAGTCCCGATCGAATCATCCGCCTGACACTTGTATTCCCGTCCAGTCATTTATTCCTGAAGACTTGAATCCTTGATTGAGATCACCTTATTCAGGCTTGGAATACTTGCACGATACTCCAACCCGTCCACCAAGCCGCCACTTGAAGAGCGCTTTTACTCCCCATCGAAGGACGAGATTCTGTTCCTTCAATCACAGATCGGCATTGAAGACAAGGCCGAGCTCAAGAGACATGTTCTTGACGTACAGAAGAAAGCTTATGATGTAAGCCCCCGATTTTTATCCTGTCCTAATCCCCGCTGACCAGACGCCTTGTCGCTCAGATCTACGGTTACCCCTGTATCCGCTTCATGAATTTTATAAGGTACATCATTATGTTCTGTTGCACAAGTGCTAAGCTCTGACATCGAAATCTAAATTAGGATGAGCATCGCGAGGCATCCTGCATACCAAGCAGCGTTGAGCCTATCTCGACAACGCAAGGATGCTGTTTTCTTGGACATCGGTTGCTGCTGTAAGCATGATCTCCCATGTGGGATGACTACCCTGTGGCTAACATATGACATTGAATAGTCGGCAATGATCTACGGAAAGCAGTTGCTGATGGATGGCCTGTACAGAATACGATAGCATCTGACCTACGCCAAGGTCTGATTTGATTTCTCCTTCACCTACGCCGCATCTGACCATCTCGGTGAACCAGGCTATTGGGACTTTGGCCACGAGTTGTTCGGAAGTGACACAGAAACCTTCCCAGCGGCTTTTGTGGCTGGCGACGCCTTTAATCCCAAGATGATTGCTCCTCGTCTACCCTACAAGAGCCCACCGACAACTCCTCGCCCGGACCTCAAGACACTGAGGTCGCTGACGCCGCTTCAAGGACACGTTTCAGCCATTCATGCGAAGGACTTCTTTCACCTCTTCGACCAGAAACGACAACTGGAACTCGCAGTGCGACTCGCATCTTTGTTGTCGCCTCTGCCCGGGTCTATCATCTTCGGCTCTCATGTTGCTCTCCCAAAGATGGGACAACAGATTGATGAAATTGATAGCACGATGTTTTGCCACTCGCCTGACAGCTGGCGGCACCTTTGGGAAGGAATCTATGGGAGGGGCAACGTCAAGGTTGAAACCTCATTACGGCGAGTTGAGCACCTCGACATGAAGGGTGTTGTAAAGTATCAGTTGGTTTGGTCTGTCACTATACTCTAGGTGGGATATTATTCGGGACACTTGTACTTTACCTGTAATGTTAGCTGTACGATATATTATTATAACTAATCATATTGACCGGATTATTCTGTATGTACCACCACCCTGTAATACTAGCTGTACTTGTACTTGTTCGAATGATATTGGGATGATATGAATTATTCGGACTACTTTCCGTAGGCGTTTGTGTGTTACTATTACGAGCTTCTCTGTCCAAAAATAACAATGACGGAAGTTTATCCGCTCCATCTCATGTACTTAAGGAGGTCGTTCCTATGTTCCTAGCTATCTCTCGATCCATTCACAAAGTAGGTATCGATCAGCGACGGTCAGCCTCGTTTTCAGGGAAACATGTTTATGCCCCCTCGTTTGTAGGCACAGGTGGCCTACATGACGTCAAATGAAGAGCTGCCAGCTGCCACCGTGGACAATCCGGGCAAAGTGAACCTCAAGGCGCCACCTCCAGAATTGGACGAAAACTTGTATAATCTGACATCTGGGGCAGAGCTCGAATTCTTCCAACGCCAAACCGGTATTCAAGATGAGGCAGAGCTCAAGAAACACGTTATCAGCGCACAGAGGAAGGCATATGCTGTGAGTGTGGCAGTCACTAACGTTAACAAGAACGATTTGTCAATCATATCTCGATCATGAGATCTTTGGATACCCCTGCATCCGCCGTTTTGCGTTTACCCAGTGAGTTCTCATATTCTATTAACTGGTTCCAAAGTACTCAGGCTCCCAACACTGCCGCGATCTCGACTAGACTCAAGATCTCCAAGTTACCCGCATATCCAGCTGCTCTGAAACTGGGCAGATCACGACCAGATGCTCTGTTCCTTGACATCGGTTGCTGCTGTGTGT
Source organism: Clitopilus passeckerianus (assembly GCA_944990035.1). Lineage (NCBI taxonomy): Eukaryota > Fungi > Basidiomycota > Agaricomycetes > Agaricales > Entolomataceae > Clitopilus > Clitopilus passeckerianus. The sequence continues at coordinate 472,380 of CALYLX010000116.1, read as the reverse complement.
CAGATTCTTCTGTTGTTTTCGGGGTTGTTTGTTCATATTCTGGGTTTTTGAAGTTGGGAACGACATCAGAAAGATCGTAGAGGACGGCTGGCTGGTTAAAAATGCCATTGCATCTGATATCGAAGCAGGTAAATATCTTGTCGTACTGAGATCCTCGAGTTACGGTAGCACTTCTAACCGATTCAGGTTTCTGGGAATGTGGACACGACCTATTTAGGACCACCCCGTCCATCTTCCCTGCGGCTTTTGTACCAGGGAATGCTTTTGACACTGACTTTATCTCCCCTCGCACTCCGTTCTATCTAACAGACTCGGACTCGCCCCCTCCGCGGCCTGAGGATTTGAGGTCTCTGAAGTCACTAACACCGCTTCAGGGACATCTCTCGGCAATCCATGCATCTTCTTTCTTTCATCTGTTTGATGAAGAGATGCAGTATACTCTGGCTCAACGGGTGGCTACTTTGCTCTCACCCGAACCGGGCAGCATGGTTTTCGGCGTGCACGGTGGAAAACCGGAGAAAGGCCTGAGGTTGGAGGCTAAGAGCCACACTGGGCGCTATATGTTTTGCCACTCGCCCGAAAGCTGGAAGCAGGTTTGGGAGGGAAACGGCGGCGATGGAAAAGAAGGAGTCTTTAGGAAGGGTACAGTGACAGTTGACGCTGGGCTGATAAAGGTCGACCGAGAGGACTTAAGGCAAGAACATCCGAATGCGGAATTCTTCATGATGTGGTGGTCTGTTGCTAGGATTTGAAGGAGACGAATTGAATGCGTAGATAATGTGAATGTGTTCGCGAAATCAACCTGTATTCCACGATAAAGCCATTCTATTCCGCGTGTGGCGCAGCCCTGCCAGCCTGTGGGTATATCGTACTCATGTATTTGTTCCCAAACCAACATCTATCTTTCGCAGGATCTGATCAAAGTGGTTAACCATTGAAACGGAAGCAGATTCCTTACCCCGAAGTAATTTGTTGTTCCAATCTCACCTCGCAATACACCCAGGTTGAAGGCTTCTGCCGCCGGCACCAGGCATTCGGAGAAGGCTTGGCTACGCGAAAGGCGATCGTGCAACGGAGGTTGGTTTCCACTCGGAGGCAGGGAAACCATTGACAGAGATACTGATGCGTGTGGTACCCCGCCTATGCTGTAAACCTATGCGGGTGCCCATGTGCACTCAGATGGTGACGAATGATCGGTCTGAAGGGAAGCCGGATGAAAAAGTGTCATCCTCCAGTTCTGGTTGGATGTCTACGGTAGGATATTTCTTACGGGCGGATGGCCCTGTTTCCATATGCCTTGTCCTCCACTGCATCCTCTCATTGAGATTCTTTACCACCATAACCCCGCTTCGAGAATAAGACAGGTCTGGCACCAGGTTAAGAGCGATCACCCCTCCAATCATTGATATGGTTTTGTGAGACGAGTCCAGTCCAAATCCAGGTAAAAGCACGTTAAATCACCAGGGTCACGTAGACATGAGACGCTCTAAGGATCGATGCGTGGTAACATGGAGAGGGCGCGGAGATAGCTTGTTTGTTTCTCGGATGCCGGGAAGCGGGTAGTGGTCAGGGTAAGGATCCGTGTCTGAGGAAATGTCGACCTGATACTGGGTACGAAACGGCCAAGTAATCCACTTCTGGACCTCTCATCAACCCTGGCGAGTGAAAACATTTAAACGCATTGTTGGAGAGGGCATAAGAGAATCTTGCTAAGTCTGCCGTGATATTAGTCCCACAACTCGGAATGTATGAGGAGGACAACGGAAAGGAAGCTGTCTTGATTAACAGAATTCTTTGCTTAGAGCCATGGACGGGCCAGACCCTCCTGTAAACCTTTGTCGCCGCGATATCAAATCGTTTTTTCTCCTTGGTCAATCGGGGATCTCGCGTGCCGGCACTACCAATTCTTATCCCGGAAGCTTGGGGTCTGGTTTACGCAAGTCGGCCACGCAGTAGTGCTCACCTGTTTGGGTGAAGCTAAGTATGTTCACCCTTGTCTCAAGATACAAGAGAAACAATTGTGGAGGTCAAAGATAGCGAGAACTTAGCCGCAACTTGCCAAGTGTATACTATGCCAGAAGCTTTAGGAGAGCCCTGGGTGAAAGCTTGAAATTAATTATGTTGCTAATATTACAATTATTAGTCAGTTGTCATTCCACCTGATCATCCGACGGTCCCGTCAATCTACCCTTAGATTTCTATTTATAAAATACTGCGGTCGAATTCATGATTCGTTTCCTGGTTTCTTGTCGCCTTCTGTGAAGATGCTAGAAGAGACTGTTGTATCTGCTCACGAATCCGCTCAGACAACGGAAATTCAGCAGCGAAATGCTACGGACGTATTGGATGAGAGCCTTTATGAACTAACTGGCATGGAGCTGGAGTTCTGCCAGCGTCAAACCGGAATTCAGGATCAAGATAAGCTCAGGAAACATATCCTGGAGGTCCAGAAGAAAGCTTATGCAGTAAGTAACTGGAAATGTTGCGAGGGCGCTTGGGCATGACTTGACCGATTGTTAGATCTATGCATATCCCTGTATTCGAGGTTTCAATTTCTTACGGTATAAAAATCGGCCTTCCTCTTGAGAACACATCTCAATATTATTTGAGCAGGTTAAAGATCTCGAAGTTGCCCGCATATGGAAAGGCGCTTGAACTTAGCAAATGTCCTGGTGCACTGTTCCTCGACATTGGCTGTTGCTGTGAGTCGTCCAATATCGTTTAACTGGAGTCACTCATAGCTTCGTTCTTCTTCACTTCAAGTTGGTAACGACACAAGGAAAATCGTCGAGGATGGATGGCCGGTTGGACAAGCTGTCGCATCGGACTTGAACCCAGGTTGGCCATCCACAATTTATCGCCTGTAACTCAGCTATATAACCACACGAAGGGTTCTGGGATTGCGGTCACGATTTGTTCCAGGATTCGAAGGCGACATTTCCCGCTACATTCATCCCAGGAGATGCTTTTGACCCCGAGATGATTGCCCCTCGCTCACCCTATTATCTAGGCGACCTGGAGGCGCCTGTTCCTCGCCCTGACGATGTGGTTTCTCTCAAATCGCTAACGCCCTTGCAAGGGCATTTTTCTGCGATTCATGCATCTTCTCTTTTCCATCTTTTCAACGAGGGGAAACAATCTATTCTAGCCGAACGACTTGCAACACTGTTGTCGCCCGAGCCAGGAAGCATGTTATTTGGTATGCATGTTGCGATGCCAGGGAAGGGGACCAGATGGGAACATGAGGCCCAAAGGCTTAAAGGACGCAGCATGTTTTGCCACTCTCCCGAGACTTGGAAGCAAGTTTGGGTGGGTGGAGGTCAGGACGGAAAGCCTGGCGTATTCAAGGTGGGTACCGTCAGCGTGGTTGCCGAGTTGAAGAAAGTAGAAAGGAGGAGCATCGCCTCTCTAGACCCCACTGCTGAGTTTTGGGTGATGTGGTGGTCGGTAACACGAAATTAGTGCGACTCCAGACGCTGACTTAATATAATTGTCAGATCGTAGCAATGTAGAACAGATATCTTGTTTCAATTACTTACTAAATGTACCATCATCTTGTCCATCTACATCTACTATTTATAGTGGCGCAAGCTACATGCCCTTGGTGGGTTAATCTTTTTCTCTCAATATCACATGCAGCACCCCCATGAGTGTTCGCTACGCGAAGAGGAATGGCCAAGCACATCTTTACAAGTTCTCACAGCCATCCAGACATACAACTGCAACTCCAGTCCTTCAACGCCACCGTCTCCGATAAAAATCCATCTAATACAAAGCCACCTGTTGCCGCCGGTCCAGAGCATAAATTCTTAACGACATTGGCGGAATTCATTTGGCGACGGCAAGCTTTCCAACATGGACAGGACTCGATCATCATTTTAAGTCTTTCAATTAGAGTGATCGAGACTTACTCTGTTCATTGACATGTATGTTACGATACGTCTGGCGACCGCTATTAGCCACGAAGACCGTAGAAAGGCACTTGCTGATCTACATGCTTAGAACATGATGGAAAATGGTGTTGTATAACTGATATGGATATCCATTGGTTGTGCTCAAGCGGCAGCGAGCGTTCTTTCCGCCGGAGGACTACCTTGGTCTTGGGTAGTTTGCTTGAGAATTGACCTTCCGTCGTTGAACCAGCACCTCAACTCTCATTCGCAGTGCTGTTTTATATCTTATTGTAGTTTGGAAACTAGACTGGATTGATTTTTATTTTTGCGTTCAATTATGAACAAACAACTGAGGACATAATTATCTCTGGGAAAGAGGTGGGGGCTTGCAAGGGCAGATGGGGCAGGGTGTTCCATTTTCATGCCAGCGCTTTACAAAAGCAGGGTAAAGTGGAACTAATCCGATCGAATATATACTCTACGCCATAGCGAGACGTGGAAACATGGCCTTCTGAAGGATGGTAAATTTTCCCGCTGATGCATACGCATGAGAGATACGAGTCGGAGGTGCATTACGGCACGTAATTTTCGGCAGCCGGAATGGTGCGAGCCAGGAGTCTTGGACCCAGGAGGGATTTTCAAGTCCTCCTTTGTCTACTGTCGGCCTGCTGTTTCTAAGAGTATTGTGTTTCAACTGATTCGGTATGTCCACAGGGTGCATGACAAGCGAGCAAGGGAATACGTGGGAGTCCTCGTAGATAAGTCCTATCCATCGAGGGCCTGGAAGTCGTCTGAACAACTTCGTATTGCCTTGATACACGTCTCTCTGCTTCAAGTCCGATCAAGCGAGAGAAGACATTTTGCTACGGATGATAGAAATATTCTGAGCCTGGGGCACCACCAGTCACCTTAACTAGATGTACACCCAATGCACATCTGCACGACTTGGCTGAGTACTCGAAGATCAGGCATCCACGACCGTTGACCAGTTCAAGGCCGGGAACGGGGAAATAGAAGGGTAGACGGAGGAGTTCCAAGTCTTCATGAACCGGTCTACAGAATTTGGGTGGGTATATGCGTGCTTTCTATTACCCTCGCTTCTCCAAGGTTTCCTTGACTCCACTAACTTCAGATCCACCTTCATCTGCTGCCACTTGCCTTTTCTTCGTTCTCCCCGCCTTCTTTTTTTTAGTGGATGCCCGCTTCACCGACTTCTTCGCGTCCTTCCTAACTAGACCAAGAGGTTGACAGATGCAACGCCAGGAAGGGTCGACCAGAATGGGACTTTAGCCGGAATGTCTGCAGTAGACTGCACAAGCTGGCCCAAGTGTGCGCCGTTTACCATGCGGATTTCATATGCATCAGTCAGACTGTCATTGAAAAGTAGTCTGAGTTGGGATGAACTCGAAACTAGGAATTGGCCCCGAGCAAAACGCTCTTCTCAGACTTATATGGCCAGGAGGGGCGTTGAGCTCTATGTGAGGATCACAAGGCATAGTGGGTCGTACGGGCATAATAACCGCGTCTGGTTTCCTAGAAGCCTAACCGTAAAAAAAGGAAAGGACTAGGTGTCATGAAAAGTCCCAAAGTCAGATTCGGAACCTCTTGTTAGGTCACTAAAATATTCTTCGGTTCTCCCGCGCAAGTTTTCCGTGAATATAGACGAGACCCTTCGTTCATCGTCCTGTGGATTGTGACGAATGTTGAGCAAATGAGAGCTGTTTCGTTGTTCCAACTGTCGTATCAAAGAGTCATAATCATCTTCTATTTGGCTCTCGGTGGTACGCTGATCCACCGGTCCGCAAGTTCCGTGCTGCAATGAGAATCAATTGAAGATTTCGAAAGGAATGTCAACGACGTTGTGACGAAATGTTACTCAAAGATCTTCGATCATAAATGCAGCCCTGCCCAGATTTTGACGCTTCTGCAGCCTTCTGACCTATATCAGGCACTTCGGTGCTCCCGCGAAGGGTATAGCAAAGGGTTCGGGTGACTCAAAGACTGGGAGGACGAGTAAATCCAATTCCTGGCTCGATATCGCAGTTGGATGTGGATCAGAGGTTATCTGTGCTTTCTAAGTGGCTAACGCACGTTTGTGGGAAAGGGGAATGTCCTGGAAATTCTCGAAGTTGCATGTCGTAATGGTCCCTAACCTCATTGCTTCAAATCACCACTGAAAATGCTCAGGTGGCCTAGCATCGGACCCGTCGGTCGTCGATGTATACAGACTAGGCCTAGGCAAAAGCCACCGCCGCGATTTATTTTCAGATTGCTGAGAAGGAGCTGAAGGGAAGGGCACTTTGTCGCCGCAATCATCACCTGTGTAATACGGGCAAAACTGCGCTTCTAGCGATGTCACTGTCAGGGAAAAAATGTGGTAAAAAGTAGACATATCACACTAACACCGCAACCTAGAGAAGTACTCGAGCGTTCAAGTTCTCCTGAAATCGAGGTATCTTGTGTAGGAAATTGAACGCCGAACGACCTGGAGCAGACTTACCCCGCATTGGATTGGATCCAACGACGAAAACAACGGAGAGATAACGAAATCCAGGCACAGTGACACGTTATGTCCTAAAGATAAGCTCTCGAGAGTACCAAATGACAAACAAGCTATAGGTCAGTTTCTGGTAAATTCTCTGGGCTGTAAGTCGTTTCAAAACAAGGCCACACAAGAATTGAAAGTAAAGTTTGTGAGAACGAGAGATATGGTTCCTGTGACGGTCATTTCTAAGCCCAAAGAGCCATGGAGGCGGAGAAGCCATCCCTTTTATGGCGAAACCTTCGGGCGCCAACACTGAGAAGAAAGATGGGTGGCGGCCGACTTTTGATGATGATGGCATTGGTGTTGGATGGAAGAGCGTCTCCAGGCCGGATCACATCCACGAGGGATGATCTAGGGGGCTTGCCGTTCATATGAAAGTGCAAGAGGAGCGAAGAAGGTTCTGGAGAGAAATCACATTGAAGGAGAGTGTGGGGTACTACTCCATTCTGGATCGTCGTCTGGAAATGAAGTCGTATGATCCATCCGAGAGGCGCCGACGCTGGGAATTGCTGGGAACATGACCCCTCATGAGGCCTGTCTTGTCCAGGCTGGGGCTTGACGACCAGGCGGGAACTGTAAGGGATGGATGTGGGTTGAATTGCGCCGAAATGATCGAGAACAATACGTGGCAGCAGGCTCAGAAAACGACATTACGCGACCACTTGGTTCGGAACGACGCATGGTCCGGGCACGCGGAAAATCCACAGCCGTCCGCTGGGTCAGACCACGCCGGCGGATGAAGGCAGATTTGAGGATTGCTCAATTTCTGCAGATTCTGTAGTGATTCCCTTTGTCCAGTTCATGATCCAGAGCGCCACAGCGAAGTGAACATCTAGCACCTACGGCTTCTAACGGGGTTAGAGCTGGACCCCGCAGGGGTCGGTCTGGCACCCGAAGCAGGCACACGTTGCGAAGATCCGAGGAGTGCCTGCAGGATCCCAGCTTCCTACTGTTCATATCCCCCAAGGGACTTTCGCAGGTAGACTTTTTGTTCGTAAGATGAAATAAACGAGACGTAGCGCACATCGTTTCATTGTCATGAGTCACAGCGAGGCGGAGCAGGCAGCGAATGAGAGACCTTGGGGGGAGGACTCCCTCGCATCCATTGTTATTTAGCATCAATGCTTCATCGCCGCGAGGGGGTATGAATGCTAGTTGACAGAGGATTTTGACATGGGAAATGTGACCGGGCCGGAGGGTGTTTTAGAGGCATTGAAGTGATGTGGGGTTGGGGAGCAGGCGGTTTCTCCGAAGATAAATCTAGCGCAAAATGTACATAGTTTCCTTTGTTTTCTTCACGAATTTTGCTGGTAAAATTATAGGAGAGGCAGTGGAGATTTGGTGAAGCTGGCTAAATGTTGGTTTTCTTTCTGGAGGCAACGATGACGCAAGAACGGGGATCGAAAAGGCGAATAAAATAAAGACCCAGCCAAAGCCACGTGTTCAGGGCCAAAACAGGAAATGTAGGAAAAATCACGCGGCATATCGGGAAAGAGAGTTATGGCAGGAAGAGTTTAGTTCCGAAGAGCCAAAACAGGACAATCATACCAAATACAGAGCACCTACCTTCCTCTCCCTTTACTTTCAACAATTAACAACGACGACGACGAGAGGAGTGTAGTCGTCGTCGCCAACAGCTACAACACACTCCAGAACAGCCACAAAGACGGCCACAGCAGCGACCATGTCGTCAACAACAACATCCAACTACCTCCCTGTCCTCATCGCTGCAACCTCCTCCTATCCACATAATTCGAACGGTTCATCCGTTTCGCTTCCTTCCTCCCCAGCGACCACAACCTCCGCCCTACCACAGTCTAGCGATACACGGCTCTATAATCCTAATCATCCCCCAGCTCAAGATGACACCTCCGTCTCACTTCTTCCCCGTTCCCAGGTTGACTACCTATCGCATAATTGGGAAGAGGAAGACGTCTGGAGGAGTTGGAGGAACATGACGAGGCAGAAGAATGAGATTGCCAACGGTGTGCGGCTAGAAAATGCCAGTTGGCGGACGTGGTGGAAGCAGAGAAATGGTTTGGGTACCGTAACGCCTGAGACTTTGAATTGGTATGGGCTCTATTTTCATATCGCGTCCCACAGGGCCCTGAACACCAAGTGACAGGCTCAAGGACTCGGATGTCACCTGGCTATATGGCCCTCTGCACACTGCAGGCGATTCCAAGCCACCGTTACGCCCACTACCCTACTCATCGACATCGTCGTCGGCTCTTGCTCCACCAGACCCTTCAACGCCTTCCGTTGGTTCTTCAACATCTCTGAACTCCTCATCAACAAACGGGCCAATAATGGCAGCGCCGACCAAACCTATCCTTAAACACCGGTCAATTTCGCAGCTGCTGACTTCAGATCTTCCAACCACTTCCCCCATCTTCAGCACCTCTAGCCCTGTATACAACGCCTCAGCCTTACCTTCCGATTCTGACGAGGACTCGGATGACCATGCAGATGCAACACTTCAGGTTCAAGGGCCTGTCAAATCGTTTGCCGGCAGGCGGCCGTCGTTGCAACACACGAAGTCCGACTCTTATGTGACTAAATGGGGCCCCGACAGGAGATTCAGGAGAGAAAGCCCACCTAGGGTTGAGCCTCCTCACTCTGCATCGACTCCAGATGTTCCTAGCCAAACCCCAGCTACGACAAGCGGTGCATCTCATGCACCGGTCAGCTCAGAAACGTCGATACCAAAGGCGATTCCCTCAGAGCCATGTGCTACTGATTCGGGCATAACTAGCTCTACCAACTCATCCGATAGCAATGGTCAAGTCACTCAAAGCGATAGCACTCGCCAGCCGTCCAACAAGCGTCATCACAATCAATACGGCCAAGAACGTGAAAGAAAGAAGAAAAAGCATATTTCATTCAACACGTTTGTGGAACAATGCATCGCTATCGAGACGCCTCAACCGTCTCCTTCAAGTTTAGAGGGACTAGAGGAAGAGGATGAAGATTTAGACATGGACATCGATCTGGATCAGGGCGATAGGCAGGTCCTGAGCAGGAGTATAGGCACCAACGGGATCGGAAGAGTTGTGAGGATTGAATACAGGGATGACGACGACGACGACGATTCGCAGGAAGACGAAGAAGAGGATATGCAGGCAATAGAGGAAGACTCCGCGATGCGGTTTAGGCTGGGTGGCAGGGGCAGATACGCGATGGGACGAAATCCCTGGGGTCCCACATACGACGATGGGTGAGTATATTTTCCGCCCTATTTTTCATCTTTTGTGCTTTTTCCTCGTTGGCAAACATGTTTCCATTCTGAAATGTGTGCATATATCCACCTTCCTACCCGTTGCCGCGTTTCCTTACTATTTCCGAATCGATTTCAAAAACTCATGGGCATCATTCTGACTAATTTTTTTGTCATTGTTAGGTATGATGAAGACGAGGAGGAAGGCGATGACTACGAGGATGGCGAACTCGGGGAGGATTTTTCAACCATGTGGGGTGAGCAACAAGAATTGCCCCTTTCAAATGCGCCACGCCAACAAATAGCTCCCATCCTTCTAGGATCCACATCAAACGGTGCTGTCCCTGATTCAAGTCGCCCTGAGCCTCGCTCCTCGAGCACGCTTTCTTCGGGTCGGTCACAGTCTATGGTGTCCAACACCTCTTCATCGTCTACCGCTTCCTCCTCTACCTCTGCATCTACAGCGTCTACTACATCCACGACATCGTCTACTTCGGATTACCCCCTTCATTTCCAGAAGGACAGACCACCTAGTAGCAGGAGGCTGAGCAACAGCACCACAAGCACTTACCGACCTGGTGGATATCAGTCCGTATATGCGCCTGATTTACCTGCTGGAAGGAGTCACAACTCCTCTTCTGACAGCGGTAGAACAAGCAGAGGATCCCGCAGGGGAAGAAGCGGAGCGGGAAGTGGCAGCGGCAGCGGCAGCAATACCAGCCGACATCTCGTTGGAGCCGGCAGCCGCAAATCTTCTGTTCCCCCCACTTCCTTGCGTTCACCAAGCGTGACCATCGCTCCCATCGCCCCAACGATATTGAAGACTGGAGGCCCAGATGCTGCACCTGGGGGCAGTGGAGATTTTGATGATTATTTCTTCGGTCATCAAGGGCGTGGCTGGGTGGATAGCTTTGGAGATGAGGGAAGCGATTCCGACTATCGACCTTGGCTCGCCGAACGGAAGAAGAGCGATGATACGACAAGGAGCGGGAATTCAACTGAAGACGGTACAAGCTCAACGCCCGTCGAACTCGTGTATGTCCCCCCTCCGAGCTGGGGCGCAGTCAACGCACAGTTGGTGAGACGGAATAACTCGAGAGAGGTACTTGAAGACCACGAGGATGGATTTGGCAATGCTGTTGAGTACGATGTTGCTCAACGGGGAGCAGCTGGCGGCAGGAAGAAGGGGAGGAAGATCTTCAGCGTTGGCGGCAATGGGAATGCGGATGGAGAGGTTGAGATGGTCGAAGACACGTTGTTGCCTCACTCACAGTCCAACACAGTTCCGAGCGTGGTTGTGAGAAGGACCGCAAGCATGGGCGACGTCACCTCGCCCTCTTCTGGGGCTGTCACAGACCATAGGCTGCGGAGAGCCGAGTCCTATTCATCCTCCCTTGGTAGTCACGGCATGGTGGGTAGTGGTCAGAGCGAAGAAAGGAGGTCCAGGTCAAGATCCAGGAGCAGGACACCATCACCCAACCTGATTTCTTCTTCGGTTCAGCCGGAGGTGTCGACCTCCCCTCCTAAAAGCACATTACTTTTGCCTCCCAGCCATCCCTCTCTGCACCGTTCCTCGTCCTATTCTGGTAGCTCCTCTGCCAACGCCCCTGCCCCTGCCCTTGCTCGATCAAATTCTGGTTCGTGCCGTGACAACTCTGGTTCTGGTTCCAGGACAAGAGGTCGCAGCACGGAGACTAGGGGAAGATCAAGTGCTCGCAATATGCACTCAAGTTCTTCTTGGAGCGGTGAACGGGATGGAGGTCACAGCTCCTCCTCTGTTGGAAGCAGCTTGAGCCCTGACGCTTCAGGGAGCACCCCGAGATCCACCATCGATCTAGGTGCCTCGGCGGGAGCATATAGTGGTGGACGTGGCCGGGAAAGAGACCGAGAAGGAGATCGAAGGGGCGGAGGCAGCAGTTGGAGTTACAGCCCAGTAAGCACTGGCATTTCTCCCAGCGGAGGGAGCGGCGAGAGGGAGAGGGGTCGGGATAGAATGGGGACCAAGAGATTGAAGCACTCCCTGAGTCCTGACGACATCGCGACAAGAGAGAGGGAAAGGATGGGCAGAAGTATAGACGCTGTTCTTCCACCCCCGTCACCGATATCCCCTTCCCCTTCTCTGACCTCGGAGTCTTCAAAGCTGGATGAACGGCCGTCGTCTCCAGCGTATTCCAGCGCCACCTCTGGGTCTGGCTCGGGTTCAACGGTGAAAGAGGGATCAACAAATGAAGGTTACATTCCTCAACGACCTCCAATGCGAACATCAGAATCTTCTTCGTCTACGACCAGCACTGCAAGTTCGAGTTCGGCTGCCACTGTAACGCTGGGATTCCATACCCCAGTCTCGTCCCCCACGCTCTTAGAGAACGACATGATGCACTCACCGTCACCGTGTTCGCCTCGTTCGCCTAATGCCAGGGCAACCGCACCTGCTGCACCTGTTCCCATCCCCGCACACCAGCCTCAAAGCATGGAACAGCTCCTAGGCTCTGTCTCGTCGTCCCTGACCTCTTCAACGGATTCAAACTATAGACAAGATGCTGAGAAGCAGCGGAGTCAGAATCCCACTCCTTCAAACTCACCCGTTGTTGCTCTGAAGATGCCTAGGGTCGTCAATGGTGTATCCAGTAACCTTCGAAGAAGCTCAGAGTCGAGTCCTGCTCAGAGTCCTGCAAGGTCCCATGTCAGGACAGGATCAGCCCATCGGCCTCCTCTATCGGTCCCTGCTCCACACGTTGCTGCACCTGTTGAAAGCCCTACGACCTCAGCGGTTAACGTCAGCCCTGCTGCCAAGTCGAGCTCACCATCTGCAGCGGAGGCACAAGCAAAGAGTCTGAAGACAATGAGCCCACCTATCTCTCCTTCGAATTCGACCTCCACGTCCGCCTCAACCATCAGGCCACACTCGATGTCTTTGGTCAACGGCAGCGATAGCCCAAGTGGCCATAGTAATATTAAGCCAGCTACACCTCCTTCGATTGTCATCACAAGTCGGCGAAGAAGTTTACAGAGCCCACCTGGATCACCTACGCACGATGGATTGGTCGGGAAGGCTGTAGAAATGGTTAGCAGCGCCGGCGCATTCCTGGGCCTGTGGTCCAGAGAGCAGCAGCAGCAGTTTGAGCAACGTCAGGTAGCCGCGGGGGCACACGGGGCTGAAGCTTGAGCTACAAGAGAGCCTTGAGTAAATGTGAGTTTCTGTAATAGATGTGTCTCGTCAAGAGGACCAGATAAGTTCTGCAGTTGCTAACTTGCCCCTTCTTCCCAGATATCATTTTTGGAGACCTTCGACACCTCATCGGTGCGTCATCGTAGTTGTAAGGCATACGCTCGTATACTGGCCGAAGTCCTACCCTCCCAACCATTCGCATTGGCTATATGCCGCAATTTCGTCATACCCCGCCAACCATCGGTCTTGATTCTCCCATCATCCTCCCAATCCATTCGACTTGTAACGTGTACAGACTTTCTTCCATGAGATTCATTTAAGATTTCTTGTTATTTTATCTATGGGTTAGTTGAAGGTGCATTTGTACTTAATCTACTTTCCTCTTTCCTCTTGTGATTTGGATCTTCTCATCACGATACACTAATGAAGGCAATCCACAATCCTACACTCATATCATCATATACACCTCATGTAAATATCATTTCCCTCGATTATGTTTCGTTTATCCGTTAACTCCTCTCACTGTATCTGTACGATCCTTACTCTGGTGTAATGCATTACAGTAGCTGAACGAACACAATCAGAACCCGATTGGTGGTACCCAAATAACTTTCAGTTTGATAACATGGTACAATGGAAGATTTGGTGTTCAACCTTTATTATGACAAATTCGGGCGTTTAAAAGGTGTTTAAGGAAATACTAGAGTGAAAAGCCCATTCCCGTATTGCTCCTATCCACTGATCCAGAACTACTTACCACTTTCAACCTTTTCGCTCGACTGCGATATTCCGAGTCGTCTTCGTTCTTGAGATAGTATGCCCAGTCAGCTGTCGAGTCACTCTCCACCTGAGAGAAACCGTTGCCCAGATAATTGAACCTATTGAACCTGCGCCGACCATCCAGCGATCCGTACGTGAACATCCAGTCTTCGAACCGAGGGTCTCTAATGGCTTCCATATAATGCAATGTGCTTCCTGGCCACAATGCACTAATCTTTCCCTGAACACTGTTAGACTTGTACCACGATCGACACTCTTCTGCCCAGACTGTGTCTTTCATGAATTCGTCTTTCCAGGCAAGGAACTCCTCAACAGCGTCCGCTTTGGGAGTGAACGAATGAATGTGCTCGGCTGCATACTTGTCGATAAATTTGAGGATATAGTCAACCTGTGCCTCTACGTACATCTCGTTTTAGATCTGGATATTTGGGTTCAAGTAGCTTAAGCATACTCACCCATACCGCACAGGACAGGGCCATTTCCGATCGGACTGTTAGGGCCAAGGACGAGGAAGTAATTCGGATATCCTGCCACACCCATGCCAAAATATGCCTTTGGTTCACCTGCCTTCGACCAATCCTCGCTCATCTCCCTCCCATCGTTGCCGTATACTTTGAAGCGTGGTTTGTACGCCGTATCGAAACCTGTCGCACAGATGAGGACATCAAAGCTGTGCTCCTTGCCTGTGGACGCGCTGATGCATCCACCTTCGGTGACTCGGGTAATATCGCCAAATACGACGGAGACGTTGGGTTGCGAAAGGGATTCAAGGTAGCCAATTCCCGGGGTGATACGTCTGCACCCCACACCGAAGCTTGGAATTAGCCGTTCGTCCCACTTCTCCGTTTCTTCGACTTTCTCAAACAATGGCTTCAACTTCTCCCTCATCTGTTCAACTAAGCTGCCCTTCATCCACGCCTGCAGATCCGAGTTTGCAAGGAACATCTTGAAAGCTGCGTTTATCCCAGATTCCTGGCCTTTTCGATAGGCTAGATGCTCGGTAGGGGATTCCTTGAAGTTTGATATTTCATCTTCAGTATAGAAGTGTTGCGGGAAACCTTGCGAAGGCATAACCCAAGTTGGACGACGTATAAAAGCCGTCAAATGGGAGACATGAGGCTGGATCGCAGGAAGAGTTTGAAGTCCAGATGATCTTAGAGGGATATCAGAAGATTTCCTGTATGGAGCGACCAGTTGGTCCTTACCCGTTCCCTATCAAGCCAACCTTCTTTCCGTTTAGATCTATACTCTCGTCCCATCTAGCAGTGTGCATCAATCGTCCCTTGAAGTTTTGCAGGCCAGGGATCTCAGGCCATTGCCAAGAGTTAAGGACGCCAGCCGCGTTAATGAGAATGTCAGCCTTCTCAACGATTTTTGTAGCCTTCGACTTGATACCGCCTTGGTACAGGTCTCGCAAATCGCATCGATCACTGCTACCCAGTTCGGTGGAGCTGACGTCGAAGATCTCGAGTTCCCACTGGCCAGAGGCCGCATTCCAACGGCATGAGTCAACTATATGCTGGCATTTAATGTATCTGTTTGAGGTTGGCCGGGTTTATTGCTGATGAATATGAAATTGCAAAGGTAAGAAAGAAGACCACTTACTTCTTCAAGCCATGCATCTCGGCAAAGTTGTTGAAGTAGCCAAAAATCTCCTTGGATCCAGCATACGTAGAGGACCAGTCGGATTTGGGGTGGAAGCTATAAGTATATGCATGGGCGGGAACGTCGCAAGCACACCTGTAATTTGGTCATGCGTATGAGAATTTGCCAGAAGGCGTCAATAGTAGGCCCTACTCACCCAGGATACGTATTCTCCCACCATGTCCCTCCCACTTCCTTGTTTTTCTCGTAGCATACGAACTCAATATTCCCCTCTTCAAAATCTCTTTGCAATTTGTACGCGATGAGAAGACCGGAGGCTCCAGCCCCGATACACACCACTCTCGTTGGCTTGCGAGGGGTGTGGATGGGCAGAAGGCGATGAGGATTGGGAGTTTCAATCGGAAGAGATGCGATCTCCAAGGCTTGCGCTTTGCCTTGCTCGTTTCCCATTGGCTCAGACTCTGTTGTCGTCCTGTGGTGTTTGGGATGAGTAGAGCTATACTAGCTTTCCGGATAGAAGGGTTTTATTCCTTTCCGGCCCAGTCCAGTGCTCGCATATGAAAAGGTCGGAGGTTTCTCCGCAGAGATTGCGTGGTCAGTATTACTCTGTGCGAAAGCAAGTCCGTTGTTCTCGAGTGAGAAGTACTCCATCAGCTGTACGGCTATCATTAATGGCCTGTGTTGCCTATGGAAGCACCATCTCTAAGCATACGAGCATGGTCAGGTGAAGACCTCCAAGATCAAGGGAATCTGAGAATGGAAACCCAATGTACATTTGATCATGGGAGGAGAGCTGTTTGCCAAGGAACGAAAATGGAGGCCGCAAGCTATCGACGATGTGTTGCCACATCAAACACTTCTGCGGTTCAAGTTGCATCGCATACACGCAATTGCTGGGGCGTTGTCTTCAATCGACACGCCTGAGGAGCGACGGCTTGGGTGGTTAACGCGTGGACGGGCTGGCCTTCCGGCTATCAATACCCGAGAGTTGATGGTCTTGTGACTATGAAGATCTTTCAGCAGGACAAGCAGCTCTTCAGCTGACAAGGTAAGAGAAGTTGGCTCATCGAAGTTGAGCAAGAAAGGGCTGATGCCGGAGAAATAGGTGGATGCGCACCGTGCTGAGTACATGGTCGCACTGTTGTCACTTGAATCAAGCCTTGGAATCGGTTATTTCATTTCGTTCGACACCCGTGAGTAGGTTTGGTTAGATTAGGACCTAGGTTGCCAGTACAATCCGGAAGCAAAAGCTGCTTGATGCCAATTGCTCCAAACAAAGTCCCTATACAGGGAGAGGATGGGCCGAAAGGCACAGGGCCCGCGTACTTAACGCCAATCGCACCTCTAATTGTTACAAGGGGCTGCCAGCCTGAGACCAGTCAATCTGTGGGTACCTAGGATTCTTTAGGATAGTGCGCGTTTAATCATTCAGGTTTCCACGGCACCTCTTATTAGTCTTTTAAGCGAGGGTAATGCCTGGTAGGTAACTGCTCGAGATAGGCGATGAGTTTGAGCTTGGGAAACGAATCACGATCTTGGGCTCTAACTCTTCAGCGAAAAGGGTGACAACTAATTTAGGTTGCTTTATTTCAGTATTCGCATTAAAATGCAAGTAAGCGACAAACTGCTTCGATGCATGATTTTTTCTTCAGAGAATCTCTTACCACGCGGCGCAGTATTCCTTGAGGTGCCGTCTCTCTAGCGACCCTGGTTAAGGAGTTCTGTGCCAGGACATCGAGGTTATCTTAGACGAGACCAGGAACCGGACGCCGTGGTTAGAATGTCGAGCCTTGGAGGCAGCAATAACAGAATTTCTGGAACCATTACATGTAGTGCATCTGCATCAGAACGAAGGTGACAATAATTATAGACCCAAATCTGTAATGCCAAGACTAAGGAGATTACTACCAGCGATTAAACCCATTCTTGGACATTTGGACGGTTTGGGCCTCCTGGGGCGTTCAAGAAGTGCAGTGTGGAGGTCAAAGACTGATAAAGAACAGATTGGTCGAGGTTCATGTCCAGATGTCAACGCCACTCTCGCCAACCAAAAATAGAGTTCGTCGGCTTCCAACACGGCAAAATTCAATCAACGGCTTGGTAGCGGCGATCAATATCACGAGAACCGGCGGATGTGTGTTGACCATCTGCATCATCATCCGACCAGCTCCGACCAACAAACACTGAACTGGAGCTTATCTTTCTCGGCGGTGATAGTAGTGTCATTCGCGGCTTCATGCTCCGTTTCCAAATGCCTGATTACATGGAAGAAGGCTGATAACCAGGAAATTCATCGACTGTTAATGGTTTAGAAGAGGCAAAGTTCTCAGAAGCCTTGTCATTTGGTCTTTTGCAAGTCTCTCCGAGGAAAACCATTCTCCGATGAAGGTGGCTACTGAAGCAACCCTGATTTTACATCTCCCCGAATCTCCACCTTGCACTGCGGCACGAACGCTACCGGTTGCCTCCCACTAAGATGGAGTTCGCCCCTGACCATTTCCATTCTTAGCTCCAACGTCTCGACCTGCAAGGCTGCAAACCTCGTCTTTAGTGACTACAATATGCCGGCTTATGGTCGAAGTACCAACTCAACCGCTATACTGGTCACCACGGCCAAACACGGACTGCTCTGTATTGCATTCTGTTGGCTCGGGTAATTTGATATTATTGGCTATCCTGTTACTTCGGCGTCAATGCAGAGGTCAAATCCTTATCTACTTCGTGTTATGCAGGCAGTTTTGCAGAACGCGTGCGTCGTTTAGGTTTGTAGCTTACTAGCAAGCCGCATGGCCCTTCAGCTCAATCACAGCCACTGTTGCAGGGGGTGGACGCAGGTGATAGAGATAAGGATTCTTATCCTCCACCGCCACGGTCCGACGATCAAAACAAAAATACAAACGCTCCTGCATACGACTACGAACCAAAGACGAGGTGGAGAAACGACCACCCTGATGCCAAGCATTTTTAATGGAACGGGGGCTTCTAAGGACGAAACTTCTCAGGCTCTTTGGGAATTCCTTTGCTAACTTGCAGTCAGCCGCAATCTGAAAGCCTCATGCTGCTTGCTTATCTGTGAAGAGAAACTGAATAGCTAACATCTCTCTCATGTATACAGCAGCGTCAGCTTGTCTCTGCCAGTGAATTCTGAACAATCTTAAAGTACACTCTTGATTCAGGTTCGTCAATTAAACATCTCCGTGATACGAGATAGCAAGGCGCGAACAAGTGAGAGGGTCAGATCCTTTCGTCAGGTCCCATTCAAACTGACCGCCTCGAGTAGATACGCCCCTTTCTGATAAGGTGCTTCTCCTGACGGCCAACCCGCCCGCCCTTCAGAAGGTGAATATGCTCCCTGTGGTGCAAGTTAATGAGAACTCAGACCTTCTCGGAGACCGGGGAAGCTTTCTTGAGGACTCACGAACCTGAAATGAGGGGAAGGAGCAACCATTTTTGGAACACCGGTCAGTCCGTTACCGAATCTTGCTCGATCGGGGACTGATTGCAGAGTCTGCAGTCTCGTATATTCTTGACTCTGGCCCCTTTCGTTGATGCATTTAGCGGGCACAACATTGACATTCCTTCCTTATTCTGAACTCGACTCAATGGATACGGATCCCCGATTGTCGAGGCAGAGGGACTATAAGTATTGAGCTCTTCTGAGCTTCAGTCCTCAGACTTCCCGTCCATCATGCAGACCCCGTCTACCGGATCCTCAACGTCCATATCAAATATCTCGGACAAAAAGGCGGTCTTTGTCGAGCAGAAAGAAGTCGATAGCATCTTCAACCCGGATGTCGACGTCAGTGGTGTTGACGAACGCAAGTTAATGCGTAAGATCGACTGGGTGCTCATTCCATGGCTGTCGCTCGTTTACCTCTTGAGCTTCCTGGATCGTACTAGTATCGGGAAGTGAGTTCTTAGTTTTTGTCTTGCCTTTGACAACCTCTGATCATTCTACAGTGCGAAGGTGAGCAAAGGCCCTAACTCCGCGGAGGGAACCACGGCCGCTGACCGTTCCTCTAGTTATTTGGCCTGACCAAGGATCTACATATAACCGACGCCCAGTACAATGTTGCTTTGACGGTAATGCCTTCACTCTTCATGGCGATAAGCCCACCTAACTCCGGACCATAGATCTTCTTCTTCAGCTACGGCCTCTTTGAGGTTCCCTCAAATGTCTTTCTGAAGCGTCTCCGTCCCTCTATTTGGATCTCGCTTCTCATCTTGCTGTGGGGTGTGGTCATGGTCAGTGAAATTGTTCCTTCCGGGCTTCGAGATTCAAAAACGCGTGCCTAGACCCTTCAAGGCATCGTCAAGAATGATGCTGGACTACTAGGTCAGCCTTCTCCAACTTCAGTTGCTGCAACCACTGAACGTTACCTTTGCAGCCCTGCGATTCTTCCTTGGCCTCACGGAGGCTGGTCTGTACCCCGGCGTTAACTATTACCTTTCGTGGTAACTACCTCTTCTAAATCCTGTCAATGCCGTCACTGATTTTGACCGCAATAAGCTGGTACAAGCGGTCCGAATTTGGTATTCGCGCAGCGATCTTCTTCACTGCTGCGAGTGTGTCTGGAGCCTTTGGAGGGGTCCTTGCTGTGAGAAAGAGTGCCTTTTCGCGCCTTCAAAATGTTAATGGAATTTTCGGCGATAGGTCGGCCTTTCGAAGTTGGATGGCGCTGGTGGAAGGCCTGGCTGGGCTTGGATCTTCAGTGAGTCCTCGAATCTTTTTCAGGCATGTTTTGATTACTAAAGAGTCGTGCATCAGTCATTGAGGGTCTGATTACTGTCGTTGTCGGAGTCATGTCCTTCTGGATAATTCAAGACTTCCCCGATACTGCCAAGTTTTTGAGCGAAGCCGAGAGGACTGTCGTCATCAGGAGGCTACAGGACGATGACCAATTCAGTGCAGTCGGAGAGAAGTTAAAGGGCAAGTATATCATCCAGAGCTTGAAGGATTGGAAGACTTGGCTCGGCAGTACGTTTCCTTGTTTGATCCCTTCATAATGTTCTCACCATCGTATTCATAGTGATTGTTTTCATTGGCTGTGACGCACCACTCTGGGCCTTCTCCTTGTTCCTACCAACTATCATCTCACAGGTGCGTACATTGTGCTATATTGTGAATGATAACGCTTATGCACCTTTACAGTTGGGATATACCGCTATTCGTGCCAACTTGTTGACAGTGCCGGTCTACGTCTTTGCGGGCCTTGTAACGATTGCTGTCGGATTCCTTGCAGATAAATATCGCCACCATCGAGGCTATTTTAATATGTACGTGATCCTCAAAATGCTGATGAGAAGCGTGATGCTAACTTCTTGCTCAGCGGCTTCCTGTTCCTTGGGCTTGCGGGCTATATCATTCTCATTGTTTCAAGGAAACCCGGTGTCTCTTACTTTGCGGTCTTCTTGGGTACTTGGTGAAATTCCTCTCCTTCTATCTCCGGAAACGACTTTGTACTGACTCTCGGTTAGCGGGATCTATCCACTCATTCGTAAGTATTGACACATTAGCTGCTGTTTTAACTCTGAATTAAATGTCTCCTTACTTAGCCAACACGATGTGAGTAATATTGGAATGTTTCCCCAGATTTACTGACGAATACAAATACGCAGTGCGTGGGTGTCAAACAATGTGGAAGGGTCATACAAGCGCAGCGTCTCGTTAGCAATGGTGATCAGCTTGTAAGTCATTCTATGTTCATTATCAAGCTTATCGCTGACCTCGCCCCTCAGCGGAAATCTGAATGGAGCTGTGGCTTCCAATATCGTGAGCACTCGTGCCTAAAGCCAGCATATGAGGTCCCTCCTAACGATCTCTTCCTTCAGTATCGAGCACAAGACAAGCCGTGGTTTGTTCTGGGACATGGTATGTAAAACGTCAACCTTCAGTAGACATGTTTCTGACGGCAGGTACAGGCATTGTCATCTTGTACATTGGTCTCGGCATCGTCTCTTCGACAGCCTACCATCTCCTGCTTAAGGCCGAGAATGCCAGAAGGGACCGTGGAGAACGGGATGAGTTGATTGACGGCCAGAACAATGAAGGCAAAAACGAGAAGAATGGTCGATATGCATCAGTCCAGGAGGCGAAAAGAGACAAAGGAGATAACTGGAGCGGTTACAGATACTCTACCTAATCTGCCGACCGATAACCTGCGGTCGTGCGCTCGTGGTGAGTATTCTGATGAATTTCACTCCTGCAACTACTGATGGTGCCTATCATAGTTTATTTCCATGTACATTATCTAGTACGAACCTGCAGGTTCGAGATCCTCGCTCTCGTCTATGATGACGGGGATAAGCCCTATCTCTCAAGACGCATAAACTCCTATCTATTTTAATTTTTTTCTTTATCTTTTATCTCTGGCCTGTGCAAGTATATAGAGAGTGCACTCTCCTAATGATAATCCTTTTACAACCCCCTCTGAAGGAATGGTCATCTTTGCGAGACACCGAGTAATACCTCGGATAGACAAACATCGGACGCTCCTGGAGACGCGAAGCTATATCCTATCTTGACCCACCATCCACAGGGTCAACGAGTTCTTTTGCTTATCGCTAAAGTTCAAGCCTATCCGCGAACGTCGTGCCACTTCGACTTCCGTGGTCGGAGTGAGTTTTATTGGTGGACCTTCTGGGCTATGTCTAAATCTTCCTGTGAGAGGGCGCCATCGCCGTCCATCTTGTGCACTCCCGTCTGTACAACTCGGGGCCTTCAACTTGATGTTCCGTTACTGACAGAAACCTCTTAACATCCAACGATACAACTTGGTACGAATTCTGTGGGAGAATGATTGAGAAAATAGCCGCCATTGTGATCGTTTCTCCACCCTCTTTCCACTGCGAGTGTACTTACGCCGTACGGTAGAACTGAAGCTCGAATATTTCTCTTTTCTCCCTATAGAATGCCTTGAGATTAACACATTTCTCTGATACTTTCCAGGACTTGCACAAGCAACAATTTGAATAACGGGTTGGCCGGGCCGCGGCACCATCATTTATCTCCTTTTGACTCGCCTTATCGCTTGCGGGAGTTTTTCGTCATCGCTGCATTTCTATTTCCAGTTGGTAAACTTTTCGCAAGCATGGCTTCTTTTTTCACGCCACCAAAGCCACTACGCTCACATGTGCTGATTGTGCGTTGAATCCGCGCCAGCGCAGCTCTTAGTATCGTCCCAGACACCAGCATTGGAGGTTTGGGCAAGGCACATGTCGTAGTCAGCGATGAGATTTCAGTCAGACTCAGAGTCCCTGGCCGGGATAGAAATCTCCATCGACCCTTGGGAATCACCGCTAGCCGCTCACAATCTTGCAGTACCTGCGCATGCCTCATGGCGATGCTGATAGGCATTTTTGGGTCCATTGAGTTCGGCACACATGACATCAACATGCATCAATCGCAGGCGTTCACCAGGTGTGTCAATCTATCCGAGTTTCATTTCGGTTCTAAAGCGTTGAATCCGAGCCAGATTCAGGCAGAGAATCCTAGGCATCCAGAGTACATAGAAGAACGACTATTTTGCACCTGGGTTTACCGATACTTATTGATCTCCGAGCTGTCTTTCATGTCCAGTATTGAAACAGCGGGTTGAAAACCTGTGGGAATTCTGAGCACGGCAAACGACGGCTGAACCTTACGGCCTGAAAGACTCCAGAGCCAAGAATTCATCTTGTGTATTGATCTATCATCTATGTCCTGGATCATGGGGTGGTGTAATCACCAGGGGTCCATCGCGTTACCCCCCCGGGGCCCCAGCTTAGACGCCTCCGGCTAAATCTTGAAGTGATACCTCCGAAATTCTATATGAAGGAGCATGCCTTCGACTAGTCCTCTATTGGAGCCTTCTTTCACCACTCAGGCGACTATCACCATGGCTGATACTTCCTCTCACTCTGACCGGCTTTCCGAGAAGGAGGCCGCAGGCTCCATCGATCTGAAGAAGGGTGAAGGCTTATACAACGAGCATATCGACTGCTCTGCCATTGACGAGAAGCTCCTCATTCGCAAGATCGACCTTGCGCTCATCCCTTGGTTATCCCTCCTGTACCTACTCAGCTTCCTTGACCGCACAAGTATTGGAAAGTGAGTGCAGACTTCGTTGCAGTCCAGCATTGTCGCATTAACGAGTTGCATGAAGCGCCAAACTATATCACTTGACGAACGACCTACACCTCACCGACACCCAGTACCTTCTGAGCTTGACTGTGAGAAACTTTCGCCCCAACCACAACGCCGCCGTGCTGACATTGGATCCGAACATCAGATCTTCTTCTTCAGCTATGCCATTTTTGAAGTCCCATCCAACATTTTCCTCAAACGCCTGCGACCTTCAATATGGTTGTCAATTCTCATGTTGCTTTGGGGCGTCATGATGGTCTGTTGTACTCTCCAACGAACCAACCACATGGAGACTGAACAAGCCCTTTACAGACTCTGCAAGGTGTTGTCACAAACTTCGGTGGTTTGATGGGCATGCGTTGGTTGCTTGGAGTCTTTGAGGCTGGATTGTTCCCTGGAGTCAACTACTACCTTTCTTGGTGTGTGATGCATGAGTTTTCCTAGCGTATCGTGGTTTCTCACCGTTCTCCCAGCTGGTACAA
Source organism: Clitopilus passeckerianus (assembly GCA_944990035.1). Classification (NCBI taxonomy): domain Eukaryota; kingdom Fungi; phylum Basidiomycota; class Agaricomycetes; order Agaricales; family Entolomataceae; genus Clitopilus; species Clitopilus passeckerianus. The sequence continues at coordinate 448,564 of CALYLX010000116.1, read as the reverse complement.
ACGCTCCGAGTTTGGTATCCGTGCTGCTATCTTCTTTACCGCTGCTAGTGTATCTGGTGCATTCGGTGGTTTACTTGCGGTATGGAGCGCCTTCAACCTCTCAGAATAATATTGATATACTCTATAGGCCGCAATCTCGAACATGGATGGCATCGGTGGCAAACCTGGCTGGGCATGGATCTTCAGTAAGATTCTCCTTGGCAGATCGACGAGTCTATCTTCTGACCCTGGTTCCTAGTCCTCGAGGGTTTGGCAACTGTCCTCGCCGGTATTGCGTCATTCTGGATTATCCAGGATTTCCCTGACACCGCCAAATTCTTGACTGAGGAGGAACGCACTCTCGTCGTCCGAAGGTTGCAGAGCGACGATCAACACAGCGCAGCTGGAGAGTCGCTCAGGTGGAAGTACATCTGGCAGAGCTTGTCTGACTGGAAGACATGGCTCACGAGTTCGTTTTTCGACTCACACAAAATCACCTTCTGTCTTCTAACCTTGCTTTATCGCAGTGGTCATCTACGTCGGATGTGATGCCCCTCTCTATGCTTTCTCCCTTTTCCTGCCCACTATCATCAACCAGGTAAATCATTACTTTCTTGGCGTGTCTTGTTATCAACTTGTTACCATTTCTACAGCTCGGATTTACCTCGACTGGCGCAAATCTGATGACGGTCCCGGTTTACGCGTTCGCTGGTATCGTCACTATCTCCGTCGGCTTTTGTGCAGATCGATGGGGTCACCGAGGTTACTTCAATGTGTCAGTCGGCAAATCGAATCCTAAGTTACCCAAAGAACTAATGAATGGCTCAATTTCTAGTGGATTCCTCATCCTTGGTGCTGCAGGCTACATCATCCTCATATGCTCAAGGAGCGCTGCTTTGTCCTACTTCGCCGTCTACATGGCCACCTGGTAAGAGTAGTTTGCTCGAGCGACCCTCGGTTGTGGACTGACATTTTATGTCCGATTAGTGGAATCTATCCCATTATCCGTAAGTCCGAAATCTCTCTCCGTTATGGCATCTTGCTGATTTCATTTCTCCAGCAAATACGATGTATGAACCTCCCTTTTTGTATTTTTTGTTAGTTACTGACGGACCTACAGTGCATGGGTGTCAAACAATGTCGAAGGTTCATACAAGCGCAGTGTCTCGTTGGCTATGGTGATCAGCTTGTGCGTTCATTCATGGCTTCCTGTCTTGCTCGCCCTCAACGCTGATACATTAACCCTAGTGGTAACATCAACGGTGCTGTTTCCTCTAACATTTACCGTGCCAAAGACAAGCCTTGGTACCGCCTCGGTAAGCTGCGAAGTACACACGGTTGCGAACACCACTGAACCCGTATTCTTCTAGGTCACGGCTTGGTGCTGATGTACATTGGCCTTGGCATAGTTAGCTCCGTCATCTACCACTTCTGGTGCAAGGCTGAGAACGCTCGCCGTGAGCGTGGAGAGAGGGACGAGATTATTGGGGAGGAGAACGCCGATGGCAAGAACGAAAAGAACGGACGCTTTGCAACGATTGCGGATGCAAAGAAAGAAAAGGGCGACAATTGGAGTGGTTACCGATATACCACCTGATTTGAACGAGAGGCGAACGATATCTATGTTATTGTTATTGAACGACCGAATGAATTTTTGTTTTGCATTTTCACTCTATTCTAGCCATGAACATTTGTCCGATAGTCCAAACACTGTTAAGTATCCACCTCTAGTCGGACAGACAGGGTGGTGGCCAGCTCTGGTTCCGTGTGGAAATTAAGCGAGACAGACACCTATCTGACATGGTGGGTTCGGAATCTATTGACAAGCTCAGGTGGCAGCAAGGTGGCAGACCAACGGAATTTGTTACTGCCGTTGTCAGTCGAGTATGCGAGTTCCGTTGCGTCATCCAGCCATTTCTTGTATCTCGGAGTCCGGCCCTTATTTTTCAAGTTCCTTCTTGACTATACACATGTTGGGAGGAATGTCAGAATGTTGGGCGAACTTGCTCGGATTTGAAGGGCAGGTACTGACATTTCTCGAGCTCAACCTTCTCCCAATGGCTCAACTCTCCATCTGCCTTCATCCTTCCGCCACCAAACACCTCACTCCACATCAGAGGCGCTTCGTCAGGATCCCTAGCTCCTGGTCGGGCGAGGTTCTTCATCCTTTGAACATCCTCGTCCAAAGGTGGGTTGTCCGACCTTAGCTGTTTGATGAGCGACCCCAGAATCGACGCCCTTGCGTCTGTGCGTGCTAGCTCTTCAGCATTTGCGCGTCTAGTCCCTACGAGATGTATAGAAATAGTGGTAATTGCCACGGAATAGAGGGCGTGCGGGATGTAGGCGCTCTTGTACCACATTTGATTATGTAAGCATCTGGCAGAAAAAATCTCAATTAAATCAATGTACAATGATTCCCTTGGGCAAGTGTACGAATTCTAGACGATGATGATTCCAAAGGTACTAGATTTGCTATGACCCACTGCTCATCTCTAACAATGCCTCAATGCTCTTCCCTAGGTCTCCTTCTTGTGCCTCTAACACCCAATCAATAATCTCAGAATCGACGCTCGGGAAAATCTGCTGAAGGGTCTCTTTAGATGCGGCAGAGGCATGCTCCGTCGCCGCATCTATCTGAGCCTCAATTCCTGCTAAATCGAGGCCAGGTGTAGGTGTTCTTGAGACAGATTCCTCGGCCTGTTCAGCCGCAAGTGTTTGGACCCGTGGTGGAAGCGGAGGGGGTTGGGAAGGGTATGACGCTGATAATGACTGTTGATGCTGTGACCCTGATCGTGAAGGTGTATCTTCAGGACCATACCCAGGCGAACCTCCAGCATAATGGAACGAGGGTGAAGGTACCCGTCGGACGCGAGGCTTGTATGGCGTCTGGAACCCGACTTGCCCTCCTTCTGCAGACTGCGGGGTGAACGGGGTGTTGCCGATGGGAGACTGCAGCGAATCAGCAGTCTGCGGGGATGTTAGGCCCTCTGGATGGGACCAGTGAGGGACAACAGGTGAGGCGGAGCTGCCAGCCTGGTTGCGCTGGGCCTGCTGCTGTTCCCTTCCTAATTCAAAGGGTGCAAAAGGGCCTGGCAGGTAGGAAAGCTTTCCTTCCGCTCCGTCCAAGGCCTCACTGAATATCCTGCTGATAGCATTGAGCGGTTTGGATATGGTGTCTCCAGTCTTCTGCAATAGACGCTTGGCATCCTCTGAGATCGTCTGGGCTGGTGTTGGCAGCGACAGAGGTTGCGCAGACTCTTCTCCAGCATGAGGAGTTGTGGGTGTTTGCACAATACCTCGGATGTCGACCATGCTGTGTCGAAGTAAGGGAGATGAAGGGTCCGAAAGGGGTAGCGTCTGAATAGCATCCTCGACATTCCTGTAAGGGTGTGTCACTTTTAAAGGGCACAATCAGGAGCAAAGAATGGACCGACTTCTCGAACTCCTCCTGTGAGATGTTGGACAATGAGGTATGATCCATTGTCTCTATGAACGACACAGCGCCCATCTAGTATAACTTCAGCTTTGGTCAGCAATTACTGTGTAGAAACGTACCAAGCTCGACAGGTAGTATCCTGCCTCGCTCTGGAGCTTCGCTGGATTCCTAAATCTGTTGATGAACCTTTATAAGGGGGATATTAGCTTCAGTTTTACTCTCCACTTAGCATCCAACAACGCACTCCACGTTTGATAGCAGATGGTCTGGATTAGCCTTGAGAACGACAAATATCAAAATGGGAAGGAAGGAATCTGCTCCTTCTTCGATCTTCAGGTGGCGGAGCATTCCTACAAAAGTAACCTATTAGCTTAGACGAAGCTAATGGTTGGGCTGGGATTGAAACCAACCATAGATGACCTTGCAGCAGTTCAATATGCAGATTAACTTATCGCGAGGTGCCTTGTAATGGTTAACTTTTAGAAGCTCTGATTCAGGAAACATCAGCTATATGGCCATTATTTGGAAGAAAGGCAGACGTACCTTGTTGAGCAAACATCAAGAATCCTGAACCCTCATCCTCTGCAGGGATATCCAGGTGCTTCTCCTGTATCCACCCGAACATTCCGATACGTTGAGACAATATTTGATCTCTCTCCAGGTCGTCCGTTGTAATAGGCCGTGGTGGAATAGTGTGAACAACCTGAGGTGTAAAAGTGCTATGCAGCTTGGTTCAGAGAAAAGATTTCTGGGGAGGACATAAAATACTGACAATTCATAGAGCCGGTTCATGACAAGCTTCTCCATTCCTTCCATGGCATTGTCAAACTCAGCATCGGATGCATTCTTCCAGATGTCGCAAGCACGCATTTGTTCGGCTATGAACTGGAGAACGGTCAGTGGGTGAATCGTGCTTGAAGTAAAGTGACTACATTGAGGAAGTCATTGATTATCTTGATTTGGTCATTCACGGTGAAGGTACGTTTCGCAAAGTTGCTCAAAAACCTGGAGGCCATATCAGCCGAGATTGAAAGATGAGTGTACGTAGAAGACATACGATCGGAGATATTTTGAAACAGGCTCTGCTGCCCGACTCTTCATCTGGTCAAGGAACTTCTGGAAATCGAAGGGTATCTCGCCGTCCTGCTTGTTCTCAGGCGATGGTGATGCTGTTCCTGAGCCAGCAGTCGGGGGAATAGCGGGCGTAGTTGGTGTTTCCGCCCTAGACGATGGCTGCTCTGGCGCTCGGAGAGTGGCTTCCTGTTGGGCAGCCAGAGACGACAGTGTGGCAGGCGACGGTACGGGTTTGGCAGCATCCAATGACAGTGGCCTCGGCTTACCTATCCCTGGTATTGAGAATGACTTGGCAAAGGATGCAAGTGAGGGGAATGTTGACGATGGACTGAGCATAGCTGACTGTGGTGAATCAGGCGGAGATACGAGAAGGTCCTGGACTGGTGGTGCTGGAGGAAGTATTTGCGGCGGTGGAGTCTTTGGGGGCGGGGGTGGTGGGTGAGCCTCTGCAGTCTCCCAAGCTGTTTTAGCCAATAGTTCCTCTGAGTTTGCTAGCGGATCGAACTCGTTCAAAACATCTTTGGAAACTGGAAGTGGTGTGTCTGATTCTGTTGACACTGACAACGATTCTAGGCCATGAGTTATCGTAGAGTCCAAAGTGGCGAGATCTGGTGTATGTAATTCTCTTTCCTTCTCCTTGGCTGAATCCTGTTCACTATCGGAATCAGTGGGATCGTTCCATGGGTTCGCTGCTGTTGGCGAGTCGCGGGCCAATGTCGGCGGTGGTGGTGTCAGCTTTGGGCTCTCTTTAGGACCCTCCTGTATCTGTTCGTCTTGCATCCCTCGATGGTAGTCGTCAACGTCGTCGTGCAGAGTCAAGCGAATTCACCGCAGCCTCAACTTCAGGCTACAAGCGTCATTCAGCCAAAACGGCAATCATGGCTTGGGTGGCGATTGATTGCGTAAGCCACGTGAGTTAGCACCGCTTTGTGCCCAAAAAGAACAAAAAACTCGTGCGTGTGGGCTCCTCAACGCCTTAGGCTCCTCTAATGACTCTTTGTGCCAGAGAACCTTCAAACAAAAATAGTTAGTCTCAAAAGATTAGCATTTGAGCATATTCCATGATCGCATTAGTTCCTCGACATCTTATCATGGACTTGTCAGGTTCCGCAACTCTTCATGTGGTTCTCTGCCGTATTCGTCTGCTTAAACCTAGAAAATCCGAGAAAAGTAGAGTTGAAGGAGTGGTTTTAGGCGTATTTACACGTTTAACGATGAGATCGAGGTAGACGGCGTCTGTACCTTGTGGACCGTCGGGATCCGGATGGCTGTGCAACAATATCCAGTGGCGGTGGAGGATGACTAAGCACCCCTCAATTTGCGCTTTTCACTGCTAGCAACGGCAGGATCATCTTCTTTACGCCCATCATCTTCTCTCTGTACAATCTCTAATACCCCTTCTTTTCTTCAAATACCCCCTCAAAAAGCTTTTAGAAAGCACCTGTTTTCTTTCAAAAATCATGGGACGTGCGCTCTTTTCTCAAAAATACGTTCCAGCTGCCCCTGTTAGAACCGAACCCGAAGTAGTCAATTACACTACTTGGAGCAGATGGAACCCTTTTGACCCTGATTCCAACGAGTTCTTCGTCGACGCTGAACGGGAGGTCTTCACTGACACTCCAGAGTATCAGCGCGAACTCGAAGAACTTCAACGACACGATGCTGCAAATCCTACTATCGTAGAGCCACCTCCCTTTGAGCGTGCCAACTCTGCACCTGTTCAACCAATTACTCCTAATTGGCAAAACACTCCCCTTGACTGGCAAACCGATTCGCGTGGTACTCATTCAACCGAATGGGAACATCTCAGCGGCACTCGTACTATCACAGAGCCAGACGGTTCTGAACGCGTCATCCCTGTCTATATCTCTTCTGGTTACAGAAGCCCAACCACTACCGGTTTCACACCAGAGCCAGTGTCAAGCTTGCGTCGCGCCCAGGACGCGCCTCCACGCACCATTATCGTTGAATCCCCGTCGTCCCTTGTTGCCACTTCGAACCCAGATACAGTTTTAGAAGATGATGTCGTTCTCGAGGTTGAGCCTTCTTCCTCTCCTTCCCTTCCTTCTCCGACCTTCCGTAGAACGGTCGACATTGAGATTCCGGCTCCTCCAAGTCCAGATTCGCCAGCTAGTCCTGCGACTCCAACTGACCAGTCTTTCAACTCCATGTTCAGCTCCTCCCCACCTTTGGCGTCCCCGCAGACGTACAACTGGAGCCACTCCCCCGCCCATAGGCACTTACCCAGGCACAGTACTGGCGGACCCGCCCCCCGCCGTCATTTAGCTACGGCCGTCGCCACTCGCACCTATCCCTACCCGATGGTTGCGGGACGAGTCTAGATGCCATTTAGTCGACTTAGCTCGCTATCTGGCCCAATCATATGCAAACTCGTTTAATGTATCTTTTCTTCGTCCTGCTTCGTCCCGCTTTCCCCGCCGCTTGCTTTCTTGACTTATTGCTCGATTTATGCAATCCAACCATCACTTGGCTGCCACCACGTCATCGCTGTTATCACTCAATCACTACTACCGCCGGTGCCATAATATCTCCGTTATGGTCCTATATACGAGCTTAATGCTTAATACTCTCTTACTCCGTTATCACACACGTCTTCATTCCTACGTGATAATACCTTGAACCACCTTTGGGACCCTACCATTTTTATCTATGTGGTTCTCTTGAGTCTGCTGTATCATTGGTGTTGGATTGTATCGTTACATGTCTCATATATCAGATTTCAATTGTACCTATACAAAACGCAACAATTTGGCTTTCTACATACTCGTGTCCTTAGCAACCAAGCTAATGGGTCGGTCGAAGTTTGAAGTACAAACAATTTCCTCCGCCGAAGGCCGAATTAAGTGTGAAGATCTTGTACCACCTCTGCGGGACGTCGCCAGACGTTTTCAACATAAAACAGTGAGACTCTTTAAGCCAGATTTGCAGCAATAATGGATTATTTGCCTGAGAAGACCACCGGATAGGATACATGACAGCCTTAATCTATAGGGAAAGGTATTTTAACGTTCAAGAATAATGAGTGACCTAATTGAGACCATTTCGTGTGCATTGCTCCTTCTTTCAATCTCACTTGATAAATTTCCAAAGCTACATGACGATTCGAATAAAGGTACGATTGCCTATTCCCACTTCTCAGAGTATGGTTTCCCGATGTGGGCCGAAGAGGTTCACATTCCTTTAGACAAGGCCTGTAAGCACATCCAACGTTAGATGACTCCGAGATGTTGAGGCTAGATTTGTTCGGGGGAATTATCACAGGCAGCATCATCAATGGACCAACCAGCTTTGAGGAATGCATTTCTCCCTTGAGACTAGCTTTGGCTCTGCGAAAATATATCGAGGAGACATGCGGTCGGCTAGGGTAGATGATTCGGGGGTTGGACCCTGCTCTTCAGCCTTCCTCCTTTGTCTGTCGATCTCGTCTTGGCGTCGGCAGTAAAGGATTCATTCCCAGTGAGAACGGGCTCTGTATATATCTGGGAAATTCGGACCTGAAATAACAATTTCTGTACCAATCTGGGGGGAAATGCAGCCAGCTGGAGTGTTCCGAACCTTCTAAATTCGGTGCTATAACCGAATGACATCACTTCGAATTGCAAATAGAGAGGACGAGCTCGACTCAATCGAACCTGTCTCTTTGTACAGCCAAACAAGGGACTTAGGACTCTTCGCAACTCTCTTCTCTACCACCATCATCGCTACCTCGTAGTGCGCCATACCACCCCTCTGGCTTCTAGTCGTTCACTTGCACACCCTCAAACCATCGAATGGCCATCAAGGACTGCTTGAGGCGACGTCTGGGCAGAAAGTAAGCTACACAGTATCATATTCTGGATGTTGGACTGACATTTCGATGAATAGGCGCATATAGCCATCAAACACGGGCTATATGCGTTCGAGCAGCTTGGGAAATATCCCTTACGCGAGCAAATCATGCGAATGTGGTGGAAAGGTAGCATTTTGACGAAGTGAGTATCTTACGCACCTCGACGGATCTCACCTGACTATTGGAAACTAGGGGTTAGAATCTCTTGCAGGAAAGAAGTCAATCACTTCAATTCTCACCGCGGCGGCAGTCGATTCCACAACGAGCCCCGAAAAGTGCTTCTCGCGATGATGGAGGAAATTGGGCTAAGGTCCAGCTAAGGTACGCAATCTGAATTTACCGTTCCGTTGCGATGACATTGACCTTCTTCTCCCACAGACGCTATTTCCACTCCACGAAGACATGGACCCTACAAACCCGCCGTGTCAACCTTCGCGAACGTGCGTTATGTTTCGCGATAGTTAGCGTAGCTTATATGTGTGATTGTAAACTATTAGAATAATTATAAAATTTATTTTATCCAATCAAAGCCCTGGATTTAAGCCTGCTATTCCGAAAACCAACCAATAGGATGACAGCTACCAGCAGTACAGTACAGACATCTACGAAGTTCTACATATGGCCTCAGAAGCGCCCGGAAAAAAGATCTGAAAATATCTGGTATGATAACAAAATCCGGGGATCTCTGTCAACCGGATCATTCCAGATATTTTCGGTTGAGGCCAGAGCTCGTTCTCACTGGGATTCATTGCCTAACGGCCTTGATGGCGGTGGAGATCCAATTATTGAGGGACACGTTATTGATGACCTGGAACGAGGTGTCTCCGTGCAGTACACCGCCGGAAAAGAACATAGTGTATTTCGCATATCCCCCAGAGAGGTCCCCTTTTGCGTGGAAGACAAAGGTTGAAAACACGATTTTGATCATGCTGGAGCTTTCGGTTATCTTGTTATGTTGAGTGTATCGGATGGCGAGATAAAGAAGAACAAGGACCAGCGATTCCAGTCATCCTGGAGGGTATGAACCTTGGTTCCATCGATACATAAGCGCGTAGAAATAAACTGCCAGGTCCCCCTGACAGGATTCGGAAGAGTACAAAACCACACGTAGACGATCATTGTAATTCATATTTGTTTTTTCTCTGGGACTTAGATTATTGACTCAACAACGTCTCCAAGAAATCAGGAAAAGTCGCTTACCTTGCTAGGTTGGGCGCCAAAAAAACAGCATTTGCGTGATAAATTCGAATGTGAGTGAGTCATGCGTGATTCAACACGACTGTTTAGGGCAAGTCGAAGCGCGTCATCATCCCAGGGAGGACGCATGTCTCCACATAGCAAAAAAAGAAGTGATGAGGGTGCGTGCTTTCATTGGCGGTGATTTGCTAAATTCGGGACTCCTAATCTCTCCTCCATAAGGTCTCAAAAACATTTGTTACATATTTTTCAAGTTTGGTACAAGTCGACACTTCAACTTTTTACGATACGAAATAGCAGAACGCGTAAGAAACGTTACATTCCACACCGACAATGGTACGAATCACGGATTAGCAGTTGGTCTGGGTAAGGAGAGCGAGTTTCCAAGGGAGTAAGTTGTAGTCACCGCTAGCGGTGGGGCTGATACCCTGGTAGAGGTAGCGCATACCGCACGCACTGATGGACATGGTCTGATCAACGTTCGTGCGGACCACCTCGCCATGGCTGATATCCTTGGTCCAGGCGGAACCGCTGAATGCAACATTACTGGCACCCGCAAACGGGTTGGACTGCGATGCAGCGAGCTGAGTCCACGAGCCGCTGAGGCTTTTCGAGCTCCAAGAGCGGAAGTATCTGCGACCGTCGCTGCCGATGCACTCAACGACGAGGAGGTAGGTATCGCCAACCTTGTAGACGTTGGATGCCTCAAAGAGGTCGTTCTTGGCGGCCTGGAGCGCAATGACAGGTTCGCTCATGCCGTTGGGGAAGTTGCTGACAGACGTCTGCGAGCGGTAGAGGTGACCGTTATCGTCGGAGGAGAAGAGGTGGCAGTTGGCAGAGTCGCAAATGACCCACATGTCGACCCAATAGCCGCTGCCGATGTTGTTCTGGATGATGGTGGGCACACCACTGTAGAAGTTTTTCGGGGCGGTCCAACCTGCCGGATTGCTGATGTCTGAGTTGGTCGAGTATGCCGCATTACCATTCTGGTAGATGAGGTACCATTTGTTCTGCGGAGCCATGAAGAACACCTGGGGGGCAGCACGGTAGCCTGAACCGATCGGGGTCTGGTCGAGGTAGTAATAGGTCGCGGATCCTGCCTGATTGAAGTCTGTGAAGCTCAGGTAGACCATGTTGTAACCTCCAGAGGTCGCGGTGCTGGCGAAGACGTGGTATTTGCCGTTATAATATACGATGGAGGGATCCTTGAGCGCAGCGATGTTTCGGCCATCTGACTTAGGGCCAATGAGTGCGCCGCTCGAGCTCCATTTGAAGCTAGTGGGGAGGGTTGCGCTGCCACTAGGAACAGTGGTGGTGGAGGTGGTGGTGGGAACCGTCGGCGTCGTGGCTGAGCCTGGAATGCATTGGGAGTACCATTCTGAGTGTGATTTAGTAGTGACTACTGCAACTCGCGATAGTCGTTACTCACGGTTTGAAACCGTACATACGCCCTCGTCACATGTCGTTGGGCCACTAAGAGAACGGTTAGTCACTCTGTGGTCATTGTTCAAATAAACCAATCATACGTGTAGCCTTGCTATATATGCGAAAGTCAGCAAGGAGCGTGCGATGAGTGATGATTCAATACGTACGCCGCCGCACTGGCCATAGAGAGGTACACCGGCCAAAGCGACCGAGATAGTCATCGAAAGGACTATAAGAGCTTGAAGCATTGTGGGCAATACCTATGGTGAGGAACATTTTCTGTCTATCATGTGCTTTTATACGTGCAACAGAGGCTGGCTGGAGAAATGGCGGAACAATGAATGGGTAGCGAAGGGTTCGATGTTGGGGCCACGCGAGAACTACAGTCACGGTTGCTCACTGCCAAGTGGGGGATAATGGGGCGGGCCGCCAGAGATGAAAGTTATGAATTGTAGGTCAGTCAGGTGGAGAGCTTCAGGTAGAGTGTCGACCGGTGACCCGGCCCCAGAGTCTGACATACTACGAGTGGTCGAGGGGTTGGTAGTTTTTCGTTCTGGAATTTAGTCCGTATAACAAGTGATGCAAAGTCTGATCATATTGTTGTGCAAGTGGTAGCCGTGGAATAAGCAAACTGGCTGTCTGACTGTATACTTCCCTATGGGCCTCTGGACGAGTTTGAGCAAAAATCTGACGTTTTGGAAATCACTCGGAGCTTTTCCGGAACACTGTAATGCATACCGATGATATTTCCGCCTTTTCTCCTTGAGACATAGTCATGGGACCTGGCATTTTCCGCAACGCAGTCAACTTGTACACTCGTTGGTATTGGAACCGATTTTATCGACGAACGGTGAGTCAACACGATAAAGTTAGGTGTTATATGCAGACTATAGCAGAAACAACATTGTGCAAGACATTGTGAGAAAACCATTCAGCGACCCATACATGGTTTTGAGGAGATGAATTTCCAGGAGCCCGAGCGCGTCATTGCTCTGACTAGTGACCCAATCGAACTGCTCCCTTAACGTCGTTCGTGGCCAATCGTTGGAGTAGCATCATATTATTGCTCAATGACAGGCATTTAAAACTACAGTGGACCACTCTACGGCTGCCATACTTCTATTTATTATTATTTCTAGACCTTGGCCTTTTCTTTTTGGGACCGTCCGCGGCAGTGGGATCGAGAGATCGCTTTCCTGTAGACGAAGTAGCGGAAGCCTGCGAAACCTTCGTGGGGTCCCAAGAGCTCCTCCCAGTACTTCCCGCGTTAGATAACCGCAGAGCATCGGCATAGGATGTCTCCAGGCAGTAATCCCGGGCGGCATCTTGGATGGGCCAACCAGACTTCTTAAGGGCGTCCTCGCAGATACGTAAATATGCGCTGTGAGCTTTGAGGAATGCATGCTCCCTTGCAACAGGCTGTGGCTCGTCACGGTCGAATTTATATAGTTGCGACATGCAGTCCTCTGAGGCAGATGATTCGGGGGGAGCTGAACTCTGCTCTTCTCCCTTCCTCCTTTGTCGGTTGAGCTCGTCTTGGTGTTGCCAAAGAATAATCCACTGCCTAACGGCCTTGATAGCGGTGGCAATTCAGGCATTGAGAGGCTTGTTTCTATGACTTCAAACTCTCCACCCTCATGTAGTATGTCCCTGCTAACGAACATGTCGCGCTTCATATACCCACCGGACTAGGGCCCGTCAGCGTGGGGCACAACGGCTGAGAACACCCGGCCGAGTATGCTGGCGCTTTCGGTTATCTTGTTATGTCGGCTGTAGCAGATGGCATGATAAAGAAGAACGAGAACCATAGCTTCTAAGTCATCTTGGAGAATGCGAGCATGGTTTGATTCATGCATAGTCTCGACGACATGAATTGCCAGGAGCCCTTCAAGAGGGTTTAGATGATACACACCGGAAGGTAAAAGACCCTACCATGCGCAGACGACCATTGCAACTCATATTTGTTGCTTTCTCTGGGGCCTGAATTATTGGCTTGACAACGCCTCTGAGAGATCAGGAAAAATGTGCAGAATGGGAGGCAAAGGACAACATTCGTGGGACAAATATGAACGTAGGGGATTTGTCCGTCGTCGGAGGCCAAAGAGACAGTTTAGGGCAAGTCGAAGCGCGTCACTTTATCCACGGACCTATAGTGTAGATAGCCAAATCCAAATCTGATTGCTGTGTGGCCCAAGGGCACGATGGACATGGAATTGTTACTCTATTAGGTATCCAAATCCGAAGCTACAGCGAACCAGTTGAGGACGACAAACCTAGTTATTAGTTCCAGACCTTGACCTCTTTGCTCGGGGAGCATCCGCGGCGGTGGGTTCAAGAGATCGCTTTCCTCCGGAAGATGTGGTCGAACTCTGTAAATCCTCTGTTACAGTAGATGTCGCCGATTTAGGGGGGCAGTTATCAATTGCAATGTCGTCCTGGGGCCAACCATCCTCGTCAAGGGACATCTTGCAAAACTCTATGAACCGGTCGTGATCTTTGAGGAATGCATCCTTCCTGGCAATTGGTGGGGCCCCTCGGGCCGCAAGTGTGATCTTTGCATTGGCTCGCCTTCTATTCCGCTCTGCACCTTCCTCGTGCTGCCAGACATCGATCCACTCCGACACAACGTCCAACGCGGAGAGAATCCAGGCATTGAGTGGCGGATTACCCGTGACCTCGAAGTAAGATGTCTTGTGCAATAGACCACCGTTAATAAACATTAAGTACTTTTCGGCTCCGCCCGAGGGTTGTCCATTCGGTTCGACGATACAAGTTGAAAACACCTGATTGATGAGTAGCCGGCTATTCTCGAGCTTGTTATGTCGGGTATAGCGGATGGCATGATGAACGAGAACGAGGACCAGAGATTCCAAGTCGTCCTGGAGGGTATGAACCTTGTTGCAATCCATACAGAGGCGCGTAGAAATGAATTGCCACGTTCCCTTGCTGCATGTCAGACGACCTAGTTCACCTGAAGACAAATATCACCATACCGTGAGATGGTGGTCACGAGGACTCATGTTTCGAATATCTTTGGCCAAATCCCAATCGATGAGCACACCGTTCCACTGCTTTTTCTCGTCATCCCACACGAGCAAGATGTTATTCGAGCTTATATCACGATGGAGGATATGACATCGTTCATACGCTGCTTTGTGTGCTAAGCAAACATCAGTAACAAGTTCTGCGGCAGGGAAGGAAACAATCTCACCCAATGAAGCGTGGTAGATGGCCCGAAGTAGATCGCGAGTGCTCTCGAATTTGCATAAGGGAACACCGATACAATCTTCAACGAAGCGATGGTGGATTCTTCGAATGATACGTGACTTCCCCTCGGTCAGCGCAGTTGTGACTGTGTCGCTCGGGCGCGCGAATTCGTGGGTTCGAGTAGAGTGGTCCTTGACATCACCGCCGCACATCCATTTTGGAATATGTTCAACCCCTTCCTCGTTGAGCGTCTTCAAAATTTTGGCTTCGGGCTCAAGGGATTCGGCTCGCCAGCTATCCTTGAGGAAGCATAGCTTCTTGGTAACTTTTTCAACGACGGCATAAGGGCGTGTAGCTCGACCAGTGAGAGATTCGGCGTCTGACATGGAGCCCCAGCCAATAAATTCTCGTTCCACCCCCTCGTGAAGAATAGAAAAGACGATCACTGGTCGAGGCTGCGGGGGGGTATAGTCCTTGAGAAGCTTCTTCGCAAGTTTAGCTTCTTCAATACTGGCCCGACGAACGGTGTCATCTATGCCTCTGGTAGGGGGCAGTACTCGAGCGAAGCGCCATAGGAAATCCGCCAGGAATTGTCCCTGTTCGCGAATATTGAATCTTCTCGACACGATTATGCCGGCGCGATCGAATCGAACGAGACGAGCATATGGATGGAAGACGAAGATAGTGAAGGAGTGCAAACGATGTTGGCGAGAGTTCATCGCGGCGGCATATGCAGCGAGCTGGCCTCGAGTTGCTCGTGCATTGTGTGTTGACTTCTCGAAGGGTGGGCTAAGATTAGCTCCAGCTGGAGGAGTTTCCATTGCGTTGTCTTCCTCTGTAACTTGGGTATTCTAGTAGTCCAAGATCTGCCAGAAAAAGTGCAGCCTTACCAAGAATTTCTAAATTCCCCTCCTTGTCCTGTCCGTCAAGAACGTGCAAGCCTGCTTCGTCCTCCTGGCCATCTCCATTTTGCTTCACGTTTTCCTCGTCGTGCTGTTCCGATTCTGGTGCTGGCTTTAGCGACGGGTCTATGCAGATATCCCAAGGCAAGCCAATTTTGATCTCCCAAGGCAACTCCTGGTCATCCGTGCGATGCTTCTCCGTCTCTGTATCGACGTCTTCGCGATAAGTAGAGAGGTCAGGTTTGTATTGCTTCCCCACTGGAGAGTTTTTGTCGTAATGGGCTGAGGTATCGACCATCTTGTATTTGGGGATGAGCTGAACTGTTGAGCGTGTTTTGCGTTTAATCGGGGCATTGACACAGTTAATCTACGACGATAGCTTCAGTTCCACAATCAGACTGAACAAGAAAATAAGACGCACCAAGAGCCCGTATAGTTCATTCTCATTGGAAACTTTCTGGGGAAGTCCTGAGAACGGATTTACGTCAGGCGCTTTGGGTACGCCATCGGGTAGGGGCAAAAAGTTATTGAGGAATTCGGACGCGTGCATAGAACCAAACCAGTGGCCTCTGAGTTCTTCTTCCATTGCTACCTTGTTTAGTTCGGCACTGTTCAGTGTGGCGTTGTTCTTGACAGTTCCTTGGAGACTCCTCTTCCTAGGGCTGCTACTTCCACCACCAAGACTCTGTTGGCCAAGGCTGCGCTGAAGAACTGACATAATGGTATCAATGAGATAAAAGACGGTGACTTGAATGAGGATATTCATACCCGTCTATCTGCAGTTTTAATACAGGTTCAGCCACGATTTGCCGGTGTTTGTCGACAATGGTAAGAGGATGAGGAGAACAGCTTCATGTTCGCTTGATGATGGCCGTGTTGACAGCGTGTGCAAATGCCACTGCCAGATGGGTGAATGCAGCTGCCAAATTGGGGGTGTGGGCGCACCTTATTCCATTTATGGGAAGTCGAACCGCATCAGGCGTCGGGACGTCGGGAGCCTGAACCGTTCTCAATGACAAGAATTACAACCCTCTAACAGCTTTGAGTGGCTTCTCCAGCTCCGTTTCTCATAGATTACCTCTTGAGGAGCGTGTACAACATGCAGCTTTTTTCTGGAAATTCTGAAAAACAGTAGATAGAAAATGACTTCAAGCCACCAGATGCCAGTGGTCGGGCGGCGCTCTCGCAACCAAGCTCGCAACAGCGGTCTGGTTCTGTTTATTCTTTTGGGGTAAGTTTCAAGGTAGACCTACAGGAGAACTTCATGTAACAGGTACATTTTGGAAGTTATTAAACACCGGGCCGACACAAACGCTCACAGCGATGATTTAATTTGAAGCCAGTGCGTCCTCAGGGAGATGATGGCCCTCTGACAATTCCAAGGTTCTCAAAGCGACGGGAGCTGTGGCCTTTACCAACAGTAAAAGCGAGCTAGACAGGGCCCAAGTGGCAGTCTAGCCCAATAATGGGTAGCCAATTGCTTCCTGAGTTCATCAGGGTGCCATAGTAATATTCTGGGAATATTTCCATGAATGCAGTTTCCCGAATCTGCCGTATAATACAATATCGCTATACCCACGTACTTTTCGCATGTTGCAGCACATTACGTGCCCTTACAGTACAGTCTCGTGGCCATTTCGTGAGCCGGCTTCTGGGGCACAGTTGCCTTCAACTTGTATAGCCCGAAACCCGAATCTCATTCTGCAATCAGAAAACCATGCCGGTTTTTGGAACAATTAGGAGCGGGCCATTCTCCGAGTAATATTAATGTAGGCTCTCTTCCTCACGACTTGCGTTCTCGCCGGCCCCACGCTACCTGAGCTTTCAACAGCCTTTCCGGAAATGCTCATGTTACATCGGTATCATGTCTCCCGGTGACCGGGTGCCGGAATTCGAAGCACAACTTCGCTGATGAACCTTACCTGATACTGTGATTAGGTTGCTGTACGTGGGTTCAAGCCCAAAACCCAAACTGCTCGCTGGCAAAAAGGCACACCGTGATGCCACGATGTGATACCCACCTCTTCATAGGCAATCATGAGGCGTCAGTTCCCATGCTAGTCATGACAGGCATTATACTTGGAGTCATATGGAGTAACCCTTGTATCTCCCCTGAGAAGCAACTCTGTGAAAAGAGTGGTTATGGAGTTTGCCGTTGTTATTATTGATGTGGCGCATTCCGAGTCAAACCACCATCCCCGTGCCTCCCGAAGGTGGGGTCGGTCCGTAATCTCCGGCTCGTCAGTCTGTAAAGTATATGGCACAGAAACTACCTGTGGCTATCGTAATCTGTCCAGAAGTCTCTCTAAGGGGATCGCGGTGGCGAGCAACCGTGGATCTAGCAGACCAATGGCAGATTTGTGTAAGGATCGAGCAAGTTTTGGTCTCGTATTGAAGGTTACTCTAAAGCGCTCATGGTGACTTTTCCGGGCTACATTGATTTCCTATCTTCTAGATGTCGAGACCATTCGTCAAGGACAAATCCGCTGATCATACTATGGCTCCTTTGACGATTGAAGGGCTGGGCTAAAGCCATTGCGCCGACCCATACCCCTTTCCAAGGTAAGAACTCTTGTCGGGATGGCTAACATGATTTTAATCCACTCAGAATCGACAAATTAATATTCGATGGTAGGTAGCAAATACTGTATAGCGGTCCTTATTCAGATAGCGAATGTATGGCGATCCAATGAGGAACTTCGGCAACGCTAATTACTAGTTCCAGGCCTTGACCTTTTTTGCTTGAGGACCATCTGCGGGGGTGGGTTCAAGGGATCGCTTTTCTCTGAATGATGTGACCGAACTCTGCCAGTCCTGTGCCGTGGTAGACGTCATCGAGTTAGGGGGGCAGTTATCAATCGCAACATCGTTCAGGGGTCATTCCTCATGGCTGAGGGCAATCTTGCAAAACCCTATGAACTGATTGTGATCTCTGAGGAATGCCTTCTCCCTGAGAACGGGTTGGGATTTGGTGGGCTCGAGCCTAATCAAGCCTTCAGTTGGATCAGAAGACTTTGAGTTGGCTCCCTGGTCAGCCTCGTGCTTCAAGACGCTGATCCATTCCGCGACGATTAACAGTCCGGAAGCGATCCAACCATTGAGGAGTTTATTACCTGTGACGTTGAATTTGATGCTGTTGTGCAGCAGGCCACCGCTATCCAGAAACATTTGGCGCTTTGCGTGTCCTCCTGAAGGCCGTCCGTCCGGGTCGATGACAAAAGCCGAAAACACCTGGGTGATGATGTGGCGACTGCTGGCAGTCTTGTTATGCCGGGTGTAGCGGACGGCAAGATAAATGATAACGAGGACCAGAGACTCTGAGTCGTCCTGGACAGTATGGATGTTGTGTCCACCCATGCATAACCTTGAAGAAATAAAATGCCAAGTTCCCTGGCGCCAAATATCAGACGGTCATAATCACATTGCAGACAAACAGTATTATACCATGAGCTGGTGATCACGGGGACTCATTTTCTTCATATTTTGTGCCAAATCCCAGTCAATGAGGACACCTTTCCATTCCTTCCCCCCTTGATCCCTTACGAGTACAATGTTGTGCTCGCTGATGTCGCGATGGAGGATATGACATCGTTCATATGCCGCTTTGTGAGCTGTGCAGGCATGAGTAACAAGCATCGTGGCGAGACATTGAGGAAAGGATCTCACCTAATGCAGCGTGGTAGATGGCTTGAACTAGGTCGCGGGTGCGCTCGAATTCCCTTAAATGAACCCCAATACAATCCTCGACGAAGCCATAGTGGATTCTTCGAATGATACCTGACTTGCCTCCAGCCAGCGAACTTGGGACCGAGTCGTCCATGTGCACGAATTCGTGGGTTCGAGTAGAGTGGTCCTTGATATCTCCGCCGCATATCCATTTCGGAACATGTTCAACCCCATTCTCGTTGAGCGTCTTCAAAATTTCGGCCTCAGGCTCAAGGGATTCGGCTCGCCAGCTGTCCTTGAGGAAGCACAGTTTCCTGGTAGCCTTTTCAACGACAGGATATGCTCGTGTAGCTCGACCAGCGAGAGATTCGGCCTCCGACAAGAAGCCCCAGGCGAGAAATTCCCGTTTCTCCCCCTCGTGAGGAATAGAAAAGACAACCACAGGTCCTCTTGTGCTGCTCGTGCAATGTGTGCTGACTTCCCAAGGGTGGGATTGGACAGTCCCAAGCTTCAGTAAATTCCTCTGCGTTGTCAACATCCTCAGCATCCTCAGCATCTGCCGTATTCTATTAGTCCTACATCTGCTGAAAAAGTCCACTTTTACCTAGAGTCTCGGGGTCTATCACCTTGCCCTGTCAGTCAGGAACTTGCAGGCCTGCTTCGTAGTTTTCGCCTTCTCCATTCTCTCCCACGTTTTCCTCGCCGTACTGCTCCAACTCTTGTGCTGGGTCGAGCGGCGAGTCTATGCAGATATCCCAAGTCGGGCCAATTTCTATCTGCCAAGGCAACTCCTGTTCTTCCGTGCGATGCTTTTCCGCCTCGATGTCAACGTCTTTGCGATAGACAGACAGGTGAGGTATGTACCGTTTCCCCACTAGAGAGTTCTTTTCATAATGTGCTGAGGTATCGACCATTCGGACAAGAGTTCAACTGTCGAGTCATCGTCAAGTTTAATCGAGCGCTCGACACACGTAATCTAAGGCGATAACTCCAATTGTACAATTAAATTGAAGAAAATAGAACACACCAAGAGTTGACATAGTGGACTCTCAGCGGTAACTTTCTCTGGAAGTGTTGTGAACGGGTTTACATTGGGCACCTGGGACACGCCCTTTGAATTCGGTAGAGGCAAAAAGGTATCGAGGAATTCAGAGGCGTGCATAGAACCGATCCAGTGGTCTCCGAGTTCTTCTTCCATTTAATCCTGCTTACTTTAAACTATTAGGCGTGAAGTTGTTCTCCGTAGTCTCTTAAAGGCTCTTCCTTTCTTTTGGGAGCTGCTGCTTCCGAGGCTTTGATGGTTAAGACTACGCTGAAGAACCAACATGGTATCAATGTCATTCGAAAGGGTGGTTTGAAGGAGGATAATACCCTCTATCTGTAGTTTAGTGCGGGGTTCGTCCACAGGAATTGCCCGTATTGCGTACGATGGTCACGGTAAGAGGAGGGAGAGGATGGCTTCATGTTCGCTTTGATGCCAGAATTCGGATGTGGACGCGACGGTAGGGCGTGGGCGCAACCTTGGTCTGTTTAGGGCGTCGAAACGCGTCAGGCATCAGGCTGTCGGGAGCATGAACTGTCTAATTTGAAGAATTGAAGATTTTCAACTCTCAACCAGCATTGAGCGTCTCCTCCAGCTCCATTCCCCGTCGTTTATCCTTGAATCAGGTACCTAGAAAACAGAAGATAGAAACAACTGGCCACCGGACTCTATTGACCAGTTGACAAGCCAGACGATTGAGCACTGTCCCAATAGCGACCCTGTCAATTCTTATTAGAGAGCCATGCAGACTCATGTAGAGATAGTCATCCATTGAATTGTATGTATCTAGGGAACTATAGACGTGATTGGGTTTTCTATGGGCGAGTTTCGAATGCATTATGCCGTTGTTTACAAATGGAATGGGTCGAAAGTCGACCCTTGGGCATCAACCCCACCTCATATCGTAATGTCCTACGCTCTCTGCCAAAACCCAATCGATAGAAGTCGAGACCGACCCTGGCGTCAGAATCAATGACCACGTATCTTCTCCACTCGCCCTCGGGAGATGCATAGGCGGGTCCCGTGGAGTTCTACCTTTCCCTTCGCACGGTATATATGCCACTGGGGTCGCAGTGATTGCATGAGATACGAGCCCAAACAACGACCTGTGTTCAAGGTTTGGCATATTTGTTGGGGTTTCCACAGCGCCTCTGTGTCGAAGACAGGTCGGATCAACTTCAGAGAGCTGAGAAATGGCAGGTATCCACGTACATCGAAGTGTTAATGACGTTTTGAATAAAATCAGGAGAGAGGAAACCCGTCCAGCGTATGTGTGTCAAGTTCCCCATGTATGAAGGCGAAGGGCATTCGTAAAGAGCAACAAATGAGTCAACGCGGTCATTGGCTTTCAGCCTGCACAGAACAACGGGAAATATCAGCTCGGTTGATGAGGAAGTAGCGTAGGTAGTTACCTCTGGGAGCCCAAGCCAGCCATACCCACCCATTCAAAAAGGGCAGCCATTTCTGTATTCCAGTCTTCGTCATCGTCTCCGGACGAACCAGTCGACCCAGACGGATGGGCTACAGCTTTCGGGCTGGGTATATGGATGTCTGTGGTCCTGAAGACTTCTGGAGCTACTTCATGACTAGATTCTGCAATTTTTTGAATGATATTGGGGTCTAAGCCTAGAGCCAAGAGAATCAGAAGGTGAATAGAAACACATGAAAAAGGCGGCGCTTGTACCATCCGTTTTCACGTTGAATACAACATTCCACCTTGCATCTCCATCCCCTTCCTGTTCTCTTCGTTTGTCCCATGATTTCAGTGTTTCTATCCTCCTTGCACGATTTCCAACAGTCTCAGTATTTCTGTCCCGGAGGTTCACTGAGATTACTACACTGGGTTAAGATCAGCCCAAATTCCGAACTTCATGGTTACACGGAAGAGGAAAAAAGGAACGAACCATATTGCTCCTCATGTCCTTTGTAAGGAAGCTTCTTCCCGACCAGACCAAGCCTCTCATATGTCACTTTTGAAACGGAGATTGTGAGGACCCCACGCTGGTCTATGCACCAGACATCGTCACTGCGGTCGTCCACGCTGAGCATGCTGAAGCACCTGAACTCGCGCATATAGTCAGTCAAACACTATGCCTAACACCCAAGAAGATGAGAGGAACACTCACCGGTCCGACTTAAGGAACAGCTCCCCAAATGGCCCTCCTTCAGCTGTTGCATCTGACAGAGGAACCTTTGCACGATAATACCGCGTGTTCAACCCCACGAACGCATCTTCCTTCACATCCGGGGAAGGAAAAATTAAATCGATCTGCAAGGTTTTGACATCGATAGGTTAAGATTTAGGCGAGCTCAGAGGCAACGAGGACAGAGAAGGTTGTCACCTGTTGGGTGAAAGGATGGACATGAGCCAGGCTGCTGGCGAGTTTTGAAATACTTGAAGGTCGTGTATCTGTCGTGATTTTGACCCTTCGATGTTCAGGGCTCGGAATATCCATTAATGCGAGAAATGGTGGTCAGACGATGAAATGAAGATCGTGGTCGTGGTCTTAGAGGCTGCAGGGTCGATCACCGTGTCAAGTGTACTGATCACCATGAGGCGCAAACCGCCGATTCATTGTACCTATTTCCAAGCCTGCACACGATCCAAAGACAGAGCAAAGCAAGTCAATCGATTGGCTAAATACAACGACGACAGCAATGGGTAATATAACATGCTACAAGTAATGACTTTAGATTCTGGTGTATGTATGCAATTTGCGAAGGGGAAATGAAAAAATGCTAATCTAATACAATCTATAAGATCCAAGCACCACCGTCAAGCGAAAAACTATGTCAACGCGTGCAGGGTATAAAATATATGCGAGGGTAAATCGGGTAAATTAGGCCAAGGGTGCCCTGACGTATTTTCGGCGGTACTTGGAGTCAATGTGGTCGAGGTAGTATGCACCAGGCCAGATGTTGTCAACAGAACCTTCAGGAGTGAAGTCGACAGCGTTGTGGTTCTTCTCGCGGAGCTACAGGAAGATATCATCAATAAATGTCAACCATAGATCATGCAAACCGAAACTAACCTCGAGAGCATCGACGAACTGTTGAGGGTGAACGACCTTCATGGCAGCCAGGCGGTTAAGAAGGTCCATCTTCTCTTTGATCTCGGTGGTGTCGCCCTTAACACGGAGAGTAAAGAAGGAAGCGGCACATCCTGAACCGAATGCGAAGAGGGAGACACGCTTGCCGAGGAGCTCCGTAGGCTCGACCTTGGAGAGCAGAGAGGCAAGGCAGCCGTAGAGGGAGGCCGTGTACATGTTTCCTAGCCTGCGTGAGCAAGCCATGGCGGGATCGACCTTCTGGTCGAAAGCGGCCTTGGAGGCACCGATGAAGGTCTTCTCGACGCTCTTGTCGGTAAGCGACTGGAGGTGGGTGAGACCAAGGAATCCTTCGGGGTTGGGGACGCCTGCGAATTGTGGTGCAGAGGGATTGTTGAGGAAGTCGTTCCAGAAGAGACGACCGAAGCCCTTGACGGCTTGCTTGCCGTAGGGGGAGTGGAAGATGGAGTAGTCAACATCGTCGATGGAGAATGGTCCAGCGGTGACGCCTGCCCTCTTGGCAGCCTTTGCAACCTTGTCGCGGAAGCGAGCGTAGGCAGCATCCAAAGCAGCAATGTAAGTGACAACGGAGACGGGTCCGTCGACTTCGGGATATTCCGAAGAAAGGTTGGGCTTGTAGAAATCGTAAGTGTTGGCCATGTAGTTTCCGTGGATGGCTGCATTTGGTGGCGGACTTGTCAAAAATCCGATCAAGACAGAAAATTGTGGTACTCACGTTCAAAGACCACAGGAGCGTTGGGGCCGATCAGCATGGCGCAGGCACCTGCACCACCAGCGGGGCGTGCAGCGCCCTTCGCATAGATGGCGATATCTCCGGAGACGACAATTGCATTACGGCCGTCCCATGAGCTGGATTCGATCCAGTTGAGAGAGTTGAAGAGAGCAGCGGTCGAACCGTAGCAAGCGTTTTTAGAGTCGATACCCTCAATGTCGAGGTTTCCGGACTCTGCGAAGAGGTCCATGAGGGTGGTCTTGACGGATTTCGACTTGTCGATGATGGTTTCTGTTCCGACATCGATACGACCAATGGACTTGGGGTCAATGTTGAACTTCTCCATGAGACCAGCGACAGCTACGCTCAATCATGAGTTTAGAGTTGACAGGATCAATCTGTGGCACACGGACCGTTCAAAGCGAAGGAGTTGATGTCTTCACGGTCGTCTGGCCATGCCATGTACTCTTGGCCGAGGCCAATGGTGTATTTACCCTTGGAGACACCATCGAACTCTTCGAGGTCGGATTCGGAGATGCACTAAATAAATATTAGAAATTGTCAGACGACATTGAGCTCAAAAGCCGGCTTACTCGACGGGGGAAGTACATCTCCATGGCAAGAATGCCGACATCCTTGGGACGGGGAACTTCGACGTCGAGGGGGTTGGTCATTGGGATAGTCATTGTGATATAAGATGGATGGTGGGGTAAAAGTAGCGAATAATGGAGAAATGCAAGGGTTTATATAGAGGTTGGGGACGAAAAGATAATTTTTGTGATGAACCAATCACAAAATGTGGTACGATAATGAGACACTTGCAGTTAGTTCCCCTGCCCGATCGTATCAACACGATGTATGCACACATTATTCCAGGGTAAGTACATAAAACACCATCTCTCCACTTTTACCGGCCGTGTGCGGACGAAATTCGTAGTTTGACTTTTGGGCAGAGAGCCATCAACTACGAGAAGCAAGTCTATTCGGGGCAAAGCCACAAACCCACAAGGTCACCATGATCCTCCGCCGGCTTTAACTGGGCAAATGCTACGACCGTCACGGCTGCGTTTTGCTTTGCGGATCCAATGGGACTAAATTAATTTGACTGAGACCTAGACTTTCCTCTTGTTTGAATGTGCAACCGAAGTCTTTTGCAATGACCGACAGATTCATACCGATTTTACATACATTGATACAATGAGGCCATTGACAGCTCAAGCCCAGGCTGTCAATATTGCTCTACTTATCGATGTGAATGTCGTAAAATACCATGAGGCTTCCAGAATCTGGGCCCCCTCGAGGTTCATGCAATCTAAACAGCTTCTTCGCTTTCGTTTTCCCTGGCTATCGCTGATTCACGCCGAACTTGACGCTTTTGTTGATTGCTCAGTTTGCTTCTATTGAGCTTCCGCACGAACCCGGTGTCTCATGGAACGGACGAGCCCCCGTTATCGGACAATGCACCATTGGTGGTATCATATCCTACAGCGAACATAACGGGCTAGCAGAACGCTTCCCTTTGGCACCGCCCCGTGATTGTCTTCCACGGACGATAAAAGATAACAGTCTTGTTGTCCACTTCCCTTTCTGGGTCAAATAGCCCCTTTCTTCAACGCTTCCTCCCGTTCTCCGATGCAAACCTGACGCTAAGATGTCCCGGGATGTGCTATCCTGCACATTCATTCTCTGCTGAAAAGGCTCCGACCGCCGATTCTGGGCCGAAATTGCAAACGAAAATATGTAGAAAGATGGAGACATTGGAACGGGCAAGCTAATCAAGTCAACAAAAACGGCCGCACGTGGTGGTACCTTTTGAATATGGGACCATCGCGCCCGCAAAGGATTGGCGCTCTGTATGCAGATGTACCCCTAACCATGTAAAGTTACCGGATTCCTGGAGAATGGAGACGCATGAACTACCTCGAGCAGGAGCCGCACCTAACGATCGCTACGGTAACGGGCATGGCAAAAGCATGAGCGTCGATCATCTCGAACTCTGCAAAGTCATCAGCTTCGAATACGCGAAACGCTCGTCGAAATGTGTTGCGGATTAATGTCAACATTGCGGGATCCCTCTCGAT
This sequence comes from Clitopilus passeckerianus, assembly GCA_944990035.1. Taxonomy (NCBI): domain Eukaryota; kingdom Fungi; phylum Basidiomycota; class Agaricomycetes; order Agaricales; family Entolomataceae; genus Clitopilus; species Clitopilus passeckerianus. Next base: position 422,925 of record CALYLX010000116.1, on the reverse strand, counting down.
TGGTAGCGACTGTAACCGTACGCAACCCAGAGACGTTTCTTTATTGCCGCGAAAGATCTGACCAGGGTTCGTCCTAACATGCTCAAGGCCCTCCGATAAGCGAGTAGAGATTGGGCATTGGTTCAAGGGGCCCGAGATGAACGTCATTGAGAGTGAAGAAGCGATATCGAGATCTAACACGCAGTCCGAAATGGATGGACGAGAAGGCGCCGTTGAATGGATAATGTCATTGATTATCCTGTAGTAGTATCGGGATCGCATCTCGCAGTAGGAGAAAAGGCGAGGCGAGATCGAGAGTGTGGGGTGAGGTATAACCTGGTAGACTTCATGATTGTGCCTGTGCCAACTGAGCCTCAGCCTCCTCCTTCCTCAGCATCGTCCTCGTCTTCACCAACGCCTGTCCGAGTAAATTTAAGCCCCACAGGTCCCTCTTCTCCATCGCCTGGTCGGCTGCAACTCCGATACCCCAAATTCTATCCGGTGGGCTTGCTTCAACGAGTATCTTCTCCCCGGTTGCAAGAAGCTTCTCCTTGATATCCGGATTCTGTCTGAACTTGTGCAGATTGCCCTCTAAGACAATTCGCTCGCGATTAGCTTTCCAGATTTCCTCGTTGAAGTCCTTGACCTTGCGGCCAAGAGCTTTTACTTGCGCCATGGAACCGGAGCCGGTGCCTTCGACAGCAAGAGTCTGGGAAGCGATGGAGACGTCGTCGAAGAGGAGGGCTTTCTGGACCATCATCCACTGCTCGGCAGAATTGAAGGTTACTGAGCGAGGAGACGGCTCACCACCCCATGCCAGAGGTACAGTAAAGGTAGATGGGTACCACTGAGATGCCCAGCCACTGTAGAAGTGGTAGTTAGATATATCCAATAATGAACTGCGTTGCAACGTACTGAGGCTCTCCAACCCTATAGAAGAACAAATAATCCTCTTTCTTGTACATGGTGCCCCTTGCGTTAGATTGTGGACTAAAAAGAGTGACAGGGCAAGCTAGGTTATGTATGGAGTAAGTTGACAACAAAGGCGGTGCTGTTGAATGACATGACTCACAAAGAGCAAGCCTTTGACATTGCTTGTTGCAAGGCTACGCAGGACAACCATCGACATTCCGTTTAACTTGAGACCTCCGTCTGGAACGTTGCCCTCCTCAATAGTTGCTTGTAATCGTCCCCTGTGCCATACGAAGCACAGGGGAACTTCATCTCCAATAAGGGAGCACAATCATTCAAGGGAAGTTTCAGCAGCTATGAAGTTTGTTCTTGCACGACAAAGGGCAAAGAAAAGAACGATAGCGCAGTTGTGGTCGTGGGCTTCCCATCATCGTCGTATGAAGGCAGAAGGTATCGGAACCGGTGTCGGATCATACAACGGATCAAGTTCAAACAGCAACTCAGCACCCCTAAGCGAGTCTGAGTGAGGTCCAGGGCCAACTGCCTCCTTGACAGAATGAGCGAAGATGGCAGCCAACCCTTACCTGACTCTACAACTACACCAGACGTGCCAGACTATTTGCCTTTTACTGATAAGGATGTATCACCGCCTCCTGACATGATCCTGCGGTCCTCCGACAATTACAACTTCTATTGCCACAAACTGTTACTTTCACTCTCATCTCCTGTGTTTGCAGGGATGTGCACATTGCCGCAAGATAAAGCCGCTCCCGAGGAGGCGATACCTATAATCCCCGTTTCAGAGGAAGCACACATGTTATTCTCTCTCCTCTCAGTATGCGACCCTCGATGTGCACCTTCGCTCCAACGGGACCTCGATTACATATCTGCCACACTGAACGTTGCAGATAAATACGAGATGGCAGGGGCTATTAAAACCATCGGTGAACTTCTGAAACTCATGCGAGATGTGATCAAAGAACATCCCTTACGAGTTTTTGCCATCGCGATCCGATATCAGCTACACGATGTTGCCCAGGTTGCAGCTCGTGAAACTCTTCGACTCCCTGTGGAGGACTGGGCCGACATCCCAGAGCTGAAATATATCCCTGCTTCATCTCTTCAGCAACTTTATCGATATTACTTCGCTTGTTCAAAGGCGGCAGCATCACCTGCGACAAATTTGAGCTGGATAGAGGAGAGGAATTTCATTTGGATGAGAACAGACATCTTCCATTCAGCTGGGTGTAGCTCTTCCTTTGTGGCACACCTAAACGCACATTGCCGGGAGTGGTGGCTTCTTTATGTGGTCAAGCTAGGCGAGCAGCTGAAGAAAGCGCCTGGTAGCCTTTCCGCGTCGTTGCCGCCATTTGGCTTAGGTGCTGTGAAGACTGCAATGGACTGCAATCAGTGTCGAAGTTTTGCAGCTCAGGATCTTCAACGCTTTAATCAGCTTTTGTTAACGCAAGTAAAAGCACGCATTGATGAGGTTAATTTTCACCTGCTTAATCATATCGACCCAGTGCTAAGCATGCTTAACAGGTGGCCCTTCCTCGGCTAGACTAAAGGCGTTACAAACAATTGGATAACTCGCATAAGTACTACGAGTCGGAAAGCTCAAATGCAAAGGATGTTACGTCTTTCGCACCAACCTCTTCTACCAACCATGTCCGCTGTCTGTGCGAATCTTTGATTGTAATCCTAGAATGAAGGGATGTCTAGTGTATCTTCAACCTCGGTCGGGTTGAAGGTAAATAGTCGAGAACACGTATTTCCCCATACCCTATTACTACCGCCCGCCCTGATAGCGGACAAAAGTCATATCCCCCTTCCTCTATGGACTCGTTCGAGGCGGAAGAGAATAAAGCAACTGTATTCGAGCGCTTCGATCCCCCACTTCGCATCGCCTCTATTTCTATTATGTTTGCGATAAGTGATACACGGCTAAAATCGAAAAAGCGGCCCAAGAGAAGAAAAGCGTTGGCAAAGTGTGGTCGGAAATCGAATACAATCCCCAGATCTGTCGATTCTAGGGAGTCGAGCAACTTTGCTTGGCCGTCCTGGGGGTGATAGCGAATGATGGTGTGTGTACAGACATCCCCCACGTCGGAGTCGGAAGGGGTCTCAAGCATGACGGGAAGGACGTCGTTTGAGCTGGATCGTTGAGCCGGATAAACACGCAATTCAGGTGAATTCCCGGTATCTTCTCTTTGGAGAAGAACGTGCTTTGTTTCCATTCGGTTGAGGGAGCTTATTTGACCGTCCGAAACTGTGATTGTAAAGAAGGTTGTCTGGGAGGAATCATTGAGAACGCATATGTAGCCGTTTATGATTGTCACCTAAACATATCTGAGATTTCGGTGAGGAATTAGAACCTGACGTGAACAACATACGGCTGTCGCAGTCGTTTGTTCGGTCATCACGGTGTCGGTAAACAGGTCCCAGACGACCAAGGCCCCTTGCTTTAAAAGTGCGAAGAGGCGACCATTAAAAGCCCGATTTGACCTCTCCGAGAGACCTTTCTTCGGTTTAATCAATTCAGTGCTTGACAGGAAGCCAAAAGTTGGGCTTGAGCTGGATGGATCGATATCATATACAACGAATGTGGTACGTGTACCCGCTGGCGCGTGCCGACTTTCAAAAGAGTCAGCGGAAGTTAGCGAGTGATGATTACTGAACGTACTGGTGTATCCGTACGATGACTCGTAAATCGCACGGATTCTGAGGATTCGTACTGACCTCCTCGAGCCAGACATTCGCGCCGTCTGAGTCAATTGGGTCAACAATTGCAAGGGGTTGGGAGCCAACCATCGAATCCGCGTATGGTCCCAAATCCCACAAGCTTACAACTTTGCTCTGAGAGCAGGCAAAGAGATATCGTCCACCTGGCGCAAGAGCCACTGTTGTAAACTCCGGATCGTCAGCTTCATCTTCTGGCGGGTCAGTTTCATCAAGGCCTAATGAAATGCAGGTAGGCCTCGTTAGAATTCTTGTTCCTAAGGGTCGAAGATGAGTCCTCGCCTCCAGGAGGGAGGAAATGAGTCTGTAAGGTTGCAAGGCTGCATTCTCGATCTCCTCAGCCGAGCTATGCTGGAGATCGAAGGAAGATTTGGAGACTTGATGAGCCCGGTGTTCGCATGAGAGGAGAGCCGCCCAGATGGCCCATTCACGCGTGACCTCGGATATTTTATGGCAGGTCTTTTAGATGGAGTTATCAGACAGAGCTTTGGCTCTCGGTGCCAGAGAAGTTTACCTTACGAAGGGACATCAGGTCCACTGGGGTCAGGAACAAAAATATGTGGATTAGCACATCTGCTGGGAGCTGTGTGAGATGTACAGCGGAGATATGTCGAGCCATCCCTCAGGCGCGCTGAGTTCAATGAAAACGGAGGGAGCGAAGATTGATGGTGGTGGTCAAGTGGCAAAATGGGATTTAGGCTATCAATATTGTATCAAACACGAATTTAATCGTTATTATCGGGTACAACGTTGGAAGCCACAGCAAAGGTATCCTTCCCTCGACATCCAGGCAGTGCGATGTGGGTCAAGGTCAAACTCTGCCAACTGGCTGTCAATGATGTTGTGTGGTGGATGTCTGGCTGCAAAGGCCTCGCCCGTCTTGCTGGAGTTTTCCCTTGAGAATTACACTGGCGGGCCATACACAGCGATTTTTAAGGACTGGTCAACGATAGTTATGATGATTACGATTATGCTGGACCAAGGCTGGACAGTATGGAAGAGCAACGTCGGAATTCGGATTTCTGCTTGGAGGCACGGTCACATGACTAAACGCGTTGATCACTGTACTGCATGTCGTTGTCGCTTGCGAACAACGCCCATTCATTGACGAAGGCGCCAACTTCAGCGGTTCACAATGGATGGCATGCTCGAGACTCCCTCAAGGGTATGGAGGAGGATTGAAGCCATTGAAGGTCGAGAAATCCCGTCGTTACCGTCGTTGCCGGCATTTGAAGAAGAGGACTCCAACGATCTCAACGACAATGGCCTTCATACGGAAACCTCGGATAGCGAGATGCTTGACGAAGACATGCTGAAAGTACGCTCACCGCTCCAATCAACCCCGGCAGCATCTACTGCTCATCAAACTGCTGTGTCCAGTATTCATCCACCATCCAGCACTGCAAGTACCGCACGATTCGCAAGCTCCATAGCGTCTCGTTCCACCAAATTAAACTCTGCTTTATCAGCTTCCAACACAAGGCGAAATGCTCCAAGGAGGGGAGGCCAAAATGAAAGCTTCAATGTGAGCCTCATACCACCCCCACCCGACCACAGCGACGACCAAGCCTCCGAAGACGAATTCTCTGTGGAGACACGGCCGATACGTATGGGGGCATTGAACCGGCCTAATGCTTCTCCAAGAAGGATTGAGGAACTTGACGATAGCCTGTCCGACGGATTAGGGCCCTTGAGCCCTCCAAGCTCACCATACGCAAGTGCTAGGTCTATCGCGCATGGTATCACACCAAAGAAAAGTTTTGATTACTCTACCAACCTCAAATCCGAACCAAAGGTACGAACTCAACGATGTAATTCCAGGCTTTGGCCGAGCTGATAGAAAAATTACAGGCATCTCCCTTGGACAAGTATCGCCATGTCGCTTTACGTCGGAGTCGAAACGCTGCTCCTGTCGTTAGCAGGACTCCTTCTCTAACTCGTACCACACCTTCTCCGAACTCCTCTCTCTCGCACTCCACTCCTCATAGCACGAAATCTGCTGCTTTTCCTTCACCACGGAACTCTCCTAACCCATACGCTGTGCCTTTGCCTAGGTCAAACACGGGATCACCCGCCGTACTCCCCGATCGACCAGGATCTGGCAGTGATCAGGATGAGGAGCCGTCTCTACCAGAATCTGAGATAGAAGACTTGGACATTTCAGACCCTCAGCAGAACGCAGCATATGGGCAGTCTCATCGATCCGACTATCACTCCGACCAGTTCATTGGCAGCCTCCGGGGACCAGCCGGGGAAGCTTCAAATGCATCAGAACAAGAGCATGAACCCACCTTTTCCTCTGAAGGTGACCAGAGCCAGCGTACAGTAGCCAGAGCCTCTCCTGCACCTCGGAATCTGAGCTCCTTTTCATCGCCTGCGCAGTCTGTAGCAGCAACTCCCACACCTACCTATTACCGGCGAGCACGGTTTGCTGGACTATCTTCTGACCAATCAGACGAGGTGCAAAACGGCGATACCCAAGATCTTATTCAGGAGGACCCACTTACTCCACATGCACGCCGGCGTTCGTTCTTACTTTCCGTGATTAATTCGACGACTCGACCGCGGATGAAGGCGCCTACGCCTCATCCAAAGATCACCATTCAGGAGGACTCCATGGAAGTCAATCTCGACTCAACTCCTCGTCAAGCCAACGGTCCTTCTAGAGTAAACCTTCAAACTGCCCTGGCAGGTGTAACCCCGCGCCCAAGGGCTGGTTTCTCCAAACAACCCCGTCCATCCCATCCACTTGCCAATACAGTCGTTCCTTCCCCTGAGTCATCACGCACTGACTCTATATTGGACTCGAGCCCAGGCACGCCTGGTCTGCAGTCAAATTCTCGGGCTTCTGCTCGCAGATCGTCTCTCGGTAATACCGTCCCTGCTTCGGGATATCTTTCGCCTTATGATGGGGCCAACGACAAGGGGTCCTTCATCTCAACAGCCTCATCCCATGACCTAACAACACACCATCGTGTCAACACTTCTTTCGACCCCTCGATGGGCTTTGGAAATGGCGCAGGGCAAGGCGTCGGTCGCTTCAATGCCAATAAGCTCAACAATTACCTCCATGGCTTGAATAGGCGACTCCAAGAGGAGAACGAGATACTCCTGGAGCGCCTCAGAAAGGCCGAGGAGGCTCAGCAAGGTGCAGGCGAAGTTTCACCCTCCGCCGGGTCTGAAAGGAGCGGCAGACGAAGTTCTGGAGGAAGGCGCGTCAGCGTAGGAGGATCGAACCTGGACAATGTCGAAGAGGGCCAGGGGTGGCTGGAGGAGAAAGCCGAGCTGGAAGAGATGGTTGATGCTCTCAATGGTGACCTGGCTCGGATGGGTCAGGTCAAAGAGGAGCTTGAAGACGCTCTAAAGGAAGAGCTGGAGGAGAAGGAGAGAAGTAAGCAGCGATGGAAGGAACGTATGGTTGAAATTGAGCAGAGCGTAGCTGGCATCATCAGCGACCTCGAGCTCAAGCTCAAAAATGCCGAAGAACGGGTTGTAAAGGCGGAGGAAGAACGAGACCGGCATAGAGACGATGAGGATTTCGAGGTGATCCAGCTCAAAGCTGAGCTTGATGCAGCTACCAAGCGATATCAAGCTGCAGAACATGCTCTGGAGAACCGGGACGACCTTGGTGGAGAACTCAAGCAAGCCAACGAACGTGTTGGCCATGTCATGGCTGATCTCCGAAATGCCAATGCGCATATCAAGGACCTTGAGTCTGAACTTGGCCATGCTGAAGATAGGGCCCACAATTTGGAGAAAGAGATTCACGACAACAGGGACACAATCGACCGCCTCGAACAGCAGCTTCAGGCTAAAGAGGAACAAGTTGATTCCGGGAGATCTCTTCGGGAGAATGAAGAGCTGGAACACTTGAGGGCCGAAGTCGAGGAACTCGAAGAAGGCGCTGTCAGCACTGTTGCAAGAATTGATGAGCTTGAGCACGACCTTGCTTGCGCGAACGCGGAAGTTGAGGCAGCTCAGGTCTCCGAAGCAGCCTCCCAAGATCGAGCCCACGAATTAGAAATCAAGGCCCAAAATGCACACGAACTAGCGCGCCAAATGGAGGAGGCTCTGGAGGAAGCAGAAAGAAAGATGGCCGCTGACGAAGAGGCGCTGCGGGAATTCCGAACCAAGGTCGCCTCCCTAGAACGCGATCGACAACGGGGTGCAAGCATTCACGAAACTTCAAGGAATCCGTTCATGGACGGGAATGGTCCTTCCGAGGCTGATGTCGAGGCGCTGGAGAAGGAGCTTGACGATGCCAATAAGGAGATCGCAAGGTTGACCACCCTCGTAAACCAGTCGCCCGCTCGTAAAGCCGTTGAGAAGGCAAGGGATGCCAAGGTTGAACTACTCGAAAGAGAAAGAGAGGAACTTCTGGAGCGCAATAAAGCGTTGCGGCTGGCAATGAATGAGATCCATACCCCACACAAGATGATCAACGCTAGCGGGATCTCACCAATGCATAAGCAAGTCCTCGCCATGTCCATCCGGGCGCCCAAGACGCCAGGTGGGCCTCTGAAAGACGTAAGTAGTTCTTTCCCAGATAAATACTTTTCTGATATGATGATATAGCTTTCCTGGTTAAATGCGACATCTATTGACCCTACGGTTTCGCCGCTGGTGGTTGAGATACAACGGCTGCAACGAGAACTTGACGAGGCGAACGAAAGCATCGATGACAAGATTGACAAACTTGAGGAAGCCGGACTTGGTGTTGTCGGCCTGACTCAGAAACTAGAAGACGCACGAAGCAAGATATCTGCCTTGGAAGACGAAATCGCAAGACTCAGTCGACGAGAAGAGAGGCGTCTCCGTGTCTTAGAGCGGGCCAAATGCAAAAAGTGCCAAATCAAGGTCAATCTGGACGACAGGTCAGTCGTTGAAACTCCTGATAAAAGCTAGTGAAGCTGAGGTGACACTTTAGCATGGACCTTTCTCATGATAGCTTCGGGGACGAACCCCAGGCTTTATCTCGCACCAGTGATGGCCTTCGGGCAGAACTTCAGGCCACAAACGCTGATTTGGTGGCGATGAAGAATAAATGGGACGAAGAACGCGAGAAACTACGAGAGGAAAACGCAGTTCTGAGAGACGCCACACACCGATTGAGCACGGAAGTTCGTCATGTCAAGGCAGAAACGAGAAGGGCTGGAGATGCGGTGCAAACGGAAGCTACCGGCATTCAAGGGGTTTGTTTGCCATTAACACGACCAGTCCTCCCACTGACCATAGAACCAGGAACTCAACAAGGCTCTTCAATTAGTGGCTGACCTCGAGGCCGATCTCAAGTCAGAGCGAGCACGGCTCAGGACCATGTCATCTGAGCAGGATCACGTCCAGAAGGAGAGGGCCCAAGTTCTCAGGCAGCTACAGAGGACGACGTCGGATATGGAGGATGTGAAGGAGCAACTCCAGAGATATAAGAGCGAGAATCAAGCTCTCGAGAAGGAAATGGGGGGTAAGTTTCCTGTCGTTATACTGGAGGCAACATCTGATCCAGTTGCAGAGGCTAACACTGCTGAACAAAAGGCACGGCTGTTAGAAGCTAAAGTAGTCGAGAATGCAGAGACCATCGACCAACTCCGGCACGAGCGTTCTCACCTAGCAGCTGACCACAAGAACTTACAGAAGAAATATTCAGAGATGTCAGAGGTAAGCCAACTGTATCTTTCCTGAAGGAAAATCGTTCAATATTCTATTTCCCATCTGCAGCAAGCAAACCGTCTCCGTCAGCGTTACGATGTGTCTTCGACGTCACACGATGAACGCAGACACCAGCTGGATCTTCATTTACTCGAGATTACGGACCTCAAGCGAGCGCTGGCAACCCAATCTGACGAACTTGGAAGGGCCCAGGACGAGAATGACAGGATTGCTGCTGAGAGGAAAGATGTTGCCCGACTTGTGGGAGATCTGGAAGCGGATCTGCGCAGGGTGAAGAAGGACGCTGAGGCTTTCCAGAGGGATCTTAGGCTACTGAGAACCGAGAAGGATAGACAAGAAAGGAGATACGAGGAAGAGCTCGGCAAACTAGAGAGATCAAAGAAACAGACGCAGACTCAGTTGAGGCTTCTCAACGAGGAACTTGACATCCAAAGAGCAAGGATAAGTCAAGCCAAGGACGAATTGGAGAATCATGTCTGCCACGGCAATGGAGTGTAAGCCTGCAATCCTCTCTGCTTGTCCTTCCCGCCTAACTCTTGACAGGGATGAACGGCAAATGGTCGCACTCAAAGCCAAGCATAACAAAGAGTGCAAGGGCCTGCTCGTGAACATCAAATATTTGAAGGCGAAGTTCACTCGAGAATCGGAAATGCGATTCAGGTTGAGCTATCAGAAGCATTATCTTGTAGTCCTTCTTGCACAATTTGAGAAGAGGTGAGGACTTCCTTTCTTTATCTGCTGTCACAGTCTTTGACGCTGGCGCTACAGTGAACGAACAATCTTCGCTGCTATTGCTCGTGTTGGCTTTGGTACACCACTGGCCGTGAAGCCGGCACCCAAGAAGCCAAAGAAACTGAAGAGTGCTGTTCTCGCAGTCATATTCTTGTCTAGGGCAGCGTGAGTCTTGCTTATTGTTTGCTCCGGAAGACGGTTGCTGACCGTTGGTTGCCACTTCCAGTCGCGAGAGCAAAGCGTGGAGGGAGCAGCGCGCCTTCAAAACCGATGTAGTTGCCGCATTGGAGAACGTCAGAAGAAGACGAGCAATTGGAGGATCTGACGGCTGGCCTCATTGAAGAAAACGTTGTGATCAAGACCTGCCTTCGAGATATACAACTTCCGTCCTCTGCTAATGTCGATTCGTTCCATTTCTTGAGGTGATCCATTACATTGTTGTAACCTTTATATTTATATATTCACCGCTGTCGCCCCTCGTGTACTGTAATAGCTATCAATATATCCTGCTGCAAGACTCCGTAACCTGATTAGGAGGAGGCCCAATGGCTCTGACACGGTTTGACCTGCCCTAACTACGTTGGAAAATGAAGTCGCGCCGGCACCACCCAATTTTAGCAAAATAGCTCCCATCGTGACTACCTGATGAACTAACCTCCATGGTTAGTTTGTTACTCAGGAGTCAGCGTCGGAAGCCTTGCTCGTATTCGTTATATTTGTGTTCTCCTGTTTCCCTCTCATCATCAGAAACCGTTTACGAGCTCCCCCATGACTGCGGAGCCCCAAACACAGAGACGTGACGTAGAAGAGTTCGAAGTTCATGAACTTCACCCCATGCCCGTATCCAAGTTTCTTGATACCTTACTCCTCGCGATGGGCGTGACTCATGAGCCTCACGAGAAGCCAAGTATCCTCGACCCGGTCGCTGAAAGAGATGAGATGCCCAACGATCGTGACCCGACAAAACGATTAAACAATTCGGATCCCGCCAATAATTATCGCATTATATGGTTTCTCCCTGTCATTTCTTGCAGCAAAGATTTGATATACACTGCAAGGGCGCATGGCAATTCATGTCCACTCTCCTCTGAATGGATGGCAGCAAACCAAGTTCACTTCAAGATGATTTAGAATCTTTCGTTTCGGTTCTGCTCTGCTATGTTATCTACCACACCCATCACACCGCAACCCACGATAGTTCGTTCATCTTGGACCAGATCTTTGCGAGTTACAACAGACACGAAGGTGGCCGCATTACGGGGGGCGACTACAAAATGAATGTATTCACAAGACAGGCACACATTACCCGCCAATTCAAGATTACGGGTAACGCACCACTAACTCGTTGAGTATCTAAAGCTGTAGCCGCATCTGGAACCCGGCTCCTGTACTCTATTCAAGTTACCGAGGATGAATCCGATGACTGGGGACTCCCAGGTTCGGAACTTTCATTCGAGAAAGCCTGTCTTAACGACTATAGCAAGCTCTTCGATCTGTTCAAGAAAATGCTTGAATCTCCTGAATGGCCCGTAGGCGACGTTGCGATACCAACCATCCTGGTTGGAACTGGGTCCAGCTGAAAGCCAGTCCGAAAAAGGCAACAGAGGCGACGACCCTCACAAGGCTGGGACGATACCGAGAAGAATGGCTCCGGTGAGGGCTCCAAGGGCGTGCAATACAGACAGGCTCGCGACGGCTGGTGTGGAGGGCAGAAATCTAATCGGCATTCGTGTAACATTAGCTCTGAAATAGATCTAAGTCCTATAGGCTGTACCCAATGACTACTTATCTTCGAATATAAATACATTCACCTGATCATAAGCATACGTCTGCCTGCGTCCAGAACTCACTGGTCATAATTACCCTTGATAACCAAAAACAAAACCTCTCCCATCTCGTCGAGTTGACAGAGTTTCGGGAACGTGATTTCTTCAACGCCCCGATGTCATCAGTCTCTGCATCACGAGTCGGGGTCCATACTGCGCCAAACAGAACAATTTTGACAGACTTCAGCGATTCCGAAGACGTGGTACGTAAGGATGAAAGTGCTTCATCCAGGTCTTTCCATTTTGACAACCACTTTGCATATAGATGGTCCACCGTCCAGGCCGGGACAGCAAGTTTCAACACCACGGTGTGAAGGCTGTATAGCTTGTTGTTTCCTCCGAAGCTCCTCAGCATCTTGCAGATGGACGCGAATGCTGCTTGTGGACTCGGCTTTTCTGTTAGTAATGGTCCGAGGTCCATATATTCGAGGCCTTTGTTGGCACGGAAATCAAAGGACGACGTAAAATGGCCTCCCAGAGTGGAACGAGCCTCTGAAAAGCTCAGAAGAAGCCGCTTTAGCCTGTTGCCTGACATCTGGATGAGCTCTGGGATTAGATTGGGCATCTCTATCTTGGAAGGTACCAAGCTAATCATGGCCAATTTCTCGATACCATGGCATTTTTGTATGAGAGAAAGGAACCAAGGTCGGAGGTTCTGGTTTGTGCGCCAACCATGCACATTTACTGTGCGAAGCGGATTCGGTGCTGGAGAAAAGGGGGTAGATGAAAGAGATGCGCTCTTCATGCCAATACCATCGAAGTTGACCTCGCGAAGGAGATGTATCCCACTCAGGAATTGCCCAAACTCGACTACATCCTGAAACACCGTATTGCTCAAACGAAGGAAGACGATGTTCTTGAAAGAATGGATCGAAGCGACCGCTTGTTCTTGCATGAACTCCCAGCGAATATCAAATACGCGGAGCCTTTGGAGGCTGGGTAGCTTTCCGGAAAGTAAAGAGAGAATCTCATTGAGTGATTTGTACCGGTCAGCATTACTGGCAGGTCCTAGTATATGAAGCTGTCGAATATATGGAAGCAATGTGGAGTCGGGGACAATGTGTTCTGGTAGAAGAACATGATGGCCCTGCCCACCATTGGCAGCCAGCGGCTTCACGAGAGCTGTCCTGTATCGGAACAACCAGTTTCGAGATAGGTCAAGCCAACTTTTGCAAACGAGACTGCAGCTCAGGAATGTCGTTAGGCTGACATCCGAGTCTCGAGGCAGTATATCAAGTATTTTGTCGTATATTTCATACGGCAAATCCATCCATCTCGTTGACTCCATAGTGTAGTCGCTAGTGGTCGTCGTTTGAGATTGACCTTGGATGTTGGTGTGGCTGTGCCGATTCTGTGAACGTAATTTCGATCACGTCAAGACTCCTCACGCAGGATTCCGAGAATTTGTAGCGGCAACGATGAAATGTTGACAACTCCCATCCTTGCACGATGCTCTCTTCGCTCCATTCGACGCATACAACCACCTGTAGCAGCGTCTGTGCTTTCTCATAGGGCCTCATTCTACTCTCTTGGCCGTATTTCGAGGCCACCAAACACTGGGCACCGATATTTCTCAATCACACCTTGGAGGCGCTCTGCCGCTCCGCCTGAACGCGAAACCGAGCCTGCACCGCCAAAACCGAGCCTGCTAAAGCGTGAAAACATATATACAATACCGAATGCATTGACAATATCGCGTATATGCGCTTGTCCTATCCTTGGCTGGTCAATACTACAGGGCGATTTCCACCTTGCCACTGGCCTGCTTGTTTATGCTGGACTAACTGACCTGGTTTGTTCCCTTCAGATTAACCCGCATTTGTTTCTAACATTAATGAATAGGCTGACGGATACCTTGCTCGACATTATAATATGCAGACAGTTCTTGGGACAATATTGGACCCAGCAGCTGACAAGACGCTTATGACGACATTGACTGTCACATTGACCATGCAGGGGTTGCTCCCTAGTAAGCCCTCACTCGTGTAAACGCTTAGCAAAACGACTCACCTAGTCTTAATCCAATTGCAGTTCCACTGGCTGTCATAATTCTTGGTCGTGACGTACTCCTCAGTCTCTCAGCATTCTGGATCCGCTATACCTCCCTGCCAGCGCCTGTACGAATCTTTATTCCCCGTCTTAAGATTGCTCTAACTAAACGTCTATAGAAAACCTTCGCGCGATACTGGGACTTCTCGCTACCCTCTGCCGAGATCCGACCAACCATGGTCAGCAAGGTCAACACTGCACTTCAGCTTGCCCTTATGGGCTTTACCACCATACACCCAGTTTTGCCAATAGATCTTACTCTCCCCCTGCAAGGGCTCCAGTGAGTTTCTCCTGGTAGCTGCATCTACCTTTTCTAACAAATGATGCACAGGTGGACAGTCGCAACAACTACGATATGGAGCGGCCTGTCGTATGTCTTCTCAAAGGACGCAGTTCGGGTCATCTCATCAGCTCGACAGGGAAAACCTCCTGCCAGCCCGTAGTCACTGTTGGCTTTCAGGATACACGCCAGTTCTGATGATTAATTGTGGGGCCTCTATCTAACAAATGTTCTAACTGCCAAGTGAATAATAATGACTTGAAGTCGCTTTCATATTGGTGATAGGGCTTGTGGGAACATTAGCTCGTAAATAAAGTGCCTAAGATGAAGTATATGTGTTGGCTATGCCCAGCGATGAGCTCTACAGCTGATACCTAAAGTCAGGATGGGCATGACCCAATTCTTTGATCTCTTCTAGAGTCTTTCCTTCCAGGCGATAGTTCCTCTTTCCTTCGTCACGTTGTTTGTTCTCCCATTTGCAATAGAGGGCTCCGATGATGATGATGCAGAACGTTAAGGAGGTAGTAACAAGGTTGATGAGGTTTCCCTTGTGATAGTCGGGAGCGTCCTTTGGAAGGAAAGTCCATACCCTAAAAACATAAGCTTATCAGATTTGTTCGATTCGAGAAGTTTTCAAAAAGATCTTACGCTATAACGGCGCCAATATTCCCAATACCTAACATAACGAAGTTAGCCTCAACCTGTAGTAAGTGAGAAGAAAGACCTATTACCAGGAATCATCCCCATAGCCATCGCTCGCACAGTATCTGGAGCTGTGTTATCAACACCCCATGTCACGAATTGAGGCGCACACGGTGTTAGCCCAGCGAAGAACAGGAAACACGCCGCGTAGCGTGCATGAGGATCCTTGGTCGCGACCGATATAGCATACCCAGCGATGGCAAGGGGTATGGTCATCAGAAGGGGAATGAAGCGCTTCTTGACCTTCCAGCCGACGTAGGTGCTGATGAGGACCCATAGAAGTCCGGCGCAGTATGGTGGGACAGTCTTGAGCTGGGCTTCTACCGTTGTGTATTTGCCGACTTTAAAAAGGTAGTTGGTCAGACAAAGGAATGCCGAAGGGGAAGAACAAGTTCACGGTGTGCGATAACGGTAGGCAGGAAAACCGAGAGACCTTGGAAGGAAATGTTAAGGAAGATGAATGCCAATGAATACAGAATGGTCTATTCTCCTCGCTTAGCCGCAATTCGCGTGCTAGAGAAATGGAAGGTCCTCACGTTAAAGTTGATTGCTTTCCAAATTAGTCGAGGAGTAGTTCTTTCCTTCTCTCCATGAGTCTTGATGACTTGGTCCGCATCCATGCGGGCAACAGCACAAGCACGCTCTTCCTCGTTGAGCAACTTCGTCTTCCTTGGATCATCGCTGGGGATAATGAAATAGAACAGGATACCCAATCCAATGGTGATTATCCCTGAAGTGTGTCGTGAATGAGAGGGGTTGCCAGGGGTAGTACAAGAACCCCTTACCTTCCACAAGGAAAATCTTCCTCCATGACTTGATACCTCCGATGTCTCCTGTTGACAAGATTCCTGAGCAGAGAAGTCCTGAAACTAGAGAGTCCATCAGGCGAGAGCTTTTTACTACCAATTTATACACTTACAAGCACCTGAGATGTTTGGTGCAATACCGAAGAAGAGGCCGACTCGGAGGATCAGTTCATCGCGACGATAGTACTAACGCTGCCTGTCAGACCAGCCAGGATGCCCAACTAGAGGTTTACATACGCGGGACATGATATAAACCAATCCGGGCTGTGAGGAGGCGTCAGTAAGTTCGGGACTTGAGAATCAGGAATGCAAGTACCAAAGAACCCGCTTCAGCAATTCCAAGGAAGACACGCGTCGCAATTAGGCCTCGGATATCGTTCACAAAAGCCGTACAGAAAGTCACAAGCCCGAAGGCGAATACCATGACCCCCATGAAACCGGAACCATAGTGTTTGAGCACTAAGTTGGCGGGTGCTTCGAAGAGAGCGAACTGCCAGTGTTAATTAGGTGAACGATAACGAGTGTAAAATGATGGCGGGAGGCATACGAGGACGTAGAAAATCGTCAAGACGTTGTTGTAATCATAACCATGCAAGCCCAAGTCCTTCTCGATCCCTAGGGGATGTCAATAATTTCAGCTTCGGGGCGAAGAAGATCAGCAAACTTTATACCAGCTATCTTTGAGTTTCCTGTGCGCGAGGTCAACCTGATCAACATTTACAATCACAGAGGGAGATGGACGGAAGCGCTCACCGATTGCAACCCTGTTCCGGGAGCCCCGTTCAGTCTTCTCTAAGCTTGCATTTTGAACGTAACTCACCTATCCGCAAAGTTTATTGAATCTGAAGCAGCAAAAGTCAGAAGTGCATTCTGCAAGAAGAAAATCTCACTCACAGATCAAGGTGGCCAGCGGTACTAGCGTGAAGTCCAGTTTCCTCAGAAGCCGTTTCTCGACGTCGGTCCCAATGAGCTCAGCGCCTCTAATCGAGCTGGGCTCAGGAGACGGGCTACTTCCGACCGACCCTTTCTCAGTTCCGAACTCGAGATCCTTTTCAGTGGAGGAACCAGACATAACGGCCGCTCAGGAGGTGAGTTCTTGAGCTCGCCCCATAATCTTGGGCCTTTAAATGAGAGGTATGGTATGTGATCCGTATGGAAGGGGCAAGGCATGCAGTATATATCAATTCAGATCCTGATGTAAAGCAGCCGATTGATTTAGAAAAGAAGACCACCGTTTAGAGCAGGGTATGTAGAAACCATTCAAGTGCTTGACATGATGGGAAGATGGGATAATAGTGATAGCGAAATGACCAGAGTTCGGGAGAGTAGCGAACAGTGCTTTGGTGGGTCCAACAGACCCATGTATCGTGGCTGCTTGCATAATTTTGTGATTTTCTCGAGGCCTCATCCGAGTCCACTGTGAAGGTGTCCACATGTGGGGCTGAAAACTCCCTTGGCGTCGAAACTCTGTCCTCAGGTTGCATCATATGATGCGAGAATCCCCGAAAGCGTGCTTTTGCTCAGTTCAGCATCCAATATGCGATTTGCGCAGATGTCGTCTGAAGGCTATCAAGCTGAACAACAGCGATCGGTTTGGCTTCCATCAGGCGCTTCTTTACTACCTTCCGCACATGTAAGATGAGATACACATGGTACCCGTTCGAAGACGACCGCACATGAAGCAAGGATTGCGTACCACTAAGAGCGCTGGTTTGCAGCACAGAAAACGCGTTTGGTATTACTCCGATGCATCCGGGCTGCCGTGATTGGTCCCTGCACGAACCGACCCTAAACGTTCCTAAACCCTACTTAAACCCAGGCTTGACTAGTGACTGATTCCGAGTGACCTGCCTGTCATTTTCCGAATTTAACTTCACTTCCTGCTGAACCAACAAGAATCACTGGTTGAAGTTTGACTGTACCTAAAATTAATCGGTTCATTTGAGGACTGGCTTGTGCAAACCTATCTTGTTCGGGTCAAGACAACGTTTTGGAATCGCCCACAAGGATGCCCTTCTCTTCTATCCTCTCCAGATGTGCACTTCGTAGGATCATCCGCCAAGGGCAGAGTTTCTGATGGGTCAGCGCTCAGCACCCACTGCGATCTAGCTAGCATGGGCCGGCTCGGGAGTTCAAAACGCTAGATTTGCGTCTTCAAACGACATTGCTGAGCTCACCAGATAAAATTAAAACGTGAAATTGGCGTTCTAATCGGCGTCATGAAGGCCAGTTTGCCCCATTGGTGTACCTATCTATCTTTCAGTCGCCTAGACTGCCTCTCGTGAAGGATCTGTCTTTCCCCTGGTATCCCCAAGGAAGTGGGGAATCATTGGTCAATATACATGTGATAATGCCTGGTGCTTGTATTGGAACAATCATTTATAAACCTGGAAGATGGGTTCTATTCGCTGGACACTTTCAGTTGTTGTCGTTGATCATAGCATAATGATATCTGACACTGGAAAGACTGTCGCTTTTCGTAAGCTGGTGACCAGGTGGACATGCGGAATCCTCGACGTCGACATTTAACACGGTCAATCGATACAGAAATATGTCTGGGGAGACAACAGCAGCGGTCATTCATGATTGGAGATCCACCTGAATTGGTTGCTGATATCAAAGGAACTATCTACTACAACAGCACATTCGAAATTCAAATTCTCTACCATAAAATCCCCATAATACCAATTAAAGATCCAGCATTCCGAGAATGATATATATACAATTGACAGTCCATGCTGTCGGCGGTATGAAGAATCCGTCAGGAATCGTCTGAACCAAACAACTGAGATGCAATTGAAAGGCCTTGCATGACATCTCCAAGACCACCCATCACCTGTCCCAAGGATGGACCACTTGGCGCCTGAGCCGGCAGCGATGGACGCTGCACCTGAACCTGCTGGGCTTGAAGTTGCATTTGCAGGTGTTGTTGGGCCTGGGCCTGAGCCTGCGCTTGGGCTAGCAACTGAGCTTGAGCCTGCGCTTGGAGCTGCGCCTGCGCCTGCGCCTGGACTTGGTGCTGAGCCTGCACCTGTGCTTGAGCCTGGAATTGCGCTTGCAGTTGAGCCTGGAACTGCTGCTGCTGGGCCTGTAACTGGGCCTGTAGTTGAGCTTCCATCTGTTGCTGAAGCTGCTGTTGGAGTGCTTGTTGCTGTTGTTGTTGTAGAGCTTCCTGCTGCTGCTGCTGTTGTTGCTGAAGAGCCTGGTGCTGCAGCAGAGCGTGATGTTGTTGCATAGCCTGTTGTTGCTGAAGAGCCTGTTGCTGCTGCTGCTGCTGCTGGTGAGCCTGCTGCTGCTGGTACATCAGAGCAGCTTGAGCCTGAGCGTTGGCTGCGTTCTGCGATTGGGCATGGGCTTGCGAGACCTGATTACCAGGCTGGAACTGATGGTTTCCAGCTTGCGGATTCGCCATCGCATTTGACTGAACTCCACCAGCGACGTTCAGAGAGAATTGCCCACCGGTAAAGGGTGGTGCCCCATGGGCCGGGCTGACCGAAGCTGGCTGGCTGAAAGAGGTAGCAATTTGCGGCGGCGAAGCAGGTTGTGGCTGAGGGGATGATGTCTGATTCGGGAAGCTCCCAGCAAGAGGTAGGGGTGGTCGTTGAGGAGAAGTGGTATTCGAAGTGTGAGCGCTGAGAGGTGAAGCCGACGTTGTAGGGAAAGATCCAGCGGCGAGATTGCCACTGTGTTGTGTTGTATTCGGGGGCGAGGGATATAACCCCGTTTGAGGAATCGGTACGTTTTGTGGTTGAGGTTGGGCCAAAGTCAATTGTGGTCGCTGATTTTGAGTAGGAGCTGTCTGATACGAAGGCAGCGCTGCGTGAGATGGCCGTTGAGGTGATTGTGCGAGATGCTGTGGTTGTCCAGTTGACGAAGAAGCTTGATGGCTATGTAAGATGGGAGGAGACTGAGGTAGCCGGCCAGGCTGCGTTGAAGGTTGCTGGAATGATGTTTGTGTATGGGGAGGTGAATGGGCTGGTGGTGGTGGTGGGGACGTATGAGTCTGAGAATGAGGGTGCGGCGGTGAATGGTGTATAGCTTGTGGAGGTCGTTGGGGGATCTTTGAAGGAGCCGCCACATTTGTGGTTTGAAAGGCAGGCGTTGTAAACATCGGTTTCCCGCTTTGGGGGCCACCACTGCTCGGTGGGCGGGCAGTGGTCTTGAGTTCTTTCGCTTTCGACGGAGGCCTGAAAGCGGGCTCGGAGAGAGTGCGATGAGATGCTGGAGCTGAAGGTTGTACAGGAGGGCTGTAGTAGGAAGCTCGTGCACTAGCAGGTTGCATTGGCATGGTTGGATGACGCGCTGGTTGGGCATGAGTTCCGCGCGATCCTGATGGCCCGTAGAACCCTCCCGACGACTCTTGATGAGAGGTCATAGGAAAGGTACCATGCCTATGATTTGTGTGTGGATGGTGTGTGACTGTAGTGGTATTATGCACGACAGGCGGAGAAGAAGGGGGAGTTGGTAAGCTGCCAAGCTTAATCCGAGGAGGAGCAGATCCTGCATTTTGACCAGTAGTACCACTAGCGTAGAGTTGCTGAGCGAAAGAAAGTGTCGATGGTCTTGGTCGGACCGAGTGATCTTGAGAGGGGCTTGTTGTTGGCGAGGGCTGTGCAGGAGGTGGTAGAGGCCTAATCATAGCAGACGGGCTACTTTGAACTACATGTGTAGGCTCTGGCATCCGAACACTCAATGAATTTGGAGGAGAGATCTGGTAATTTGACGGAGGAGGCGGCGGCGGCGGCGGTACTGGGAGGCTTCTGGGGACAGTACGATTGCTGGCAACAGTCTCAGGTCTAGGTGGGCTATGAACTTCATAGTTCTGGAAGTCATCAACATAATCTGGAGCTGGAGGTTCGGTTTCCGGAGGTTCATCCCAGGTAGCTGACTCTCCTGGAGGAACAAAAGACCTGAGATCTGGATTAGAGTCGAGGAAGGTAGTCATCAAGTCAGCAAGTTCACATACAAAGTGCCTGTTCTAGTAATTGGCAAGGATCAGCCAGGGAACAACACCAATTGTTGATGTACTCACGTGGAATCGAAATGCTGGGCCCCCTGCATTGACTCTGGACGCTTCCTCGACTCGAAGGACTGAGAGGCGGCCTCCCAGCTCATTAGAGGGGGACAAGGAAAGATATAATTTAATTACACCCCGTTGGCGACGCCATTTAGTTTTGTAGGAGACAGGTAGGGCTGATCTGTTCCTGTCAGCGGGTGCCTGTCGTTCAGGGATGACGATGTGCAAAGGTGCGGCAGTGCTACGCCGATTCGCTTCTCGGCCTTTAAACGTTCCTTCATCTTCAAAGTCGAGTGCGGCCAACTAGTCAGATCGAAATCCCTGAACCTGACAGCAGCATTCAATTTCTATCGACCCAAAAAAGAGAAGATTGTAGAGTTACCCATGAGAAAGGGGACATCATCTTGTTCCGACTTCAATGGAGAATTGCAAAGCGCTGGAGCATGGAAGTGTTTCCGTTTAAGCGCAAGGCAACGCCTGGTGCTCATGTCAATTAATTGATGCAAAAAGGTGTGGGTGATATACCTCTATCAGTCAGAGTACAAAGGTCCCGTCTAGCTATAATTACATGGTATGGTACAAGGAGTAATGAAGGGCATGTGTTACGAATGCGCTGCACTTCCTTTTGTTCCACAACTCTGCTCAAGGTCCTCCTCCTCCTTTCGTAATCTCGCCATCGTTGCGTCTAATAACCTCCGCCGCCTTTCCTCCCTCGATTCATCCAGTGCAGGCCCAGAAGATGATTGGCCGCCACCTCCTAAAATATAGGTCTGGGCTTCAGCCTCCAATTCCGAGCTGGGCTCATAAAAGTCTCCGTCCTGGGAGAGATAATGCGTTCCTTGCCGTTGCGCTGCTTCGAATGCAGCAACCTCACGGTTGAGTTTCGAATTCAGTTCCTTGAACTAGGCTTATGAGTTCCAGCCTGCCCTAAAAGGGTTACGAATGGACTTTACATTATTGCCATGGTCTCCCCAGACGTTGTGCGTTAATTCGTGACACAGCACTCTTCTAACGTCCGCGTATAACCGTAATCCATCATATCGGTCGGTCCGCAGGCGTAGCTTGATAGCTTGACCAGCATTCACATTCAGGCCAAGTAGCTCGGGATGCTCGTGTGGAGCTAGTTCTGTCAAGACACCAACGGAGAATTGATGCTTCTGCATAATATGCTTGATAGCAGGATCTTCGGACAATTTGCTTAAAAGTGATAGAGCACCGCCTGGATTGGGCAGGTGTGGTAGCGGAACAAGTTGGTGGAAACGATATTGAAAGGATGCGCTGCTGGTCGAGCCCGTGTTGCGAACCTGGTGGAAACGATCAGATTACATTCATACAACCTGGTGCAGTCAAGCTTACCTTGATAGGTGCTTTTGAAGCCCTCTCGCGCACAATCTTCTCCCGTTTCCTCTGTTCAATCTCCGCAGACTGCAACAACGAGAGATCTTGGGTCGTTGAGCCTAGCAGCTGAACTTTCATCCCATTCTTAAAGCCGGCTTCAGCCAATGAGGTATCCTCAGAGTTTCCAGGCTTCAGGGAGAGGAGGTTCTTTCCCTTGTGCAACAACTTCTGGAATGATGGTGGGACATTCGTGAGGTCCTCAAGCTGAGCCTGTAAAGCCGCTATCGTAGTCTCTGGAGTGCAAGAGATGAGATGCTGAGTGCCACGGCAGGAGGCGGTAATCGACAGTCGCTCATCGGTCAACATGGTGGAAGAGAGTAAAGGAACAGGACGGTCGCCGCAATCCAGGAGTCATCATCATTATGATTTGTGAGCAAACCGAGCGGGAGCAAGTGGTCGTTGGCAAGCCGAGCTTTGCTGACTCAGTCAAATAATTTCCAAATCAAGATAGAGATAAGATCGCCTAAAGCCAAATTCATTCCAGAGATTAGATAGCAGTGAAAGTACTATATCAAGCCCAAAACAATCCTTGAAATTTTATCATACAATAAATTATTACGCCATAATAGAGTATCGACCAAGAAGCATGTGCAAGAAATCAAGACAAGAGGATGAAGGAGAAAGATGTGCCTTCGTAAAAAATTATCAAGATGGTCCAGGCATACATGACCGTTTTGAAGGAAATGAAGATGCATATGCGTCTTCAGGGCCTTCGAAAGCCACTTGACTATTTCGTTTCGAGCCTGTGTTATGTGCCTGGTTTAAAACGGCCTGCGCTGAAGAATTCATGTTCGTTGGCAGGGTGCTCGAAGAGGGATTGTAATCTCCCGGAAAAACGGAGTATCCTCCGCTATTTGCAGCGACGCTATTTCTGAAATCACCCAGTCAGGCTCACATTCAACCGTTAATCAAAACAGCTCACTGCGCAGGGGGGTGGCAATATCGCGCCGCTGGCTGCAATCCCGGACAAGATTGCTGAGGGATCGGTTGTCGATCAACGGGGCTCGACAAAGCCGGAGGTGGGGCTGGAAACCGAGGCAGACCGAGCCTCATGAACAGTTGAGCACATTTCTCCTTCATCGTATTATGTTCCGCTTCCAGCTTCTGATGCTTTCCCTCCAGCTGTTTGTAAGAATCGGACAGTCGACCATGCGACTGACTCCATTCGTTCAGCAACGAGTGGTTTAGCCTCGCTTGTTCCCTCGCCTGTGCCTCCTGTCGTACAGCTTGTCCCGCCATGCTCTTCCAATGGTCTACTTGCTGTTGCAACTGTCTCTGCTGCATTTCGGATCTCTGCATGCTTGATTGGGCCACTGACAGCTGGGACTTGAGGGACTCCAATTCTTCGGATGGCTCCTCGTCGAAGTAAACCCGGCGTAAGCCCGGTAACACATATTCATGGTACCTTGGAGGCAGAAATGCAAGCTGTTGACGTATAAAGCACCTGCCATGCGCGAACACAGCAGCACAGCACTTACATCAGGTGCCACTAAATCACAGTGGTAAGTCCCAGCGGAGACCTTGCAGGACGAGTGGCTCACCGATGTTGAAATCCTTGCGACAAACAGGGCAATATGCCTTCGTTCCAGCCGGCTGTGCGTTAACGCAGTCGTAGATGCATTCCATACAGAATATGTGCCCTGCGAGACTCTCAGTTAATCCATGCTCAAGAAGCAATCACCGGGCTTTTGAGTGGCTTATGTTATGCGCTCACCACAAGGTATCGAAGCTGGATCCTTGAACGGGCAAAGGCAGATACTGCACTCTCCAGTCATGTCATCCACTGGAAAATGCCTCTTGGAAAAAGAAAACGACGGGTATGCAAGGCCAGGTCGCTTCAGAGGAGGACGGTGAGGTCAACGTTAGAGCGAGAAATCAAGCGACCCTGGCGCCTTTTACACGCGTGCTCCGGTGGGCTCGGCCAAGATGGGGTAGTTCACCAGCTTAGACGCCAGTACTTATATCATTCTGGACCTTGCGCCCGTGTGCCATCTACCAACAAAAAGTCAAAAGCTGGTAATTTGGTCACATGGATGCTGCCGAAGGATCGAATGTTCCTGAAGTTCTAGGACATGCCAGTGCACTGGCACAAGACCGTCAAATTCGAGATAAGATTAGATATGTAGGCTATGTATAATGGTACAGCGAGAGAAGATTGTGCCAGGATTTTGGCTCAAAAAGCACTTTCGAGGAGGGCACATCACCACCCTGGAAAGGGACGAGGACGAGTGTAATGAAAAGTTGTCGCTGCCGATCAGAAGCACCCTCAAGTTGGGGCTGAGATGTTTGGACAGTTGGTGACACGTTCCAGAGAAAAGCTGGGTAAAATCGGCAGGATACCTAACATATTCCACCTCGTCGCCACCAACCGTATGCCAATGACGCTGACCGGAACGACCTCACCCTTGCGGCCCTCTTCAGCACGATCGACTGCAGAGGAATTGGGCTCGAGGCGGCGCCACCGTGCCGCTCGTTGAAGCGACATTATTGCTTCCGTATATCTTCCATCAGATTTCCTCCTTGGCTTACACTAAAGCGGAGTCTGCCTGTTTGCCAGATAACTGGCATTTATGCGTACGTCTTGGTAATTACACTTGAGCGCAGTATGTCATTGTCATCCTCGGACAGTGCCGAGGACCGATAATCACCAAAGCCTTCCATTGCCATGAGTTGTGGAAGCTGTCTCTCATTGAAATGTCGAATAGTCATGCAAATCTTCATCATGGATCGCTGGGTTTGTTCCATATCTTTCTACCAAACGGAACAACTCGGAATCTTGAACAGTTGGGAGCTTCCTTGAAGCGGAATCCGGCCTTGCAGCAGTCTGAGCGGTCATCTTGCTATCGCCAAGATTCTTCTGTTGAAGGCCTGGTTATCATGTTCTCAAATACCTGCGAAGGTAACAGGCCAGCTCGAGAGCAAATGGCATATTCCGATCTATCCATAACAAATGAGAGAAAGGTGGCACACTCCGGCGCAGCTGCATCATGGCAAGAGTCGGCGATTCACACGAGATCATCAAGTGAGAGCATGGAAGGCAACTCAGACGGCAAACTCATCGCAGCTACACCCCTGGTTGAGGATTTGCCCGACGTACCGGATGCTACAAAAACGTAAGTTGCTAGGGAGGATAATGAAGAAATGCGTGAACAAATAGCCGAGGCAATAGTACAAGGACATGACCACTAGCACGGGATGGTCGTTACGAATGCAAGGGAGGAAGAACGACTCCCTGGTTTGAGAGATGGGCGGCATTGGTGGTATATTCGGGGAAATAATATGGGTTGATACATTGCAGTCTGATCAAGTTAAAACCAAAGGATATCCCATAGAGGACTTTGCCTTCAAGTTGTGAAGTCAAGCAGGAGCAGAAAGACGCGGTTTCTTGACAGTACGGGCATTTCCCCTCGTTATCTGTGCATCGGCAGTATCGCATGCATCACGAAGATGTTGGTGCACTTTTCTTCTTGCTGGCAAAGGCCGAACGACACGACGCCTTGGAGGCGTCTGATATGCTACTGGGTGGTTCGCTTGGTCGGCAAGCAGCCACGAGAGGTCATCGTCCTGTGACAAAATAGAGGCGGAGCGCCTGAGGCCGTTGCTTGGACCTTTGGATGTAGAGGGAGCTTGGGATCCAAGCTCTTGTACTCTTCAAAGGGCGATCAGTGAAAGCAGAGAAAAGCGCACGTTCAGTAGCCGACCTTCGCTGAGATTCCTGCATTTCCTTCTTGAGATCTTTGCATTCATTACGAAGGAATTCTACTTCATCCTCGTGCTGACTTCGTAAATCACGTTCCTCCTCGTAATCCCATCGAACCTCTTCCAGGCTCTCCCTTACTTCGTCGAGTTCGTCGATGGCGTTGGCTTCCCTTTCCGCATGAGCGGCTGCCTTGTCAATATATTTTTCGCATTGCTGTATGAGTGCTTCGTTCTCGTCCGCAAGTCGTTTGTTCTTTTTCTCTGCCTGTGCTAGTTTCTTGCGTAAATCAGATACGGCTTTAGTATCCACGTAGATGCGTCGAACTCCCGGTAAGACATATCTATGATACTTCTTGGGAAGATAGGTGAGCTAGGGAGGTTTTATTGAGACCCAGTCATCAAAGTTTAGAACTTTCGGCGTACATCGGGAGTAACTGGGAGAGAATCATATCAGCTTCCAATAGAATAGATACACACATCAATGACGGACCTATGCTAAATTCTTCCCTGCAGGTTGGGCAGGTCGAAGTATGGTGATCGCTCTCAGCGGCGTTGACGTGTTGAGAAAGACATTTCATGCAATAAACATGCCCTATAGAATTGGAGACCCTGGAATCATCGCCCGGTTGGCTCGGAGTTGAACATTGTGGGCTCACCACAAGGTATAGACACCGGTTTTTCTAATGTACTCAGGCATACTGAGCACTCCATCTTAATGGAAGGAGAAAGAAACCAAGAAACGGTCAACAACCCACCTTAAATGGTCGCGAGGGAGTGAAAGGAAGAACAAAAGAACGCGAGAAACGCGTTGTATTATTGACCCACGTGATCGCGACTTTCTGAGCCAAACAGAGCCTAACTATGATTGGCTAGTTGGCGGCAAGGTGCTTTGCGGCAACAACCATCAGCCTCTGTCATCGGGCTCGAGTTCAGGGGGCTCGAGAACACCGGGCCTGACTTATAAGTCTGTATCAAAGATTTTGCTGTCCTGCTCTGCGCTGACGCTCATCGACGCGTAATTCTTTTCGGATATTATATCCACGTTTTTCAAGCCCAACGCTCTTTTATTCATTTGAATGTCAATTCCCAGTCACGGCCCAAGTCTTTCTGTTTCAAACTCTTTTCCAGCCCGGGGTCCTTCACCTGCAAAACTTGGAAGGGACCGCTCATTTTCGCGGCCTTCGTCAAGAAACTCTGTACGCTCGACGTCTGGGCATAACGTTTCGTATTCTTTAGACGACCCAGGTGAGTAACCATTCTCTGCATCAAGCCAGATATCTGATGTGAGCTCAGTGGCTGTTAGAAACCACGTATCGACTCTGAAACACACAATCCGTCAACAACAAGCTCAGTTAAATAGCTTAGAGAGCATCCTTGCTCAAGGCCCTAGAGGAGTCCAGCATCCCGACGAAATGACATCACCCTCTTCCCCGCCATCTTCTTACACCGCTGGGCCGTCGAATCTAGCAAAAGTCAGGAAGAGAAGTAGTTATGAAGTTCTTCAAGGGATCGCCGGTCCTGAATCTAATCTGCCGCTGCCTGTAAAACGTGACGTGGGTGACGAGAACAGTATCCAAGAAGGCGTCCCTATGAATTTTGGCGTCAGTCCGGCTAGCCCTACTTTCAAGCGGACACCAAGTCCAACACGGACGCTCAGTCGTGAGTGTAAAACAAACTATCAGCTCTCATGATACTGACCCACGCCTTCTTCGTCGCAAGGAATACCAGTTGCATCTGTTGGTCAGTTGTTTTCCTTGATGCCATACTTTTGGTTCTCATGGTACTTTTGTCAGGCAACGCCCGTGCTCTTGCCGAAGAAGGCACAAATTCCCATAGAGGGACTACCAGTATATCCCAATCATTATCACCATCTGAGCCCGAAGCCTCTACCTCTTCAAATGACCTAAGACCCCCGCCGTCACCACGTCGAGTATCCCTCACCCCAGGCGGCACCACCAAAGTCCTTGCAGATTTACAGATTGGAGTAGTCAATGCCAGGACTGCGTTGGAGAATACAAAGGGACAGCTGAGGTTATCACAGCGAACCGTGGCCCAACTAACTAGGCAAACGGAGGATCTGAAAGAGGGGAGAGAAAGGCTCAGGCTGGAAAACGAAGGGTTGAACAATGTAGTCGCGAGGAAGGAACGACTACTACAAGAGGTCCGACCCACGGTTCTCCCTTAGCTCGCTTCAATATTGACGCTCCCATAGGTCTTAGAACGTGCCCGGAAAGCTGAAGCCGAGGTGCTGACTCTGAAATCACAACTCAAAACGGAGACATCGACTTCTAAAAAGTCTTTGCAAGATATGAAGACGGCACTCACCGAGTCTACGGCACTATCCCAGAAGTCTGAACGAGAGTACTTGACGCTTCGAGATAGCGTCAAGGACCTTGTACAAGGGTTCAAGTCGGACACGGACAGGCTAAGGGACGAAATGCGAAAGAGAGAAGAGAAGCTGAAGAAGGAAGCCGAGGAAGTGGGGAGAAAGTATCGATTATTACTGGAAGAAGTTAAGGCGAAAGAGAAGGCGAAGGAGGAGGTGAAGAAGTTGAGAGAAGAGGATAAGGCAAGGGAGGAAGAGGTTCAAAAGTACTGGTCAGAGTCAATCCAGAAGATGAAGGAGGAAGTAGAAACGAGCTCGAAGGAGAGCGAGGAGGCTGTCGCGGTTGCGAAGTAAGCATTCAACTCAGCCTTCACATAATGAACCCAGACTAACTTGAATGCTTCAGGGTCTTGGCCGAAGAGCTTGCTAGACTGAGAAGGTTAATGAGAGCTGCTGGCCAGCAATCACAGACCGCTCGAGACGAAGCTCTGTCATCGCCTTCATAGAGTCTGCCACAGTAAGTGGAGATCTGCCTCCCATCTCGAGTTCCTCCCGATATCTTACAACACCGTAATTCCGCCCTCGATGACCTCTCCTTGCACACACGTATATCCTCCTGCTAGCAGGCTTGGCCTTGCATCATATCCAGGATTTACTGTACATACCACGCATTTATCATCAGCGATATGTAGCATTCGTCCATTCATTCATTCCTTCTGTTTCTAGTTAAGTTATATACCCAGTCGCTCGTTTCTCCGTTCAATCTCTAGTGCGCCATTCCCGCTCGCTTGTCGAAGTCATCAATTCCTTGGTGTTACTCATCGTGAGTGTAGCCAAGGACTGAATCCTGAGTACCAGATGGGCATGAACGGCCTATCTCAAGAAGCCAACCTGATTCCGAGTGATGGGCTCCATCAATTCCCGTTCCAACTTGATACACACTCCGTTTTTGTCGAACTTTGGCACGATCTTTGCCTCTTCTTCCATCGAGTGCACCTCCAGTTTTCCTGAAAACAAAGATTCAGTACGGGTGCATTCCTGATCTTCAAATTCGCCTTCGGCCCGGCTCAAAAACATAACCGGAATCCCCGGTTCCCCACAGAGTGGTTGGTCATCGAAGGTTACGCAGCGCCGAGCACAATGCGCACAGACGCATGCGGACCAGTCCCTCATGATTTCCTTCGCTTCAGGGCATTCAACCGGCTTTCCCATCAAGCTAGTTAGCCGCCTATAAACTCAACGACTTGGGCCACTGTTTTCTTTCTTCCTACCACCCATCTCTCACCTGCTTGGGCCCTCCTTATTCCTCCTTTTTCTTGGGTGTACCACTTGTGACGACCAGCAAAAATGTCCGTGATTTCGACACCTATTACTGAGTACTTTGGGATCAAGCATCCCATTTTCCTGGCTGGGTGAGTTTGTTTTCGCTCGTTGTATTGAAGCCCACATTATTAACTATTCGCTGGGCAGAATGAATGTTGCAGCCGGTCCCGAGCTTGCTGCTGCTGTCTCGAACGCTGGCGGATTGGGCGTTATTGGTGGTGTCGGATACACACCAAAGATCCTCCGTCAGCAAATTCAAGACATTAAAAAGGATCTAAAGGACCCGAAGCTTCCTTTCGGTGTCGACTTGCTCCTTCCGCAGGTTGGTGGAAGTGCAAGAAAGACAAACGTGGGTTCTTTCCCGGCTGCTTCAAGTATCCTGGAATGTGATCTCTGACATGTGGGGTTTCAAATCTAGTACGATTACACCAAGGGCCAACTCGGTGAACTCATTGACGTTATCATTGAGGAGAAGGCAGCCCTGTTCGTCTGTGCCGTTGGCGTTCCACCTGTCGCTGTTGTCGAGAAGCTGCACAAAGCTGGCATTCCCGTCATGAACATGGTTGGCCACCCCAAGCATGTCAAGAAGGCATTGGATGTCGGCTGTGATCTCATCTGTGCCCAGGCTGGTGAAGGTGGTGGACACACCGGTGATATTCCTGCCAGCATCTTGATCCCTGCTTGTGTGGATATCTGCAAGGACTACAAGAGCCCTTTGACTGGGCAACCCGTCTACGTTATTGGTGCTGGTGCCGTTTACGACGGAAGGAGTTTGGCTGCTAACTTGATGTGGGGTGCTCAGGCTGTTTGTGAGTGCTCTCTGCATGCGAGATTTGAAATGAATATTGACGAATGATTGTCCTCAAGGGGTCGGCACACGTTTCGTTGCATCAGTCGAGGCTGGCGCACCCAAGAAGCATAAGGAGCTCGTCGTCACCGCTGGTTACGAAGATGCTGTAACCACCCTCATCTATACCGGCCGACCGCTCCGAGTACGCAAGACGCCTTACGTCGCTGAATGGTATGCTTTCATCCTTTTCGTCTCTCTTCGGAGGTTCTTACACATTCCCTTACAGGAATGAGAAGCGCCAGGCTGAGATCAAAGAGCTCACCGACAAGGGTATTCTTCCCCACATCCAAGAACTCGAGAAGCACCCCGAACGATCGATTGAGGGTCGTCCTTGGCTCATGGGTCGTGTCTCTGCTCTCATCAACGACATCCTTCCCGCAAAGGTTATCGTGGACAGGATGGTCGAAGAGGCTGCCGAGCAGCTAACGAAGGGTCACTCGATGTTAAAGGTTACTGGTGGAAAGTCAAAACTATAAGCCTGATGACATGTATCGTATTCGTACTAACATATCCCTCGTAATGTAAACATTATTCCTTTCTAAGCTGGAGCGTAGTATGGTATGATGACAACTAAAGGGTTTTTCGAAGTTCGTCCAAGCATTCTCTACAAGCCTTCAGCAGAATTAGGTTTGGCGTTCTGGTTTCAAGCTCCCGTTGGCATCCTTTGTTTCTGCTTCAGCGTCTGAAGGTACACATTAACTTTCTTCCAACTATTCTGCGAACTACAGCTGCTATTTCTCCCAAGGTTTCTCTTCGTAAATTACTAACCGAACGTTAAACTATTTCAATTTCCCCCTCTTCCAACATAATTTCCTCATAGCCGACAAAGGCCAATTGAGTAAAGGCCTCAATAACCGACGCATTTCTGAGTTGAAGACGTATGATGTTGTCGCGTCGGTTTCTTCATCTGCTGTTGGCTTTTTCGGAGAAGGATTGTAGTTGAGCCTCAAGGTGGATGAAAAAGGCATAGGAAGAAGATTCGTCGGCCAAGTCAATTAGTACAGATCTCATCTAGTCCCTTCCAACCTCCGGTTACTGGCTGGCAACCAACACGACAGCTTCAGGAATCAGCAGTCAAAACTTCCGGCAAATTTCCGATTTGAGGGGCCATAGTAGTTTATTCCAAGAGCGATATCGTTCGAGGGTTCTGTTTTACCTCTCGGGAAGGTACAATGATACCCCAGCCTCCTCCACAATTAATCGTGAAGCACAGCTCCGGTTGAGCCATTGTAACCTTCGTTTCTTTATACAAAATTCGTTATAAATCGCGACACGAAGCATTCTTGGCAAGAATACTTACGGTATGCTTAGATACAGCAGCGCTGGCCAGTCTGGCAGGGGTAGGAGTCGTCATACTTGACTTGACGATATCCGATGGGGCAATTAATCAGGATCGACTGGCAAATTAGCCCTTTGCTAGGGTCAGCCTGGTCGATGCAAGTGTAGAAAGCGGCGTTTACAACAGTGAGTGCAGAGAGAAAGGTAGCGATGGTGGGGAGGCGCTTCATGTCGATGGTTACCGTTGCTTTGTGAGGTGGTTTGAGTGTGGTTTGTTGGAAGGGCAGAAAGGAAACGTTCACCATTCATCAGAGCAAAACTCTATACAGATTGAGTTCGCTTTCTTCCCTTTATGGAACCAAATCCTTTAAGTTTCCCACCCTTTTACTACTAGCTAGAGACGTCAAAACTGGCATCTTCTAGAATTGGGGACGCCCCAAAGAGAACAACAATTACTGGGAATGTAATCGTCTTAACCCATCACCGTCTATATAGAAACTACTAGTGAAACGACCCAGGAAATAACCTCTGGGCACTTCACTTAGAAAGCATGCACAGATCTACTCTAATTATCCTCTTATAACTGATAGGCAACCAAAGGCAACCGATCCTTTTCAAATTTCAACGGTCAAACCCTCCAGCAAATTTCCGATTTAGCAGGGCTATGGTGCTTTTATAGATCCTTCCAACAGCGATGTCGCTCGAGACTCATGTGGTACTACTAAACGACGGCTCAACGCGAGAAGTTTGGGGGATTGACCCTCCTCTACAACATGGAGAGGGGCTCTGATCGAGCAATTGCAAGCTCTGTTTCTATGAAGTTGGTCATGAGTCGTGACTGGACGCTATCATCGTAATGAAATACATACCAGATCCTCAAACACAGCAGCGCTGGCCAGTTTGGCAAGGGTAAGAGTCATCATACTTGACTTGAGTATATCCGGTGGGACAGTTAATGAGAATTGACTGGCAAATTAGCCCTTTGTCGGAGTTAGCCTGGTCGACGCAGGTATAGAATGCGCCTCTGGCAATGGCGACTATAGAGAGAAGCGTCAAAGTCGTAGAGAGCGGCCTCATGTTGTCGATGTTGTCGCTCTGCTGGATGGTGAAAGGAAAACACAAGCTTGAACTTAAGTGTGAGAAGTCATCTATCCATAAATGCTGGTCTCTTCAATCATCTTCAGTCATCTTCGGATCGCTCTCATGGGTTGATTGCCAGATGACTGGCTTGGCAAAATCAGAGAAGCCTTGCTTTGTTCCAGAAATACATACAACAAACCGACTACATGGGCAGTAATCAGGCACTTTCAGCGCTGAAAGATCATGAGGCAGAGAATGATGCATCTCAATGACAGATCATCTGGGGGTGGAGCAGAGATGCTCGTGTGCTCCGAAAGGACGCCATCTCGAAGTCATCGGTTCACCTTTAAAATCGGAGGCTGGAGGGCAACCTTGCAAGTCAGGTTCGTCTCAGTGAGCGTGAAAGGCACTTGTAGGGTAGGATTTCCATCGTTATTGTCCCCCATCAACCAGGTTCTCACCGCCGTCAGGATCCTCATACCGTTCCTGACGGATCAATCTGAGGAGATGCATTGGAAGTTACCATCCAGTGACAAAGATCTGCTTGATCGTAGTCTGCTGTCAGCTGCGATTTTGCCGGATTGGAACCGCAACTTCACAGGCCACTATTTGTTAAAACCAATCTTCGGATAGCCTGGGATGATGATATGAGCTTTCTTTTCAACGCCCAAGAGCACTCGAGAGACTCATCGTAACCCTTATTCACTGCTAGGGATGTTGAAGTGTTTGAGGTAAGAGCCTTTGTTAAGAGGAGAAGACCACATCTTGACGATGTGTTCCAGGATTGCTACTGTTATCACCTTAGTTCTCCATGCGTCCCATATTGGCGCCTTCAAGTTGAGCTTTCCCGAGCTGAACAGCACCACTGGCGCCACGCCAATAACATGGGATCCTGAAGGATCTACATGCGCGGCCCTCACAATCCAGCACCGTTGTCTTCCCGACATGTATTCCACAACCAAAATCCTAGTCTCAGCTAAAACCAAGACGATGCACATCCCCGTCGACTGGTTGGTACGTCTGATCAAGAATGGAACATTCCACTGCCAGACAGTGGCGCAATGCGAGTGAGTGCATCCCCCTTTGTCGAAGAAACTTCCCTTTATATCATGCCACAGGGACAACTTCCCAAATGTTGCGACCCTGGCGTCTATCGATGTTTATCTTGGCTCTAACAGTAAGGGGCAGTAAGTAAACCAACACTGTCTTCACATGATTCAAGGCTTGCTTACACTTCGAGTGAAGGGCGACATTTGGCTCCATTGGTCCGAACGGTGAAACCGGCAGCTCCTCCTTTAGTAACGCTTTTTCGACGTCGGGGACCAGTACTAAGTCGAACTCCCCTACCAATCCCGCTCAGACAGATTCGGCAGGGCAAACCAAAGACACTGCTCCCGTAGGCGCAATAGTCGGGGGAGTGATAGGTGGGGTCGCAGCCTTGCTCATAGCAGGTTTCCTTCTGTTCTGTTGGAGGAGGAAGGCAAGACGAGCAGAATCGGAGAAGGAAAGGCTGCCCATTGAGTCGCCTGAACCACCGCCTCTGCCGACCCCGTTTTTGGAGCCAGCGCCTCCCACATCCCCTACATCCCCAAGCCACTCCTCGCCTCGGTCTGGTGAAAGGTATCTTGTCGATACCGAGAGCGTTTCTCCTAAGGCACGCATGAGGGCAGGTTTAGATTACATGCCCTCCGTGGAGGCTCCACCTAGCAGCGTCGGACCACCATCGACTTCCGGGAGGACAGAAAGTGCCAGTGGAGAGGACGAGGACACGAGGCGTCAGCTCCTGCATTTGAGCACCCGAGTCATGCAGCTTGAAGCAAGTAGGGGAGAGAACGAGACTGTCCCGCCGCCGAGGTACAGTATGGGTGCGTGAGAGTGGGAGGTCGGGAGAGTGCTAGTTGAACCAGATTGTTCTGATGAAGTCTCTTGATGAGTGTGTATACCCTTGTAATTCAGTACTTTCTAAACTCCTGCAATTTGTACGATCGAGTTTGTCTGGTTTAATAAACGCTGATTAGTTACTGTTCCTTGCCTTCGTCAGCATCGTCCATTACACATTGAAGCTCCAACATACCCGATCACGATAAGGTCAGGACTTGTTAAAGGCGAGCATAGTCCACGTTCCAGCCAGTCTTTGACCTTGCGCTTTCACGTACGTCTTGAAGATTGAAGATTGAGCCTTGATCGAAGCTGGGACAGTCCAATGGATATTCAATAACAGGGCACCCACAAGCCGAACAGTATGTATTCGTTTTTAAAACTAGACCTTGATATTTAACCATGGTATCTCTGTTCTAAGTTTTCAATAGACAGCGATTGTGACATGCTTACCTTGGAGTTCCGTGGGAAGTTGCATTAAACCCCAAAGGTTTCGCGATAAATGGGGGTTTCCTTTCGCTTGTTCACTTGGCTTTGTCCCCTATTTTACATTGTATTAAATGCTGCAAGGACGGTGGGGCTTTCTGACGTTGAAAGTAGTAAATAGAGTTCATGCGTCACCTTCCCTCGCTCTGATGGGCTTCTGTGGAGTTGCCGGCGGCAACACTCGCTTCCACCCATGTTCGAACGGACACCAACATTCACTAGAGATCAACAATTGCAAGGTGGGCTCATTTTACTCGAATTTCTGCGCACTCTAACTGAGCTATATGTGCCTCGAAGTAATGGCATGTTCCTTGTTCTATAGAATGGTGACGTCACGGGTTTGCGGTGGCACTGCAAGTGTAACTCGGGATTTCCATTTTCGCTTGGGTTGAGAACCAGCTCCACCTCCCAAAGGTTTCCCCACTGGATCATATCGTGATCCTTTCCACGGAATATATGGCGAGCGATGATCCTTGTTGAGACTGGCTCCATTCTTTGTTTTGTTCACCTTCGCGGTGAGCACCGACAACAACGACAACGACAATTCAGTCAGTAGTTCAACGCTGGTGGTTCAGTCTCGCACCCCATACTTCCTTCATTTCGATCGGGATCGACGTTTCAGATATCCAAGACCCGCCGGTTTTCTAAACATCGTAAGTTTGTCACCCTCTTACGCCTTGCGACGTCGTACTTGCCTTGTGTTGCTTCCCTTCTTTCATATATATCCCCCTTTCGTATCCATGGACCACAGCAAACCGTTCTAATACCCACTTCAACCATATATGGTTCTTTCAGAAAAATCTCCAACTCGACCCACTACACCAAAGCTAACGCGGAATAGGTCAGATCTTCCTCTTCCCGCTGTTCAACGAGAAGGTCCAGGTAGACCTTGGCGCCCTCTGTCTTCAACTTACTCTTTTCTCCACCTCGCATGGATTATGAATAACCTGGGTCTCGGCCAGTCGCGAGCAAAGCCGCCAAAGTCCCTACCTAAAACCGTCCCAGGTTACATACCTCCACGACCTTCGCCTGCTACCCCTCCATCACAGGTCTCTTCAAAATCTCCAGGCTCTCGCAACGAAGGTCCAGATGAGGTCAACGAAGTTGTAGTTGATAGGATTTGGTCCACTTCCGACTCGTCCGACTCCCTTGCATCTGAATCCTCATATTATCACGATGCGTTCGACGACCATTCCGACACCAACGTCCCCACATCCCCCAACTCTTCGCGCACATCCTCCACATCTTCCTTAACCAGAATCAACTCCTCGCCTTCTGTCGACTCAGACCGCCACAGCTCCACACTACATGCATGTTCGGGCTTATCGGACAAAGCTTGGCGGAACCTCTACCATTGTTCTCGTTCCCAGCTTGTCAGATTCTTCAGCGCACGCTTCGACGATGACGAAGTAGAAGCTGATTATTTGTGCGAAATATGGTCACGCAGCAAGGCCTCAGCAATATGGTCTTCTGTATTTTTCGGCTTGAGTTACGTTCTCATGATCACCTTCAACGATCCACCATTGTCAGACTTCGAAAGGATAATTCGTTATGTTGTAAGTGTGATGTTCAGGGTCCAGAACTTGTCATCTGACAGTGTCTTGTATTAGGTCGCACCTTCTTTGACACTCCCCTTGACTTTGTTTTGTATCTGGGACTTTCCAAGAGATTACAACATTTTCTACCAGGTCTATCTTACGGTCTCAGTGTGGACCTGGTGAGTCTCAACATAACTTTCACGTCCCAGGAAATGACGATAAGCTAGGCCTTTTTACAACCTTTGGTATACACACGCATGCGCCTGGAGTCCAGGGGCGGTACCACTTGCAGCGTGCAGGACCAAGACTTCTCTCACATCGGTCTAGTACGTACTCCAAAATTTTCGACGCATACATGAGATTAATTACTCTGATGCATGTAGCTGGTCCGTCCTACTGCCTACGGTAGCTCTCTTTGGCTGCAGATTGAAGCGATTCCCGAATCTGGTTGCTGCGTGCTTTTTCATCGCATGCTACACCGGCCTCGACCATTTGCCGCCTAGCGCAGGCCCAAATTACGCCAGAAGTACGTTCTATCTTTCTTTCATGTCCTAGGGTCCTCACATAATTGTGCCTTCTCTTCTAGACGCCCTCGAGTTCAGTCTCTATCAAGCTGTCGTCCTACATATCCACTATAGGCGAGAAAGTGTACGCATTTTTTACCCTGCACAGTATCCGCCTCTCATCTAAACCTGTTGTACAGACATATCGCCGAATGTATGCGCTCCACCTCAAGCTCGATTGGTTGTACAACCAGACACGCGAAGCCCAGGAGAACGAGCGTAGAGAAGCAGACTCCAAACGCCGCCTTACGTCTTACGTCTTCCACGAGGTCAGAGTCCCGCTGAACACGGCACTCTTGGCTGTTCAGAACATGGAAGCCACCGCAGTATTGAGCAAGGATCAAGCAGTGGAGTTCAATGCTCTCGAAGGGAGCCTGAGTATGATGTCGAAAGGTGAGTATACGCGCCAATTGCCTGGGTTGAATATAATTTTAACTTGAATTCGTCCAGTTCTCAATGATGTCTTGGACTTCAATCGGATGGATAGTGGCCGACTTGAATCTTCGTACCAACCATACGGCTTCCATAAAGTCATGCAGTCAATGTTTATCCCACTTCAGCTCGCAGCCAACGCACGGGGACTCGAATTTGGAGTTCACCTCGATACCAAAATTGACGACATTGCGCGAAGAGCAGAGCTCAAGTTCTTGGGCATGTCGAATGAAGCAATCCAGAGGCGGATGAAGGACGAACCAAGTGGTGAAAGATCAGGGAGCTGGGGAAAGGTTGTTGGAGATGAAACGAGGTTAAGGCAAATCGTGACAAATTTGGCTAGGTGAGTATATGAGTATATGAAGAATGTGGAATCTGTGATTGACATAATATCGCTACAGCAATGCTTGCAAGTTTACTCCAGCCGGCGGAAAATTGAATGTCTCGACGCATCTGGTACTACCTGATGAGTCCAATCTCATGGATGGATTTACGAACGAGGCATTAGAAACCATTGTCGTAAGGGTAGAAATTAGCGACACGGGTTATGGGATTCATCCAGACGATATGAAGAATGGAAAACTCTTTTGTGAGTGTTGGGAACATGCTACGAACTCGATGTTCGTTTCTAATCCTATACGGCAGCTGCGTTCAATCAGACCGAACAAGGTCGGCTTCAAGGAGGGAAAGGAACAGGGCTCGGCCTTGCTCTTGTCCGGCAAATTGTCAAACTCTCTGGTGGCAGGCTTGGAGTCCAGTCGAAGGTGAACAAAGGCTCTACATTCTGGGTCGAATTGCCTCTAGGTGTTGGCTCCAAGACAGCTGTTTCGGTTGTACCAACCTCTCCGGGAAATGGTCCTACCGCTACGACTATGCAGTTTTACGACGTCCTCGGCATGCCGCTTCAGTCGTCTTTACCTACCAGTCGTGGAAGCAACGCCCATTCTGAAGAGGGATACTTCGCTATCAAGCATTCGCCCAACCTCAGCCCGGTCGATAGGCTCACACCAAGAAAGCAGAGAAGCCCAGGGAGGTCCCCGGCAGCGCAAACCAAGGTGAATTCAGCTAGGCTTTGATATCCTTACGGTCGCTGATAAGCTCGCTTCTTCACAGATTCGTTGCTTATGAGGACGCCGCCCTACAGAAATAATGTTCGACCTCCGATATCGAAACGTAATACTATTTCTGTCCCTCCGGGTCACATCTCCCTAGCATACCGGCGAGGTCAAACCGTCGGAGGTGTCAGAGAAACGCTAGCTACTGTGCAAGGACCGCCGAAAGCTATCCCTGAGGGCAATCTCGTCGACTTTTCTTCCGAAACCACACAAAATGGGAATGGCAACGCAGCACCTGAAGGAGAAGATAAAGCGCCTCCGGTTTTCCAGGTGAAACCCATCCCCAGCCTCGCCATCCCTTCAGCAGTAGATCTTGCAGCTCCCAATATGTCAAGACCGCCCACTCTTGATCGACCTGAGGTCCTTGTAGTGGACGATGACCCTCTCACACGAACGCTCATGAAACGCATGTTGAAGCGCATGGGATGTGATGTGTTCACTGCAGAAAATGGCGGCGTCGCAATTAGGATGTTGACCGGATGTCCCGTATCCTCACAGCAACTTTCGAGCCCAGTCGAGTCCGTGTCGCCAGTCTTGGGGCCCGCTGAACATTCTGGCAAAGAGTTTACGATCGTCTTCATGGACAACCAGATGCCAGTCATGTCTGGGTTGGCCACCATCAAGAAGCTGAGGGAGGTAGGGAGGAAGGATTTCGTAGTTGGGGTGACGGGGAATGCGCTCCTCGCTGATCAAAATGAGTACCTCGAAGCTGGCGTTAATCAGTAAGACGTTCTTTCATTCAATTCAAGCACAATGTTAATGAGGCTACTTAGCGTATTGACGAAACCGGTTCTTGAAAGAAGTCTGCGGAGCATGCTAATGCTGGCAATCGAGAAGCGCCAGAAATGCAACCTCTGAATGTCGGATATTATACTTTTGGGCCAATCTATTTGGATGGGATATCGTTTGTATTTATTCACTCTTACCAAGGTTATTGTTTGCTACTATTTTAGTCTATTTCACTCTATTTCACTCGGGTTTTATTGCGCTTAGTCGTATCTTGCACATCCTGGTAGAATATGAATTGAGTTTGACTTCAATTCTTCTACGGGACGGCGTGTACAGCGGTCAAATAGATCCGCCGAGATGTATTCATGTCATATAATCATACGAACATAGCATGAAGGTAGTGTATGTAGGGAGCGAGTCATTTATTTCTGAAACCGCCGATTAGAATCAAGGATAAAATCGACCATAGAAGTCACTCACGAGGATGATACCATCGAACCTCTGCTTGAACCATGCCATGGTGTCCTCCTTCTTGACCCGATGGGCGAAACCAATGCGAGCCTTCTTCTGCTTCCTCCTTGCAACACGAGCACCTGGCCTGCCCATGACGACAAAGAAGTCCATACCGAAGATACCGATCGTGGGGTCGTAACGAGCACCCAAATCGATATGTTCTTGGATACCGAAACCGAAGTTACCAGTCTCAGAGAAGTTCTTGCGCCTCAACTCGTATTCCTTGACCTTGAGACCACGCTCAAGAATTTCCTCAGCCTTGGGTCCACGGATGGTAACATGGACGGCGATCTTTTCGTTACGACGGATACCGAAGGTACGGACGGTGTATCGTGCTTTTGAGGTGACGGGAGTCTGACCAGTAAGCTGTTCCAAGACCTTGGAGGCACGAGTGAGACGATCACCAGACTCGCCGACGGAGATGTCTACAAGCAGGTTGAGCAATCTGAGTGAATCAGAAGTGTCGGTACGCACTGATGACCAGCTTGTCGATGTGAAGGTCCTTCATGGGGTTGGAGGGGGCGGTCTTTTGGTCGGCCTAGCTACTCATGAGTTATTCGTCGCTGCCCAAGATATCTTGAACGTACCATTTTGTCTTGAGGATGTGAGTGCTTTGGTTGCCTGATCTCTCCAGGAAAGTTCGGCAGCGAAGTGCGGCTGAAACTCTATTTTGGGTACTGTATAGCTCGTGATGGTTGCCCAAAAGCTTGCCGGCCAAGCAGGAACAAATAAAATCATGGGCGCCAAAACTGTGCCTTTGCCGGCCGCTCCAAGCGCCCTTGGCTTGAACTCTGACACAGAAACAGGCGTTAACAGCGGTACATCCCCTGAGCGACGATTTTCATTCTCAAAGTGAGCTCTTCTGGCCGGTACTTCATTTGTCCGCGGTGAAATGATCGGTCAAAGTTCCTGATAAGATAACTCGAAACTTCACCAATCACGAGCGCTTAAACACTTTGAACTCCTAAATAGTCAGACTGGATGCAAAAAGCTGAAATGGTGCCTTGGCTTCCCAAAAAAAACTCAGCTTCAATAAATTAATGCGTAATCGTGGATATTGGCATAGCGACTTATCCCTGAATGGTTTACAATTCCATATATCCCTGGACGGACAGCCGCGTCGGTGGCAAAATACGACCGACGCCTCAGCAAGGCAGATTCGCTGACTCTAGCGCACACGCTCTGTATCAATTCCCCTGCTATCGTGCCATGCTCTTACCATCAGGCTTCCCAATTCAATCTATGGCGTTTAATAAGTGGGCCACGCATGCGGAGACCGAGGCTACTTCCACCATCGGTGAGAAATTGCATCACCTGTGGTCACCTATCAAACGCGGACGATATCAACCGCCGATGTCTTTACTCCATATCCAGCCTGAATCTATGACGATTAAAGGTAAGTAAGCTCTCTCGCCCTGTGATAGACCTCGCGTCCCTGCTGTATCTTGCCGGGCTTTCCTCGTCCGGTTAGGCCCTGCCCTCATCTCGTGTCCTCCGGAAGCTGGATGATCTCAACTTCCTCAACGAACATACGATTGTAGACTTGGAGAATAGAACATTGGAAAATTGCCGTGAGTGGCGTTCGTAAAAACGAATGACACACGCTTGAATGGATGATTTACAAGTAATTCCGCCTTGTGGGACCCAGGACTACAACGGTTAAATAAAACTGGGAAGGTAACAGGTCCAACTTGCTCCTCAAACTTCACCCTACATAAAATCTCACCAGTGAACAATACTCTCCTTGTCATGATACCTTGCGGCATCTGTAAACAGAATTCGGAGGAGCCAGTATCTCTTCCTTGTGGTGAGTTTCGACGTTTCCCGATCCATCGGGGTATTGGTTTACGAGGCCCCTTAGGCCACATCTTCTGCGAAGAATGCGTCTCTCGAGCAGTCGAAGCCGTCAGAGAATACTCGACGTTACATTTTTGCCCGGTTTGTCAATCAGCGTATTCTATCAGTAGGTTGCTTCTCCCGCTCGTCATTAGAATCATGCTCATCTACGACAGTTCCAACTGATCCTGCCACTGTGCCTGTCCATCTACGTCCTCATCTGATTCCTAGTGTGCGAAGGCTGAACCTTGGCCAGTCTCAAGAAGGACCAAGGACCTTGTCTGGGGCGACAGAGATGGCGGTTGAGAACGCCAGGCTCCACGCAGAGAACATGGCACTTCGAAGAAACTGCCAGATGTGGCGCAAGCGTGCTGAAGCTCATGGCTCGACGACGTTGCACCTGCTTCGCTTTGCGACGTTGGCTAGGGATGAGGCGGTTAAGACTAGACAGGAAAGAGATGAACTATACACTCACTACTGTCGGCTGAAGTCTAAAGTCGACCCAATCGAGTGCGTGTGTATGTTTTATTCAAGATTGAAGGTCTAACTGTTTGATTAGGCTCGACAGTCTGCCGCCGACGCCGTTACTCCCCATGCGACCACCGTTGACGCCACTCCCTCAGATACATCGATTGCTACCCACTAGTGAAGTTGCTCATCAATCCCCCCTCAGTTTGCGGCGCCGGTCATCTACCTGGATGCCGTCAATGAGTGGTCAAAGGTTGCTGAGACCCCCACCGCGTAGCAGATCTGCTGAATTCACTCCACCTCAAGTTCAGCCTTAACTGTAATTGTCTCTATCACTCATAACTGCTTTCCATCCTCGACTCGAATACTTTGGGCGCGAAGAACCGCAGGGATTGGTGGCTTCGTATACAACGTTATTTACCTGATTAACTGGATTTTAATATACCTACCATCACGACGGATCTCAGGTCTGCATGATACCACCCCAACTGATCTTTTCTCATGTTTCTAGGGAGAGCGAAGGGATTCATTTTCACCTGTACATTACAAATTCGTTCATTTTTTGGACAACTTGAATTAGATATATTCATTATTGTTGCAAGATAGTGTCTGCGGGAAACTGGACGAAATGTGGCCGACGATGGCCATGAAGCGACGTCCGGGTTCAGCCCACGAGGGCTTCAACGGCCAATATCGGGGGTACCTTCTCAGGTTCCGTTTTAACGCCTCAAGGTATCACCTACATGTATAGTTCGGCAGGTGGTCATATATGGCCAAAGGATAAAGGATAAATG
The DNA here is from genome assembly GCA_944990035.1 of Clitopilus passeckerianus. Taxonomy (NCBI): domain Eukaryota; kingdom Fungi; phylum Basidiomycota; class Agaricomycetes; order Agaricales; family Entolomataceae; genus Clitopilus; species Clitopilus passeckerianus. The sequence goes on along the minus strand of CALYLX010000116.1, from coordinate 379,910 downwards.
ATTCATATGCCTACCCGGCGGGGGCCGTGGCAGCTCTTAGCGTCAGTGCAATTCAATGGGCGTTCTTATGTGGCCTGTTTGCCACAATATACAAGTTGTCGATCTTCGCCGAAGTGGAGACACGTTTAGCTAAATTACGGCCGTTATCAAAGCTAATGAAGTAGGCTTGCTGCAACAGTGTAGTCAATCGAGTACAAAGCCGAAGATCGAGAGTTCCTGTAAGGAAGGAGGCGCTCGTAAAACAGGTTTCCCCAACTTCGTGGTTGATATTGACAGAATGTTACGCTTAGTCGACGCATGAGTCGAAGACTCACTATTTTCCGCTACGCGTCCAAAGTTTTCCGCGCTGTTGACGTCCATGCCAGGCGGTTAATAGCGAGCTGGTCAAAAGCCTGCTTTTCTCTCGATGGAGAAGTCATGGCTGCAAGCAAGCGGCTTCGGCTTGGCACGGCAAATGTGTCTTTTGATGGGACTTTACCACACCTCGATTGTGTCATGATCGACCAATTGCTTGGGCATTGTTTTCCACTTCAATAATCTCAGCCATACACCTTCAGACGAACATTGCTCTGAGATTGCAGAACCTCAGGATCCCCCAAGCCTGAGCTAAAAAATGACAGCTCTTCCTTTGCTTTAACTACGATGTCATTCGAGCCTGAACAACTGTCCCCGGAACCGTACAGAAAGTACACATGGATCAAGTCATCTTGAAATCCAGTCACAAGAATGAATTCTGCCCTGGACTACATCCAGGGTTCTCTGTGAAAAGGCGTGGCTGAATTGGTAACCGTGTGTATTCGCAGAGGAGTGAAGGTATCCATGATGCATCATGGTATGCTAAAAAAAGCTAACAGCGGGCCATGCCAGTGTCACATTGCTTTTGGACTCAAACTTGTTAGCTTTAAGCCTTCAATTTTTTATTTGAACGCTATTTGTCGATCTGGAACGTGTATTGGCCTGGTTCCTTTTGGGACCATTGCTGGACCTGCCAGGCACGTGTGGATTGAATCAACCCTGCGTCGCTCCTCGCCCTCGGACCATCAGCATCATGACAAGATTTTCTGTTTTTCTCCCTCCTTCAGACAGCATGTCAGGGCTTGATAAGATTCGTTGCTCCTTCGGGTGAGGGCTGAGGCCCTTCTATTTGAACTGGCTCTCGCGACACTTAGCTTCAACCATCTTCGACCCGGAATATGTCTTCGTCGACTCCAGTTGAGAAGGCTCCCCAATCCGACATGGAGAAGGCTTCAATCAGGAGCTCCGACTCGAGCACGAGAGGCGCAGAGCTCATTGGAACAGATGTCGAGCAACGACTTCTACGAAAGCTGGATTTTACGTTGGTACCCTTGTCTGCGCTGATTTGTAAGTTATACATCACTACTTGTGCGTCTATCGAGATACTTATCGCCTGCGACCAGTCGGCATAAACTTTGTTGATAGGTTCGTCAGACGGATTCATGTTTTGCTGTTCAATTCTTGAATGTCACTATCCAAACAGGGTCGCAATTGGTATGGGTGAAGTTGTGCTATTTCAGGCGTCAGGACTAACGAAAATTTGGTGAACATCAGGAAATGCGAAAATTGCCGGTATGTTGACGGCACGATGAGAGTCAGCCTGAGAGACTCACTACCTTGAAAACACAGGGTTGGAGAAGGATCTGAACATGCACGGTTATGACTACAACATCGTTCTCACCATATTCTACATTTTCGTCAGTTCACTTCCCTCATCATACACCGAAGACACTTTAACTCATCCCACCTCTCAGTTTATTTTTGTCGAAGTTCCTAGCAACCTACTCCTCAAACGCTATGGATCCGGCTTCCTCGCCTTTACGATATTCATCTTCGGCCTTGCAACCTTGTGTACTGCTTTCGTCAAGAATTACTCGCAGCTCATCGCCACACGTGTTTTCCTTGCGCTTGCTGAGGGTGGTACTCTGGTATGGGGACCGGTTCCATGATCCCCATGCATCACTGACGTACGAACAGCCAGGCTTGACCTATATCATGTCCCGTGTAAGCGGATCGTGTTCAATGTTTTCCGAAAAGGTCTTCTAACTTGGCGTCAATAGTATTATCGTCGCTCTGAGCTTGTCCTGAGGGTTGGACTCTTCTTCGGTATTGCCCCCAACATCTCTGGTGCATGTACGTATCCATTATCTTATCTTCGTTCTCACGCCCTTATTCTCTCATAGTTGCCGGCCTGCTTTGCTCCGGTATTCTTGCGGCTGATGACATTGGAAGTGTTCGATCGTGGAGGAAAATCTTCTTGGTTGAGGGTGGGTTGTTCTCGTATCTGTGTCCATCGAACCTGACGATCCCAATTGGTGGACGATAGGCATCATAACTATGGGATTGAGCATCCTGTTCTATTTCATAATTCCGGGCGATATCAAGACTACGCGTCTGCTCAACGAGGAAGAGCGTGCCCTCGCCATCGCTCGTATGGACGCAGATCAGATCGTTAAGACTCATGGTGAAAAGGAGCGGACCACGTTCCAACTCGTGCGCCAAGCATTCAGCTTTAATGTAAGCTTCGCGTCACCGTGACCCATCTCGAGTTGGGCAATCAACTCAATCAACTTATAGACGATTCTGTGCTCCTTCGCCTATTTGTTCATCAATGTGTCCTTCCAAGGTCTTGCCATCTTCTTACCAACGGTTGTTTCCATCGTAAGTGCTAAGTTTTCAACTTGACGAGAGCGATATACTGACAACGTCACGCAGTCGGGAAGTACAGTGTGTTAGGTGTTTGACTGGACAGAATGCCCTCTAACTCTCTGCTGTAGCTACAGTGCAATCTCAACTCAAAACGGTCCCACCGTACTGTGCAGGTGTCGGCTGGGTTATGATCGTCACCTACATCGGCTACAAACTGAAGAAGCGGTTTATACCAATTCTCTTGTCCATGCCTCTCGTTGTGATTGGATATGCCATCTCAATCGCCACTAAAGACCCTCATGCTAGGTAACAGTTTTACGATCCGTCAACATCGCTTATACCTGACACTTGTACACCACAGATACGCCGCTTGTTTCCTCTTCATCATAGGACTGACTCCCAGTGCACCCCACTTCTTGGCGTGGGGCACTGACAATGCCGCCCCCGACACGGTTCGTGCCGTTACGAGCGCTCTCATTCCTGGTAAGTCTCGCCAACTGAGTGGATAAGTGCTGGAGCTAATTGTGTTCCAGGTATTGGCACGGTCGGAGCTGTCATTGCGTGAGTATCCTTTCCCTCCGTCCTGCAACGAGTGGCGCTAACACAGCATCCAGGGTTTGGACCTATCTGCCTACGGATGCACCAGACTTCCACAAAGGTAACACCATCAACCTCGTAACGAGCTCGATCACGGTCTGCCTCGCCGTAATCGGTGCAGTCTATTGCACATGGGAAAACACGCAGAGAAATCGTGGCAAAAGAAACGGTCGTCTAGAGGGAATAACACGAGAGGAGGTTGAACAGCTGGGACATAGACATCCTGAATTTAGATATCAGCTGTAGATTTATGTCTGAGTGAGTTTTATTCCGAAGCCACCGGCGTTATTTGGAGAAGGCTGATTTGATTTACAGTTATTGATGTTTTCTTGTACTTATGGGGTTTTGATCAATGCAATTGAATCGCTACACGAGTTCGTTTGAATGTCCATAGCTTCTCCAACGCTCCCATGACATGCTCCTCAGCTCTTGACCTTCCTTTCATTTCCAGAAGAGAATGAACTTCTTTTCCGCATGCGGCCTGAACAGCCGCCTAGCCTATTTAACCAGCATATCAATTCCGACCTTCTGCACCCTCCTTCGTCGTCGTCAGGATCATGTCAAGACCATCGAGTGTTGTTCCGTCCGCGGAAGAGAAGTCTGCAGGTAATGAAGAAAATAGCCACCTGTCAGAGATTGACCCAAATGCAGAAAGGCGCCTTGTAAGGAAGCTTGATTTCACAATCCTTCCGCTTTTCACACTTGCTTGTGAGTGCTGAGATTTCCATTGCCTCTTCCCATTGCCTTTGCTCAGTATACTTCGTAAGACTGTACAAACTTTATTGATAGGTGCGTTCGCTGCGTAAGATAATACGGGGATCTAAGTCAACGTGAATGGTCCTCAGAACCGCAATAGGCGAGTTCGATTCGACTCCGTCACGAACGAGGCTCATTCTGTTGACAGGGAACGCAAAGATTGCAGGCAAACTAAATTCACAATGCCAGTCACGACTGAAACTGATACAGTTTTGCAGGTCTTGAGAAAGATCTTGGCATGTCGGGCTTCGACTACAATATCGCTCTCACTGTGTTCTATCTCTTCGTATGTGACGCATTTTCTCTTCGATTGTGACTACATCTACACTGACCGTACAGTACATAGCGGTCGATATCCCTTCCAACCTGGCACTGAAACACTTCGGCTCGAGATGGATGGCGGGTTTGATCACGAGTTTTGGCGCAGTTACTATTGGAACAGCTTTCGTCAAATCGTTCTCGGGCCTTCTAGTCACTCGTGTTTTCCTAGGGCTAGCAGAGGGAGGAACGTTGAGCGGGTTGACTTATCTACTGACTAGGGTGAGTCACAGAGTAGAATGGGGTCATCAAGAGCGGTATTCAACTCTATGCAGTATTATCGCCGTAAGGAGCTTGTGTTAAGAATCGGTATCTTCTTCGGAGTATCCCCCGCTTTAGCTGGCGCATGTAAGTCCTATACTTTTCTCGACTTTTCAAACAGCTAACTGTGTATGTATTCAGTTGGTGGCTTACTGGCATCAGGTCTCCTGTCGCTCTCTGATATCGGCAGTGTCCACAGTTGGCGGAAAGTGTGTCCCGGTTTCGTCGTCTGGTATGGGGACACCCACTCATCCAGACTGATCCTACTAGATATTTCTCGTTGAGGGCATAATCACAACGGGTTTCGGACTGCTTTGCTTCCTCATATTTCCGGCGGACATCCAACACACTCGATTGTTGAACGAGTCAGAACGTGCACTCGCCGCTACCAGGCTGAAGGCTGATCGACCCGAGGTCTCGAAGAAGACAAGTACGGAGAGGACAAATCTACATTTGGTGAAGAGAGCCTTCCTCAATATCCATGTAAGGGTCGTTTGATCGATATCTGAACTGGAGCCATACTGACAATATGAACGACGATCTTCAATAGACCTTAATCTGCACATTATGCTACGTTATGGTTAACATCTCGTTTCAAGGGCTGAGCCTCTTCTTGCCCACGGTGGTTGCTGGACGTGAGTACGCTCTCCGTTAGGTATTCTCAATCTAACAAAACCTCCAGTTGGGCATTACAGTTCGTCTGAAAGGCTGCCACCCACGTTTGGATGCTGTTCTCACATCTCTGCTGTACAGCGGTCGTACAATCCCAGTTGCGCACTGTCCCTCCATACGTCGTGGGTGGTGTCTGGGCTGTCGTCGGTTCATATATAAGCCATCGAAGAAGACACAAAGGATTTATCCTAGCATTCTCCACCGCAATGATGGTGGTTGGCTATGGGATTGCAGTTGGCGCCAAAGAGCCTCATGCAAGGTAAAGCAAACGCTGAATGGAGATGTGATAAAGCAACTTGTGATATCCTTTGAATAGATATGCAGCCTGTTTTTTGTCCGTGACTGGCGCATCTCTAACTGGACCAATGGTAAGTGTGGACGTTGTAGGGCGGATCCACAACTCGCTTCTGACTTCCAACGTAGTACTTGGCTTGGGGCACAGACAATTCTGCTCCAGATACGATCCGAGCAGTGACAACAGCAATAATTCCAGGTAGGCAAAATTTGTTTGTTAGACGGACCAGTCCGCAGTGTTAACTGTCGTGACTACAGGAATAGGCGCCTTTGGCTCTGTCATTGCGTGAGTCTGACACTGTTTCCGGTTTCCGCATCTCGCTCAGGTTGAGCATTTTGGTCTCAGCGTTTGGACCTACCTACCTAAAGACGCACCAGATTACCACAAGGGCAACTCGCTGAATCTAGCAACAAGCTCTGCAGCATGCTTGCTCTCCTTTACAGCACATTTCTACCTACGCTGGGAGAACTCCAGGCGAGAACTTGGTGCGAGAGACCATCGGTTGCAGGGAAGGTCAGAGAAGGAGATTGAAGAGCTTGGATATTTGCATCCGAACTTCAGATATCTCACCTGAACTCATAGAACGGCTGAAAGGGCTTTCTAGCTTTATTATGTAAAAAGCTGCGTAGCTATTTGATTTGGACAAGAAATCAAATAGCTCGGAGGGAAAACCATTGCCAGCAAGTTACGCGAAACGGTATCTGGTTCACGAATTCCCGTAAACCTCGCAAGACGCGTTCGTGGCGGTGTACATCCGAAAGGGGTAAATAAAGGCGGAGGCGCTCATTAGTCATTGTCCTGTGTTGGACTTCGTTGTTGTTGACTTTGGCCAGTTCAACTTGAACCAATTTCGTGACTACCTTTACACTTCCACAACGTTTTGCTATCCAGAAGATCGTTACGATTTACACAATGTCTGCAAAAACGCAAAAATCCTCGACACTCAAACAGGGCACATTGTCCTTTGCATCGTCAAAACGAACGGCCTCAGCAAAAGCGGCAACCCATAAACCCAATGAAGTTGTAAAGCCTGTAGAAGTGAAAATCCCTCCTTCAAAGGTCATTGAGAAGGATATACCCGAAGATTCTGAGTCGGACTCGACCTCCAGTGCCTCCTCTGAAGAATTGCAAGTAGCTCCTATCCCCAAGCCTGCCAAGGTAGAAGCAACCCAATTTCCTTTGTGAGATTCTCAATTGACTGAGGAGAGTGTCTATAGAAGGCAGTAGTGACTCCCAAAGTCGAAGAGCCTAAACCACAGAACAAAGCGCCTGAGCAGCCACGCGAAGAACTGGACATTAACGATAAAAGATGGCGTAAGCAACATGCAGCTACTCGAGAGAAAATGGGTCATTTGCATCCGAGTAAGACATTCTTCCATCTTGCATTGGGTCAAAATGTTGACCGTTGGAAACAGTCCATGCAGAGGGGCAGAATAAGGTTCATGAGATACTTCGCGTCTTTGACATGTGAGGCAGCCGTCAGGGAATCATGTAACTCACTAATACATCCTTCAGGTCGTACGAGTACGGACCGTGTATTGGCATGTCACGACTTGAACGATGGCAGAGGGCCAAAGCTCTCGGCCTTAACCCTCCGGAAGAGGTGCGTTATTGTCCTCTTGAGCCGGACATTCCCATTGCTGATGCGATTGTGCAGGTCCGCGAGATTCTTGAGACCAAGCAGGGTACGGAACAGACGGAATACTCTGAGTCTGTCCTCTATACCGAAGTCTGATCCTTTCGTATTTGATCCGTGAGTTAGTTCATAGCTCTCAAGAAGGCCTATCCTGATATTCCTCTATCATCAGATCTCTATGTAATTTATGTGCCGCCCGTTCATATTTTTGTTGCCCGGTGGAATGTCGTCTTGTTATCTGTAATTATTGTTGTCATTAATACTGATAAATCATAGTCATCATTCATTTTCTTGATTCCTCGTGCTGGACAAATTCACAGGGCTCCCGCCCCAATTTAATGGCGGGCGAAGCACGCGTTTGCGAGGCAATATCAATATCCGATTCAACGTGGTGGACCACTTGCCTAGAAAGGGTAATCCATTAAGAGCACACATCTAACCCCATGCTCGTAATTCATGGCACACAAAACTACCTTTTAGTTGTCTCCGGTTCTCATGGGATCCCAGGCCAACGTGATTTCTTACCTTATGGAGGGTCGACCTCCCTCAGATGCCACTCTAGCTCGTCATCATGTATAGCCCGAACGACGCCAGATTTTAAATCTTGCTGACTCCTACCCCTAGGGTGTAGCCGCTAGACCTGCTTTAGGCAAGGATGCCAACCTCGATATTGGGTATAAGAGGGATGGGGAACTCGTATTCTCGGTACGACAGTCTCGCTTCTCTCTAAGCACTAGCTTGTACTCAAAGATGCCTGTTAGTATCGCGAAATCCACTGATGTCGACGTTCTTATTATCGGTGCCGGCCCAGCTGGGCTTATGGCATGCAATGCTTTAATCAGAGCTGGTGTCTCCGTTATGATTGTTGACAAACGGTAAGGTTGTTTCTGTGTTGCGAGAATTGATACTGACCATGTGAAATTGTAGACCAGTCAAAGTCGCAGCAGGTCAAGCTGACGGGATTCAGCCTAGAACAATTGAAGTCCTTCAAAGCTACGGACTAGGCCAAAGATTGTTAAAGGAGGCAAATCAATTGCATACAGCCGTAAGTAAAATCTGGTTCTTGTTGGCTTATGTTACTCGCTCATCACGACGTTCGGGAATAGGCCTTCTATAATCCAAATCCGGAGACAGGAGAGATTGAGGTACGTGGCCTTGAGATCAAACACAAGCAACCTGCTGAATATAGGTCATTTCGTCAGCTCACAGACAGGGCCCCCGATGTTACTGACCAATGGACAAACTATCCCTTCGAGGTAACCAATTGGTTTTCTTGTGAATGTGTCCTCCATGATTCAAGCCACCTCCGTAGTGCACGTTACATCAAGGTGCTATAGAGTCCATCTTCTTGGATTCTATGCGCTCTTTCGCGGTCGAAGTCAGGAGACAAATGGTTCCCGTATCCATACATATAGGTGAAGAGGTAGCAAGTCACGCACCGGCTTCCTATCCAGTCCGGGTCTGTGTTATATCCTGCTTTATTCTTGTTCCCTGCGGCTAATGGCCTTCTAGGTTGTCCTCCAGAGAGAAGGGACCACGGAAACAGAAACTGTTCACGCCAAATATGTGGTTGGAGCGGATGGTGAATGAAATCAAACATCCTCCCCAGCGGTTATTAATAAGTGTGTTATCAGGCGCACATTCATGGGTTCGAAAATATTTTGATATCGAGATGCAAGGCGAAAACACAGACTACGTTTGGGGCGTAATTGACCTTGTCCCGGATACCGACTTTCCTGATGTCCGGAATAAAACGTTGATTCATTCAACGAATGGCGCATGCATGATCATTCCGAGAGAAGGCGACAAGATTCGGCTGTATATCCAGCTTGGTTCTACTGATGTAGTTGATGATGGGAACGGAAGAGTGGATAGGAACCATATGACGCCAGAGAAGCTGCTTAACGTGAGTATCATCCCGGTCAGTGTGTTCGAGGCAAGGGTTCACCAGATTGTCGGATAGGTTGCAAGGAAGTCGATGAAACCTTTTTACTTCAATCAGCCTAAGGAGTTTGAATGGTGGACGATCTACCGAAGTGAGCAAGATTTTTTTGTGAAAAGATACTCCCTCTTAATGGATAATTTTCATGTAGTTGGCCAGCGGGTCGCCTCGAGGTTTTCCGTGAAAAATCGTGTTTTCATTGTCGGCGATGCATGCCATACACATTCACCAAAGGCTGGTAAGCAATCAACCCATGATTTAGCTTGTCAGACCTTTCACGGCTTATAGGACAAGGGATGAACGCAAGCATGAACGATTCACATAATCTTGGTCAGTGATTAGCTCTGGCCGTTTTGCTTCGTGAACCAACACATTCTTCTAGCTTGGAAATTGGCATATGTTCTTAGAGGATGGGCGAACCCCAATCTGCTGGACTCTGTAAGTGTTCATACATGTTCATGGATCACTCTACTAACTACCAGGCAGTACGAGATCGAGAGACGAGCATTTGCACAGGAGCTCATAAACTTTGATAAAACCTTCTCCAAACTTTTCTCCGACAGGCCCAGAAGTCGGGAGCAAGAGCACGGAGTCTCGCATGGTGAATTCATCAGGTGCCGGAATATCTCTCCGACCAGTCATCAACGTTGCTCAACAAATCCGTTCTAGTGCTTTCAAGAAATCTGGTGGCTTTACCAGTGGCATCGGCATACGCTATCTCAATTCTCCATTGACCGGCAGCACCTACACTTCATTTGCAAAGAACCTTTCAATCGGGACTCGTATCCCTCCTCAGCCCATACAACGAGTTGTGGACTCCCGGCCAATTAACCTGCATGATTTGCTTCCCTCAGACACGCGATTCAAGCTGTTTGTCTTCATGGGAGATACAGGGGATTCGGAGCTACGTCAAAGGCTTATGACGGTTTCCCAAGATTTGGAAGGCTGCCTCGTGAAGCATTCGCCGAGCAGTAATGCGTCCGAGGTGTACACCATCTATTCTATCTCTGCTTCCGTCAACGCAATTGATCATGTGAATGAACTCCCAACCTTTCTCAGGTCTCATTGGTCGAAGTAGGTGACCTCACGTTTACCACATTACACGTACTGACAAGTTTGCCAGAGTCTACGTTTCTTCTCAAGAACAAATACGGAATGGCCTCGACGCGTATTCGAAATTCGGTGTTGACCCTAAAGAGGGTGCCATAGTCGTAGTTCGGCCTGATGGGTACATTGGACTGGTGACTCCCCTTGAAAATGTAGCCGTCATCAGTAATTACTTCTCCTCTTTCATAAGGACCACCTAGGACCGTGGTACGTCGCCCTCTGGGGTCATTTCAGCCCACTTCGGGAAGGTTTGAGGTATTACAGATGCCCTTCTCTTATCTAACTGGCGTAGAACATTCAGGATAGGCAGTTATATCGTGCAATACAAATGGACATATAAAGTTGAATGAATACAAGAATTTCCAAGAACGAAGTGCAACACATGTAAACCGAATGGAATTGAAGAACTAGCATAGTCCATTTTCATCTGGTTGGTCTCTCGGGATCTCTGGGGGCTCGACGTGGCCCTTTCCTTGGGGAGGGAATCGTAGAAGGTGCCACTTTAAAGTGAAGCGCCGCAGGTCTGGAACCAAGAGTAGATCGAGCTCGGCTTGCAACCGTAGGCCTAGCAGGAGAGGCAGGCTTTGCAGTGAATACCCGTGGTCTTACTGTATTCTCCTTCTCTCGTGCGGCAACTGGTTTGGATCGAGACTGTGTCCCCGACGAAACAGACTTCGTTTGTCGTTTTGTCACTTTTTCAGTGGGTGCCGATCGACCGAATAGGTTCGCCTCTATCCTCTTTGCTTGCAACCCGTCATCTTCCTCGATGCCAAGTTCTGCCTCCTCCAATGCAGCGTGCACTGGCAACTCAGCAGGCAGGCCGTCCAAGAATATGGCAGCTTCTTCCTCCGATATGTTCCCCAGGCTCACTTCCCTCCGCAATGCCTGTAGAGCTTCAGGACTATTTGGCGAATTCCCGAGCATCAAAATCCGGCTGAGAGGACTGGGTTTGGCAGGGGAATATGCATGTATCATCCTTTGTGCTAGAGGTTTAGCCATTGGGAAGGGGCGTTTGACAGGCTCTGGTGTCCCTGGAGGACCAACGGGATTGGAATCGTCTTCCTCAGGTTCCTCAGGCGTTGTCAAAGGTAAAGGTGGTGCGATGATTTGAGGCGCTTCTTCCTCTGAGAAATCCACGGGCGGAAGGGTATCGAGTAGTGCGGGTTGAGATGGTAGGGAGGTGTGCGGTGTTGGAGGGGGTAGCACAAAAGTGCTTGCTAGAAGTGGTACAGAGGGCCGACGTTTAAGCTTGTGGCTCGGTTCAGGGATGACTTCTGTTTCGAAAGGAGGTATAACATCATCTGCCTTCCTGGAGGATGTCAGCTTACTCCTCCGCGAGGTCTTGGAGCTGGTCTTGGCTGTCCTTCGGGGGAGGATGAGGATGCAGTTGGTTCAAGCTTTTCGGGAGTTGGATCGGGTGAGGGCTTTGAGAGCATTTGTTCGACTTTCCATGCTTTCCTCTCATCCTCTAACCTGATTCGGTCGCTCTGGAATCATAATTCACAGTAAGCCAATCTGCATGCTTCCGTAGATACCTCGAATGTACCTCTATGTCTGCTCTCGCTCGTTCCAGCTCCTCCTTCAAGGCCGCAAGCTCTTCATTCTGGTGCTCCAATTGTTTCTGGGTTCGGTCCAGCTGAATCCTTTCAGCTTCCAGATATGCATCAGAGCGAGCTTGGGACTCTTCTGTCTTCTGTCGTTCGTCGGCATTCTCATTTCGAAGGGCTCTGATTTCTGCGGCTTGAGAGGCATTGACCTCTTTCAATAGGTCTAACGAATGTCATTCAGTCCGGCATCATTGCCCTTGAATTTATATAAAGGCCCACCAAGTTCTTTGTTCAGTGATTGAATAGCTTTCTGTAGATTTGAAGTATCGGCGTCCTTGTTCTGAGAGATGGTCTTCTTCAGGGCCGAAGGATCTTCGCCACTGCTTTCAAGATACTTGAACAATCCTGTCCTGAATTCAGATCCAAGCGAGGAGATCTTGGTTTCGGCAAAGTCATGTGGATGTATGGGAAATAAGGTAGAGAGTGTGAGATAAGAGGGCTAATTGTAATGCATTAGTAAAGTGGCAAGCAACCCACGATTGCAGTGCACATACCTCGGCGCTTGTGGAGGTCGATAAACTTTTGAACCGATGAGAGGCAGTAATGAGTTCATTTGCTGCCGCCAGAACAAGCTTCCTCAAGTAGATGTTTTCTTCGATAAGCTGTTTCCGCGAACTCTCCGCTTCTTCCAGTGCAATATCGAGGAAGCCCTGTCCTTGACCAACGACCTCTTGACCAGTCGAAATGCTGACATTGGCACACCGCATGCCACTGGGAACTCCCATAAGCTTTGCCTGGGTATCAGCGAGCTTTGTCCATTTCTCGGATATTCGCTCCAACTCTTTCTCCTTCTTTCGAAGTTCACTTTGATGGGTAGCGCGGATTCCCTGCATCAGGTTTCTCGTGCGTGATAGCTCCAGAGAGGTTTGCTTGTGTGCATGTTCGGCGGATTGTTGGGCTCGAGTAGCTGCCCTGCAAATATTGTTACAACGACGATAGGGCATGATTTAGAATTTACACTGTACTGCATCTTGGTTTTGTGAATATTCATCTCACGTTCTGCCCTTGAAGCAACTTCTTGTGCAGTTTGATGCATGCCTGAAATGCGCTGGTAGTCATATGTGAGAGTGCGCAACTTCGTATTCATGTCTTCGCTTCTGGACATATCATCCTAAAGGAATGTATATCGTTAGTGCAAGCGATTGCACAAGATCGTGGCTGGAAACACACCATACGTTGACTTAGCATCCCAAGGAGACACTTGACTACCCGATCTGAGGACGCATTTGAGAGGCCATCGAGCTCAATTCCGGGGCTTTTGCAAAAGCCATGAGCCACAAGCTGGGAATTGACATATTCCAAGCCTTCAAAGGGGTCTTTGATTTCAGATTCATCCATTTCAGCGGTGGGAGGTGCCATAGATATTTCTCAGCATCGTTAGACCATTTGACTTGTTTCTTTGGGCCGTCCATGGTGTCGAGCTCGTCGAGTTGAACAGCGACCAAGTGCCAAGCGGACTACCGAGGCGCGTCTGGCCACGTGCTCGCGTAAAGAGTTGCCAAAAAGGGAAGGCGCAGCATAACAAACGTCTACAATGCTTGATTACGTTATCAACTCCCTCCCGCATAGCTGATCATTGCCTCGCACAGCGACCCTGCTTTTTTTCTTCTGCGTTTCTTCCTTTGAACCGCTGAGTTGGCCGTTGGGATTACAACGAACATATGCCAGGGGTAGCGGTTATACCAAATTTCCCTGGACTGGCTCCATACGCCCCTTCACATTCATCTGGTATGAAAGAACTGCGCCGTAATCAGGTCATCGTCGAATTCATATCGTTTAACAGGCGTCAGAGATGGATACGGAAGGGCGGAGGACATCAAGCATGAGGTTCAGCAATTTGTGAAGCAGACAGCAAAAGGTGCTTCACCCGGAAATATGATCAGGTCGGCTAGGCACCTCTACGCAACAGGGAAGACCCACGAAAGTCAAGGGGACCTTCAAGCGGCATACTCGTCATATATGAAGGCAGTCTCATTGGCAAGAATGGCTATGGAATATCCGAAAAAGGATACTGCGCTATCGAGGGAAATCAATGAATTCTTCGAGGTAAAGTGGCAAAGGGTTCTCCGACGACCGTTCTGTTTCTGAAGTCTTTTCGCAGCATGATGGGTTTGACATTACCGAGCGGGTTTCTAGTGTTGAGGAGAAGCTGAAGTCATTCGAAAAGTCACAGTCCAGGTACCATTCTTCACTCACAAACCCCTGCATTGGCTGAAGCATACAACAGCCCCAGCCCAGCATCACCAGATGGACCTGTTGTTAAGCCGATGGGCTCTCTTGCAGATCGTATCAAATCTCTGGGGGAGAGTGGGATGGATACATCGCTGGCTGGAAAGCGAATGTCACGGAACCTGCACCAGAGTGCACCCTCGGTTTCACCGAAAGTCTCCGCACCATCACTGCCAACGCCTCCGCCATCGTTAACACCGATCACGCCATCGCCATCTATATCGTCCATATCGTCCTCGTCTTCCATATCCTCGACGTCTTCGTCTCACACAATTGTTTCTCCCTCTTCGCTGGGTCCCCAGTCATCCCCGCTCTCGACTCCGACATCATCCCCTCATCTTGACGCCACCGAACGATTTCACAAGGCATTCCCTCCATTAGAAGAAGTCGAAGAAAACAGCCTTACCGAGTTGAAGTTACCTTCGGCTCCTACCGCCCCTCCAAAATCGTCGCCTCAGCCAACAGGACTCGATGGCATCGACGTGCCAAACTCACCGACTGCGCCGTCTCCTCCATCCTTCTCCAATTTTACTGTCCCCGTTGATAGGCCGTCGAGTACGCCGATACCTCCTGTGTTAAATGCCTTCAACAGTCGCCCTGCATCGCCAACCAAGCCATCTGTGCCCTATAAGCCATCTGCGCTTTCGGCCACCGCCAAGCCAGGTGGTAAACCACTAATGCCAGTTTCCACCACGGCCACTGTTCAGGATCTCAAGGCCTACCTTACCCTTCATCATATACTGCTACTGGATGTTCGGCCCCGATCTGAATTTGATCGTGAGCATATACCCTCAAAATCGAAATCTGCTGTTTGCATAGAGCCTTACATCTTACAGCAAGAAGGGTAAGCATCCAATCTATACGAGCTCCTTGATTGAACGCTGATTTTATACCTTCCATAACAGCATAACTATGGCTAACCTTGAGTCTGCGATGCTCAATTCCCCAAAAGCAGAACATATGCTCTTTAATAACCGTGATAAATTCGAGTTGGTTGTGGTGTACGACGAGGATTCAACCTCTCGTAGCCCTTCGAACTCTCCCATCTCGATATTGCTCAAGCTTATCGAAGACAAATCTGAGAGCAACCCGAAAATCCTAAGAAGGGAACCAATGCTTCTGGTTGGCGGGATGGCTGCCTGGCGTCGCGAAGCTAGAGGGGAACAGCCAAATGGCATCGTTGCTCCTGATCCACATAGAATTTTACCGCCTACACCCATGTCACCTCCGGCACTCTCCTCCAGCCCTTCCAGGAACCCATTCCTCACGAATGGCATGGTCAATGGAACAAGTGGCCATACATCACCTTTTGTTTCTACCCCGCCAGTGCTACCTCCTCAACCTCAAGATCCTCATCAAATATGGACTCCTCCAGTGGGGACAAGTCCTCCAGACACCATGCATGCTCTAGACCAATACCCCAGCCATTCAAGGTTAGTTTAATGCCCGTCTACTTTAAAGTTATGCTCATGATCATCAACAGGGTGCCAGCTGAAACCTCATATCCATCTCCTCCCATCAACGGGGCTCCTGTACTCACAAGGCGACCAGCCATGTCTCGACCAGGTTCTATCTCATACCCTCAGACTAGACCGAATGAGCCTGTAAGTTTCTGTCTTTATTGTGCACGAGATGGATATTCAACTTTTCAGGTTGTGTCTCCTGGACCGTCAACGCCATCATTTCCTCCCGGAGCTATTCAATACCCCCAAATTGCCCGTCGTGCAGCTTCGTCGCAGCCAGGAATTGGGAGCTCGCTTCCTTTGCACCAGCAGTTCGACATTGCCTCTCCGCCGCAAGCCTCTATCAATCCTTCCCAACTGTCAAGAAAGCGGAGCGACTATATCGACCAAGCACAGGAAGCCCTTGCGAATGTTCATACTAGACCATCCATCGATTATCCTGAACTTGCCGCACCACAAGTCTTGCGTCCACCGCCAGCCGCTGCTTCATCTGCGCTCGAGAGGCAGGACAACCGACCACGCCTGCAACAAATCGCCCCTGCATTCCCTCAGGCCTCGCCAAATGGCACTCAAGCACCGGTTCCTCCCAAGATACCTTCGAATTTCCCCGCCATGTATTGGTCTGACACGCAAATCGGCACCTCGGGTCTGAAAAATATGGGAAATACATGTTATATGAATGCGCCCATACAATGCCTCAGTGCTACGGCCCCGTTTGCCAGGTTCTTTACAGAAGGCAAATGGAAGCCAGCCATCAATTACACAAATCATCTTGGTTCCAAGGGCGTTTTGACAGCATCCTTCGCCAAGTTGCTGCATGAAATGTGGGGTGGAGAACTGCCCTACCTGTCTCCTATGGATTTCAGGGTCTGTTCCGTTTGGTGTTTCTGATATCTAGACATTTATTAATCGTATCTTTAGCGAACCATTTGCTCTCTCAAATCGCAATACAACGGCTCGGATCAACACGATTCCCAAGAATTTCTCAGCTTCTTATTAGACGGCATACACGAGGACTTGAACCGTGTAATCTGCAAGCCGCCGCCACGGAACATCACACCTGAGTACGAAGCCGAGTTGGAGCGTCTGCCAGCTCAGGAAGCAAGCGACAGGGAATGGGAAGCCTGGAGGAGTCGGAATGATTCTCTTATCGTGGACTACTTCCAGGGACAGTTCAGGAGTCGCCTGCAGTGCCTGACTTGCAATACGGTGAGCGATCTCAACATAGAGCCACCGACGACAAAATTAATGATTGGTGCTCCAGACTTCGACCACATATAACGTGTTCTCGATCCTCCAAATTCCCATTCCTCAAGGGAAGAGCGGGAAAGTGCCCTCTCAACCTGTTTGGATACGTTCTTTAACGAAGAAATCCTGGAACGAGATGATGCCTGGGACTGTCCGAGATGCAAGACCAAGCGTAGGGCGTCGAAGAGGCTTTCCCTAGCTAGGCTTCCGCCTATCCTCCTCATTCACCTAAAGAGATTCGAAGCTCACGGCCACTTCTCCGACAAGATTGACACCTTTGTCGACTTCCCGATGAAGTCGTTAGACCTCACTGGTTATATGCCAGTTACTCCTATGACGCAGTCAACTGGGCCAAGCTCTTTCGAGGATCCGCATGTTCAACGACCGCCATACAGATATGACCTTTACGGAGTCACAAATCACTACGGCAATCTTAGTAGTGGACACTGTTAGTAGTCTTGCAGTCTCCTGTTTCGTGATTACTGATTCTGTCTCCCAGACACTGCCTTCATTGCATCTCAAGGCAAATGGGTATATTGCGATGACAGCAGCATTAAGCAAGCTGATTCAAAACAAGTTGTGGTATGTGCCGTCATCAATGTTGCATGAGACAATTTACTGATGTCTTTCCAGAGCCAGAAAGCATATGTATTATTCTACAAGAGAGTCAAAGTTTAACTTACATATTACAAACTTCCATTGATTTATTCCACCATCCATTCATCCAAGCTGGGGGTATATCCGCTTTGGTTTCTTCTTGCTATCATCTGTACGTCTAGACTTTGCATTACATATCAGGATCATGTAACTTTATCACCCTAATTTCGAATCATACTATGGCTCGTTGATACCAACCATCTTGTTGCCCTCTGAGACTCCATTTACCTGTGTCGAGTTGAAGTGGCATTTGTGGCATACCCAGGAATCCGTCCGTGTGCTTGGTGAACTCGGTATTGTAACTCTGTGGAAAGCTGGAGAAATAGTCGTAGAGCAACGATGACACTGGGGCTCCGCAGAGGGCGGAGGGGTTGTCGCAACAGGATCTGACTTTAGGTTGAGGATCTGATCGAGTCGACGTGCTTTGCGCAATAATGCGTGTGATTGCCCGGCAACTGCTTGCTTGTAGGCTTGGCAATAAACCTGGAGAGCAGTCTACAAAACCGTTAGCAATCAGGAAGGTAACAAACCAATTCTAAGCATTACCTCGCTCCCCTCCCTTTCGCAGACATTGTAGAGTTCATGCTTGTGAGGATCATGTTCTTTGCACGAAATGATTGGAGCCATGCACCCGGTCTCGTTCTTAAAGTTTACAGTAACCGTGGTATCCCGTCTACTACCCTTCACCTACAAAGTTGCCGGGGTCAGTCAGAACTTGTTGAGTATATGGAACGAAACACGTACTGGTTGGATTTCGAACCCAAATCTATACCCTGCTTTCCAGGCACATGAAACATGGAAATCCTCAGTACAATCTGAGCAGCGAATTGTGCTTCCTTCTGCAATATTGCAAATCTTGCATACCGTCGTCCAGCGGGATTTGGGTATTGTGCTTATGCCTTCCACCAGCTTCAACTTCGGCGCATCCGAGAATGTGATTTCCGGTGTGTATACTGCACAGAGGATATGGGCCCAGCCTTGGCCTTCTGTGGGTTTGCATCCTCTTAGATAGCTGTTGGAAGGCGGGTAAAATGGAGTTGGACGTTCATTGGGTCGACTGCGTGGGCAGAGAAGACAGTCAGGATTCTGAAAAGTAGGGTCAATGGCTAATAAACATATGAACTGCGAGCAAAATCTCACCAAGGAAGCTTCCTGAGCTTCTTGTTCCGACAAAGATCGCACATCCACATTTCGAACTCCTTGCGATTGGTTGGTGCGAGATCCACTCCCCCAGTACCTTTTGAAAGAAGGAACAATCAGCTAGTGAGCACGTGAAACCAGACATTATGACGAACCTGCATGGACTCTGAATTTACATTTGCTGCATTCTAGCACTTGGCCCATCATTCCCGACCGGGAGCACACTATACACTCGATCTGAGGGGGTGGTGGCGGAGAAGGCGAATCGATGTTGCACATCTCCTTGAGGTTTCTATACTCTCTAAGACTTGTCCACTCCACTGATATAGATCGCGACTTCGCCTAGAATATCATCAGCCTTCTGGCCTATTCCGATTAAACAGTTACTCACCCTGGCTTTTTTCGCTAAAGGAGCCGTTAATGGTGTACCTTCTCTCTTCTCTCCAGTTGCAGCTGACGTGCTACTCCTCTCCCCTCTATCCCGCTTCCCAGTGATGCTCTCGTCTCGCGCAGGTCGGACCACCAGATCTGCATATTTCCTCCAATTCTGTCCACAATTGTCACACATGACATTGGTAGCCAGTCCTTTTGGTGCTTTCCACCACTGCGTCGATTCCTTGGTCCGACATGCTGCACATGTCGGGGGTTTAGAAGGCGACGTGATAACTGAGGATTCACGATCGGATAAACCGACGTGTTGCACGAATTTCGGGTTGTCAAGAGGATAAGTGGCTGGTGGGGTCTTTGGTGGGGAACCAGTACGAAGTCGCTCAAGATTTTCTTCTCTGAGCTTGGAGCTGAAAGAAAGTCATTTAGCTTGCTTTTCAGGCTGGCAGTTTGGGAAATATACTTCTTCCAGAGCCCGTAGAATCTGACAACCTGGGGCATGGTCCGAGTGGCAACCTCTTCCTTGACGGCTCGTAGTTCAGCACCATGAAGAGAAATGGCATCCTCGAAGGCGGCGATCTCATCTCTGGTCCATTCCTTGTCTGTGTATGGGGTATCGTACTTCTTCCACTGTCGCGCAGCCAAATCAATTACTGAATACTGGAAGTAAAGACGAGACCTTACCCTCTCTGTCCTCATGGGACTCTTCATGTTGACCGAACTCCATGGCTTAGCCAGGAGAGCTGCGTCTGATAGTCTCCGAATGACCTCAGTCAGCCAATCGACGCTGGTCAGGTTCTTCGAGTCCCCAGCAAGCTCGTGCTTGCGTGCTTCGACCTCCTCAACTACAGAATGTGAGCTCCTGTCGTATCTAATGGCAGGAAAGTACACACTTTCCGACTCAGTCAATGTGTTGATAATTCCCATGATCTCAATTGTATTGTCGCCACCTCGTTCATCAGGTTCCGAAGGGTTGATGTCAAGTTCAGGCGCAGAAGGCACGTTCGCTTGATATTTCGGCCCATGACGGGTTGCTGTGCGAGGGAAAATCAGGTCCTCAGGATCTAGGGGCAGTTGAGTACAGGAACAAAGAAATGAGAGTCAAATTACTCGCCAAGAGTATCCTCTGCAACGGTATACTGTCCAAAATATCGGAACGGCCACATCCTGAAATGTTTGACAGGGAAGTTCTCTTCTCGCTCGGCTTGGCCTTTGTCCTTTCTTGGTCTTCCTCTGCCTCTTGCGGGAGGGGCATTGCTCTTCACGGGTGGCTTCGTGACCTGAGTGTTGTTTGGCGTCTGGTTGCGAGCGTTTGCCTCATTAGGCTGTTTGTTGGAATCGACTTCTTCGTCATGCTTCCGAGAACATGGTGCACAAGTCCAGCCATAGCCTCGGGAAGGTTTGGCAATGAGGGGAGGATTGTTACAGGACATGTGGAAGAATGCTTTGCAGCGGTCACATAGCACAGATTCGAGGCTGTCAAAAGCATTGTAGGGCTTAACAGAAGTAACAAAGTAGGCTTAACACAAACCTGGGGCACCATTCTTCACACGTCTTGCAAAGGCGAATAGCATCGGTAAGGTCAGGAATGACTTCCTTCTCGGCCACAACATATTCGTAACGTGAAATCAGAGTTTCTCTTATGTGGTCCGGCACTACATGAAGAGTCAGCACCGTCCCAACTGCAACAGACGCTCAGTCGAATGGCAAGGTCACGCTCACGATTTCTGACGTCCCCACTCGAAATAATCTCAAATTCCCTCTTCACGTAAGGATCAAACAGACTCTTGAAATAAAACCTATCCGGCCTTTTCTTCCAACCCGACAGGTCCGTAATCTTATCCCTGTGCACGACATAGCACCTTCCTCTAATTTGGTTGATGTCACAAATCTCGCTGAAAATCGCAGCAAGCAACAACCGAGAGTCGGACACGGAGCGGTCGGAGACGTCGCCTGGACGATAATACCATGCTAGTCGAACACGGGTGTACAGATATTCTGGATGCTCTGAGGCGGAGGACGACGATGAAGAGGGGTTATGAGTGAGGGAGATCGAGGAGCGAGGTACGTCTGCCGGTGGAAGAAATTCCATGATGCGCCCGATGGAGTACGGCGTGCCGTCCCGAACTGACCAACTGGGCGAGGCGTATACGTGATCTTTTGAAATCCAGAAATAAAAATCATATATGAGTACTTTCTAACGATAGAAAAGGATTCTTAATACCATTTACTTTAACATGCTCCCCATTCTTCAAAATTACTGATCGAGCCATGGTCAAGTCGCTTTACTGAGTGGTTGTTTGATGGCAGTGCTCCACGCGACAAAAAATCCGATTTCTAGAATTTCTTCGTGAAAAATAGGAAACCTATTGGAACTTGTCGGGAGTAATCCAGTATGTAAAAAGCTGAATTTTTATTCAGCAAAAATCTGGCGAGGGGCCAGTGAGGCGCTGAGTTTGTTGGGCAAGGAGGCGTAAGTTGGGGAGGACAAACAAGGTCGAATCAAACTCCGACACTGCACATCAGTGACTGACTGTTTCTGTGGCGCCGAGCAAATCACGAACACTTCATAACAACTGTCTTTTCACCTCTGAATCAATCAAAATAATGGCAGGATGCTTCAGATGTTGTTTAGTGCTGGGATGATTGCCCAGTTCAAAATTTGAAGCCAGCGAAACGAGGTCCAACTATTGAATCCTCCTCGAGGCAGGTTGCGGCAGTAACGCGGGTAGGCACGGTACGGTGCCGTGACTAACCTGGTTTGAGCACATTCGAGAAAAGAGCATTGTCTAAGGGTGCCGGTGGACACGTTGACGGGATGATCAAACATTTAGATGAAGAATCTCTAGTAGCTTCGCTCGATCGCATGCACGGAACCCGGTCGAAAACCAGCCTACGGCCTTCTAGTTGGTTCGTCCCTTCAAAAGTTCCATTGGAACGTTGCTAGTGCATTCCGAGACATTTTCAGAAGTTCGGCTTAGGGAGACAGGCGTCAGAGTACTCATGGTAAGTCCCGGCTTTTGCCTCATTTCCTGATTATCGATGGTAGGGGTGGGCAGTAGGCACCCAAGGAGGTGTGGCAGCAGGAATGTCGTCGTGTGTGTCCCACAGGCCATAATTTGACTACCCAGATGATGGAACCAATTCTGTGTTAGAGGGTGCTTTTGTTTCTGAACTAGTGCTACCCAATTTTTAGCTAATACCCTCATTTCATGAGAGAAATCTTGTGTTTTTGCACCCCTAGCAATCTCGAATAACAGGTGCCCCAGAAACAATATCTTGAAAAGGTTCAGGTGGACACTAACTACGAATAGCCACTTGTGTCAGTGGTATTGGATTTTGAATACATTGATCGAGTGTCCTCCGCATGCGACCCAGGCTGGAGGGTTTATTACGAACTTCCATTCCTTCAGGCCACGTACAGGGAAATCTACACTTGGTTGGGCAAATGAGGATTTGCGAAACGTAACGTCCTTGGGGTGTGAGTCATCCCCCCGTTCTTTGAGGACGTACACTTGAATCTCACCTCATTTCACCATGTTAGCTAGCTCACCTCGCTGAACATCTCAGCTTTAAAATACGAGACATGCCTCTACTGGCAGGATTTATTACCCTCACATTTCTCCCTTTGGTATATGTCGATCCATGAAATATGAAATAGCCGGTTCAGGCAAGATTGGACCTCGAGGCCTGATCCATTGCAGGAATTACTCTAAAATATTGACCCGTTTATGCAAACGAGGAATAATGAGACTTTGATTACACTCTCTCGTCAAGCTTCGGTAGGTCCACCAGACTTCAGGGTGGCGATTCATACCGAAAATAGTGCACATCCTATCAAAGCATGTGTATGAGCCTCTGCTCCGGATTGTACCTTTACGCAGCTGGCTGTGCAGAAGCCCTAATTCCACATCCCATTCCGTCAGGCTTCTATTTCGATTGATATTGTCATCTGGTCACTGCTTAAAGCAGCCGGGCCTGCTATCTACACTCAGAGGCTGGATTTGACTCAGTTCTTCTGAAGAATGGTAGCCGGTGCCCATTAGGGTAATCTCTGCGGATGGTGTCGTCGATGGGGCGATCTGTTGCCACAAGCCACCTTTCAGACGTCCTGCCTATAAGTCTTCATTGGCCGAGGAAACCGAGATTTTCAGCAACAAAGAAAAGCCTGTTAGACAGGCATTGGTTTTTTCTTCGGTGATAGCTATGCTAAATTTACTTTGTCTTGTTTTCCGTGCTAAATGGCAGCATTCTACTGAGATTCAGCAGCTGCATCTTGATTGAATGGTTCATTTCGGCAAATATGACCACGTTTCGGGGTTGGAAGCAAAGTGCTGCCAGGTAATCGAATCTGATATGATGGACAACTGACAGAAGCGGGGCCTGGCCGGAGTGTTTGACGGCCTTTCACGGAGGCTTCTGGCAAGTTCTATGACGGTATTAAACCTTCTGAGAGCCTCGAAAACACGTCGCGGGAGAAGTTCGCACTGAAAATGGTAGTGTATTTGTGTTTTTTGTAGTGAATCTGATCAAATCGCATTCTTTCAGGGGCCGAATTGACCAGAAATAAGAACGACGTCACCTAGGGAAATAAACCACTTGGCTCTCCTGATGCAGGGTCCTGGGTTTGATCGAATAGCCGCTGACAAACAACAACCCCAGTCACCGTTCCAAGTTTTTCCTTTCGACAAGCCAGAGCCAGAACTCCTCACCCAAGCCGCACCACTCGCTCAAGGCTCTCCCTCCCTTAGGGAACCTTCTCTTCAAAGAGGCAGTCTGTCTTCTGCCTGAAGGCGATTGAGAGCTGGCCCAATGCCCTTCTTCTCTTTCCGCAAAGATGGTCGACCAAGTGGTGAAGGCCAGATACCGACGTGGAATGGTGTGACCTTGCCAACCTTCATAGGCGAAGCAGATCCAACCGAAAAGACTTTCGTAGCACCTACAACGGCCGACAAGGAGCTCGCAACTCCTACTCTTCCATTCCCTGCCGCCCAACAGAATGGTAACTTATCAGTATCAAGCCGTCGTGGAGTGACGGTCCCGGTCAAGAAAAGCGCAATGCTTTCACTCTACACTGGCAAAAGTTTGTTCGTAAACTCGGCACTGGTACTGCACCGTCAAGCAGTTCGATTCACGGCGACACTGCTGCTGATTCAGGGATCTGCGGAACGGCTGCCGGAAGGACGGAGCGCGGGGACGACGGCGACGAGCTCAATGAGGTCGTCGTTGATAGGATATGGAGCGAGGACCTCAAGACATCTATCACGCATTCCGAACAGGGCAATACACCCGAGAAATCTGGGTCTGGGGCCATCAATGGAACGGGAGGAAATGGAGGGACGGGTCAAAATGGAGGGTGGGGTCAGAGTGGCTCGAGTGACCAGGATAGCCTGATGGACGAGAGTGGGTGCTGGTCTCGGTATAGGGCGTTGGCATGGATAAGGTGGCATATGGTGGGCGCCATAGCGGAGGTTTTCTCGAGCAGGTTCGACAACGAGAAGAGCGAGAAGCATTATGCGCAGGTGCGATTAGACTCTGTTCCATTTACAACATTCACTAAGGCTTCCGGTAGGAAAATTGGTTCATTAAAAAGTCCCTCGCAATGTGGGCTGCTCTCTGGCTTGTATTCAACTGGGTCCTGGCATGTATCTTCGCCCAACCAGTTAAACTCGCCTACGACAAAACGTTTTACTACGGCATCGCACCTGTTTTCACCCTGCCTGTTATTCTTATGGTCATCTACGACTGGCCACGAGATCGGCCTATCTTCTATCAGACTTTCCTGATTCCTAGTGTCTGGATGTGGTGAGTTCTCCTTTACCATATTTGTAACTGTATGCAGCCCTTCATGTACACTTGAACAGGGCACTTTCTCAAGTCATCTTCATATATCTCTGCCCTTACTATGGTCAGACGTCGCACGTCGTCTTCGATTGTCAAGGCCGAGACTTCATCGCCATCTTGTACTATGCTACGGCACTGCAGGCTATAGCCCTATTTGGCTTGAAGCTGGATAGGCTTCCAGCAGCCATCGGGGCCCTTTTCTTCTTCATTGTGTGAGTAAAATTCGTATATTTCGGGTCGGGAGTCTGAGCAGTACCCCAGGACATGTGTCTTGTTGGCGCCACAGAAGAAATCATGGGTTCGAAGTGAGTTATTTAACGAGCAGTCTTTCTACAATTGTTCTTATTGGGTATTCCTAGCCATGCTCAACTTCTTTTTCTTCCATGCGTGTAAGCCATTTTGCACTACTGATTTTTCGCCAAGGCTAAGCCCTTTTCTTTTTAGTCCTTATCTACGTTCACTATATGCGCGAAGCGTCTGAGCGCCGTCTTTTCACTCTCCGGGACCAGCTCAAGATTCAGTACAAAGCTACACAAAAAGCCCAAGTCAACGAACGCAAAGCAGCCGACAGCAAACGCCGTCTCACTTCGTATGTTTTCCACGAAGTTCGGGTGCCACTCAATACGGCGCTTTTGGCTGTGCAAAACATGGGTGCCAGTGGCGGGGTGGCGAGAGACCATGAGGTCGAGTTCAGTGCGCTTGAAGGCAGTTTAAGTATGATGAGTAAGGTGTTGAATGATGTGTTGGATTTGTGAGTGTATTCATTTACTTGGCGTAGTTCAATTCAATGCTAATGCGATTTGATGCGCTCGTAGCAATCGCATGGATTCTGGGCGGTTCGAGTCTGCGGCAAAGCCTTATGGATTCCATCAGGTCATGCGGAGTCTGTTCATTCCGCTGAGGCTGGCGACGGATGCAAGGGGTCTGGAGTTTTGCACAAGATTGGATTGGAGGATCGATCACGTATGCGTTACTTCATCCAGGTTGATCATCCATGGACTGAATCTGGCAAAATACAGGTTGCCCGTCGTACTTACTATGAAGCAATGGGTGAAGACCCTGCAACTGTCACCAAAATTTTGGAGAACTATCCAGATGTCGACGGTGTTGTGGTTGGTGATGAGAGTCGGTTACGACAGATCATCACGAACCTCGCCAGGTACGTATATAGTCGACTCCGATGGCTAGGAGCCGGTCTAATGTGAATTTTAGCAACGCTTGCAAGTTCACACCAGCTGGCGGCAAGTTGTCCATCACTACTCAGCTTGTCTACCCTACCTGGCCATCGGACGATCCTGAGGACAACATGGAAACTACGTATGACGGCGAGGATGGAGACGTGAATGAGAAGCCACAGCTTTGTTCCTCTTCGCCCCAACTGCTGGACCCCGCGACGGTACCTCACTTATCGAGATCGTCAATATCAGAGACAACACCTGAAATCCTCGCGAGGGAGCATGTGTCGCCGCTGTCAGCGAAACATCTTAGTCACCACAACAGCGAGGCGCAGTCGCCGACTGAGCGCATTGTTGTTAGGATTGAGGTATCAGATACTGGGTACGGTATCAAACCCGCTGATATGACCCATAATAAGCTTTTCTGTACGTCGTTCTCCCATATTCTTCAACAGCCAGCATCTGACGATCGCTTTTAGCTGCTTTCAACCAGACAGAACAGGGTCGTCAACAAGGTGGCAAGGGCACAGGCTTGGGTCTTGCACTTGTTCGGCAAATCGTCAAGCTCTCCGGAGGTCGATTGGGCGTCAGGAGTAAAGTCAACCAAGGCAGTACCTTCTGGGTTGAGCTGCCACTCATCGTCGGGAAGCAAGCTGTGGCGCAGGATGGCACCGGTATCGATGGAGGCTCGAACGGAGTTAGCGCCTGCGTTCTGGCTGCTCAACAGCAGAGAATCCTTTCAGCATCAGAACAGGCTCAACGCCGGGCTAACGCCTTTGCAGAGGGATCTTGCTGCGAATACACCTACCTTTGAGGACCCGCTCAAGAGGTTTACCACGGATAGCGTCATGATTGGTACTTCGCCGTCGTCGACTGCAGTCGGGGATAGCCAGAATGGGGCAATGGAGGGCTCACAACAGTCCAACATCTCAGGAAGGTCGAACGCTGCCATGCATAGTCTCATGGAGCAGGGTGGGAAGGTGGAGTTGGTCCTACAGAGACACGAGCCTTCGAATTCCGCGCTGAACCGGTCGCTTGGTGATTCCATTGCAAGCATGAGCAGCACCCAGCTCTATCGCGTTGATGAAAATGGCGCCGCCTCCGGACCAACGACGGATGCAACTTGGGAGTTCACAACGGATGAAAATGGACGGCCGAACTATGTTCCTCTACCGAAACGGCCGGTGTTCACGACGGATGGGCAGCTCACGCCTAGTCCGCCGGACTCTTCAGCTGGCTCGTCATCTGTCGGAGGATCTTCTGGGGCTTGTTCAAGTGGCCCTGCGTTGGATGCCCAAGCCCCCTACGTCCCAGCTCGTCCCAACCCTACCAACTCGCAGCCTAGTCTTCACATTGAAGCAAACATGCCCGTTTTGGTTGTTGATGACGATTCCTTGACACGAACTCTCATGAAGCGCATGCTTACACGACTTGGATGCCACGTTCAAACTGCGGAGAATGGCGAGGTGGCGTTGGAGATGATATTGGGACCGCAAGGCTTACCTGCGTTCACACCTTCTACGGAAGCGTCAGGGAATAGTCGCGGACCGATATTGGAGAGGGAGAGGGAAGAGCTAGAAATTATTCCGGAAGGCAAATACGCGGTCGTCTTCTTGGACAACCAGATGCCAGTTTTGGGTGGTCTGAAGACAGTGGAGAGGTTGAGGGAGTTGGGTAGGAATGACTATGTGGTTGGTGTTACAGGCAACGCCTTGCTCAGTGGTAAGGATTTCATTGGTTAGCATCTGAAGATGACGCTGACCCTGGATCACCTTGCAGACCAAAAGGAGTATCTGGAAGCAGGTGTCGATCGGTTAGTTTCGTTCTCCCCGGATGCTAATTGTGCAATATTAACTCGCGTTTCTCTAGTGTCTTGACGAAACCAGTCCTTGAACGAAGTCTCCGTGAAGTTCTCATACTCGCCGACGAAAAGCGCAGGAAAGACAAGCCTGCAAATAACGAACATAACGCGCCATAAGTTTCTTTCTTGGGGTATTTGATTTGTTGCTTTCATTACTTATTATCGTCCTTTTCATCTTCTGCATCTGGGAGTTCAGACGGGGTCATTATTCATCATATCTATGCATTGTTTCATTCGGTCATCTCGCATATTTTATTAGTATTGTTACAGCGCCATGGGTTCAATTTAATGTACAATGTGAGGACATGTACTTACGCACTTTTTTTTTCTTCCGGGCTGCCTCGTGTATACACGATAGAGGGTATCAATAAATTAACAGGGCCATGGTTTTTGAAAATTTGTGGGAGTTCCTGTCTTGTTCTTTCGTGGTCAAATCTTTGTTGAGTGAGAGTCCGTCGGCTATAGCCGATTCTCTCATCGCTGTTCCCAAACCAGAGTATTTAGGGTTAAGCAATCAAGGCCCCTTGCCCTTCAACGACCATGGCTGACGCGCCGTTACCACCTGAACAAATGAACATGCAACAAGAAACTGAGCCCTCGCCTTCTTCTACGCCTCCAGACCAAGGTTGGTTTCGTTGCTGTGGAGTGAAACGCCCGTTAACGTCGATCTATCCGATCTAGATACAAAACTCTCGAGAAAGCGCGAACGTGAAGTCTCTTTGGAACCTGCAGCTACGCCGCCAAGAGACTTGGTAAATGCGTCTATATTGTAGGCTTATGCTCCGTTTGGAACTGAATTGACTTGCGCAGGACTGGGATGCACGGAATGAGAGTCGCGGGACTCGTACTCCAGCCAAGAAGAACCGCCGGACACACACTGATTTAGAGCCTACGGAAGAGGAAGAGGATAGTATTCTGAAGGCCAGACAAGACTCCGAGAGTCCTCCGCTGAGTACTTCACCACCGGGGAGATGAAGATAAGGGTGCGTCAAATCAGTCAGGGTGTGGAGGATCTTAGTTGGAAGAATGCAAAGAGGGCTGCTACGCAGACGGACGTGCATATGGAAGCACAGACGAACACACTTCAACCTGCCCCGACAATTATTGAAGAGACTAGGACTCAGAATGAGCAAGCGACAGAGATTATTGAACCTGACACTCCTGAGGTTCATGGTATGTTTGTGATGCCACGTTCGGCCGAACTTCGATACTCATATAATTCTCATCAGTAACATCCACTTCTACTCAAACTGAGATGCAGGAACCTCAGGCGCCTGCTGGCACACCACCCAACCTCGAAGCTGATGGGTCGGATAAGAACTTAAAGCGGAAGTTCCTGGAACGCGGAACTAGTGTTGGTCCGCCAGATGCTACCGATTCTCATGGAAGCTCTGAACCTCTCAAACGTCCACGAGACGATTCGGACAAAGATGACAATCCACGAGAGGCTAAACGACCCTCTCCACCTCCCGAGCAACCCAAATCCCCTAAATCGCCCAAGAAATCTGCTCCAGCACCCAAACTGGTGAGTCATTTGTTGTCGTTCATACTTGCTGTTCAGCCGCTCATCATTCTCATCACTTGGGCACAGAGTGGGTTTATGGCATACGCATCAAACAACTCCCCTTTCGCATCCGTCAAGGGCAAGAATCTCTTCACCAAACCATCGTCACCCTCTCCACCATTAACTCAAGCCACCTCAAGCTTAGCCCCGTCCCCCTTCGTGACCCAATCCCAGACACCTACAACAGCATCCGGCTCGAATTCCAACGTCAGCACCCCAGCGCCCAAGTTTGGCTTTGAAACCTTCGCGAGCAACACTTCTCCATTCGCCTCATTTGCACGATCTACGTCTCCCGTGCTAGGTTCGACATCCCCGTTCGGCCGCGCAGGATCCTCGGTGTTCTCGTCTGGCGGCTCTTCGAATTTGAACGCGTTCGCTAATTATGCCGGCGGAGTGCAGAGTTTTGCTGCGTTCCCTTCGCAGGGCTCTGGATCTGCAGCGTTGGAGAGTAAGAAGAGCGTATTGGCTACGAATGGAGATGAAGCGGAGGAGGAGGATAGTGCTGGGGACGATGAAGATGGCCAGGGCAGGAGTTCGTTTGGAGATAAACTGAGGGCTGTCAAGGACGACGAGGGACAGAGTGATGAAGACGAAGAGAAGATCCATCTGGAAGAACAAGAAAGTAAGTTATGTGCTGGTGGGCCACTCGAGGTCTGTGCTAACGACGATCCGCATAGCTGTGACTGGTGAAGAAGAGGAGCAGACGATTCATCAAGTGAGAGGAAAGCTGTATGCTCTGATGGATAATGCATGGAAAGAGAGAGGGACAGGAACGCTAAGGTTAAACGTCAGACGTTCAGATGGATGCGGCGCTCGTCTTGGTAAAGTCCTTGTGGCCATATCATGCGCAATTCTCTAACCATCTATTCTTTCCAAGTGATGCGCAAGGAGGCTGTATTCTCGCTATTGCTGAACGTTCCTCTATTCCCAGGCATGCGCGTAATTGTTGCACAGGATCCTCGCTATCTGCGTTTCAGCGCGATTGAGGATAGCAAGACGACGCATTATAATCTTAAGGTATTGATTTGCTCTTCGACAATTCTTCTGAAATCCATCAACTGACTTATTGTAACAGCTTGCGAGCGCAAAGATAGCACAAGGACTGATGGAAGAGATTAATGCAAACATACCCTCATGACATTATAGCTAACGAATGTACGCTACAATCTTCTAGTCACGATACACGTTTTTATGTCCTACTCGGCGCATTGAACTCTTGACCCCTTGGTACATCTTGATATAGAAAAATACACCCAACTGGATCCAGCCTTTGCAGTAGGGATGCGTCCTGCAAGCCAGCTATCCGAAGCCGGCATTTGGGAGGTTGCGGGGACTCAACAGATGATTTGTTGTTTTGTGCGCTAGGACCTTCATCCGCTGAATGCTTCCGACAAGTGGGGATAGCCGTTTCCTAGCCCTATGAAACTCTTATTCTAGGTTCGAGACAAGTATACACAGGGGGTTTTGGCAGGACGTCCTAACCCCAGCATGCCTTGCGCGTCATTCCAGCGCTCCGAGAACTAGCGGCTTCGACTACACGACGTCGGCGAGGCACATCCTAATGACCCGACCCACCAGGAATTAGCTGAGGCCACCCCAGTATCCCTAACTAAGGCCGCCATTGTATTATTATTGACGGGCAGAGAGAGAGACCCAGAGGGCCACGAACTCAGACCTTGGCAGCCCAGGCCCCTCTTCATGGCGGCTATCTGTGAGTGGGATTTCCTCAGCCCGTTGAAATGAATAAAGAAAGGGGAAACATAGAGCAGTTCTGAGTTTTTGGCAGGTCAGTGGGGTGGCTGACAGCAAACTGACGCGGTGACATTCAGACGCGCTTGATGAGACCAACCAGGAGGTCGCGAGTTCGATTCACAGATAGAGAGTCTCTTTTCGCGAATGGCCTTCTCCAACTCCATAGTGCAAAATCATGCAAAAGGCTCAACTTTTAGATCTGCAAGAGTTATGCAGATTTTTGTCTTCTACCAGTCGCGACCATCGGAGTCCACAAATAGACTTGATCTCCGTACGCCACGTCCGTTGTACAGCACAACTTTTCTCACGACCATGACGCGCCGTACCCTCCCCTCACTGGCACAGAGTTCTGTAACTTTACCGCCCCACCCCCTTCACCGTCTTGGAACAGTCTCATAAGACGTAGACGTTACAGCCCGGTTTGCTTCTTTCATCTCTTTGGTGCCACGTCGTCGTCTGGCTTTCTGGTAGTACATGTACTAGGCTAGGGTCAGTCCATTGAACTCGGCTGGGATATCTGTGCAAACTAACATCCCGACGACAATGCAGATCTAGGAACTACCGAATACTATCACCACAATCCCTTTTGCTGTCTTTTGCATTGCTTGCTTTCGATAACTTATACCTATGGAGACAGCTCACATCATCTACGCTGGGCTGGGCTTGCTCGCCGTTGTATTTCTAATTGTGAGTACTGCGCATCTATTGCTTTGAGCTTTTGCTTTCTGGCTCCTGTCTCTTGATATCGTATTTCTATGATGATACCCATTCATCCTTGTTCTTTGAGCTACGGGTCGTCCCTCCGGGGATGTTACGCTGTGGCAAGGGCGACAACCTTGGGTTCGGGCAGAAATTCTGTCCTTGTCTGATTCCTTCCGTCTCTTCCTTTAACTTTCAGAATATAACTTACTAACTACTTTCCGCCTCATAGCTATACACCGCACTCGTTCTTTGTACCCCACCTGATATCGTTACACATGCCTCTGAGAGGAAATACCGGTCTAACAAATCCCCGACAAAGCCTCTTCCCCTAACCCCCCTTGCCGAACCCGCAACATGCGACCTAACCATCGTCGTACCTGCTTTCAACGAGACCTCCCGCCTACCCATCATGATGGAGTCGACCATGGCGCACCTTTCCACCTCCACCACTCTCAAATCCAACCCCAGCGGTCCACCCCCGAACAAAAGGAAATACGAGATCCTGATCGTAGACGACGGCTCGTCGGACGAGACGTCTCAAACTGCACTTTCCCTGGCGAAGAAGTATCCCAAGATGGATATTAGGGTTGTTACGCTGGAGAAGAACGTAGGCAAAGGAGGCGCGGTGAGGCATGGAATGCTACACGCGGGTGGGAAGAGGCTCTTGATGGCTGATGCAGATGGGGCGAGTCGGATTGAGGATTTGGAGGCTTTGTGGAGGGCTATGGATGAGATTGAGTCGAGTAAGGCTGGTGGTGAGGAGGGTGCGAAGGTTGTCGTGGGGAGTCGGGCGCATTTGGTTAAGACGGAGGCTGTGGTTAAGGTACGCTCGTTCTTGACGAGCTGGGCAAAACAAAGACTCACTCGAACCCTCTCATAGCGTTCCGTCATTCGCAACATCCTCATGTATGGCCTCCACACCATCCTACGCGTCGTTGGTGTCGGTCACATCCGCGATACCCAATGCGGATTCAAACTCTTCTCGCGCCAAGCGGCCCGGTCCATTTTCCCTTCGCAACATCTCGCAACCTGGATATTCGACGTCGAACTATTGCTCCTTGCTAAGCAGCTAGGTATACCCGTGGCTGAGGTCCCAATTGAGTGGCATGAGGTCGAGGGAAGCAAGTTGAACGTGTTCACGGCGAGCTTGCAGATGCTGAGGGATTTGTTGGTTGTGAGAGGGAACCATTTGACGGGGAGGTGGAAAGCGGTACCTGTTAGGCAGAAGCAGGAGTAATGATGGGGATGCGGGGTGTATTTATCTACTACTGTGATTGGGCATACCCGGAATTGCAGAAAATGCGCGTCACTGACTATTGGTGGCCTCTTTTCGTTTGCTGGACCTAACACCTACTCAAAACCGAATCTTTGGGACAGCAGGTCCGGCATTGGCCAGAAACGGCTTGTCATGGGTTCAGAAACTCCTGAATCCTCAATGCAAGTCGCAATCTCAGTCCCTTTCTCAGTACCTGCCCTCTGCGGCCGCATACATCCCGAGGGACCTCGTGTTTGTTCAGAAGACTCGCTTATCATTCTAGTGAATGGATATCTGGTATTACAATGGTCATGCTAGAAGTACAGATAGCGATAATGATACATTTGGTCAAGGACATGCTTGAGAAGTGAGAAACTCTCGGCCTCAATTTTTGAAATCCACTTTCGCCCATATGGCGGTGTTGTTGTCGAATACACCACCCAGTGGTGGAGTTATGTTCTCCACGGCACTGGGTATTTGGGAATGACGACCCCCCGCGTCGCGCGGTGCGCAGTAGGTTACTGGGACCTGCTAGTCGCGAAGCACAACATTTCGCGAGGTTCGTCGAAGGGCCTATGGCCAATAAATATGTGGTGCCAAAGCTGCACATGAAGTCAGCGCTGGGATTTCCTAACAAAGTAAGAAGCTACCCACCTAAACTTCGACATCCATCAAGAAAGGTGGTCACGACTCATACAGAGATGAGCAAAAGATGATGCGACTCGCAGTTAGGTCTGCATCCCTATTTCTTGGTCGCCGTGGTCGACGGACTGCACCTGGGAACGTGCCCATTTTGTTTGTCCCTGCATGAGGATTTGCTTAATTCGGGGGCTGTAAGTTAGTAGAAGAGAAGGTGCGCACCATTCAAAGAAGGGGGAAGGATAACCTGCAGCTGTAGCGACTCTTCCAGTTGGACGTCACTACTCCGTTCGCTAGGTGTAGGCGAACTCGGACTTGACGGAGTAGGGGTAGAGGTAGGATAGAACCAAGCATAGAATTTTCCAAGCAGAGAAGCCGCCATTATCGATTGTTCCTCAGAGTCCTACACACAATAAAAATTTCAAAGAAAAAGGCGAAGGCAAGGATGAGAACTGGGGAGAACAAGTGGAATTTCCAAAAATCCGGGGACCCACCATGCTATATATGCCTTTGGATTTTAGGTTTTGTGGACTTCTACGTGGTAAATTCTTGGACTGGAAGGAGTTGTGGCTCTGATTGACGATGCACCTCATGGCCTTTTCAGGGTGGGAAATGTAATCCGGGCGATGTGATTGGTCCTTGGGAGACGTCCTTCGAGGGATGTGATTGGCTCTTCGCTCCTTGGCCAGGCAATTGAAGGGGCCACTGAAGTCATTGTGGACTTGCTCTATTCTGTCATTGGTCTCGAGAGAATCGCATACGTAAGGTTCTAAACATGCTCTGGGCCTTTATGACAACACTTGAAACCCTAGATGACATTCCTTGGGCTTCTGAGGACTCTTATCTAAGACTCTTTCGCTCATTTTTGCTGGGAAAGTTCGCAGGTGAGATTAGAACAAGGTGCTCTTCCCTTCATTGCATGAAGGAATTGTCCAAAGCAAGACACGCTTTGAGCTCTGTGCATCTCTCTGCATCATTCAGTTGTCTGGGGTAGACAGCTCGGGGCCTGGGGAAAACTATGGATATACTCGAAAGGATCAACTACAGACAGGTACGGCAGGCTCAGACTGTTCATTTGACTAAGGGACATCTTCTTAACATACTCTCCAGTAAATGGGCCATTAACGCGTCCCTCAGAGGAAACAGACAACTTAGCAACGTCCAGACACTCAGAAGCGTAGATCTTGGAGAACTGCTGATGTCATTTCCCCCGCTTCCGATGTTCATCCGGCTACAACCACCTCTCACTCGATCACGCGCTCTCCATTCAGCTCGACGCGACGCTGAATCCGAAGAAAAGGCATTTGGTCGGCGCGGCGTTGCTCTATTTTTATCTCTGTTCAATGCATAAAAATGCCTCGTCGTCGCCTTAATCCATTCATTCAAGTCAATCTTTCCCGGAACTTGACCAGGCTTAGGCAAAGATGATCAGGAAACTCGCATTGACCGCATCCCTCTTGGCTCTTGGCAACGGTGCCCTCGCTCAATCGACTGCTGGTCAATGGGGTCAATGTGGTGGACAAGGCTGGACCGGACCAACGCTTTGCCCTAGTGGATGGTTCTGCAGCGTCTTGAACCCTTACTATTCCCAATGTCTCCAAGGTAGCGCTACCACCGGTCCTACCACTACCCCACCCACCACCACCCCGCCCCCGCCTACTACCACCCCGGGAGGACCTACAACCACAACTACCGCTCCTGGTGGCTCGACAACTTTGGCTCCCGGATACTCATTCATCCGTGCTGTTGTACGTTTTCTTTTCCTTCACTCTTTCTTTCCTACTTCTCATACCCACGTTCCTCTCTATAGGAAGACCCCAACTTTCACAAGTACCTCCAATCTGAAGTCCTCAACACCGCTTCGGACGCCGTCCTCGGTGAACCCTCCAACGCTGCCCAATTCCAAATCACCAACGGCCAGCTCATCCAAAACGCCAACGGCACCCCACTCTACGCCATAGTCGAGTCTCGTGCGGACAGCACCGTCGTGAAGCTCAAGGTCAGCTGGAGCAAGACGCCTGCTACTGCTGGAACATTCGTGTTCAGCGGTGACACCGTTGAGTGGAGTATCCCCACTATCCAGAGGCCGCAGAACAATGTATGTGTTTCCTGTTCTGATTTAGTGAAGTGGCATGCTGATTGTGGGATGTTATAGGCTTGGCTCATTTGCCCCGATGCAGCAGGCCACAAGGACCTCTATGTTAACCTGGGCCCGTACTCGTACAACACCCCTGCCGGATGCGCTGACGAGACAATCCATGCGTACACCGGTGCAACTGCTACTCCCTG
The DNA here is from genome assembly GCA_944990035.1 of Clitopilus passeckerianus. Taxonomy (NCBI): domain Eukaryota; kingdom Fungi; phylum Basidiomycota; class Agaricomycetes; order Agaricales; family Entolomataceae; genus Clitopilus; species Clitopilus passeckerianus. Next base: position 343,850 of record CALYLX010000116.1, on the reverse strand, counting down.
AGCAGGGTTGAGAAGACGTAGTTACTATGATATCTCATGAATTTCGGAGGATAGGATAAAATCAACATTGACGTACTACATTTGAAAATTAAGATCAAGATCCAGCTTGCTTGAGAATAGAGTAATCGTAAGGTATCGCAACTTCGTGGCATGTTCAAATTAAACCTATAAACCCCATCCCTGGTCTTTCAACCTCTCCAAAAACCTGACCACTTCCCTCGCCACCCTGCCTTCCTCATCAACATCGCCATTCGTATTCGCGTTGACATTCAGTCCTGCACTTCCAAGACTCGCGCAGAAGATCGCGAAACTGTGGGCCTCGTCCACCAATGCCTCTAGAACGTCCTTCTTCGCATTGGGCGAGTCCGAATCTTGTAAGAGTGCTTGCAGAAGGTAGGTCTGGTTGGCTTGACATCCTTGCATCAGAAGACCGAAGAGGACTGCAAGATGTCCACGGAGGAAGAGCGTGTCTGTTGTCTCTGCACCTGCAGAGTCTGGTGGAGGTGTTGACTCGGATTTGATTTGAGTTGATATGTTGTCCTCAGGGCGTTGTGCTTGGTATATCCGGGTAAGGATGTCCAAAGCGTTGACTGTTGATTTGGCGCCAGATTTGTCCTTGCGAATGGGTGAGGTGCATGTGCATCGGAGGATGCAGGAGCGTTTGCTCAGGTCACAATCTTGGTTCAACGCTGAAATTGGTAGTGTCAGGGATAGGAAATAATGCGTGGTAGACAAGAGGCTTACAGGTTTCTCTGAATTGATCCTTCGCATTCTCAATTGTCTGTACCAGGTTGGTGAGAACACCAAGGGCAAGGCAAAGCCTATCAATCGCGCCAACAGCCTTATCTTCCTCGACCTCCTCCTCCCGTTCTTCTTCATCGGAATCAGCATCCTCTTCGTCCATCTCCTGCTTCATCTTCTCTTTCCTTTACCTCTCGCATCCGCCTTGTCCAATAACTGCCCCTCCTTCGCATCCCTCGCATCCTTCCACGACCTCAACACCAATCTCAGCACACACCCAAGCGCATATTCACAATCCAACGTCTTCTGCGCCCAGTTCTCATCCGCATGTGTCAAGCTCACAAGCACGCGGAGCGCAATCTCCACGCATCCCTGGACAGAACTCGATTTCCCGCCTCTCAATTCGCAGCAGACCAATAACCCGATTAGACTCTCCACAAGCCAATCCTCCCTGGCTTCGTCCAACGCTCGGATCACCTTCTTCTGCACCCTCCTCTTTTCCCTCTCCTGGTCCTGCTCCTCGACGCTGGATACGTCGACGTCTCCCCATTGACCTAGGAGGTATTGGTCCAACATGCGGAGTTGGTGGTAGGCTGTTTGGTAGGGTATCTGCTCTGCTGCGTCTGGCCAACCGAGGTATGGTGAGACGGAGGATTGGTCGGAGAAGAGAATGGGATGAACGAGCGTGCGGATAGAGGAGAGAACGGTGGGAAGGTAGTTTATGGGGATCATGCTCGCTGGCAGAGTCTGAAGGGTACGGTAGATGAGAAGAGACGTGGATATCTATGTACCATGTTTGTGAGAATATACGCCAAACTGGAGGAGATAGACGTACGGGAGTGCCGGGAGGGAAAAGGCCAGATTTCGTGCTGATGCATTCGTATATCGTTGTGAGCTGTGGTTAACGTTAGACAACCATGATGGAATTTCTAAGTTGATGTTTACTTGCCATTTGACGCTCTTTCTTTCCTATACCCATCTTTTTGAGATCCGCTTCATCTGAGGGGCTGCCCTTGATGATAGCTCGTCCAACCACTGGTAGAGGATCTGGGACATCCAGCAAACCGACGAGCGTTTCTACCAATGGTTTCTGCTCGGCAGGCTCGTCGGAATCGGGAGTCTCGGTAGAGGATCTCTGAGCGAGGTCTACTAGAGAAGTAGGCTCGCGAGAAACTAGTGCGGTGAAAAAGACGAGGAGCGTGTCCAATATCTGCAGAGTCTTCGTCAATTGAGCAATGGGAATCAGAACATAAATACTAACACGGTCATCCCCTCGGCCCGCTCCAGCCTCGACTAACACCTCCCATGTTTTACTGAAGAAGTCTGCAGCCTTGGCCATTCTAAAGAATTCCGTATCACATAGTTTAGTTGTGATTTCTAGAGCGCTGGAAGGGATATTTTGAATATGTAGATCCTTTGTGTCAGAAGAATCATCATACCTTGCTCTCTTCAGCCCTACTCCCCCGTTTATATCTAAACCTTCAAATAGGTACCCAACCTCGTCGAGGAAACGTCTGCTCTCGCCCTTACTTCGAAGCTCGGTGATGCTTTTCAGTGGGTTCATCATTCCAGGTGGAAGGTCTACTGGGGCTTGTCGAGCTTTGCCCTTCCCCTTTGGATTCTTTCGCGGAGTCCCATGAGACAAATTGCTGCGAGTAGGAGACCCAGCGGGGTATGGGTCGTCTTCAGAGTTGTCCACTCCCCAACGAGAACGAAGTGATTCATACGACTCCCGGGTCGATTCATCCTCCTCGGTAATGTTAGGACCCAAGTTATTGGTAGGTAGCTCAACAAGAAATGATCGCGATCTTCCCGCATAGGTCCTGGTGTTGGTAGCTTTTGGGATGGGGAGTGCAGCAATTGGCTCAGGGTGAGCGAAAGACGTCGAGGGTGGAGGTCTCGCTGGCGAGGAAGGCATGTTTGGTAGCGACGAGGTCCTCTCAGCAATGGGAGCAGGGCTTTCTACAACCACTGTGTCTGTTTTAGAACGCGAGAGCATGCGCTTTGCCAGTTTGCTTGGTGTCGGTATGGGGGATGATGCAGGGGTAATGTGGTCGAATATTCCGGGAAAGTCATTGACAACTCTGCGCGGTCGCTTTGGGGTCCCATATGTATGTGTTACACGGGACGATGAAGCTCTCGGTTCGTCGGTGGCATCGTCCTGCTCGATATCTGTTATGGTTGAGGATTCCTCGTCTTCTGAGAGCTTTCTGCGCTTTTCTGAAGTAGCCTGGTCCGTAGATTGCTTCCTCTTTGCGCTGTTGCGTCTGCTGTAAGTTCGGTTTATCGACCCGTAAGATGTCGTCGGCATTATCGGCGGCAGTGTTGAAAGCTTTTCGAACATTGACCAACTTTGCGTCCTGATCGTCACGGTCACAAACACGTGACAACCGTGTTGGCGATCAACGTCAACGAACAGTTCGCAGTGAACGTCGACAGCGAGTCCACCAGAGGTCGACACTATGGAAGGCTTGCAGAATCGTCTGGACTCTTTCTTGAAGGCTAAACGCGTCAAGAATCCCAATAAAGCCTCTTATGTCAATATCAAATGGCCACATCCTGAAAGCTTTGCAGCGACACCAGAGACCCTTGCTGAAGCAGGGTTCTACTTCAATCCGAGCTATGAGGACCGCGATACAGTCACTTGCTACGTATGCGAGAAGAATTTAGGTGGATGGGAAGAAGAGGACGATCCTTTGGATCTTCATTGGACTAAATGTGCAACTCTGTGCTGCTGGGCTACTGTCAGGTGTGGTCTCCGGGCGATATGGGGAAGGACGGCAGGTTCGTTTCAATAGTTCAAAGCAGAAAACTATTCTGAACAAATATGTACAGCTATCTGTTCCCCGACAAGGATCGTTTACCGACATCAGCAGCAATGGAACGTGCACGATTGGAGACTTATTCCGTAGGCAAGGGATGGGTTCATGACCGTCCTAAGAATCATGGGGCCAATTCTCTAAAGGTTTGTGAACCCCTCGAATACTTCCGGGCGCTTACTTACACGAATACCATAGATGGCTCGGTCAGGGTTTGTATTCACTCCTCAGGAGCCTGGGGATGATCTCGCTACATGCCTTTATTGTGGTGTCTGTCTGAGTGGTTGGGATCCCGAAGATGATCCTTTGTACGTGCATACTGTATTTATTGGGCCTACTATGGAACTGACAATATCGAAACAGAGAGGAACATCGCAAGCGGGATCAGAAGGGTAAACTACGATGCCCCTTCTTCGCCTATACCGAATCTGTGCCAAGCAAGCCTCCCTCGAAATCCAAAGCACCAAGGAGTCGACAATCCTCAAGGCAACGTACCACTTCCTCGCAACACCAGGACCTCGTTGTGCCGTTGAAAGACGACACTGACAACGAATCTGTTGCATCCACGAGCAAACCTAAGGGTACAAGAAGTAGATCGTCTTCTAGGAAACTGAACAGAAGTCAGTCTCGAGCCACGCTCGGAGATGTTGCTGAGGATATGGAGGAGGCGATCGTAGAGGAGGAAGACGAAGAAGTCAAACCAAAGAAGAAGGTGGGTAAAACCCGGAAATCAGTTGCGGCCACTAAGGCGGGGGCCCGTACAAAAGCTGCTGCCGTACCAACCGAAGAGGATGACGTTGAAGTCGATGAACCATCTCCTGTGGAGCCAACTCCTCCTGATAGTCAGGAGGTGGACGAAGTTCAGTCACTCAAAAAATCCACTCGCGGACGAAGAGTCACCCGAGCCTCATCTATTGAGGTGTCGAAACCAGCAACAACAACTAAACAAAAGGCCACACGCGGAAAGAAGAAGCATCCTACACCTGCAGCAGAATCGGACCCCGAACCTACCCAAGATGTTGCCGAAGAAGAGGACGAGGAAGAGGACGAGGAAGAACCACCTAAACCGGCCAAAGCAAAAGCCTCTACGAAAGCTCCCACGAAGACGCCTAGAAAGCCTTCGCGTTCTAAGACAAAGCCAACAGCTGCGCCTCCCGAGGAGCCTGAGATCGCTGAGGAAGATGACGAAGAGCTGGCTGCGGAGGCTGCCGCAGTTGGAGCCATTGTTCTACCTTCCGAGCCTGTTGGAGGGAGGCAGAGCGCTGCCCCAACCATCCAACCCACGGAACCTTCAAAGAAGGCGTCTAAATCCAAACCCAAGGCGAAGCTAGCACGAAACTCCCCCTCGCCCAGCGGCGATGAACGAGAGGACAATGGGCCTCCCAAAGCTGCTCCGGCTAGCAAGGCTAAAGCTGAGGCCGTTCCTCCCCCGCCCATTGAGGTGCAGCCTACAGACGAGGATGCAGGAATGGACGACCTTCCGCCTCTATACATTCCTAAACGTGGAGGGAAAGCCAAAGCTGGGCCATCCACTCTCTTGACTAGCGAGGCCGCTACAGAGAAACCCACCAAGCCCAGCAAGTCGAGGGTACCCTCAAAGGATGCGCAATTGCTCACAGCAGCCAATGTAGAAGCCGTCAAGGAGGTACCCAAGATGGCCAAAAACGCCTCGGTCCTTTCGCTTGCCTCGGTGGCACAAAGTGAAGTGTCTGATATGGCGGATTCAGACGCCTCAGAGGTTCGTAAACCTCTCGTGAAACGACTCAGCAAAGCGCCAAGGAAGCCTTCTACTGCTCGACCGCGAACGGTCAAGCAGAAGTCAGTCGTCGAGATCTCCTCAGATGATGACAGTGACAAGGAGAAGAAATCGAAATCGAAAGAACGCAAAGAACCAGTTCCTTCAGAGGCAGCAAAGCAGAAGTCCGCCAAACACGATACACGACCGAAGGTGGTGAAACCCGAGCCTGAACCTATGCAGATCGACTCCCCGCCGCCGAAGCAATCGACGATTGTTGCAGACGCAGAGATGGATATCTCATCACCACCGCGACAGCCCCATAAAAGTGTTGAATCTCGCTCTCGCTCTCCTGACCAACCTCCATCGCCAATCCAGGACCGTGTGCCGTCCCCCACACGACCTTCTCCGCCACCGCCTGCTCGTGCGCCTTCACCGTTACATCCTTCACGGGCCCTTACGCCGTCGCCTGTCCAAGATCTCCCGAAGAAGGCGGCTGCGGAATCATTGTCCGTGAAAATACCAAAGGCGGGGACCGTTCGCCAACAGCCCTCACCTCATGTCGAGGATGTCAAAATGACGTCTCCGAATGGCTTAACCGAGAAACCGACAACACCCGTCGAACCTCCTCGCACTCCTCCGCGCCAGACCGCGTTCACGACCAACACTGTACAGCCGAAACCGGCCGAGCCCGATCCCGCGTTTTACCCTCCCTTGTCCAGATTGCCTTTTACAAAGATGGCAAGCCTTACGGATGCTGAACTGGACATGACTGTGGAAGAGTGGATTAGGTACCAGATGGAGCTGGAATATGACAAGTTCCGCCGGGATGGGGAAAAGGAGTTGGTGCGGTTCAAGAAGGCTGCTGAAGATGTCCGTAGGATCATTGAGGACCTGTAGCGGGTCCTCGTTGCTGAAGGACCGCAGACGTGAGGGGGTGATTCACTTTGACCATGGACTCTGACATATCCTTACCAGTTTCGGTTTGATGCACTTGATGCAATACCAATACACTCAATGTAATATATCAACCAATCCTTCCTTCAATTGACTGTTCACATTCGACTACCACGAGGATCGAGGCAACTTGGTTTTCTTGTCCAATTGACTCTTCACGCGGGTCGCCAGATCTTCACAGGCCGTCTGAGCATCGGGTGCAACAGTTGATTCTAGGAAGGCAGCCTCTACAAACTCAGAAAAATTGAACTCTTGACCATGTTTCTGATTTTCTATCTGTTGATGGCTACTTTTCGGTGTTTGTATAACTGTTATCATGCATTACACGGACCGCCGGTATGTTCAGTCCTCGCCTCGCATCCGCCTTCAAATGACATTGACTATTCTGCTCCACATACCTGTCTCCTGCGTGATGCTTCCTCAAGGCACCCATCGTCCGCTCCTTCTAATAGTTCTATATGTGACGGCATGAAAGTGATGTTCACACCGTGGCGGAAACTGCGGCTTCTGCACACGGTGGAACCGCAATCAGCAAATGAAAGTGTTCTACTTCAGATCTCGGACACGTCTGCTTGGCCCGATGCGACCGTGTCTTTGAGCAGCCAGATCGACAACACCTGGCAGTTCTTTACTCGATGTTCCATTCTCGAAGAGGAATGAATGGGCCACTATCGTGGCCTGAACCCATCGATTAACTGTATGACAAAGACTGATCTACATGCGCTTAGTTCTCAGAGGTGTGCTTTGAGGTGGGTTCTCTGTACACTTCTTTCGAGATTGGCCGTTTATTTCCCGCGCCCACGTGGAATTGAAGAGAAGAACTACCCCCAAGACGCGAATTGAGCCCAGGGCAATGGTCAGTAGCACGGTCCTGCGGGTAGCTAGCTGTGTGAAGCAGCTACCATGATATGACTGGGGTTGGAGCGTGACCCCTTCTGGAGGGGGTTGCTTGTCGTCGTATTTGATCATTGATGTCAAGCCTCGGGCCTCAGGGTTGGTAGCAATAGGTGTTTATGATAACTACAATGTGGTGTACCCACAGTCAGTGTGGGCTCATGTTGTCCACCGTGGACACCCGAACCTTCGTGTTGAAACGATATTATGCCAGAGTCAAAGATCGCGGAGTTTGACCTTTTGCGAATTGCGATCATAGCGACGAGGATCGGCCCGGCATTCAACCATCTCCGTTCCTTTCGTATAACCCTACCGGCCATCATAGCGTATGTTTTGAGAAGGTCTGCCAGATATGTTCTGGATCGGATTTTCCAGGTTTGAAGACGTATTATAAGGGTTTAACTCTCAAGTAATACGTTATGATGATTCTCATCCAGGTATGAACGTGGTTTTGACAACACCGAGGCACGCGGCATTTTGTGAGTGATGCATACGAACACTGGGTTATATAGGAGAAATTGTGAACGCATATGAATTAAATTTATTCTGTCACTGACAGGTTTTGTGCAGCGCGAGGCAGGGTATAAGATCAACTATACCGTACTCCTCTGATTGCCCTAGACGCCATTGAACCTGCCTTGTTTTGGTGGCATCCAGATTCTAAACCCTGAGGCGTGTCAGGTATGTAAACGTATCCATAACTTTGGCAACGAGAGATAGTATTTTCGGGACTCATCAGTCATGTTCTAAGGGCGAAAAGTCCATGACCCAGGTGGCACCGTCATCTATCCAGCTCAAAAGTTCACGAGGCAACAATATACTGTTCTGTTGATGGCAAACCTTCAACACCTACCGCCGGACGTCTCTCTGACGGTCCTCTCTCACCTTTCCTTTTCGGATATTCTATCAATTAGACAGGCAAGCTTTCCTTCCTTGGAACATTGAGGAAGGTCACTGATTTTCTTTCCCCCGTCAGACTTGCAAGAGTTTCTATCAATTTAGTCATCTACGCAGCATTTGGGTTTCCTTCCTCACCCACCAGGTTCAGGAACAAAATATCCCTGTCCCAGGAATTTCTCGAATACCTCTTGACTGCCTCTCTGCCGCCGACTTAGAACGAATCATCTTTAGAGCACTACGCCTGCGGCAGAACTGGACCTCCCAAGCCCCAGTGTCGCGCAAGGAAAGCTTCCTGGCATATGAAGCCCCGCCAACTCAGATTGGAATAATTTTTCTTCAATTCATTCCCGGAAATAACCAATATTTGGTTTCATTGATATACACTAACCGCAACCCTCAGTTGCAGCCCCCATTATTCACGTTGCAATGCTGGGACTTGGCCACCCAACCCTCCCCCAGATGCATCGCGACAAAAACTATGCTGCAGCGTTCCAGACTGGGGCTAGATACGAACCCGAATAATTCTACGATGCGTTTAGCCGTCCAGTGCCACGAGTATGTTCCTACATCTTCAGACCCCCACCGTGACGTATTTACTAACTATTCCTCTAGTCACCTCGAACTCCTTACCATCGACCCGGCCGCTGAAGATCCTGAATCCTCGTTCGTAACTCAGGCTGAGTTTACAAATCGATCCGACTTCCTCTTGAGCATTTATGGCTCTGTTGTCTTCAGCACAGACGAGCAAAACCGCCTGTTTTTGTGGGAAGTCGCGGCCCCCAATTCTCGACTAGAGCTCCAGACTACTCCACAGGTATGTAACTTCCTCTTCTTCATTAAAATAATTGGATCACCCCGGACGGGAAAATAGGCTGGCCCAGCGTTGGAACTCGTCTACCTTGAACAACTTGCCATTGTGTTCCGTCGCGGCGGGGTAGAGATTTTCCATATTCCCGACCTCCCTCTTCCCAGTGGCTCGACGGTTACTCCACCAATTTCCTCTCACACCTGGCAGTGGAACCTCGATACTATAAACGTGGTGGTATGTTCACATCCATCTGGTAGGCCAAGGGCCACCTATCCCCCCATCAATGTGCTGTTGCGGTTTGGAAGTATGCTACCATGGGTCTGTCATGCATTTATCGACATCTGAACTCCGTCACTGACAAATGGATGTCGTAGCCCGTCAACATGCTCCATTTCTACCGCCTTCATCCCAGCAGTATGTTCGATCACCGAAGGCCTATAGGACCAGGAAACATACCTTACGAACTCCCACCTACCCTCAAACGTACCATTGGATCCCCCGTAAACCTGTTCTCAAACTATCATATGGCAGTAGGGTCTCGCGGTACGGCTCTATGGATTGACAATCACACAGAAGACCAGCAAAACCAAGTGGGTCAACGACTAGCAGGCACCTTCATGGCAGACGAGTGCGCACATCCCGATCCGAGTTCAATAGGAGCCGAGCCGATGGCCGTTCCTGACTCCGAAACGGTGGAAACGACTTTGGAGTCAAGCCTCTTTCGTTACAACGACGTTGACGACTGGGTACGCGTCGCTATGGATGAAGAGGAGGGCAGGGTCGCAATTGGACGCAAAGATGGATCGATCCTGTTACTTGAATACGCCTGAGGAGATCGGAGGCCGTACATTTCGCACATTTTATCGTTGTCAAAATCTGATAATTTCACGAAGCAGGGGTATTATACATGTTTGCATATTTATTAATGACGATATTTACGGCGTAGCAATGAGCACCTAGACACTTCACTCAGTGACTGTTACGAATATCAAGGTGGCGTTTACTCACAGCAGACGGCGTCAAACCAAGATCTCGCAATGTCTTGGAGAAATCGGGCCTGTCGAATGTTTGCCTAGTTGGAGAAAGCTGGTAAGAATCATATTTATCGTCAAAAGTAAACTTGGATCTCACCTGGGAAAATGCTGCGCGAATGTAACTGTTTCGACGTCGACGGAAGGGTTCTGCCCTGCCAGATACTCTGCGACCTCAAGAAGTGCTGAGCAACCGGATCGGACTCTGTTAACCTCCGTCCTTATTTAGAGATCGATTAAATTGCGACGTACTCGCATCACTAGATAGGGTCGTCGTGTAGGGTTGTCCGCCAGTGGGCATACGGATCTGTAACCGCGTTTCTTTGAAATCTTTGCCTGCAACCCCAGAAGTCGATGGGCCCGGTTTCGGAGCAGCAGCTACTGCTGGTTCGACGACACCAGTTGATTCTCCTGGAACTGGGCGGCCTTCACGGATTGCTTTTTCTCTTGCAATTTTGTCTGCCCTCGCTTTTTTGTCTGCTTCGATCTGAGCCTTGATTTGCGCTTTGTAGCGTTGATCCTCGAGTTTCTCTGTGTTGTGTAAATGTCAATATAAGTTTCGAGCATCAATAACAAGCGTTGTTAACCTTTCTTCTTATCCTCGGCTTCTTTGATCGTTTGCTTAGCTGCTATGTCCTCCCTCAACTGGTTAATATCCTACAAAGTGATTTCTTTTGGAAAGCGAACAGCGGACATGTGGGAGACACACACCTTCCCGGCTTTGCGGCGCAAGTTTTCGTTTGCCTTGCTCTCTTGGATTTCTTCTTGGGTTTTTTTTGCCCGTTTCTCGGCTAACTTGGCACGGAGCTCTGCCAGCTTCTCCTTCTTCTCTTCTTCGGTCAGTGGTTTGACCTGGCGCGGCACGTCAGTCAATCAATCTTCGACGTATATAGAATTCAATACTACCTCTTCTGTAGACTCCTCGAACTGATCGTGACCACTCTTCTCAGCATGGAAGTTTGCGAGAGCAGTGTTCTTGAAGATCTTGCCGCACTGCGAGCATTTGATGCTCTAAACCCAGATAGTCTCGATATAGGCGTCCGCAGAGCTGAATATGAGGACTCATACCTTGGCTTCAGCTGCGCCACCATCTCCACCAAGCACCCTCAAAGCTTCGGCATCTTCGTCATCGTCGTCAACATCCATATCGGTCTGCCTTGAGCTAGACGATTCCGTGACTGCCCCGAGATCTGGAACAGGCTGTCCTTCATGCTCAAGTATGTGATCCATTGCGGGTTGGAGCCCTCGATTTCCTGTAGCCTTCAAAGCCCCTGCATACAGTCAAACATTAGATGTACATCCATCACTTGAGATTTAGGACTGACATGCAACTCGAGCGGGGTCAAACCCCATTCCTACCAACGTGTCCTTGTCGCCTGCCATGATGCTGTTATTGAACTCTGATCAAGAGAATCTCGCCGCTGAAGCGCCCACCGCCGTTGCGTAACTGATTGCTGTACGCGTCCAGTCACGTGTAGGCTTACGTAGGCAAAAACATCAAAGGGCCGACCTTGCCGGGTTGACAGGCTCAGCAAAGGCCTCTTCATTCTTGAAACAAGATGCAGCATAGATGAGCATGTTCGCAAAATTGAGGTCATTATCGCAGACGATGGATGGAATTTCTATGAATTTGAGAGTCTGTGCACGATGGAGCCGCCAAGCCTTCTTATGGGCTGCGGTTACGATAGCCGAGTGGCAGTTAGTGACTACCTGAATCGGGTAATCACGAAATTGAGTGCTGCCAGCCAACGATTCCATGGACTGATTCGGCCAGCATTGTCGACAACGACGAGCAAACCGCCGAGCTTTACTGAAAAGGCGACTTGTCTGACTTTGTCGAACACGATCTTCTACGCTATAATCAAATTTCATATCACCTCATTGCGATAACCTTCAACGACACCGCGTCTACGTAAATTACCATGCAACGGCCACATTCTCCAGTCGACGAAGAGTTGCAGAACCTTTACAATGAAGTTTGGGCCAGCTTCTCTGAAGAACCCACGGCACCCGCGCTGGATCTGTATAATCCCCAGGATACAAGAGCTGAGCTGACGGCCCATCCGCGAGCAACTGCGGCACCTCCAAATGGCTCACCACCTTGTACGTACTGATATACTGTCTGCTAGTCTTCTTTCATAATTGGCCATATTAGACGCGCGAACTATACCTCGGATGCCATCTAATAATTTGCGGGAACCATCTCCGACCTCTCCAAAATCAGGCGGCCCACGACGACTACCACCCACACCTATAAGCCCAGCAACGGCGAATCCATTAACGAATTCAATGGCCATGCCTGAACCTGAAGCATACCCAGATATCTCGAATTTCAGTCATTATTATTCAGATTCATTTGCTTCGACCTCCTCAGGATCCAATGACCTTCGTAAAGCTGCAGCTGGTAATGCAGCTAGTCGGCGACTGCCAATGGCTCCTGGCGCTGGTAACGGCTACCCGATGCCGCCTGAAGGAGCTCGACCTCCGGTGCCCCCCAAGCCATATGATGTATCCCTTTCTCGAAATATGAGCCTCGCTTCCCATGATTCCTCGATCTTGAGCTCAGCAACCGGCTCAAGTTTCTTCGGTAGCACGGAGACCGCTACGACGGCGCCATCTCGTGAAACCTCTTACAGGCCTCCTGGAACAAAAGCGCCGTCTATCCCTGGTCATGGTGATTATGACAAGTTTGCGCCTTACGACCAGCAAACTGTTAGTCCTGAATATACCAGTCAATATCCTGGGTCCACCCCCCAGCCCAACCGATCAGTCTCTCGTTCGTCAAGCGCGCTCAGCTCTCCTTCAGTGCGAGCTGGATATGGGCAACCTAGCACATTGTCACACACTCAATCATACAATGCGCATTCACCTCAAGCCTCGATGGGTTCGTTGGTCAATCCCTTGTGGCAACCGATAAACTGACACATCTTTGCAGGTACCATTCACATAGACTCACCGCCCCACCGGAATACGTCTCTGTCGTCGTCCATAGGCTATCAGCGACCAGGAGGCAATTCTTTATACAATGAATCTATCAACAGTGGCTTCGGCAATGGACCATCTCCATCGCTTTCCTATCATGGGGATCCAAGTGGCCAACGGATGGGGATGGGATTACACAGCGACGGGTATGACCTCTATGACCAACGACGACCAAGTCTCGGAGCTCCAAACAACAGTGAACTGCTGCAAACCTTGGCAGAGGGTAGTCCCAACCCTGAGGATTTGGCACCGGAGGATGAAGGGGAATATTGGGAAGACGAGGAAGAAGATGAAAGCCGGTTCATCAACTACTCTATGATATCTCACATGGCGGTTCAGCTGCGTGACAAGGTTCCCCGAGGAACTCATGTTAAAGGCAGTATTCCTTACCCCCGAGCATTCACTGGCAAAGATATTGTGGTAAGTAATATGTATAGTCCTTTTGACCGAAGTCTCATCAAGCTCTAGTCCACCATCCAATCGCACATCCAACGCGAACTGGCCATCACCCATGGTATATCTACAAATGATCGACGAGCAGCACTTCAAATAGCCCGAAGTCTTCAAAGCCAGCTGTTCTTCTACGAAGTTGAATGGGGTAGCCGCGTCTTGCAAGACGGTGTCGAGGATGTTTACATGTTCTTGGGAGACCTGGAAGGTGGTTCGGATGGGATGATGGAGCCAGAAGAGCTGCCCACTGGTGTCATCACTATGATGACCCGCTGTTACTCGCCCAGCTGCGCGGATGGAGGGTCGTGCTACGCATACGGTTGCCCTCGCAAGGTAGGACGACAACATGCTCACGGGATTCTGGGTTCTAAGCACCTTTGTAGGGTAATTCTATGCTCGGGCCACCGCCCGTTCCTACTCCTGAAGCGTCCTCAAGTTCTGTCGCCTGGTCCTCGACAGTTGACCCAGCCATATTGAAGAACCTTCCAGAAAGCGAGGTCTCCCGGCAAAGGTATGTGTGTTTAGGGCTAGCCTTCCATCAATATGAACACTTTACTGACCGAGGTACTCTGTAACAGCATCATACATAAATTGATCACGAAGGAGGAACAATACCTTCAAGATCTCGATACCGTGGAAAGCACCTTCATCAAGCCGCTACGGAGCGCCATCCCCCCGGTCGTGGTGGGGAACGTAGATGACTTCATCGAGGATGTTTTCGGAAACATGCTCGACCTCAGGGAGTGCAACCGAAACCTTCTTGAGATCCTATACGTTCGCCAGAGGGAACAAGGGCCTATCATTCAAAGGATAGGAGACATCTTCCTTGACGCGGCCATGGAATTCAGGCTTGCATATCCAATTTATATCAGCCATTACCCCACGGCGGAAAAGAGGCTCAAGGACGAGCTGGAGGGCAACCCGGAATTTAGATTGTTCCTTGAGGTAGGCAGTCCGATTCACCTCAAGTTGCCCACGTCTTACATAACGATAGCAATGCTCCCGGCATCCATCTCGCCAAGGCGAAACGATCAGGCTCGACCTCAAGCACTTCCTCAACAGGCCGTCAGAACACCTGCAGAAGTACCCCGTACTGCTGGAGGCCATCCAGCATGAGACAGCGGAAGGAAATCCTGATATCGATTTCCTTACGGAGGCCATCGAAGCCATCAAGCGTTTGCACTCGGATGCTCAATTAAGGACGTTCCAAGTCGCTATGGGCAAAGGCGCGCCCGGAAAGTGGGAATGGCATGACCTCGTTCCTGAAGACGTGCGGAATGGCATGCCGAAGAAGGATGCTAAACGCCAGGCGTATGTTCTCACTATTTTTTATTTTTCTCACCGGCACTTAAATTGAGGCAGTATCATCTTCGAGTTGATCAAGGGTGAAATGGCCTACGTGAAGGATCTCGAGAACATCAGCAAGGTCTGTCACTTTCCTGATATCAAGTTGACGCTCTGGTGATTGATCTGGCTTCGCAGATGTATATTGTTCCACTTCGCAGTGCCGAGCCTCCAATCATTCCACGGGATAGATTGGAACGGTTCATCCAGGATGTATTCCACAATTACAATGAACTCTACGAGCACCACAATCGGCTCGTTGATAAATTGCAAGAGATCCAACGGGAAGAGCACCCCAATATCCGCAGCATATCGGCGCCACTGATGGATGCGGCCTTGCACTTCCGGGATGCCTATATGGAATATGTACCCAATTATCCAATTGCTGCATATAGGATCGATGATGAAATGGCAAACAACCTGGCATTCAAAACCTTTGTTGAGGTTCGTTCTAGAAGTTGATCGTTCACTGGATCAAACTGCTTAGAGACCCAATTTATAGCAAGCAGTTCGACACCCAGATGCCCATCGACTCGACATGAAGAACTTTATAAATCGACCTATTCCTAGGTTGCTTCGCTACGAACTCCTGCTCAAAGGAATATGCGAATGCTCTCCCCCAGAGCATGACGACCACGATACGATTCCTCCAGTCATAGACATAATCAAGGCTTTGGGCAAGGAAACCGAACCTGGCGTCTTCTCTGCAAAACAGAAGGTGGAACTCTGGAGATACAACTCCAACATCGTCTTCAAGCCTGGAGAAGCCATTGTGAGATCTAACGGCGACAAGCTTCCGTCATTGGATACTGATACGTCTGCAGGACATGGACCTCCTCGATCAGAATCGTTCGCTCATCCATTCGGGCAAATTACTCCGCCAGCCTGAAAGCGGTCTTGAATGGAGTGGCTGGAGCGAGCTGTTTGTACTTCTGTTTGACAATTACAGTGGGTGTTTTCATCAGATTCTTATACATACTCAAGTTGATCAAATCCGCGATTAGTGGTCATGACCAAACCCAAAGAGAGGGATGGAGTCACCCGTTACAATGTCAACCGAAGGGTGAGTGTATCCGGTTCTACAGTTGAACCCTGTTCTAAAGTACCATTAGCCTATTCCTCTTGATCTGCTGACACTTGTCAATTTCACGGACCCACCGACTCAGAGAAGTGTCGGCCTCCTACGTGGCCTTCGTGGCGGCGGCGGCGGCGAACGATACGCCGATGGCCCAAATAGTGCAGGTCCTGGGATGACGCCAGACAGTGCTACAGATTCACGGTCGGTGTACCCAATAACGTTGCATCACATTGGGAGGACTGGGGGCACCATTATTCTTTACGCCGAGTCAGCTCAGGCCAGGAATGATTGGAAGTCGAAGCTGGAGGAAGCTCTTGGATTGAGGAAGGTTGTCCAGGAGTCTAATAAGGTTTTCGAGGTGGAGACCTTGAGTGCAGAAACGTTCCTTATTCCTTCACCTTTGGCCGCAACGCCCTCGCCAGCATGGAACCAGGACTCAACTTTCACAGGCAAAGTCACCTGCTCCGTCCCATTTAGTAAGTCTCAAATTCGTTATGCGCCAAACAGTGGTAACGATTGCTCAAGCCACCCCGAATGGTCGGCCATTGGTTGCGATTGGATGTGCTGAAGGTGTTTGGATAGGCTATCGCCACGACCCTAGATGTATGCAATTGACCATTTTGGTTCACGCGGCCTACTGATAGATTTTTGTAGCCATGCGACGCGTTCTTCACCTCAAGCTGGTCACCCAATGTGCCATGCTGGAAGATTTCGGAATATTCCTCGTCCTTGCGGATAAGGTGAGTTATGAACGTATACCACGTCACCATCTTCTAACTCAATCCACTCAAGTCCCTCTTCGCCTACCACATCGAAGCTCTAGTCCCGTCGTCACCTCAAGCAGTCCATGCCGGCCAGCTACAAGTTCCTCAAAAACTTAGCGGGGCTAAGGACGTACAGTTCTTCCGAGTTGGCAACTTGCATGGGCGTACTCTGGTGGTCTACATGAAGAAGAAAGGAGTAAGTGGACCCCGGTCTTTCCCTACATCTTTACTAACGAAGCGAGTAGATTGAGAGCGTATTCCGTGTTCTTGAACCTGTCGACGACAAGATCAATGAAAGGACCAGAGCGCCAGTCGGCCTTGGGTCTCGTTTCGGCTTCCGTTCTGGGAAGTCAGAGTGGTTCCGAGCTTACAGGGACTTCTTCCTGCCTAGCGAATCCTTCGATGTTATCTTCCTCAAAACGAGAGTTGTGGTTCTGTGTGCCAAGGGCTTTGAGCTTATGGATCTTGACAAGTATGTCATCAAACGCCTTCTTCTCTCTCTCAAGATAATTCACCCGTCCAATCCAATAGCTTCGATAGCAGGACGTTACCTCTGATTGAAGACCCTCGCCTGCCTATTGTCAAACGACTGGAATCCTGTCGACCAATGGGCATGTTTAGATCGAAAGAGGACGAATTCCTTCTTTGTTATGATGGTTTGTCTGCTACACTTGACCCGTTGGAAATTTATTCATTAATATCTGTACCAGAATTTGGCCTGTATGTCGACAGACATGGAGATCCCTCACGTTCCGCGACCGCTATTGAATGGGAAGGAACCGCTGAACGTATAGCCTTCCATGCTCCATACATTCTCATTTTCGACTCTCGGTTTATCGAAATTCGCCATGTTGAAACCGGCCGTCTCGCTCAGATCATCTCAGGCAACGATGTCAGGTGTATCTGGGATGGTCGGGGAGCGGGCACCAATCTCTCCCACGTCAAAGAAAAAGAAGAGAGCGAGATTGAAGAGGCCCAAGTACATGCTGTCATGAACGTCGTCGACAGTCAAACCGGAAACTATGGCTTCACCCCTGGTGGAGGCCGACCACCAAAGGTCATCGCTCAGAACGTAGTGGAACTCATACCGACTATCCCACTTTACGTGACTGGTACCACGAAGGCACCTCCCCCTGCACTCCCCGATAATGGCTATCTTCCTGATAAAAGATCGTACTTCTCTCCAGTGTCACCCGACACGGCGAGATCAGCCAACCCGATGTGGAGATGATTTACAAGGACTAGACTTTAAGAGATCCTGGATTTTTCGCCACTTGCGCATGCTTTCATGATTGACTGACTATGTTAGCTCCCTTTCCGTATCATTGACATTCTTTCTTCATTCCTCTTACATTTTGTTCTACGACATCTACTACCAGAAACAATATTAGGAATCCTATATTTTACAGAACCCAAGTGTAAGCTGGCCTCCACCGTAATTGACGCATAATTTATCGAATTTGCCTGCTGTTTCATACATGAATGGACGAAATAGACGCCGACCGAATGAAGCCTGATCTTCGTCATCTGTCCAACCATCATACACTCGCCTGAACATCGTACACGGCCATGTCCAACTTCAAGAGACATCGAACGCCATCACACACCTCGAGATCCTCGACCGAATCGACCGCATCGAATGAACATGTAGCTAAAGCTGCTCGCAGTGGCATTGCCGGTGACCGAGTTGGTTCAGCAGCGACAGCTGGTGTGGACGCGGAAGACCAGCCGCGATTACTCTGTACTCTACCACCAACATGCAATCCGCCTCATCGACCTACACCACTGGCCAACACCAAGGATCTGGAAGCTCACTATGCGACGTACCATGCACATGTGTGTGAGGAGACAAAGTGCAATGCGGTGTTCCCTGATGCCAGGTTGCTCGAACTGGTGAGGAACTCTGCCTTTAAGACGGCTATCTCAGCCCTAGGCAGAGCATGCATGTCTGATATTCATTCTCGTGCAGCATCAAACTGAATGTCACGATCCGCTTGCTCGCATACGCCAGGATAGAGGGGAGAAGATCGTGAGTTCCATGCGCAACTCGTGTAAAGATGGCTTCATCTCATTCTCCAAAACTCTCATCTTATCAGTTCGCTTGCCACATCGCTACATGCGATCGTCTATTCCAAACCCCAAAAGCTCGCCGATTACACCTCATTCAAGCACATGGTTACCCTAAGGAGTACTTCTTCGCCGTCACCAATAAAGGCGTAGGAGGTCTTTTGCAGAAATGGGGCGAAGGCGTCAGTTTGATTAGGGGAGAATGGAAGCCGAGAGATGAACAGGAAACGAAGCAAGAAGGGGATAAAAGCGTTAACATGGATGAGGACCGTGAAGGGGACACCGATGACGATACTGCAATCGAGATTGACCGGGCTGAAGACGATCGTGGATTGCTCCACGGCCGACGACGTACAGGCAAGTCTTCACAGGACCACACCAACGACGACGACTTGGACAACCTGGTGAACAATCTGAATTCGTTGACGCTCGTGCCGACGTCTATTAGATTCGGGAGAGGCGGAAGAAAGGGTGGATTCAAGCACGAACAACCCCATATCACGGGAGATGCTAATAACAATAATCATACCGTACCTGAGAAGGGATCAGGAAGAGAAGGAGGGTCTGCTGGCAGGGGGAAGGGAAGAGGCAGCGCAGACAATCATGGGAAGGCGGACCTTTCTTCCAGCCCTCCCACACGCGGGGCTTTAGGTCAGAGTGTACGGGGAAGGGCTGGGATCGCTCGCGGTGTCAGCAGAGGACGAGCAACGTGAAATAGCTTGTACAATACTACCCGTCAAACGTATAACCGAGTTAGTATACCGTCGTGACATGACCAAACCATGAATTTCCTAGCCTACTGCCGTGGGGTCTGCGACTCTACTTCGGAAATAAAAACGCAATAAATCCCATGAAACGTAAGATCCAGTCGAGCATTGAAGGTTCCCCTTATTGAAGAGAATATGCTTTGTACATTGTCTGTTTCGGACTTCACCGGCTTGAGGCGGGGTCTCAACCTTTGGGCGTGGAATTCGGTGACATCCGTTGAATGAAAATTAAATGCCTTGTGTCCACTCCTACCTCAAACATCGCTGGCTGCTCGTTCCAGAAACCCCATTATCATAGGACTATTTCTAATCAGAACTTGCTGATCTGGGGCAATATATCGAGATGAAGTTCGGGTCGTCTCAAAGCCATACGACACCCGCCTGGGGTCACGTTGCTTTCTACAGAAACGATTTTGGGCAAAGCTCATCTTGGCAAAGCGGAGACGAGGGAGAAATCAGTCTTTTATCTCTTACTGAGGAAGCTTCCCCCAGGCTTCAGCTTCCCACTCTCTTTGTCTAGAACAACGGCCTAGCAGCTTTGGGGTTGGGTGTATTCACGTCTTGTTGCTCCCACTCGGCATTTGCTGGACTGAATGTTGTTAACTTGACACTGAGGCGGCATTATTTAACAGCATACAACACGTCCTTTCTATCTTTAGATTTCCGTATTGTGGCGCCAGAGATCTCCTTTAGACGGGCTTGAATGCAAGCTGACAATTCTTCGTGTCAAACGGCGGGGCTGCATGACTTCTTTCCCCCAAAGATGTACGTAAACAGGCCCTAAGTCGCTTCCCGAGTGTCTACGCATAGTATACCTGCTGGGGCTCGCTGCTTGCGTAGACCATGACTGAGCTCCTCTTGATACTAGACGATAGTGCTTCATCCAGGCATCTATCCTTGATGTTCCAAGAAATGGACGCAGAACTCCGTGTGTTATCTAACCATTGGGACTGCTTCAAAGCCTAAATGATCCCGGAATAAATGAAGTGTCTCATTTAAACTCAAGCAAGACACACGTTCATGTACGATGACCGATTTGTGGCCCAGTTGACCTCGTGTATTTTTCCTGTCGACTTTTACCGTCAAAGGTCCTCGAGGAGGAGTATATAGGGCACAACTAACCAAGAGTAACTGGCAGTCACTATCTCATTATGGATCTCGAACCCGGAACCTACAACATCTTCCACGTTCGCTTCGTTAGTCCCGATGCGCCCGTTGTGAAACGCGCTGTTGGTATCGACAACGGGGCTCTTGTTATTCTACCAGAAGGTGCCGAGGCTCCCAAGGTTGGTTTTTGTCTGTCCATCTTGCTCGTACAGGATGTTCTAATATGGATTGTGCCCTACAGTGGATGGTAGAATCACAGCCAGGTGGTTTCAAGCAATGGATGCTTTTCCTTGGAAACTCTAGCATCGCTCCTGAGGGACACCAGGTCCGCGAAACTCCTCCCGGGTTCCCACCTCACGCCTGGTTCATTTTACGTGGGGCTCCTACTCCCCCGCCTGTTGGTAACAACACTTTTGCGTAAGTTCACAAAGCTCCTGAATTCTAGAAACAAATAATGACTGATTCCCGCCTACCCTGCTACAGGATTTACACCGAACCTGCCAACCCTGGCGCCAATGCCTGGAATCCAGCATCCGAAGAGCCATCCCCAGAACCCACTCTGGTACATTGAATTTCTCTTACCTTAATGGAAATATATTCACGCACAATTACAGGTGGAGTTGTCCCCTATCGGTTATCCTTGGTGGTTCGTTCGTGTCGACGAGTAAGGGCTAACTTCCAAACACGACAACAGTAGTACATAGCTCGAACTGGTCTCGTTAAGAATAACTGCTTCTGCTCTTATGCCATCTGCTTGGATCGTGTAAAGAATATGACTGTGTATACTCTTTGTTGCAACAACTGATTTCCCCTCATGAAATGCACCATAAATGAGCACAGGAATCAATCTCGCAGGAAAAAGCGCCTAGAGTCTAGGCTCAAAAAGTGTGGGGAAGGCCGGTCCGGTATTGCTCGCGGTGTCAGTCAAGGAAGAGGAATCCAACTTATATTTACTAACTTCAATGAGTAACTGAGTTGACATAGTATCATGACATTATCAACCTATGGATTTCCCAGCCCACTGAGTGTCCAAGCGACCCTATTCCTGAAATATGGAATAAACCCCATCAGACGGAGGAACCAATATTGAACATTGAAGGCACCCCCCATCGAGAAGATGCTGACCGCTTTCATCATCCTCTTCGTTAATTTGATCTGACTCAAGGCCTTTTCCCGACGGCTTGTGAGGTAATCGCTGAGCACCTTCAGATTCTTGTCAGAATTACCTTCGTTCGAATTCAGATAATTCACAAGAACAGGTCCAAAGCCGACGGCATCTCGGATACCCAGGTTCATACCAAGGCCGCCAACTGGTGCATGGATGTGTGCTGCATCACCAAGAAGGAAGATGAAGTTCGAATGTCCAGCCGTTGACGGCTTCATGAACGTTTCCGCGATGGAGGAATGAGTTCTGAAGCGTGTAGCCCACAGTTTCTTCGAGATATGCACCGGGTTTGGATTCACAGTGGGATCCGAGGAGAGTGGGATAGGACCTTGTTTATTCAAGCCCTCCTGCAGGAATGCGATGGAGGGATCATGAGGGGCTTCGGTACCAAAGACGTTGAACCCAATGCGATATCTCCGCTCAGGCGACCAGGGGTCGCATGGAAGTGGCATAACGAGAAACATTGATCCACCCACGCCTGTGCCACTGATCCCTGCTTTGGGAAGCATTGGGCTGTCTATTGAGAAGCAGACGTCGGCGAGGATTATTTGGCGAAGTCGGACATCTGGCAAGTCTCCGTCTGGATCTTTGAAATCTATGCTAGACATTTGACGGATCTAGGCGACGGATGATGTGTGAATATTGGTATGAATACAGCACGTAAAAATACATACCACAGACCTTGCTCCGTCAGCGCCAATGATATGTTTGGATAAGATGGTGTTGGCAGAATCATGAGTGACCTCATATCGTGAATCGTTCCCGGTTTTCAAGCCGACGACTTTCTCGCCTCTTCTCACCGTAACACCTAGCTCTCGTAGATGACTCTCCAAAAGTTCTTCTGAATCCCTTTGCGAAAGGAACAGAACATATGGGAATTTTGTGTAAGGTGAAAGGTAGGAATAATCCGTGACTGGTATCTTGATTTTCCTGTCGTAAAGCTCCATGATTTTGCCCGGAATTCCTTGCTTTGCCAGAAAGTCAGCACATCCAATAGAGTCTAGAGATTGCATGTCGTCGTCAGATCGAATCCTTCAACGATCCTGAAGGACGTGTAATCACCTCCATGGTAGCGGCGTGGATAGTTATAGCTCGTGACGCTTCACCTCTGAAAGGTGCCTGGTCGACGATGATGAAGTCCTTGAAGCCATTCTTAAGCAAAGATATAGCTGCCGAAAGGCCTGTCGGGCCAGCGCCGACAATGAGCAGAGTGGTTTCTTGAGTGGTCATGATGTATGCTGTCTCCTAGCCATGTGGAAGCAGACCTTTTATGAACAGATAACTGAATTGTCGCTTGCAACGTATTAGGGTGCGGGAGGGATACACGGATACACGGGCCAGACGCGATTGAAGTCATTGGGATGTGGTTCCCGAGTTTGGTCAGTCGGATGACTTCATAATGTAGTACCCTGAGCTGTCAATATCAATTTGAATTGCAAGAAGAGCCCCAAGAACACCCATCAAGGCATCATGTTGATCACCTTCTAGAGTCTAGAAGCCTTCCGTCAGTCGAGCATACAGAGTGACCATCGCACTGGCAGTCGTCCAGACATCGAGCCGTATTTGCGATTTAATGTGATCAAAGCGAACGGTGCGCTGGGAGTCGAGCGCAAGACCCCCTACCCCGACGCCGGAGATAGTTTCTCACACTCATCGACGCACTGGCACGACCAGAAGCCCAAGTGTTGAGTTCTTCCCTGCGATCACGGCAGCTTTATGATGGGGAGTGGATTCAGAGGTATCCGTTATCCGTCAGATGGTCCAACTTTAGGTAAGAGTGTTTACGTTGTAAACTGATTCTGCGCCTTCATTGAAAGTAGGCTTGGAGAAACCGAGGAAGATTCTTGATCAGAAATATAAGCTGAAAGAAAACATCGGAGTGAGATCAATGGTATTCGACTCTAGCAAGGGCTTCAGCAAGCAAAGGATCAGCGTGTCGGAAGTCATGTCAGTCTCAAGAAGTCCATGGGAGCAGAAAAGCCGGAGATAATCATAAAAGAACCCAACGATAGGATGCTAATTGGAAGACACGGAACGCCGCAGCCGTCGCCTAGACATATAATTAGATGGCTTAGATAGACAACCTTCACAAAGTGTTCTTAAAGATGGAGGATGCAGCTTGGGCAGGAGGTCCAGGGGGTCTTAGTTATTGTATTGGGAAGTAATCCAGCAAATACATCGACCATTACCACAATTCCTAAGCATGTCAGTCCGACCTTACAATAAGATGGGTCTGTGGCTCCGTGGTGGCAGTCAAGATCGCGCTATTTGGCTTCGTCAGTCAGCCGACTGGAGAAGGGAATGCATTCCCACGCATTGTCGTCCAAGGCTCAGTCGCGACTCATCTCTGCCCATTTTTGTTTTGACAATTTATGTCGAAAGTCATCGACCACACTCACTATGATACAATACGCCGACCCAATGACACCAATCGGATTTGTGAAATGCTCCCGGTCCTACGGTACCGCGGTGTGGAATGGCTGGGGAATAACGCTCCGGAGTCCTCGTTCCTCTCACCTACATCGCACATGACGACCTCATACTCTTCTTAGAACTCTGTTGACGTGATTTTGAAAAAGCTCGGTACCTAGAAAAAGATCTCATACGGGCAGAACTCACAGATTGGGATATTCTCCGTATCATCTGCCTGCCCACGACCTTTGCTTCTATCAAAAACGCGACTAAAGAGGAAAGTTGTGTCATTGCAGAACGAAATGACGCGACTCAGGCAACCGGTTTCCCACTTACAGTGGATACGAAGTTCCTTCAAGACCACGCGACGCCCTATCTTTATTGCCTCATAATTGGCCGTCTCGCTAAGAAGTTGGTGTTCAAGCGCTGGTATATAAGGATCTCTGCAAGGATCAGATGACTCCACTATTCAACCCAATTCTTGCGCTTTTTGAGGCTTTACGAAGCGGTGCAAAGGATGGGCTTGAATACAAGTGCAGCAACTGATGACTTGTTCAGAAACATTCGCGTTTACTGTGAGTTGAGCTTGCTTGCAAACTGAGCCATCCCTCATATTACGACCAGGGCTCGCCTTTGTCGTTTACTGGGGCATCGTGCTCTTTGGATACGATACGTGCGTACACCATCCGTCACATTGTTTTTCATACTGATCGATTTTAGTGGGATAGCGTGAGTTTTGCCTCCACTTCAGCAATCAACCGTCCAAACACCTGTCCAGTGGTGGTGTCGTCGGGCTTCCTTATTTTCAAGACCGTTTTGGTCTCTTGAACCCGGATGGCACGGTTAACGTCAAGAAATCCAACGATGTTTCTTCTAATGTCGTCTCTGTGCTTCAAGCAGGCGCGTTCTTCGGAGCATTGGGAAGTGCCCCTGTATCAGGTATGTAGATGTACATGCTCTTTCAGGGATACTGACTGAAGTTTTTGGAATTCTAGAACGCGTTGGCCGTCGATTGACCATATTCGGATTTACAGTAATTTTCACTATTGGTGCTGTACGTTTTGATTTGTTCAGGATATGAAAAGTTACTCATCCCAATATCTCTCTCGCCCAGATCCTGACAACAGTGGCTGACGGCTCATCTAAAGGCCTTGCTGAAATATATGCTGGGAGAGTAATATCTGGCTTTGGAATTGGCGGAATCTCCGCCATAGCACCTGCGTACGTGTCAGAATGCGCGCCGAAGGAGGTCAGAGGTAGAATCACTGGATTATTCCAAATCATGGTTGCAGTTGGAATCACGATCTCCTATTTCATCAATTGTGAGTGTTCTCTGGTTGTTGGAGGATTGTGCAAACTGATCATGGGTTTTAAGATGGTGTCAATCTGCATATCAAGGCAAGCGAGAATCTTTGGAGAATACCGTTCGGGTTCCAGCTCGTCCCAGCGGGTATCATGCTTCTGGGTCTCTTGACAGTCAAGGTAACTTTTATTTATTCTTTGTGATTGATGCTCTAGACTCAGTAAACTGTAATCCACAGGAATCGCCACGCTTCCTCGTTTCTGTCTCTCGTCCACAAGCTGCACTGAAGAACCTCTCATACCTTCGACGTCTTCCACCCTCTTCTCCTGAAATCGTGGATGAACTAGCGGAAATTACCGCTGCCATAGAAGAGGAAAGGCAGGCTCGAAGAGAGTTAGGACTAAAGGAGGCTTTCCTCGGGAAAGGAAACAATGTCCGATTTGGGATTGCCTTTGTGATCTTCTTGCTGCAACAGTGGAGTGGGCAGAATAGCATCAAGTGAGTATCGCTCGCCCAGACTCAACACGGAGGCTGACTATTTCCTCGTTTAGCTACTATGCCCCTCAAATCTTCGCCTCGGTAAGTTTCCGTCCAAAACTCAGTAATCCCCTTCTCATGCGAATGAATAGATTGGTTATTCTGGCCAAGACTCTCGCCTCCTCGCAACAGGGATCCTCGGTATTGTCAAGATCGTTTCTACCACACTCTTCGTCTCCTTCGGAATTGAACGCATAGGCCGAAAGATCCCCCTCATTGTCTCCTCATACGGAATGGGAACTCTATTCTTCATCATCGGGGCCATCCTCAAAACGCACCCGCCGCCTGCACCCATACCCGGACAACCGGTCAATGATCCTCCAGCGGCAAGTAAAGCCATGGCAGGCTTGATTTATATTCAAGGGTGTTTCTATGCGACCGGTTGGGGACCGATTCCCTGGGTTTATGTCTCGGACATATTCCCTACGAGGACCAGGCATTATGGGTTGGCGCTGGCTAGTGCTACACAGTGGCTTTTCAGTACGCTTCCAACAAATCCTTGTCGATATCTACTAACATATGGATTCATCAGATTTCGTTGTTTCGAAAACGACCCCGGATATGATCACCAACCTGCAATGGAAGATCTTCATTCTGTTTGGAACTTTGAATGTTGGAGCACTTGGGACATTTTCATTGTACGTGTACTTGTACTTATCTGACCCCTTGGGCATTGCTCATCTGTCATTATCCAGCCTCATCCCAGAAACTAAAGGTCGCAGTCTAGAAGAGATGGACATCATTTTTGGTGCGGTAGATGAAGAAACTAGGAGGAAGGGCATTGATAAGCAACATAGAGGTGCGTCTCCTACCGGAAACTATATTGGGCTTTGTTCAACAGCATCTTTCCTTTATCAGCCTTGGATGGAGATTTGAATGATCCAGCAAGTCAAGACGAGGGAAGGGATACAAAGTCCGTTTAATTGGGCAGTTTATCTGTATAACCCCTTTATACGTATCAAATGCTAGCTTTTGACGGCTGGTATATATAATCAATCTTGTTCACCTATGTCCACCTTTTCCTAACTTCAGGGTGTGAATCGTATTTGGTCTCCCCCCTCAGCTTTTGCCAGAACCCAGTTTCAGCCTTCTCTGGTAGAGGGAGCTTACACGAGAAAAAGAACCGTTGATCCTCGACCGACCATCCTCTCCGGTAGTCGTCGTGCGGGGCAGGAATCGGAAATCCGCAAGCATCTGGGTACTTGAACATGACAGCCTGTATCCCATACAAATGGCTTGGTGGTCGGCCGAGGCAGGGGTTGAAGTGGCCACACCTCATCCATATTGCCTGGGCAAGAAAATTACTTTACGCGTTGGGGAATCAAGACAGCAATTCATGGCTTACAATCCCATACCTGGCGAACCTCTCCGCAATATCTCTGAATAGCTCGCGTCTATGCCTCCTCAAGCACAGCTCACGGGCACGTCTGGAGGTAGCTGAGATTTTGAGAGCTGTAGGGTAGTCAAATTCAGAGACCATATCAAATATGTGGTCCAAGAGCTCCAGCGGAAGAGCGTCTGGTGAGTCTGAACCGTCTCCCTTCGCAGAAACGAATGGACTGGATGGCGAAGGTAGGGATTGAGAGTCAAAGGAACATTGTCCAACGAGGTCGATGCGAACGTATGCAGGAACGCTCCCTTCCTCCCAGGTCCTGTATGTCCACGCCGGCTTCGACCGCGCAAGTTCAGGGAAGGTTTTGAACAACGTCCCATAATCCATGTCTTCCATACCCAGAGGACCATTCCTCCCAAGTTTCCAGGAGAAGTCATGGGTAAGCGTTTCTTTCTCCTCCGTGTCTGAATACACCTCATGCGAGACGCTGATACTTCCCGTCCCATCTGGATGGAAACTGATAGTCTCGGGTATCTTTGTCCATAACTTGCGGTCGAAGTTTTGCCAGGTCCTCGCGACCATTTGCGCTATGGAGATGGATGTTTGGGAACTGTGATCGCAAACATCTGGGGATGGCAGGGCAACGAACATAGTGGTCTAGTAGGAAGATGTGGCTATGGGGGCTAGCCTGGTCAACCAACTGTCAGCAAAGAAGTTTGCTGCGCCTCATTACGGCAATGATCGAAGCTATGGCCCCAAAATGGTCCTAGGTTGGTCCTAGGCATCTCTCATCGCCGCACAGAGGTGTCCATTCTTCGATGGAAAGGACAGCGTGGGCGCTGGGATCTGTTGGAATATCAAGGAGTGCAAGCTCGCTTACGAGCCTCATCGCAGAACTGCCAACATATTTTTGATGCATCGTCGATCAAAACACTCAAACGCCTTGGCAATGGCTACCAACTATGTACGGGGTCAGACGGAAACTGTCAGATGAAGAATGTATGGGCCTTCTAGTATATAAAGGACTGGACTATGAGGCTGCTGTTCCCTCGCTTCAGCCGGTCCTCTGAGCTCTCATCCAAACGGTAGCTGGTCTACACTCCCCGTCCTTTACTTGATCACAGAATGTCTCGCGTCTACCTCCTCCTCGGTGCTCTTCTTTTCCAATCTCTCGGATTTGCGAGCTGTGCTCCTATTCCCATGAAGAGAGCAGATGCAAACACTGTGTCCCTCGGCTGGACAGGTCTCCAGCAAGGCACGACCATCACTCCCGCTGCGAGTGAAGACGGGGACTTGGGCAAAGCATTTTATGTTGTGGACGTAAGTGGGCCTTCTTTGAACACATTTTTCTTCAGAATCTAATCGACCGTCTCTATCTCTGTAGAGCACTGACCTTGCAAGGACTCTTGCAAGCTCTGGAACTCACGTTTGTGAAATCACAGCCGATGCGGAAGCCTGGAATTCTATTCCCAAGAACTGGGTTACCGCATCGCAAATGAAGGGATCCAGGCCTCAGAACGGAACCACAACGGAACCACCTAACACCGAAGAACGACGAATGGAGCCTAAGTTAGACGACCCTACCACGGAAACAGAAACAGTCTTCCCTGGCGCTGTTCTCTTCTCCGCCCACGCTACCGACGGAATAGTCCAGGAGCCCGAAGCTATCCTGCCTAAGGATGATAAACCTTGGCAGATGGCGATTCGCCAGGCTGAGTTGGAGAAACTCAACTTGAAGGGCACCTGTTATCAGAAGGGTGATTCGATGGTCAAGCCTGGACAGAAGCTGGATTATGAGAAGTTGTCGAAGAAATGGGATATCAAGGGGACACCTGGCTCAGACGGAACCCCTAATGGAACACCTTCAGGTGGACCTGATTCTCAGTAGTTTTCTTTTTGTATCGGGCTCTGGTGTTGGCAAATATAAAGTGCTTTGAAAAAAAAAACATTTGTGAATAAAGTTCATCAGATCAAGATATATCGTAATCAAGAGGACAGTCATTAGCTACAGGTTCGAAGGGAATGAGTACTTTGAGGTCCATTTCAGAAGTCTTAGGCAGGACAGTTGAGACTGCCGTCCCAGTCTTCCGAGCCCACACCAGCTGCGACAACAAATAAAGACTTCGGGTCATATTTCTCCTTGATCGACTTGAGCCTATTGTAATGAGAGCCGAAGAATGTTTTCTTGAAATCGCGCTCGTAAAGACTCGCCTTTCGTATGTCAATCAATATACAAGGCGGATCCCATTTATAGACTGATGCTCACCTCGTTCAGATATGTAGCTGAGCCAGGAGAGAGTCCATCTAGAATGTCTATTGATTTGCTGACATACTTCCTGGCTTCTTGTATGGCAGAGAGAGGAGCGCCCTCAGGCCAAACGCCCCCAACATAAACGTGCGCAACTGCTTTGCGCCAGTTGGGATTCAAGCCGGTTGACTCTGGATCGGCTCTAGCAACGGCCCCTCCTGCAACGAAGCTGAACTCAATGTTTAGCATCCCCGTCGGATGAAGAAGTCGCAGTGGCTTACTTTAGACCGAGACTATTATTAATAGCGAGCAGAATTTCGGCAACCTTGCCCGGGTTGTGGAGGGACAAGTCTCGAGAAATGAGGCGAGACCCCAGCTCGACGTTTATTCCAACCTGTGAACCTCCCGCATAGTTGGCCTTGTACCAATCGTAGTAGGTGTCGATAGGTTGAAGCACGGCGTATACAACCCCCGTGATGTTCTGTGCGTGCTGGACAAACGCTGCTGTCGTTACGTTCGCCTCCACAGCGGAGATGTTCGGGGCAATGTAGAGGAAATTGAGGTAGTTGGGGTTGACCTCAGCATAACCACCCCAACCCTTGTCACTGAGAGCCACGTGGAGTCTCGCATATTCAGTCAAAACAGACTTCGCAGCTTCGGTGGAAGTGAAGTTGACGCTGAAGATCATTTCGGTGACAGGAATAACATCGTGGGTCTTGTAGGTGGCCGAAAGGACCAAGGCATAGGTGCCGCCGCCACCACCCCTCAATGCCCAGAACAAATCGGGGTGTTGGTGTGCATTGACGGTGAGGTATTGCCCGCTGGCAGTGACAACAGTGAATTCCAACACGTTATCGACACCTATAAACACGGTGAGCACATGCTATGGCGTGAGGAAAGTCCATTTACCTAATCCATGTCGTGGTGCGAGTGCGCTGTGTCCTCCACCTTGAATCCAGCCACCTGAAGTCCCAACTGAGCCTCCAGCGGATATGCCACCGACGATGATACGACCATTTTGTTCAGCAGCATCATAAGCCTCATGCCACTGGACTCCAGCACCTAGAGTAAGGGCTATAACGGACAATATGAATATGTTTGAATGGTAGTGGTGGAGGAATACGTACCCTTGTAGGTTGTACTTCTGGGTGCTCCAGCAGGCACGAACCTGTCGTTGTAGGTAATATTCTTGAGGTGGTGCGTCCAAATGAAGAAGGATCCACGAGCGGTGCTACGCCCCAAGTAGCAGTGACTACAAACGGTCCCTTCAGAGTGGCAGAGACAACAGAAAGGAATGACTTACCCAGTATTCTTGATCGTTAGGCGCAGATTGCGTTCAGAAGCGAACTTGAGGGCCGCCTGGGCATCGGCAACAGAGCGCACATCCACGCCAGCCGCTGCAATACTTCCTAGCTCGCAAGGAACGCCGAGGGTGGTGTCCAGGTAACAAGCACTGATGGTCCCGTTTTTGAAGGTATACGTCTCGAAGTTGATTGACTGCATCGAACCAGGCTGTTCGGCTCGCCATCCACCAAAGAAAGTATTTGCCTGCACATCGCTGCAGTTTCCAGAGGGATTAGAAATGGGATAGCAGGCGGCTTCCGGGGGCACGGGGAACAAGAGCGGCTGGGAGGCTTGAGATGAGAATTCTCCCCATTCTTCCTCCGAAGGCCAGCATTTTTCACCATAGGTGCACTTGCATCGTGATGAAGGCTTAGCTGCAACAAGAGCAGCGAATGGAAGAAGTTTGAGGAGCCTCATTGAGCTGGGAAATGATCTGAGTCTCTTTACCTATTTATTGCTTGGAACTGAGGTCGCCAGAGGTTCGGGGCGCTCTAGATGCATGGGAGACACTTGCTGCGGAGGGTGATTCTAGTTTACTCCCAGATACGTACTGACGCCGATTCCGGTGAATCCCTGAAGCTTGACAATGAGTCAACTGCTCGAGTTTGGCAGCTGTTGCGCTGGCTTATAAGTTCGTGAAACTGGAGCAACTGTGAAAGGCCGTTCAAAATTCAAAGACATGCTCTAAGTCAGCCATTCAGTATGTAGAGGCTATTTCGAAAAGACAGTGTACCGAAGCAGAGCTCTGTAGGTGGGAAGTCGAAAGGTACCTTCGGATTAGAACGCTTGCCAGTAAGTCATGATTGGTGCGGCATCGTCGCGTCAATTGCGGCAGTTTCAAGATGAAGCAGATTGATTGCTCGGTGCCTTGATAGTTAATACATTTTGGCTTTTAATGTGTATCTGACTGATTTCCTCCCACTCAACTGAGACGGCAATGGCACCATCTGGGCGGACAGAGGTCGGGTTGCAGTGTTGATGAATGAATGGAGTTTTTAAGTACATGCGGATCCCGCGATGGCGCCTTCAGATCTTGACCTTCGAGGGGGTCGGGCTATGAGGAATGCGATGATTGTGGCTCTTGACAGTCTCGAAAGAAGTGTGGACTGGAACAAGCGCCCTTTTTTGACAGGCACCAAACAATGCCAAACCTCGTGCAAATGGGAGAGCGCTCGCCGCTTATTGAGAGCTCAGTGATGAAGATCATGAACCATTTGCCCAGTCTAACACAACAGGTGAGAAAAACCATATTATTTCCTTCTATAATTCCCCCATTCAAGAATATGTCCTTTATCCGAAGTCCAATCCACGTTATTCCCTGGACTCAAAGCGTCAAAACCCTCCAAGCACCCAAGATGCAACATCCCAAAATCACCTCAATGTAATCACGCTCACGGCCTCGGAATACCTCTCCTGTGTTCCCTTCACCACAGCGTCACTGAGTACCCAACCCTCGCCTTCGTGACCCTCCGGTCCGCCCTCCAAGCCTTTCCTAAATCCAGAGGCAACCAGCCAGTCTCGAACGTATTGTTTGTCGAAACTTGGCTGGGAGGTGCCTGGATGGTAGGAAGCAAGAGGCCAATACCGGGAGGAGTCAGGCGTCAAAACTTCATCAATGAGAATGAGAGACTTGTCGCCAATGGTTGTGGTGTTGGATGACTCGGGAAGAGAAGAAGTAGGCACAAGCCCGAACTCGAACTTCGTGTCTGCAAGAATGAGTCCACGTAGACGTGCATGTTGAGCGGCGGCGTTGTAGAGGCTGATAGCAGCGGATGAGATTTTGTCAAAGAGCTCTTGACCGACAATTTCGGCCGCACGTTCCGGTGAGATGTTCTCGTCATGTTCGCCTTGTTCTGCTTTTGTTGAGGGTGTGAAGATAGGTCGGGGAAGTTGAGAGGATTCGACGAGGCCAGCTGGCATTTGGGTACCGTGTACCGTACCCGATTTCTTATACTCGGACCAGGCAGAGCCTTCAAATCAATGAGTTCTCTCTTTTAACGAAGTTGTTTTGGTGTGCGCACCAGATAGATAACCTCGAACAATGGCCTCAAGCGGCACAACCTCTGCCCTCCTGACCAGCATCGCCCGACCCTCCAACTGGTCTTTGTACTCCCTTACCTCCTCCGGCATCTCATCAACATCAGCCGTGACCAAATGATTTGGAATTATATCTCCCAATTTGTCAAACCAGAAGAGCGATAGCTTTGTTAGGTATTTTCCTTTGTCTGGAATACCCTAATCAGGTATGAGAGATTGAACGAAGCTGAGAAACCAGCGTTGGCAACTGTGCAGGCGTACGTTCTTCAGAATGACGTCGTATGCTGAAATCCGGTCGGTTGCGACAAAAAGTAGATGATCGCGAGACGATGTGCTGTAGATGTCTCGAACTTTTCCTTTTGAGAGCAACTTCAAAGTCGGAAAATCTGTTTCTGTCAAAGCCCTCATTTTTGCCACAGCACAATGTTCGTTGCAATGTTGGGCGTTATTGAGAGAGCAGAGAGGCTGGAGCAGCGTTGAGGCCACGGGCGATGGTGGAAAAAATAATCTTATCTATATATGGGTCTGTTGCTCCTCTTGATCATCCGTGTGATACGTGACGACAATCGGATAATGTATTTGGACATCGTCGCATGAGCTCGAAATTCCAGCGGCCGAGTAGATCGTTCTAGACCTTCCGATACTCCACTTTGCAACGTTGCGATAGATACCCTGAAAACCCTGAGTGGTCAGGAGACATGGAGGAAGTGGCGCCGATAACGATATAATCGACCAGCTGAAGGTATCCAAAAGGCAGAACCTTCCCAGAAAGTTGTCCAAAGCCAAATTTCCCAAATTTACGTCAGATTTGGATCATCTGCTTGGCAAGGATTTGCTCCTGGATGCGCCACTAACGGAGGAGGAAAGTTTCCGGGCGAATGTACTGTTCCCTGTGCAGATATGACATACAGAGTACCCAATGGCAGATGCAGAACGTTTCTTGAGCTAGCTCTTCCTCCCCTCCGACTTGTCGCCAGTTTGGAGGCAATAGAAGACAATGCGGTCATTGAGTCGGAGAAGATCAACTACCCTTCCTCTCAATATCGATGGCAACGGCAGGCTTCGGCAGATTCTTCGAGCCAAAAGAAGGGATCATCGTTCACTTCGGAGAAAATTCAACCTAGTAACCATTGGAGAGCTCAACTCGCGTAGGCGATCTTCACAGACTGCTGCCGCTGGGTCACACTCCAGGCGGCTCGCTGATCTTGGAGAGAGGATCAGAATGTGGAGGCTATCGTATGGTACAGTATTCTAGTGTCATGGTATGCGACCTTTTTCTGTGGTGTTCTGAAGCTCCGAAATTCGAGAAATTGAGTAAAATATTCAACGGGACGACGATCAACCTTGTTCTGCTCGATACACCAATGGTCTCTCTCCATAAGGTTGAATTACGCGACCAAAGATTTCTTTGGGAACCGAGATTTCTGGTTGGTGTTTTGTGTAGCGCCTTCCTTGCTCATGGAAGTCTTGCGCCACTTTTACCAAAAGATATGGCCAAATCTGCATCTGATACTTGTCCGATACGATACCCGTCGTGGGTGAGCTGCTATGACGTCAATTTCATAGTGGACCCAGGCGAAGATGCAACCTTTGAATCATTTGAATACTGCTTTCTGAGCCCTGTAGAAAATCCCGACGCATCTGGGAGTCCAGGATCAAGCACTAGGTTGTTAGGGGTTTGCTGGAGGCTATTTGATCAATTCTTGAGTACAGTTGTAGATGCGAAGAAATGTAAGAACAGATTCCAGACAAGGCAGATAGTTAAGGAGGAGATTTCACCGAGTGATCGTGGATAGAGAGTGTGTCGGGGTTCCTGTCGTTACAAGCTGAATGCAATTTCGGTATTGAATTGGGGATGAATATGTTTCTTAGCTCCCAGTTGAGAGTACAAGAGTCACATGGCTCATGTGGACAGGTCAGTAGTTATATTCGGCGAGTACCACAGTGCGTGCAAGAGATTGGTAGTGTAATCGAACCGTTTTGTAGATTATTTTTGGATTGGGAGCGTATGGTTTAATTGAACCAACGAGTCATTAGCTTCATCATGCCAGAAAGAGTTTCACAGTAAGTGGGTGAAGCTTGGCGTATTTTTTTGGATTGAGGATACGATAGTAAGCCAGTCTACCGTGACGGCTGTGGTGGTCGAAGGACAACATGCGTAAAGCGCGGATCAGTGCCTGTTCTGGGCTCTGAAAGATACCCGAATACCGCTGAGCGCCGATTGGGCGGAGCTGTAGGATTCGGACCCTTCTTCCACCATACTTCCATCATCAAGGGGTTTTCTATGTGGATCCTCCTCAATGGACTATACTTGATTGAGGCTGAGAACACTATCGACACACTCTTCCCGAATTTCCGAAGAAGAAGGTGCAAAAAGAAAAAGCCAAGAATGACAATGCTGTAGCGAAAATTAGAAAAAGAGAATCATGAAAATTGAATCACAGCAGTTCATGTAGGATTCGGTGAGCTGTGTATGACGCTGGGAGGTACATAAGGCGGCAGAAGAACACTATAGTTCCTTGAAATATCCTAGGTGTGCTAGGCTGACTTGGTCCTCTGGACGTATCCCTGCTCCCATTTTGCGCTTGGATGGGATTGACAATAGCAGGACATGCGAGCCCAGATCCCGAATATTTCTCTCAGGTGGAACATTTGTGAGCTCACATTTGGTTTCCAAAATATAGCACTGACCTCTTCCAGCAGGATAGGGACTAACTACTTTCAGATTGCTTCATTCACGATCCTAATTTATGAGTATTGTGAGTACCTTCCAGTCCAATACGCTCGATGGATTCTCAAGTCTAGTGAAGTCCTTACTTTCCCTGAAGAGGTACGCCGCAGGATGCTGTTTGGTGGATGCCTGACTGAACAATTAAAAGGTAGAGCGTATCTGGAAACGACCCATGACTGGTGCCTCTATACTGTTTCTTCTAAATCGCTATGTCACGCCCCTCCAGTTCATTGTCAGCATAGTCGGTACGTCCAAAACATTTACGTCAGACGGAGCAGCGCATGACCTCCAGCACAGCCCATAACGATCCCTCCTGGTCCGAAGCAGTGTGAGTGCGGCCCTGATGTGTGATAATGGGAAGGTGCTAAGTTTCTTCAGTTGTGATCGTTTTGCTCCATTTCAGGGGATCACGACGATAATCATGGTTGCAAGTGAGTTATACCCGCTTTCATAACATACTTCAAAGCGCTTAGAGAGTTTTACAGTCTGCGAACGTCAGTAGCGGATTCGTCTCTGGCTAACCCATTTTTTCTCACATCTATTCACAGTAATTATGATTCTACGAGTTTTTGCACTCTACAAGCGCAACCTACTTGTTTTGACTGGCCTCCTGGTTCTCTGGACGGTTCAAATCGTAGTATCGTTTGTCGGTATATCAACTGGACATGGTAGGTTTCTTCCAGCCCTTTGAATCGGAAAGCTACTAACCCATCCTTTCGACAGCCATTCGATTCCCGCCCGGTGTAGTTGGTTGCATATTCTCCGGGACAAGTAAGGTATTTCGTACGTTTAGGCCTTTCACTTCAACCTCGGGCCTTTTTGCTCATCTATTTATGCTGCATATGCACTAGCCGCCCTATGGGTAGCACCCCTTGTCACCGACTCTGTCATATTTTTATTGACTATTTATAGAGCAAGGGGCTACATAACAATCTCGCCCAATCTTAGGTGCATTCATCTGACCTATCCACGAGATACCACCTTAAACTCCCACAGAACTCTGAGGGTGTTCGTTCGCGATGGCGCCATATATTTCTTCGTCATTTTTCTCGCCAACTTGCTTAATGTTCTGGTGTACTTTGTGAGCACACAAGTATCCTGGCTCTGACTCCGACGATCTTCCTAACTATTCTCTTCCAGCTCTCGCCAGCCCATGACCTCAGGTCTCTCGGCGCCTCCTTCAGCCAGATAATGACATCAATTGTAATTTCTCGCCTGGTCCTGAACCTACGTTCAGGTATGGATGAGGATCTCCAGAATTTGACAGGACAGCTCTTCAGGTCGCCCGGCCTGGGAGCTAGAATTGTCGATAGGGCGATAGGAGACCTGTGTGGAGAGATAGTTGATTCTCAGGAGAAGAAGCTTCAGATTCCAAGAATCGTGGTTACCACGACGCTCACGGAGGTGGTTCTTTCTGATGTTGAACGAGGATATAGATCGGATGAGTTTGTGATGACGGAATTCAGCGAGGACTTCGATTCCACAGACGGTCATGGACAGTAGTAGTATCATGAAGGAGATTAAGATTCGCATATACTACAGCTTTCTACATGTACGATAAAGACCGGACTGTATCACGAACATTGCCATGTAGGTATTCCACGGATTGTCCACAATGACGGCCGACGCAAAAAAAAAAACGAGTTGACTTTACATCGCTTTCAGGCCCTCGATCACCCTTCCAACAGCAAACGTCATTTTCTCACATCCCCATTGTCCTACGATGCTAACGCCGATAGGAAGCTTGTCACCCGATTGACGGATGGGCATAGGGACAGTCAAACCTGGTAAACCGGCCAAAGAAGCGGGGACTGTCAATACATCCTGAACATAGGTCTGCACCCCATCTTTCGGTGTGGAAGCATCCTCCAAAAGAGGAGCAGTTTGAATGGCAGAAGGATGAAGTAGAACATCAATTCCGTCCTGGTGAGATGGTTCGTCAACAGGGTTGGAGGAATCGGGGGTGGCTGAGGAACCACGGTAGTCCGCCACTCGGAAGACTGAATCGAAGTCATTCTTGACGAGTTGTCTGACACGTCTTGCTTGCAGGAAGTAGTTGTCGAAGAGCCTAGAACACAGGCTGAGAAGATTGTGTTTGGGGGCCAGGGCAGGACTTACTCTGCACTGAGGGCATATGTTCCCAAAAGGATACGTTTCTGCACTTCACTGCCGAAGCCTTGGCTCCGCGAGTAAGCGTATACGTTCCTGGTGGATGTAGTCCCAGGAGGCGCCCGTACGTTTAAGCCTGAGGACACAACGTGTCAACGACTGCTATCCCAACTATATAATGCCGAACTCACCATATTCGACGCCATCATACCTCGCAAGACAGCTGCTTGCTTCGGCACTGGCAAGGACATAGTACGCACTCAACGCATACCTAGTATTCCCAAGTGAAACCGGGACAATTTGAGCACCCCTTGATCGTAGTCCCCGTACGGTAGACCGAAATGTGGAAGTTATATCTGAATTGAGTTCTTTGGGGAAGTACTCCTAGATGATCGCTGAGCAAAGTAGGGATTAGAATGAAGCGAGACTGTCTAACCTGTGGTATTCCTATACGCAGACCCTCCAATGAATTCTGAGAGGAGATCCCGAGGGTGTCTAGGCGTTCATTGGTTGCATCCTGCGCGCGCTTTCGTGCATCTGGTAATGAGGCAGTGGGATCTTGAGGATCATATACATTCAGAACGTCTTCACGAAAGTCAGATCAGTGATGATGCAATGGGTTAAGAAGGGTTACGCTCACCAAAGACCTGCTGAGTAGCGTCAACAGAGGCGGCCAGAACGCCAATACAGTCCAAGCCGTCTGCATACGAAACTAGGCCATATCTGCAAAGCTTAAACAAAGGTGAAAGGAAATAAGGGGCAAAACACACCGGCTCAAAAGTCCGTAGGAAGGCTTCAAACCAACCACACCGCAATAAGATGCAGGAAGGCGCGTTGAGCCGCCAGTGTCAGTGCCAAGTGCTCTGTTTTACATCAATAAGTACATGTCGATGCGAAGAAGCTGGAGAGCTTACGCATAACACATGCCCGCTGCCACAGCTGCAGCACTGCCGCCAGAGCTACCACCTGCTGAGCAATCGGGCTGGGTCGCTGGAGAGCGGGGATTGACAACTGGGCCATGGATTGAATAGGTGTTCAAAGACCTGCATACTGGTTACGTCGACTTCAGGGGATGGTTTCTAACTGCTCACCCCATTCCAAATTCGTCGCAGTTCGCTTTTCCAATGATATCTGCACCTGCCTCTCTCAGCAATTTCACGACGGTCGCGTCATAAGGTGAAGTGAAGTCTATGATACAGGTGAGCCTCTGCTCAAGTTCCAACTGCCGGAATGTGATTATCACCTCGTAGCATGTGCGAAGAGCACGTTGTGGGCATATCCCGGGTACATATTGAGTCCTTCACGGCGATAGGTACATTCTCGAGTGTTCGGTGCGTTTGACCTGGACTGGTTTCTCGAAGCGGTGGTGGTGGTGAGGTACAAACAAAAGCGTTTACGCGTCCATTCTGCTCAGTAACTCGCTTCCTACATTCTACAGAGTCCGAATGAAGAGCTCTACGTGCACCGAGAGGTCGTAAGGTAGCCCATGACCTCTTGTACATGAGCCTCCAGCGCGCCCAAGCCGCTCGAAGTGAGAGGGAAGTCGTTCGTCTTTGGTTGTCTATTGGCAATACAACAAGCTGGGACAAACACCTCTCTACCGCCATCAGAATTTTTTGGACTGGGACCGAGAGCTTGCATTCGAACATGGCAAAGCACGCTGCAAAACAAGCCGATCTTGGACCAGCAAAGAAAAAGGCTCGAACGGCCAGGGAGACAGGAAAACACTCGAGAAATGAGCCAAAATTCCGAGTGAAGGGCTCCCCGCGGCCAGCACTGAAGTCCTCAAAGATCAATGTCGAGGCGGAGGAACCACCACGAAAAGATAAGGGCAAGGGGAAGGCTGCAGATCTAAAAGATGACGAGGATACCATGACACCCACCTCAAAACCCTTGCAACCGAAGCTGAGGATAAAGAGCAAAACAAAACCTGTGGAAGCGGATGCAGCACCGACCCCACTACCCACAACGTTCAAGATCATCGCAGGGTCTTACGAAAAGCTACTATATGGATTGGAAGGGACTGTATCTCTGGATGAAACTGCTACCACCTCTTCGTCAACACCATATACATTCAATATAAAGCCGATGTTCATTTTCCCTGCTCATGTTTCCTGCATCAAGGCAGTTGCAGCTTCCCCGCAAGGAGGCAAATGGCTAGCGACAGGAAGCTCGGACGAAATCATCAAAGTCTGGGATCTGAGGCGGAGAAAAGAAATTGGAGGGCTCATGCATCATGAAGGTATGCTTGATTCTCCACAATTTCTTACTGTTGTATGCTAATCTGAAGCTGATATGCAGGTTCAATAACCTCACTTACCTTCCCTTCGCGTTCACATCTCCTCTCAACGTCCGAGGATGGAACCCTCTGTCTATTCCATGCTCGCGATTGGTCCGTTCTGCGTACGCTCAAGGGTCATAAAGGCCGCGTCAACTCGGTCGCGGTCCATCCTTCCGGCAAAGTGGCCTTGAGTGTAGGAAGAGACAGAATGTTGCGTATGTGGGATCTAATGCGGGGACGAGGAGTAGCGAGTACAAAACTGGGTAAAGAAGGTGAAGTAGTCAGGTGGTCAACTACAGGCGACATGTTCGTCGTGCAGTCTGGGTCAAGCCTCGATATTTACACCACGGTGTGTTCTAATCCTCCAAATACAGATGTGTATCTTATTCTCTTCTAGCACATGAAAATATTGCATTCTATAACGCATCCCTCGCGGATACATGACATGCTATTCTTCAAGCCCTCAGCGACAACAACAAACTCCGAAGACCTACAGGACGAAGTTCTCTTTGTTACTGCAGAAGACAAGCGGGTATCAATATACAGTATACCCCAAATCACCAACGAAGGCGAAGATGACAAGCCCAAACCAAGAATCTTCGCAGCTCTGGTTGGGCATTCTAATCGGTAAGGTTCTTTGGGCTTTTGATAGACTCATGGTTCTGATATCTTCCTAAGAGTAAAAGCCGTTCAGACTTTGTCCATCGCCCTTCCGAAGGATGTCTCGAGTGATGCCGCAACCCCGGCGTCGACAACGGTTATCACAACTATCTCTTCGGACGGGAAGATCCATGTTTACGATTCACATTCTATTCCTTCACCTCCCGAGACGGTTGATGCTGCTTTGCACGAAATCTCACCTGTGGCCGTTTATGATACCGAGGGCACAAGGTTGACCTGTCTTACGCTTGCGGATGGGGAGATTGACATGCCTGACTCCACGGGTGCGTCTGAGAAGAGGAAGCGACGTGACGATGATGAGGAACAGGAAGAAGCGGGCAAGGACGATGAGCGAGAGGAAAACGAAGAGGAAGAGACTGGCGATGAGGAGGAGTGGGGTGGTGTTGAAGTGGACGAGGAGGAGGAGGAAGAGGGGGAAGAAGCCGATTAAGGTTGCTCGACGGAATTTCAGACTACCACCCTGTCCTCTGTAGAAGTATGCGTTCGGGGCTCACAAAATTTGCAGCAAAATCAGTTTCCATCGCGCCTGGCATTGCCATAAATGGTAAGAGTCACAAACGCGAAAGCACGTGCCCGCCGTCACCGCGTCACCAGACCCACTGTGACTGTGCGAACTTCGTCTGGGGCCAGAGCAGTTCTGAGCCCGAAGTCTCCACAGACAGGCGCATTGAAGGTCATGATGTTCTCATCCAGATCTCACGCAATTCGACTCTCATCCAATCATCAAGTGAGAAACGCTAGTATCCTGCAGCAGGGCCGGCCGACTTGCAGCCGATTCATGTCCAACTCAAGGAAGCTGGAAGAGATTTCTTCCATGCCTCCATGTCCGGCTCGGTGGGGTTCAAGTGTTTAAAGTTGCGTGCCGAACGGTCATCTTACTTCTAAATGACTCATGAAACTGCCGCAATTGACGTCGCACCAATCATGACGCATCCATGTCGAAGTAGTGACATCCCAAGGTATCCTCCACACCTAGTCTGCTGCGCAAATCCATGTCAACGCATCCCCCTATTCAATTTACTTCTATTTTGTCTGATGTGACTCGGACCTCCCTGCAAATCTACCTTGCACCCAGCTAGCAGAGGCTTTGGGTTATCGAATTGCGGAACCCTTCCCACGCATGCTCTGGTCTATCAAGACGCCCAATGCCACAAATGTCAAAGGCGACGAATTAAACTCAGAGAATGCCTCCGAGTTCCGCGAATACCGACGTCAGTAAACGCCAATGATAGCCATCAGGTCCTAGAATAGCTCTGGATACTGTGGAGTAAGTGAGTGTCTCTTGGATTTAAGCTTCCATGGTTGTCGTTGCGGATCTCTATCAACGTCAGTCGGAAGCAATAAATAGCTCGCAAGGGACTCAAACTAAGTCATATTTTGTAGCCCCGATGAAGTTCTTCCAACTTCTTCCGTTGGCATCCCTTGTGGCTGCTAAGCCTTCCTGCAAGTGCATCTTCGGGCAAAAATGCTGGCCTTCAGACGCGGAATTCCAGAAACTCTCATCTCAAGTCTCTCAGCCACTTCTACGGCCTGTTCCCCCGGAGTCCGCTTGCTATCCCACATCCAGCCCCTCCGGAAACTGTACTGACGTACAGGCGAATAGTTTTGATGGTAATTGGCGAGCGGACCAGCCTGGGTCTATGCAGCAAATCAACTTCGAGACGTACACCTTCAAAAACGGGACTATCAGTGCTTGTTACCGGAATACCACCCTCGGCGTTCCGTGCGAGCAAGGAAGTATTGCAGTTGCGGGTGTGGACGTGCGTTCTGTCGCCGACGCTCAAGCAGCTCTCAAGTTTGCTTTGGACCATGATTTGCGCCTAACGATCAAGAATACTGGGTAAATCATGCCTTCCTGTTGCCTCTGCTGTGCTGAATAGACGTTTTGCAGTCATTGCTACTTGGGGCGCAGTACTGCTCGTGGATCTTTCTTCATTTGGACACACCACCTCAAGAATATTACCTACAATGAGAGTTTCGTGCCTGCTGGAGCACCCAGCAGTGAAACTTACAAAGGTATGCATTCCTCCATCAATCCCATCCCAATGTATTAATATTGTGCGTCACAGCCATTACCTTGGGTGCTGGTGTTCAGTGGCACGAGGCTTACGATGCTGCTGAACAAAATGGTCGCATCATGGTCGGTGGCATCTCGGCCGGAGGGTCAGTTGGTACTTCAGGTGGCTGGATTCAAGGTGGAGGACACAGCGCACTTGCGCCACGACATGGACTAGGTACATTCTCTGATCATTGTCCAGACCAGGATATGATGCTCATCATTTTACAGGTGTCGACAACGTGTTGGAGTTCACGGTTGTGACTGCCAAAGGACAACAGCTCACTGTCAATGCCCACCAGAACCTTGATTTGTTTTGGGCCTTGAGGGGTGGTGGCGGCGGCACCTACGCACTGGTCCTTTCCGCCACGTTCAAGACCTACGATACCGTTCCTGTTAGCCAGATGCTCTTCAGCGC
Source organism: Clitopilus passeckerianus (assembly GCA_944990035.1). Taxonomy (NCBI): domain Eukaryota; kingdom Fungi; phylum Basidiomycota; class Agaricomycetes; order Agaricales; family Entolomataceae; genus Clitopilus; species Clitopilus passeckerianus. Next base: position 300,751 of record CALYLX010000116.1, on the reverse strand, counting down.
GAACTTCACCTCCACTGAAGCTGCAAAATCCGTGTTGACGGAATATACCAAATTGAATGTGGCCCTCAGCGACAAAGGTTGGGGTGGGTATGGCTTTATCAGCGCGAAGAATCTCTTGCTCCTCTACGTCGCCCCCAACATCTCTCTTGCAGATGCAAATGCAACGACAGCAGAATTTTTCCAGCACGCCCAGAACGTTACGGGGGACTCGTATGCCGATCTTCAGAGTAACGGCTCCTACTTCGATTGGTATAGAACCCATTTTGCAGGAGGCGAACAAGTCGGAACAAACGTCGAATTGGGGTCTCGTCTCATTTCTCGAGATATGTCCCTCGACAACCCGGAAAAGATCGCGGATATTATGGTCTCCGTTAACGACACTCTTGGAATCAAGTAAGCCCTTGCGACTTCTTCGTCCCATGTGGTTGCTCACCGTTGAGTTTAGCTTCATTGCAGGAGGCGCCGTCACCAAGGCCGATCCTGAATCAACTGGCTTGAATCCCAACTGGCGTAAATCAGTTGCGCTCATTTACGTTAGTGGTGATTGGCCGGAAGGTACTCCTCTGTCTGTCATACAGGGAATCAGGCAGCACGTTAGCAAAACAACGGACATCCTGGATGGTCTTTCTCCTAATTCAGCTACATATCTGAACGAGGTGAGCATTAATTTCTGAATGCGATCACACTTGGATTCTGACACGCAAACAGGCGAGTCTTTATGAGCGTGATTTCAAGAAGTCCTTCTTTGGACCCCATTACAATAAGCTCAAGTCGATCAAAGCCAAATACGACCCGAAGTCTCTGTTTGTTGTTCCCGCTGGCGTAGGCTCAGATGATTGGGACGCCGATCTTAATTGTCCATCCTAACTTTGCACATATGAACCCCAAGGATTCTGATTGGAAGGAACACTGATTTAGATCGAACGGATACTTATACTTATGTACTCTTCATTACATTCCCTTCGATGAATTTATTTATGCCCAGACGTTGATCGGCGTTTTACATACACGCACGCAGCTTGCTCTGCCAGATGCACCTCTGCTGATTGGCGATCAGTGCAACACCTCTTCCACCAACGACGACGACCAGATGAATCTCTCTTATTCACCCACTCCCTCCCGCATCCCCATGCTACCCGCCGCCAACCCCTCTCACCCAAATCTCTGCGCAGAACAAGACACATGGCCGTCGTTGACGGTCTGACCGGCCTGGGGCTCTACAGTCCACCAATTTCATATTGCCCAGGGTATTATCGGGCATGCTATTTTAACACGACAAGAGGAGGACAAACGTGTGAGTAGGGGAGTATCCTTGTGCTGGGGTGGATGTGAGTTTGCGACCGAGGGTGGGGGTCGAGAACATTGGCTTAGTGCTGTGGGCTGAATGCTTCGGAGTATGTTACTAATGGAACTTGGTCTTTATCTGTAGGCATGATTTCATGCGAGGTAGGACTGCTCGCAACGCCTTTCAGGTTTGGAGGCATCACCTCAAGAACATCACCTACGACGACCAGTTTGTACCCACTATCCAGCTTCAAACCAGACCGAAAAGGGTACACAATGCCGTTGATGTTATCCAGCCTTAGGCCTCTGACTTTATGTCACATAGCGCTCGCAGTGGATGCTGGGATCCAGTGGTATGAAGCTTAATTACTATACTGCCCATGTCAACGGTCGCGTCGTTGTCGGTGGTACATCCGCTGAAGGCTCCGTCGGTGCGGCTGGAGGTGGGTCCAAGGAGGTGGCCACCGCTTCTTATTGAGTAGACACGGCCTCGGTGGTCAAGCTCATCAATTCTTCCCACTTCGGTTCACTCAACTATTCCTCCAGCGGTGGACAACGTCCTACAATTAACAGTCATGACCGCCACGGGACCAACCTCACCGTCAACGAATACCAACGCTCTGCCCGATTCTGTCCTCTTTGAGGTGGATGTATAAGGGGTTTGGGGATTTCTATAATTACTATACTCATGGTTTCGCTGGGGAGGAGGTTAATGGGCATAATGTGGAGATTGGATCGAGGCTCATCTCGAAGGATATCGCGGCTATGAATCCGGGGAAGCATAGCGGATGCTATTTGTGTGATTGATGGGTTGAGTTCTTGTTCGAATATGTGTGATGAACGAGCTGACCTTTCAATGGTAGCTTTGTCGCAGGAGGCGCTGTGTCCAAAGTCGACCTAGAGTCCACTGGTTTGGATCCCAGTTGGCGCAAGGCAATTACGCAGATCACGACGGGGACTGGGTGGCAGGGCGGCGCTTCGTTCGATGAGATTCGAGGGGGTCGGAAACAGGTGGTTCAGAATATTAGTATTCTTGATACTATATCCGCTATTCTGCTACCTATCTGGATGAAGTTGGTTTTAAACTTTCTTCTACTGCGTCCGAGTCGTACGTGTACAAACGAGGGCGATATTGATAGGCTAGCACATACGAGAAAGAATTTTCAGCAGACTTTCTTTGGCTCGAACTACGATAAGCTAAAGAGTATCAACCTAAAGTACGCTCCTGGTGATCTTTTCATCGTTTCAAGTGGTGTTGGGTTGGAAGACTGGGATGAGAACTTGAACTGTCGAAGTAAATAGTCTCGTGTATCTCGGTACCTGACCATGCGACCCAAAACAACGGAACAGACGCCAATGACGCCACGTGTGGCGACCCTTTTCGGAAGAATCTAGATTGCCACGATCCGCGTGAGATAATGGGAAGAAATTATTACACACACTACGCTAAACTTAAGGGACCCTTTCTTTGTTGACACTTCCAGCTGACACTAACAGTTTTCTTTCAACATCACACAAGTGACTTTCCCGTTGCTCGTCGAGTTGTCGTACATCGTTCGAGGATTGGATCGACTAGCTACTAAAGCTTACAACAGAAAAGGACTACACAAGACAACTCGAAGTAGAAACTATAAGAAGAAGACTTACGGGGAAACTCACAAGACCCGTGTTATTATTGAGAAGAAGCAGAAATGAACGTCGCCGCACTTCTCCAGGACACACCCTCAGATAACGATATCGCCCGTCGACGTGGTCAACAACCCCAACCTTCTCAAACTGGTGCACCAAGCAATGCCAGCGGCAACACGAACCCGTACCCTCCTTCCTCATCTCCAGTTGTCGGGACCGGTGCGGGAACAGGAGTAGGAGGCTCAACAGCATCCTCGCCCTCCATCCCCACCCAAGTACCCACCAGCGCTTCGAGCATCCCCGGTGGTCGATCATCCACGACGACATCCTCGCATCCCTCCCCAGCTATGGCCTCCCTCCGCCTCTCGCACCCCTCCTCCTCCTCTGACGCCCCAGGGCCACCTCCAAAAGTCCCAGGCAGCGGCTACACCTCCCCTCGATCCCACCTCACAAGCCCCATCTCAGGTCCTGGAATCGCAGGACCAGGCCCAGGACCAACAAGTAACAATGGTCTTCCACCAGGTGTTCTCCCCCTCGCACCTCCTCATTTGAGCAACCTCAGCCAATCCCAGACCCAGTTACCACTTTCACTTGGCCCCCTAGGTGGAGGTGGCGGTGCGTCTTCCGGACCTGCTCGGGCTGCGGGAGGTCCGATTGGTCCGAGTGCTGGAGGTGCTGACCGTGAGAATTTTATGCAAACTGCTGGTGCAGGTGGTCACAGCGGCGCTAGTGGTAGCAGTGCTAGACAGGTTGGAGATTGGGAGAGAAGGAAAGGTGAGCGTTTGGGTTTCTTTTCGTGGTTTTTAAATTTTGGTTTTAAAGGATATGATCTTAATCTTCATAATTTTTCTCGTTCTTCATTCATGCTGTTGAACATTCACTAATACCAACCATGTTTCACCAGACGACCGTGACATCCTACACCTTTCCAACTCAGTATCAAACTCACCACGACAACAACGCGACCGCGACCGCGAACGCTTACCACCCCCACCTACCAATTTATCCACCTCGTCGACCTCACCAAACATTCGTCTCCCAGGTCCAGGTATCGGACTCATGGACCGCGACCGAGGTGACCGAGATGCTAGGTATGTAACCATTCACAGCATACGTTACACCTTGATACTCACAACTCATCCTCGTAACTTTACAGAGACAGAGACCTCCCCCACATGCGCGAACTCCCACGAGACGTCCTCCAACTCAGCCGCGATATACGCGACCGCGAGCGCGACCCTCGGGACTCTAGAGATGCGAGAGATTCTAGGGATGCGAGGGATTTCACGCACTCTCGATCCATGTCCTCCCGCTCCGAACGAGACCGCGACCGCGAGCGTGAACGTGACCGTCCCACCGGCCCAGGTGGCCTCACATCTCCACCATCCAGCAGCAGCACACCCACCGCCCGTCATTCGCTTCCGCCTCCCCAATCCCAGGGTTCTTCGGTTATGGGCCCAGCTCCGCCACCTCCTCCCGGGAGTGCACCTGGTAGCAGGACGAAAACTCCCCTCGACCCTCGAGAGAGAGAACGAGAGAGGGAAAGAGAGAGGGCGGAGAGGGAAAGACTGGAAAGAGACAGAGAACGCCAACCGATCCTAGCCGGCCCAGGACCCGTACCCGCCGTTGCGCTGGATCGGGATAGGGAGTTTGAGCGTGTTGAGAGGGAGCGGGTGGGGCAACCAGGTCCGGGGCAGGGGTATTGGTCGGATTCTACCCGCGAAAGAGAACGAGAGCAAGGGAGGGAACATATGCACCTTGATCGATGGGAGCATGAGAGGATGGTTGATCGAGAGAAGGAACGTGAACGTGAACGCGAGAGGGAGAGGCACTATCAAGCTCAAGCTCAAGCTCAGCGAGACCCTCTCAACCGAGACCCCCGAGACGCAAGGGACCGCCACCCCCAACCCACATCCCCCAAAACCGAACGGGGCCTCCCCAGCACGGACCGACTCCCAGGTGAACGGAGACGGAGTGCGGGTGAGAGGGAACGGGATAGGGAGAGGATTTGGAGTTCGGGGCCGGCGGGACCTGGTGGTCAAGGTCAAGGTCCTCCTCCCCCGCCTCCGCCTGGGTCTGCGCCTTCGGAGAGGGAACGAGAGAGGGAGAGGGAGAGAGGGTACCCCCCTCCGCCGCATTCGTATAGCAATATGCCTCCTCCCCCAGGATCGACTCCGGGAGGACAGCAGCAGCAGCAGCAAGGGCCCGGACAGGGGATGTTACAGCTATCCACATTCCCCGCTTCTTCAACCGGTACTTCCACACCCTCCGCTCCACCACCTGGTTCATCCTCTACATCCACTTCCAAGGACGGCCGAGAACAAACCATCCCACCTCAACGCCAATTCCAAAATCAATTCCACACAGGGTTCATCACTGGTATGCCTGTACCCGTCGGACCTCCTCAGCCTGCTATGGGTGGGAGTGGGGAGGGGAGAAGTGGGAGTGGGGAGAGGGAGAGGAGGGAGAAGAGTAAGAGTCGGGTTGGGTCGAGGGTTGGGTCGCCCGTTACTGGTCCTGGTGGTGAGAGGAGTAGGGATACTAGGGAGAGGAAGGAACGTGAGAGAGAACGAGAGAGGGAGAGGGAGAGAGAATGGGAAAGAGAAAGGGAAAGAGAACGGAGGGGTGGAGGGGGCGCACAACCAGGCGCACCGGCGAATGTGAAGGTGAAAGATTATGGAAGGGATGGACATCATCATCATATTGTGCATCATCACCAGCAGCAGCATATTGAGGAGCGGGAGGTGTTGGCGTTGAATCCTAACCGAGACCGGGAACGGGAACGCGAGAGGGACAGGGATAGGGAGATGAGGGAACGCGAACGTGAGAGGGAAAGAGAAAGGGATATGAGAGAAAGGGATATGAGAGAGAGAGAACGAGAAAGAGAGGACCGGGACCGCGTCGACCCTCGCATCTTCGACGCCTACCTCGCGCAACGCGAACGCCTGGTCACGGCTCGTCATCGGGAGATCGAGATGGGCATCGGCGGGCCGGAGTACGTCGCGCAGAAAGACCGCGAACGCGAGGTTCGAAGGGCGGGGGAGAGGGCTGCTGAGCGGGATTACAGAGAACGCGAGGCAAGGGAGGCTAGAGACAGGGAGATGCGTGAGATGCGGGAGTTTAGTGAGCGCATGGGGAGGGAGAGGGAGAGAGATGAACGAGAACGAGAAAGAGAAAGAGAGAGAGAGAGAGGGCGGCTTGAGAGAGACGGATATGGAGCGTACCCGCCTCCACCGCCTTCGGGGCATTTCTATGGGCATGCCATGCAGCAGGTGCATCCCGGGATGCAGATGGGCCCTCCTCCGCCGCAGATTATTGGATCGCCTTCGCATATGGTCGAGCCGGTACCGAGAGAGCCGCCGGGGAGTGTGAGTGGTGCGTTTGAGAAGTTTCCGGGGAGTCGACCTGGGAGTCGGGGGGTGATGAGGGAGAGGGAGAGGGAGGAGGTACAGCCGATGCCGGTGCAGCAGATGATGCAGTTGGAGGAAGAGCCGAGACCGGCGGCGAGGAAGACGGTGCATCTCGGGGCGTATGTCTGGCCGAGAGTGCCGTTTCCTTATTTCTTTGAGGAAGTGGGAGAAGAGAAGAAGGAGGATGACGTCAACAAAGAAGAGAAGAAGGAAGACTCTGTGGTTGATCAAGACACCAAGATTACGATCATCATCCCCAATGGATACATCCCACTCGAGAAGCCTAGGAGACCTAGGATTTGGGGTGGCGGGGTGTATGCGCTCTCAAAACACAGGCCACCGTATAGACGCATATACACGGACGACTCGGATGTGTTCTTGTGTGCTTTGCATTCGGGGTGGGTGACGTGGAGTGGGGCTGCGAAGGCGAGGAGTATGGGGAAGGAGATGAAGGTCGAGGTGAGGGTCGTTAGGTGTTATCCTGGGGGAGTGCCTACAAATGGGAAAGAGCCGGAGAAGGAGAAAGAGAAGTCGCCGATGGTGACTACTCCCACTGCTACTGTTTCTGCCTCTACGCCTACAGCCCCCGAGTTCAAACAAGAAGTCGTAGCGCGGTTCCTTGGTGGATGGGGCGAGAAGTGTTTCGTTCCAAGCGGCGGATTGGGTGAATCTGGCGGAGACGTGGATATGGTGACAGACGATGAAGAGGACGATGGCAGAGGACTCGTTTCTGCCGGATGGGGTGTTGGGCATGATGGGAGTGCCATTGAGATTGTTGGCGTTGAGTTTGTTGATGTGAGTTTTTCTTACTTTCCTCGTTACTTTTACTTATAACGACGACAGAGGGGAAGTGTATGTTCACTCGGTGGTCGCCGCAACCGGAAACAGAGGCTACGAGAGTACACCGAGAGGAGGATCGCTATTCTTGGATCTCCTACCTCGAACGACGACGATATGGAGGACACCGATGCGACCAACAGCGCTCGTCTTGAAGCCCGTAAACGAAGACGGGGATACGATTGGCCGTCGACGTATTTCTCCCAGCCGACCACTCCTCGTCCTATTACCACTACTGGACTCGTAGGAGAGGAAGAGAAGGAGAATAGAGAGATGAGTGTCCGCACCGTTGTATTTGGGATAAATCGAGGTGTTGGTGTCGGGGGTATGCAACTTGGGTGAGTCAATTATCATTAAATTCCATTGAGAAGACTTTGTACTCATGTAGGGTATAGGTATAAATACGATCCAGACGTGTTAAGCGCCATCCTATTCCCCTCTCCTCCTTCCTCGACTTCGGACGAGGATGATGAGGAGGAGGCGCCTAGGAAGAAGAGGAAGGTCCTCGAGGATACGGATGTTGCCAACGTCGCCGCTGCCCTCGTTGGTGATGAGGAAGACGCGGGTATGGACGTCGACGATGAACCTCTCCCTGCTTCCCTTACTATACCACCGACCACCACCACCGCGACTACGACCACGAGACCGGTGATACTCGAAACGGCCAAGGAGATGTACCTCCTGTCGCCGTCGCCTGCGAGAGTGGGGAGGTGGGACGTTGCGTTGGTTTTGGAGGATGTTGAGGAGGAGGGGGTAGTGGAGGCAGTCGAAGTCGTTGAGGCTCTGGGTGTTCCTGTGGGGGATGGTGGGGCCGTCACGACTACGACTACGGCTTCTACCACGACAAACGGGGACACTGAGGCGGTTGAAGCTGCTGCCCCGGCGACGACCACGACCACTGGCACTACGGCAAGCACTACTATCCCTGTTGATGGAGAACCAGGCCCCTCGAAGGAAACCGAAAAAGTGGAGGAAGTTGTGAAGGCTGATCATGACGCTGTCCCCCCGCCAACCACTACTTCTCCCGCTCCTCCTGCGACTTCAGCTCCAGCTCCAGCCTCTACCTCGACTCCTCCAGCATCGGTCGAGAGACCAACGGATGAATCGTCTGAACCAGCACAACCCTCAGGACCAGCAGCGGCGGCTCCGGCAGAGATAGCGGGGAACACGGACCAGGTCCAGGAGAACGAGAACCAGGAGAAGGAAACGGAGAAGAAGAATGAGAACGCGGAAATGCCTGCTGTCAACTTCCCACCCCCGGCTCCTGCTACGACTGGGATCATCGTCGGGTCTGAGGAGGTTAAAGCGAATGCCGAGGCTGAACCTATCCCTCCCTCTACCGCTGCTGCTGCTCCCGTTGCTCCGGCGGATACAACACCAATACCTCCAGCACCAGAGGCAAAAGCACAACCTCCGTCCGAATTAACACCAAAACCCGCTCAACCTACTCAAGCAACGAAAGCCCCAAAAGCCCTCAACCTGCAAACCCTCCAACGCAACCTCCCACGGGGGATGTTCAGGTTCGAGAAGGAGGGTGTGTGGGTGAGGGATGGTGTTGATGGGGATCTCGTCGTCGACCATGAAGCAGGGCAGGAGGAAGGAGTGGAGAAGGAAGGCAAGGAGAAGGAGGAAGAGACAGGAAAGGAGGGAGAGAGGACTGGGTGGGTTGTTGGGGTTAGGAGGTGGAGGTATGCGTGATTTATGGTTCGTGCCTAGGGGAGGGGAAGAGAGGAAGAGGTGTATATAGGGGTGCTTGATATTTCGGTAGTTTTTGAGCTTTTGGTTGGGGTCTATTTACGTATGACGAGGGAAGGGTGTTAGATATCTCTACGTTTTATCTGTATGTATTTTGGAACTGTATTTCTTGCGAGTTAGTGGATGGATTGGTGTGGCTTTAATTCTGAATCATACTTGGGAATCCCAGCTGCAAATGAGAATGCCTTTGGCCAAATACTACGGATTTTGAATTACTGATTTGACCGAACGATTTCGATTGAGTTTCAAGCCTACGAATCTGATGTCTACACACTGCTGGGGCGAACGACAAAAAACCCACACCTATTCCTGTGGAGGCGTCTTCAGATCTCCCTCCTTCATCGGCAGACTCAACCCCTCAAGCGCCTCAGGCGCCGGAAATGAACACGCCCTAGGGCAATGGCAAGAATGGGGAGAAGAAGGATGACTCTGACTCGAACACGGAAATGTCTCCTCTTGCTGTCGCTGTTGTTGACTCCTTACCTCTAGCTCTTGCTACAACTAGGCTTGTCGTTGTCTGAGGATGTTTTGAAGGCCAACGGCGACTGGGACTCAGAGTCGACACCTCAGGCTGTTGCACCCACCTCTGCTGGCCTTACCGTAACCTTGACCTACCCTGCAGCTGCCAGGAAAGGAGAAGACGCAGTGGATAAGTGAAGTTCGGCGGTGGAGGCCTTTTTGATTTATCTCAGATGTATGAAGGAGCCTTTAGATGTATGTAGCTTGCTGATATTTGATAGTTTTCGGACGGGACTCTGTTGACTGTATATACTCTCATTTTCGGTTTGTATTTCTCGAGTTACCCAATAAATTGCTGTCAATTCATGTATTGTAATCTTCCGAATGCAAGTGGGAACGACTGTGGTCCCTTATTACGGCTTTTAAATCCTGGTTTGACCAAAGGAAGCTTTTTTCTTCGAGTCTACTGACGGTTTCTTAAGGCGTTTGTTGGGCGCTTGCCACTCAAAACTTGCTGACCAACCATCAGCCAATCAGAATTCGAGGCTGAGTCACCCAAGCTTCGGGTTCGATTCTTTCCTTCTCCTTTGACTTGGACCAAGTATCGACGGACTCTACGCCCAAAGCTTGTTATTGAGTCTCTAATACCGACTTGCCTACCCTCCGAGCACGCCATACTAGAATGTCGACAATTCACCGGCGGCGACCCGCGCTATCCCCACGATGAAGAGCTGTCAATCCGGATTCTGGACGCTCTCTGTCGGCGGTCTTCGACGGTGCTGGATAGATTTGGACATGATACAAGATGGCTGGCTCTGGAGCAAGGGCTGGTGTGAAGGTTACCTCAAATGATGAAGAGCAGCATCAAAGGCGATTGCCTTCTGTCCTGCTCTCTCTCCCCGAGTCGATCCCTTATCTTCCTGATGTCCAACAAGAGCTGAACCCACCATTTCCAACTATCATTGATAGGGCGCGTGGAACTCCATACATCCACATACATTCACCACCACAGGCCCGGCCCCACCGTTGATGTCGGATATCATCTCCCAACTCTATATACTGTTTCTGACTACCTGGCGCTCAGGTCTCCCGCTTTGAACATAATACAACACAGAAGTCTGGATATTGCGACATCCTCACATGATAGCCTTGCCTGAATCTCCCCAGGTAACTGTCCCTGAGCGGTGCTTCGCGCTGTGGGGCCTGCGTACCCGATGCAAATACAGTTTACATTGACTAGGCCACCTGTCACTGTGATCATCTGCTTCTTTTCTTGGGTATGCTTCCTTCACCCACTATTATACGCTGTACGGCGTGGAATCAGATGGTCTTGTGACGGAAAATCTCTCCATCGCCCATGTCTTTCGGGAGAATATGTCTCTCTATTGCTACCTTCTGATGCACCGCCACACACTGAATCGCCCAATAGGAAGGGCTGAAGATAAGGAAATGTCGAGTTGTATATACACTCTTATAACAGATGCTTCAGAAGCAGGCGGTCCGGTATCTTCCATACCAAAGTTCGCGTTGGTGCCTAGGTTAACTTAGCTCCTCTCAGCAAGAGAATACTAGTATCCAGGGAATTAGGAACACTGGACAGTTCATTCCTGCCTCGATATGGGGCCCAAATCTGGTTATCACTATCCGGATGATCTGGAGATTGTTCTGAAAAGGACTGGACTTTTTGACGGGTGCACACGCTGCGCCAGCGTGCGATCAGTAGGCGGCCAAATAGCCTGCTCCGCCACCTTATCGTTCCCACCAAAGGAGTTCACACCGAATGAATGGGGTGGTAGTTGTCGCTGTCAATTTCCGGTACACCCGGCATGTGGTCGTCTTGTACCTGAGTACTGGACATAATATAATTCGGACGGAGACTAGTTGTTGATCTTGTCTCCTCTCGATTCTTCTCCTTCTTCGCTCCCCTGGTTGAGTTGGAACCTTGTGCGCTATGGCATACAACTACAACTCTGATAAGTATGAGGACCCCGAGAAGACGAGGGACAATGCGAGCGTCGACTACGCAGAACCTTTTAATGCCAATAATCCGACGTTCGTACACTACAGTTGATGATCGTCGACGCGGCTGAGTTGATATCTTCTAGCTATCGTCTCGACGCCCACGAAATCGATGGTGTTCAGCGCAAGCTCAAGCAGCGCCATGTGCAGATGTGAGTAGTCCTACTATCCATACGTGTTGGCTCATGCTCACCGTCTATGAAGGATTGCCGTACGTGACTTTTGCCTCGCAACAGAACTGATTTTCTCATACTGATCTGGGTGGTGACAGATCGCTGGCACTATCGGAACTGGTCTCTTCCTTGGTTCAGGTCATGCTCTACAAGCAGCAGGCCCTCTAGGTGCCCTCATCGCGTATGCTCTGGTTGGGACAGTCACCTACTCGTATGTACTCTTTTTTTTTTCCAGGCACCGAGAAATTGCGTGATCTAATCGCGGTATTGTTCGAAAAGTTCTTTGTGTTCTCTTGGCGAGATGACCACCCACGCGCCGATTTCTGGAACGTTCCCTCACTTTGGTGCGTTCGCACATGTGTTTGTTAATATATGAACATTTGCTCACTGGATGTTCTTAGCTGGTCGTTGGGTCGATCCTGCTCTTGGTTTCGCTGTTGGCTGGGTCAGTACTGATACGATCTTACTCATCCCATTCGATGCTAAACGAGAGTCTTAGAATTATTTCTATACTAATGCGTAAGTCGATCGCATCCTCAGGAGTTTTTGGGGCAAGTCAACTAAACACATGATTAGTATCTCCACCCCGGTCGAAGTTTCCGCCGCTTCTCTCATCTTGACCTTCTGGGACGACGATGTACGTTTGACATCACGTTTTTCGTTTCGTATGAGACTGATCACTTCTCCGTCTTGTTGCAGACCAAACATGCACCCATCTACTTGGCTGTCAGTGCTCTTCTTTTTTGCATGCAAGTTCGTTCTCTCAGGCGGATGATTGACAGGTGATTTGTGTTTTTACTTGTGTCATCAATTTGTTCGGTGCCCGTTATTTCGGAGAATGTGAGCTTGGCTGTTGTTTCCTGGCATTAAGTTGCTGATCCCAATTGCAGCGGAATTCTTCTTCTCGTTGATCAAGCGTAAGTCATTGCATTGCAGTTGCAGATACACTATTGACGGCTCTGTCTACAGTCAGCTTGATCATTGGATTGCTCATCGCTGGCCTGGCTATCGATCTAGGAGGAGGCCCCAATCATGACCGTATTGGATTCAGAGTAAGAGCCTATCATTCTGCTTTCATAGAACAAAATCTCAAGGAGAACAGTACTGGAGGCAGCCCGGTGCATTGGCTCGTGCCGGCCTCGTCGATAACATTGGCACAGATCGATTCATCGCCCTCTTGTCTGTCATTGTTCAAGCTGCCTTCTCGTTCCAAGGAATGGAACTTGTCGCAGTGTACGTCCCTTCGACCTGGTCCCCTTCCTACGCTCTGACCACTCGCGCTTTAGTGCCGCCTCGGAGACTGAGAACCCTCGCCGCAACATTGCCAAAGCCGTGCGCCGTGTTTTCTGGCGTATTGCCATCTTCTACGTATGTGACTCCAACTTCCTGGGACATCTCTGTTCTTATCGTCCATCTTAATAGATTCTTGGAATTATAATGATTGGCATGCTTGTCCCCTACGACGACGAAGCCCTTCTCCAATCGACCGGTAACGCTGCCCAGTCTCCTTGGGTCATTGCATTGAACCGTGCTGGGGTCAAAGGTACGTCGACGAGTGAATCCTCAACTTCAAGTCCTGATCCCGGTTTTGTAGTCCTTCCCCACATTATCAACGCTGCTGTCTTTACCAGTGCCTTCTCCGCCGGAAACAGTTTCCTCTTCTGCGCTTCTCGTATCCTCTATGGCTTGGCTCTCAGAGGACAAGCACCGAAAGTCTTCACTTACTGCACCAAGAAGGGCCTGCCACTCTACGCAGTTCTTGTTTCTGTAAGCCTATCTATTGTTGAAGACGGAAAGGAGCGCTAATCCCCTTTCTAGTGTTGCTTCCCCTTCTTGGCCTTCATGACCGTTTCCAACGGTGCTGAGACCGTCTTCAAGTAAGTTCTAAAGTCTCAGTCTACGGGAGTAAATCTCACTCTATGAACACAGCTGGTTCGTCAACTTGTCGACCGTTGGCGGTTTCTTCAGTTGGTTCACCATCAACCTTACCTACATCTACTTCTGTAGGCGAAAATTGTCTCAATCCTTGTCATCATATTCTAACGAAGTGCTCTAGACCGCGGGATGAAGGCTCAAGGCTTCGATTTAAGGAAGAACGCTTACAACAACCGCCTCCAACCCTTCGTCGCGTACTGGGGAGTCTTCTGGACCGTCATCTTCATCTTGATCAACGGTCTTACTGTCTTCTGGGACTTCACTGCTGCTGGGTTCCTGACGAGCTGTACGTCACTCTTCGTCTATGATTATCACATGGAAAACGGTCTCTCACGGCAAACCCTCTCCACACAGATATTAACATCCCCATTTTCATCATTCTTTACGTCGGTTGGAAGGTGATCAAGAAGACGAGGTTCTGGAAGCCAGAAGAGATGGACTTCGTTTCCGTAAGCCCTGCAAAGCCTTCGAAACATTAGCCGGTGCTAACTTTAGACCTTTTCAGGGCATCCCAACTCCGGAAGAGACGGAGTCGCCTCCCATCCCACCCAGGAACTTTGGAGAGAAAGTGGCAGCGGTTTTGTTCTAATCGACATGTGTAGCTGCATCCCTCTAGGAGCTTTTCTACAATCGAATTCAATTTCCTCTGGATGTAAACGTCTACTAGTTTTACTATAATGATACAGGGTTCGACTGGCTTCTTAAGACAATTCAATCATAGTTTACGGAACTTGCCCTGCATCCATACCCGATACATCTTGAGCTGTCGCTTCCGGTTTATGAGCAGGCGCCTATCCACACCCAACTGCTCGATCTTGAAGAGAGGATGAGGGGGCAAGTTGGGCAGGGGTGTCAGGAGAATAGGATGTATTTGGGCGGTGCTTTGCTTCCTGTTTGGTGTCTGTTCACCGGTACCGGGCTGACTAGAATCAGCTACGTCTGCGATTGGCTGGCCGGCGTCTGACGGGGGTTCTGTTGGCTCTTGAGTTGGTGTGTGTACGCCCGCTGGCGTTGACAAAGGGGTCGGTGTATCTGACCGTTCTTCTTCTACCTCTGTGGTAGTCTTATCGGTGACCTGATCTGCATTGGGCAAAGAGCCTGTAAAAAGCAATGCTAGTTCCTCTGCACATTGACAGTCGTTAATCCTCTCCCCTTGCGCAGCGGAAGGAGCCCACATACCTAGCTCAAAGAAGTACACTCGAGTTTTGTCACCGCGTATGTATAGGTTCTCGTCTAGAAGACGTCCGGTTTTGAACCGTATTTGTGTAAGGTCGTACCGCCCATAGTCGCGAAGAACGACTAGGCCCCCGGGCTTGAGCGCCTTTTACAGAGACAGGTTTAGGACAACCTCCCATGAAGAGCGGCCGGGCGCACTAACCTTATGGATATTTAACAAAGCCCTCGACCACTCATCTGGGTGCAGGGCGCTTAGGACGAACACGAGGATGATTATGTCGACACTTTCGGGTCTCAGGTCTGGTGGGAGTCCCTCTGGAGAGGTCAAGTCCCATACAGCCGTGGATATTGATCCAAGGAGAGGAGAGGCGTATAGTGGATTGTTCTAATACACTATCAGTCGTCAATTTAATAGCCGCGGGGGGCCAAGACACACCTGGACTAACTTGACTGCATGAGAAGAGTAGTCGTAGGCATGCAGCTCGAGATCCGGGTTTTTGTTGTTAGAAAGTACTGGGAAAACGGAGTTTCCAGCGCCTATACGGACGGTGGCAACTTCTCAGAGAATGACTTCTAGGCGAATTGAATAGTTGGCCATACCGCAGCCAATCTCCGCAATTACTTGTGGCCCTGACTATTAACTGTCAGCTTCAATATATAGCAAGACAGGGGAATGATGGGGACCTCTGGTTGAGTAGCTTGCACGAGTTCTGGGAACTCGTTGTGGAGCCTAGATCAGACAAGAGGTTTAATTCAGTCAGCGACTCCATCAGACGCTTTTCATCGAAGCATACCATTTCCTATCTCGAAAGAAATTGCTAGCGTTATTTTTATAGAAGTTGTCCCTGCAATTCTCATAAGCGTGAGGCTCTAGTAAAGAGGTATGACTCAGGCTAAGCACTCACCAATGTCTTGACGGATTTGTATTATATCTTGGCTTCTCATCGCTAGGCACGGGCGCTGAACGCTGTTTTAAAAGGGATGCGGCAATGGTTGCATCCTGGTCATCGGGCGGGGGAACGTGGTCCCAAGCATTTTGGCTCCATACATCGGCCTCGTTTGTGAGAAACCTAACTAGGTAGGTTCACAACAAGGAAGTGGATTTCATGAAAATCGGCCCTCACCTCGACCCGAACGGAGGCTTTTCTGCCCCGATATCGTGAACCGAAGATGTTGTTTTGACTGGGGATGCTACCTCTGCTTTCTCACCAGTTTGAAAGCTCATATTGCCTAGAAACTGAGAGTTATCAGGAATAGCGATTAAGGCTGGTTAAAATCTGAGGCACAACCGGAATGGCGCTCATTGCGAGCCTGGGAAGATTCCATCCGATCAGGGTAGCCGCCATCAACCAGCTGATTACGTGATGGTGCTGAGGGCATAGGGAAAGATTTGGGTGATGAGGAACGGGTTGCAAAGGCAATTGGAGATCCTCGTCGACGCCTTGGTTCATTGCAGCGTGGCATGCCCATTGCAACGTCTTGACAAGCGCATATAGTCAGTTCAACCGGCGACGACGAGCTCAATCGTGCTCTCACTCGACATACCATAACAACCGATATCCCAATTTGGCTGAGGACTTCACTATTACCCGTCTACGATCTTGCCTTGACAAATGTCAACGGCGACGTATATACCAGATGTTCAAAGGGTTTCAACGGGGAGTTTGGACGAATTCGAGCAGCTATTCAACGACGTTTGGGCATCATACCCAGAAAGCCAAACTCCAGTACAGACTCACACACCATTCGCGCTCCCAAGCGTTGATAGGACACGGCAAGGTAAGAATCAACATGTTCCGTGATATTTTGTTGTGGAAAACTCAAAACATAACAGAAGGATCAAGTTCTCGACCAACTACCCCTCAATCAATGACCCCAACCTCAAGATCTTCTCGCCTCACTGGGCCACGACCGCTGCCGCCAACGCCTCTAGGTGGTCGGCCAATGAGTACACAATCGTGCGTCCTAACCTTCGACTTATTTTCAGGCTGATTCACCTGTCTTGATCTCTATAGCCTCTCAAGTCGCACTCCCACTGCAATCGCACCGTCACCTCAGTTGACGGACGTCAGCGAAGATTCGGCTACTGTCGACTATCCACCTCCAAACCCTGGCCATACCCCGCAAGAGGAGGTACCTGCCGAGCAGCCAGCCCAGCCATGGTCTCACCCCGGGCCTATGTCCCGCCACCCAACAGAGGAAACTTCTTCTATCTACCCAGGAAGGGATACGGACCCATTGCCTTTATACGAACCACCCCCACCGGTCCCTCCGCTACCTCCCTATTTTCCTAACCCAGCGAGTCCAGATCGGCAGAGTGTCTACAATTTAATAACTTCCTACTCACAGCCTTCCCCTCAAGCTCAAGACCCTCCTACCCCTTCAACACCTGAACATGAATCTGAGCCACAAACGGCTACGCCGAACAGCTCCTACTCCGCCATGTACGCCCAAGCGGGCCCCAGCAATCAACCAGCATCCATTTACCACCTCCCGCCATCTCCGGGTCCTGGTAAGCCCTTGAAAACTTGTTGATGCTTCTGATTTCTGATCGTAGTGGTCAAGCAGTGATTGCTCATGATCAACGGTCCATATCCGAATTGTCCTACGTTAGCAGTCCATCTCAACAACAAAGATTGTCAGGTTCAAGAGAGACCCTCAGCAACCATCGAGCTCGCACATCCTCACCCTCCCTCACCCAGATCATCACGAATTCGCATCGGAACAGCTTTGAAACCGCATCACTCGTTTACGCCAAATCAGAGAGATCTATCGAATACGACATTTATGGACCAGGACCCAGCAACCTTGCTCGCCGACCTACACAGATGCTGCAGCAACTCGGTGACAGGACGACTCTCATTTTACATGAACAGGTACAGGACGACATTTTGGAGGAGTATTGGCCTACGCTGGAAGAGGAAGATTCCGATGAACGGTTTATTAACTTCGCATTCCTGTCAAACATCGCTGTTCAGCTCCGGGATAAAGTCGTGCGAGGTACGCACGTGAAAGGGGGTGTGCCATATCCAAACGCATTTACGGGAAAGGATATTGTTGTACGTAATTCCGTTCCTTACCCTCGAATAAGATTATCTGATTCCCTGCAGTCTTCAATACAATCGCTTATCCAACGGGAGCTGATTGAGATACATGGAGGCACTTCGAGCGATCGACGGGCCGCGCTGCAGATTGCGAGGAGTTTGCAGAGCCAGTTGTTCTTCTATGAGGTGGAGTGGGGGAGCAGGCTGATACAGGATGGGGTGGAGGATGTCTACATGTTCATGGACGACCAACAGGCCAATGCGCATAGGGAGGCATTGCCTACGAGTGTGGTGACTATTATGGCCAAGTGCTACTCACCGAGTTGTGGAGAAGGGCCTGAGTGCTATGCGTATGGGTGTCCTAGTAAAGTGAGTTTCCTACTAGACGTCTCCTCAGTCCGTCCTTACATGCTATTGTAGGGTGATTCGCTACGGAAGCTACTTCCGGAAGTGATGGAGGTGCCTAGCCGCAACATTGAGGAACTCTGGCAGCCCGAACTCATCCAATCACTATCGGAGAGTGAGATTCAAAGGCAGACGTAAGTCATTCACATCATGGCACCCTTAGTGTCCTGCATTTCTGACATACCTTAGCATCATACGCAAGCTTATCAGCAAGGAAGAACAATACGTGAAAGATCTTGACACCATTGAATCTGTATTCATCAAACCACTACGAACCGCCAACCCTCCCGTTATTGCACCCATGGACAAGCTCAATGCGTTCGTTGAACAGGTCTTCCACAACATATCCAGCATTCGGGATTCCAACCGTCGACTCCTCGAGGTTTTGTACGTACGGCAACGCGAGCAAGCCCCAGTGATACAGAGCATTGGTGATATTCTGCTGGACGCCGCCACAAACTTCCGTGAACCGTACCCGGCATATGTTGGAAACCACCCACTGGCCGAAAGGAGGATGAGGGATGAGCTGGAGAATAACCCAGAGTTCAGGCTTTTCATCGAGGTCAGCAAACTATTTCTCTCTCTTTCGTCTGATCTTGGCACCGACGACACTGTCCAATAACAGAGATGCTCGAGGCGGCAACCATGCAGCCGTCAAGGGTCGGCTCCTCGACTAGATCTTCGCCATTTCCTGACGAGACCGTCTGAACATCTGCAGAAATACCCTGTCCTAATGCAAGCAATCCTGAACGAGACAAAGGGCAACAATCCTGATGCGGAGTTCCTCAACGAAGCGATCAAGGTGTTCAAAGATCTCCAGGGAGTCGCGCAGTTACGGACATTCCAGGCTGCTATGGGGCGCGGTGTGACGGGTAAATGGGAGTGGGATGATCTGAGCAACCCTCAGGAACAGAGGTTTTTCACGAAAGAGGAGATTGGTCGACAATGGTATGTCAATCAGCGCCTCCACGAGCAGCTGCAGCTAACTCTCTGCATCTTTACAGTGCTATCTTTGAGCTCATCAAGGGTGAAATGATCTACGTGAAGAAACTCGAGAATATGGAACATGTTTGTGACCTTTCCTCCTCTCTTACTCTCCGCTAACGCCTCTTCAGATATTCATCCGAACTCTACGGAAAACTGAGCCTCCAATAATACCCAGAGACAGACTCGAACGGTTCATTCAGGAAGTCTTCTGCAACTTCACGGAACTCTACAGCTACCACCGGCGCCTAGTCGACGCGTTGCACGAGATTCAACGAGAGAAACATCCAAGGATACCGAGCATCACGGCACCTGTTTATGATGCTGCTCTCAATTTCCGAGACGCATACCTCGAATACATACCTAATTATCCGATTGCCGCCTACAGGATCGAGGAGGAGATGGAAAAGAACCCTGCATTCAGAGCTTTTGTCGAGGTAATTCATCTTTGTCTACCCGCACTAAGACTATGGTGCTGATGTTTTGAGCAGAATTGCGTCCGGCACCCAGACGCCCATCGGATGTCAATGAAGGAGTTCTTGAACTGCCCTCTCGCCCGCCTACTGGAGTACGAGCGGTTGCTGAAGGAGATCATGGAATTGTCGCCTCAAAGACATGAAGATCGCACTACGATACCAGAAGTCATAGAGGTCATCAAGGCGCTCGGGAGGGAGGCAGAACCCGGAGTTACGTCTGCCAAGCAGAAGGTACAGCTCTGGCAGTACAACTCAAGCCTAGTATTTAATCCTGGAGAAACGATGGTGAGTATTGGGAAAGTTGCGCATATCTAGCTACTGACGGCGTTCTAGGACCTCGATTTACTGAACGAGAGCCGGTCTCTAATGCACACCGGCCGGCTGCTTCGTCCGCCTGATAACAATAGTCCGGATGCAAACAGGTGGAGCGAGCTCTTTGTGCTGCTTTTTGATAACTATTGTTTGTTGACTCCTTCTGCTTCCTGGAATCTTTTTCTAAACCTCTTCCATCCAGTGGTAACGACAAAACCAGTAGAGGAGGACGGTGTCAAGAAGTATATAATCACGCGACGGGTGGGTCTCCATTTAACACTTGTCCTGGAACCGTATGTTCTTTACACTCGACTTCCTAGCCTTTCCCTCTTGATTTGCTAACTCTCATTAACTTCAACAACCTTCCAACCCAATGCACTTGGGGCATTCCTCGACACAACTCCACTGGCTCTTCTGGCTCAGGATCAAGTAGATCTGGCCAATCCGAAAACGGGGATTCACAGCCTGCCTATCCGTTCACCGTCCATCACAATGGCCGAAACGGCGGCCCGTATACCCTCTATACGGATTCTATCGCACGTCGCTTCGAGTGGAAGCAGAAGCTGGAGGAGGCTGTTGGGCTGAGGAAGGTGGTACAGGAGTCGAACAAGGTGTTCGAGATGGAGACTCTAAGCATGCACACGTTCACCACCGCTCCGACTGGCGTCATTCTGACACCCACAACGTGGAACGAGAACAACCCAATTACCGGGAAAGTTACTTGCTCTATTCCATTCAGCACACCAGACGGTCGACGGCTAGTTGCAATAGGGTGCGCAGAAGGCGTGTGGATAGGTTTCCGGCATGACTCAAGCTCCATGCGACGCGTGCTGCATTTGAAGAATGTCGCCCAATGCACCATGCTAGATGACTTCGGCTTGTTCTTGGTGTTAACAGATAAGGTCAGGCTTTGTTGAATTCTTGTGGCAACTCCGTTCTCATTCCTTTTATCTAGCAATTATTCGCTTACCAGATTGAAGCCTTGGTCCCTACTCCGCAACTCTTCTCCAATGCCACACAAACGCCCCAGAAGCTGAACGGCAATAAGGAAGTCTGTTTCTTCAGTGTCGGGAAAATGAACGACAAGACCTATGTCATATTCATGAGAAAAAAAGGGGTAAGTTCTCAGCGCACGCAATCCCTATCTCACCCCGAATGACATTGCCTGCCTAGAGTGACAGCTATTTCCACGTCCTGGAGCCAGTTCTGGAAAGGATCCACGAACGACCGAGGGCTCCAACAGGAGTGTTTGGGATCCTTCAAAAACCCAAGACCGATTGGTTCAACACAGTGAAGGAGTTCTACCTATCCTGTGATACCTATGATTTGGTGTTCCTCAAAGCGAAGATTGCCATCCTGAGCGCGAAAGGCTTCCATGTTATGGACCTCGCTGAGTATGTCTTCTCATAAACCCACGGTGGACTCAATTAATGGCGTTCTAGACCTAAGAATACTGTCATACCCCAAGCGGACCCTCGGCTCCGTCCATTTGAGAAAAAGTATGAAAATCGGCGGGCGATTGGAATGTTCAGGTCGAAGGAGGACGAGTTCCTACTCTGTTATACCAGTGAGTTTAACCTTTGCGTCAACTAGAACATTAGACTGACGTGCGACTAGCCTTTGGTGTCTTTGTCGATAAGCATGGGACGCCCAGCCGGAAAACCTGTACCGTGGAATGGGAAGGAACGGCTGACTCCGCGGCCTTCCATGCTCCCTATGTTCTCTTATTCGACCCGCGCTTCATCGAAATCAGACATGTTGATACTGGACGTCTGGCGCAAATCATCCAGGGAGTTGATATGCGTTGCGTCTGGGATGGGCGTGGCCTCAACTCAAACCCTGCTATCACTGCTGGCGTCCAGGATGATGGGGAAATGGTTCAAGAGGCTCATGTGCACGCTGTGATGAATATTGTCGATCATAGCCAGCAAACGACCGGCCGACCGCTACGACCAGTCACACAGCATGTGTTCGAACTCATTCCAACAATACCTCTCTACCTTCCAGGGTCTCTATCATCACCTTCAAACATGGCCTACATTCCGATTTCAACACCACCTAGATCACCACAACTACGCTCGATGCGCTCCTTTGCATAACTTTATTCGAAGAACTGCTCAGATACACCCCACTACATATACATTTGATATAAACCTACTGTATCTGTTATCTGTATATCATCTTGTAATACCCGGGAGAGAATGTAAATTCATCTAAACAATCTTCTTCTGCCAGCAGCCAATTGAACGACTCAGAAAGAGTCAAACTGAGTGTGACTTGTGACATCCCATCACATTCATTCCTCGCTCAATTCTGCAACAGCGCCAACCAAGATGTCCTCCAAACGAAAATGGGATCAAGCTGGGCCAACGGAGGACGAGCCACCTTTGAAAAAGGAGGAGAAAGACAGCAAGACAGCGAGTGACGCGGCCGCAGCGGCGGCGGCAATTGCTGCACGAATTGCTGCACAATTCGCCGACGGCTCGCTAGGCTCTGGAACGGGAGGAAAGGATCCCAATGACGGCGCTTACGTGCGGGACATCGATATAAACGACGTGAGGAATCGATACATGCTCACGAAAGGTTCGACACAAGCGCAGGTGGGTCATGCATTCTATTCAGTATACCAGAATTTACTAAACCTCGTACCTGCAGATCAATGAAGAAACAGGCGCCTCCGTGAGCACCAAGGGCGTTTGGTACCCAGACAGGACCAAGGCCACGGAACGAGACCCCCCTCTGTACCTTCATATCACCGCGGCAAACCCAGAACAATTGCAAAGGGCTGTGGACAAAGTCAATGAACTAATGTCAGTTGAACTTGGCTCTTTGGTCGAGGACAAGACCGCTGGAAGGCAAAAGGTATTTTCTTCATCCAGTTCTCTTATGCTTCTAGCTAACACAATTCAGCGAAAATGGCCCGAAGAGAAAATACCAGTTGGTCTAGACAGCATACGAAATTTCAACGTTCGAGCAAAAGTGGTTGGTCCACAAGGTTCTTTTGTGAAGTACATCCAGCAGGAGACAGGAAGCCGAGTGCAGATAAAAGGAGCGGGCTCTGGCTTCATCGACCAGGAGACAGGTCGTGAAAGTGATGAACCGCTATACATCCATATAACGTATGTCTGCGACTTATTCTCCAATTACCACCTCGGTACATTGACCTCTCTTCCCAACAGGAGTCCGGATGAAGGACAAGTCGCCCGTGCAAAACTACTAACCGAAGACCTTCTTCTCGTTGTGAGAGCAGAGCATGCTAAGATGCAGACCGCCTTGCAACAACAACAAATGGAACTTCATCAAGCTCAATTGCAATATGCTGCATACAGTGCACAGATGACGGTCAGTATCTCCTCCATGCGAGACTCCTTGGGTTCTGACCCACACCCTGCATATGACGAACTGACACAAACTATTTCAATCACAGGGCTATGGTGGTGCAGCACCTCCACCAGGCGCACCTCCACCACCTCCGGGCGATCAACCCCCTCCACCTCCGGATCCAAATGGTGCGCCTCCCCCGAATGGTTATGCCGCTGGCCAAACGCCTGCCGCTGGCCAGGATGCTTATACTGCATATTGGTGAGGATCATCTGTATTTCCGAGATACCTTTGCTAAAAATTACTCCCTAGGGCTGCCTATGGTTACGATGTGAATTCGCCTCAATTCAAAGAATGGGCAGCCCAGCAACAGCAACAATATGGGCAATATTATGATGCTCAAGCGGCTCAAGGATATTCTGGAGCACAGGCTCCCGCGCCTCCACCATCTGGAGATGCACCTCCTCCACCGCCGCCTCCGCCCGCATAGCAATTCTGACTTTTGAAGGGCGATGGTTCTCACAACTTAGAGCTCCTTAGTGTATGTCATGTTCTGTTAGAGCACAGTGCCTGTTGCTGCTAAATCTACACCCCTACTTGCAAATACAACGGGCCGCCTGACTGAGTCATAGCATGTATTGATACTTCAAGAGCAAACAACAGAAAGTACTGCCTAAGAAGAGTTGTCTGTCAATGGACTATTACAGTACCACCGCTCTCGTCGTCGGAGCTTTTGTAATCCATATCATGTACGCCTCTTATCCAGGAGTCAGCGTAAAATCGAAGTTCTAACCCATATTCGGCGCAAACGCTGGAAGATGAGGACCGAATTCTTTTTTTTGCCTTTTTGTCCTGACCCTCTAACTCCAAAACCCTATACTTTCTCGTCCCCGCTCCGACCCTTGAGCCCCTCCCCAATCCATCAGCAAAACCGGACGCTACTTCCATGGCTGATAGGTGTGTTGGGAGATTCCACCTCTGAAAGCCAGCGACTAAACTCTTGAGCTGCGACTTGATTCAGGAGTTCAGCCGCCAACTCTCGATTGACCTTCATCTCTACTAACCCTCCAAACTGGGTATGAATTCGATGAACAAGGCCGTAGTCGACTGTCCCCCTCCAAATGCACTCCGTTCTTCGTAGGAAATGAGAGCGCACGAGGACCAAGTAGCCATTGCGGATATACTTTGTAGGTCAGATATGTGATTCTGAGCGGCTAGGGCGTCTAACCGATTCCGATGAAAGTCAAAAATGGCCTGGACAGTACAGATAAATTCATCAGATTAAGGTAATATGTTCCAACAGGATATATTAAATGCGAAATCAGTGTTGGTCAGAATCCCTGATGTCCGTATCTGGAGGTTTAGGCTGGACAATTGAGGTCCGCGTCCCAATCATCCGAGCCTACGCCAGCGGGGACAACAAACAGAGACTTCGGGTCGTATTTGGCTTTGATCGACTTAAGCCTATTGTAATGGGGTCCAAAGAAGGACTTCTTGAAATCACGTTCATAAAGACTCGCCTGTTTGCCTGTTAGAATCTGAATATGATCACATTCAGAGACTAATGCTCACCTCGTTCAGATATGTGGCCGAGTTAGGAGACAGACCATCCAGAATGTCGGTTGTCTTGCTGATATGCTGCCTGATTCCTTGTATGACAGACAGAGGAGTACCCTCCGACCAACCACCACCGACGTAAATGTGTGCAACTGCTTTACGCCAGTTAGGATTCAAGCCAGTTGACTCTGGATCGGCCTTGGCAACGGCTCCTCCAGCGATGAAGCTAGAATTGAGGGTGAGCAACCATGCGGACCAAGACGTTGAACGGGCTTACTTGATTCCAAGGGAATCATTGACGGAGAGCATGATATCCGCGATCTTCCCCGGGTTATGGATGGACAGATCCCGAGAAATGAGACGAGATCCCAACTCGACATTTGTTCCAACTTGTTCACCCCCTACGAAATAGGATTTGTACCAGTCGTAGTAGGAGTCATTATGCTGAATCACGGCATAAGCGTCGCCCGTAATGTTTTGTGCGTGCTGAACAAATGCTGCTGTCGTTGTGTTTGCATCTGCAACAGAGATATTGGGGGCGACATATAGGAATAAGAGGTTCTGGGCGCTAATAAAGCCATAGCCACCCCAACCCTTGTCGCTGAGGGCCACATTCAGCTTGGTGTATTCCGTCAACACGGATTTCGCAGCTTCCGTAGAGGTGAAGTTCGCGCTGAAGAGCATCTGGCTAACAGGAACGGTGTCGTAGGTCTTGAACGTGGCGGAAAGGACCAGTGCGTAGGTGCCGCCACCACCACCCCTCAAGGCCCAAAACAAGTCAGGGTTCTGGTGGGCATTGACAGTGAGCTGTTGTCCTTTGGCGGTCACGACCGTGAACTCCAACACGTTGTCGACACCTAGTTAAACGATGAGCATCATGTCCTGACTGGTTAACGATTATAGAATGTACCTAGTCCATGTCGTGGTGCAAGTGCGCTGTGCCCTCCACCCTGGATCCAGCCACCTGAAGTGCCAACAGACCCTCCAGCCGATATGCCACCAACGATAATTCGGCCATTTTGCTCGGCAGCATCATAAGCCTCGTGCCATTGGACCCCAGCACCCAGAGTAAGAGCTGTAACGCACAATATTAATACATTGGGATGGGATTGATGGAGGAATACGTACCTTTGTAAGTTTCACTGTTGGGTGCTCCAGCAGGTACAAAACTCTCGCTATAGGTAATGTTCTTGAGGTGATGAGTCCAAATGAAGAAAGATCCACGAGCAGTACTGCGTCCCAAGTAGCAATGGCTGCAGACCGACCATTCAGCATAGCGGAGGCGATAGGAAGGCATGGCTTACCCAGTATTCTTGATCGTTAGGCGCAAATTATGGTCAGAAGCAAACTTGAGAGCCGCCTGAGCGTCCGCGAGGGAACGGACGTCCACCCCTGCGACTGCAATACTTCCTTGCTCGCATGGAACACCAAGGGTGGTGTTCAGGTAACAAGCACTGATGGTCCCGTTTTTGAAGGTATACGTCTCGAAGTTGATTGACTGCATGGAACCAGGCTGGTCGGCTCGCCAATTACCATTGAAAGTATTTGCTTGCACATCCGAACAGTTTCCGGAGGGGCTAGACACAGGATAGCAAGCAGACTCAGGGGGAACAGGGTGCAAAAGCGGCTGAGAAACTTGAGATGAGAGTTTCTGGAATTCCGCGTCTGAAGGCCAGCATTTTTGGCCGAAGATGCACTTGCAGGAAGGCTTAGCAGCCACAAGGGATGCCAATGGAAGAAGGTGGAAGAACCTCATCGGGACTAGAAAAATATGACTTAGTTCGAATTCCCTGCAAGCTATTTATTGCTTCAGACTGACGTTGATAGAGATCCGCAACGACAATCATGGAAGTTTAAGCTCATGAGACAGTCACGTACTCCGCAGCTTTCAGAGCTATTCTAGGACCCGATGGCTATCAATGGTATAAACTGACGTCGATACTCTTGGAACCCTGAGGCATGTTCTGAGTTGAATTCTTAGGCTTTGACAGTCGTGGCGTGGGGCGTCTTGATAAATATATTATAGAGCATGCATGGAGGCATTCCGCAACTCAACCACCTAAGGTTGTTGAAAGCTGAGTTCAAAGTAGACTTGCAAGGGGAGGTTCGATATCAGACAAAACGGAAGTCAATTAAATCGAGGGACGCGTTGACGTCGAATTGCGCAGCAGAGTAGGTGTAGAGCATACTGGTGTCAATGTGCGCGTCATGATAGGTGCGAGGTCAATTGCGCCTGTTTCATGTGCTCATCTAGAGGTTGGATGATCGCTTGGCCTGCAACCTGACACACTTGAAGCACCAACAAACAGAAGACACGACAACAATCTCTTCTAACGTTTTCGGGCCTGACATGAATCAGGGCGGCTTCTCGGAGGATGCAAGTCGGCCTACTGCGGGTTGGCTGCGGCGCAAAGTTTTTGTATTGATGAATGGATGGAGCCAGGAGAGTCGAAAAGCTTGTGGATCTTGCAAATGAGAACCTTTTGCTCTGATACGCCGGTCTGTGGGAACATCGGGCTTATTCCAGGAATTGAAATGGATTGGGCTCCAGGCAAACGTTGCAGCTGTCGGTGTCCAGACTCCAGACCACAGGCAGTGACAAAATCTTTAGTGACGATGGACACGTGCTTCGCGTTTGTGACAATTCCCATTTATGGCAGTACCATGCTCACTCAAGCTTTACTCAAGAGTCAAGACCTTCACAGCTGTAAGATTAGGCGCCCTATGGCTGGGCCGTGGCAGGAGGCATGCATCGTGTTCGGTGCGTGGACATATTCCATTCACACTGCCCTTGCTGTCGGTAAGTCCACCTTTCATTCTCCAACGACGATCCAAGGTCTTGCTGACCTCCTCTCAAGGAGCCTCAAGCCTCAACGACGATCTATTTTGTGCTCGTCTCTCCTCTCACCCATTTTGGCCATCTCTTCCATAGAGATCGATGGCTCCAGAGCGGCCAACAGAGGTTGCCATCTCCATTCCCCGCCAACGAGAGTCCTCTCGCAGACACCATCCCTATCCGAAAAACAATCGCTCGGAGCTACGCTCTGCCGATGATACTTCCGGCTTTGGCGAAGAATCATGTTCAAACAAGGATGTTGAAGAGGATAGGCGCATCCTACATGAACACAAGTGGGAGTTGTACAAGGCCGTGCAGGAGGCTCCTGCAATGCGGGAGGCTCTCGAGGCCAATCTCTTGATGAGGCTACTTCTGAAGTCTGGGAATATGTCTTATAGCGCCTGTGCGGCATGCCTCAAGAACCAGGACGATGTCCGGGCGCTTCTTCTCGAGGGCTGGGAAAACGGCACATTCCAAGCGTTACGCAGTAACTGTAAGTGTTCTCTATCAGCCTAGAAAGCGTTATCTAGCTAATTGTATAATGTTAGCAACCTTTGTTGGGCTCAGCAATCCTGCAACACATGACAAGGACACAACAATGCTTCTAGCCGCCCAGGAGCCAATGGACGTCTCTCCCGAAGAATCTGCCACAACTGAGAACACCGCCCCTGGTGGGTAACATAGAAACATGCGTGTGTATAATGGCTAATACATTAGTGCAATCACAGAGTTGGATGAGTTGGGTGGCAAGGCGCTGGAAAGGACAAGCGGTCAAGCTTTAGCGCAGGCGGATGAAGACGACGATCATATGGATACCGAAAGTTCTCGCAGCGAATATGGCCCCGTCGATGGGATTCCAGAAGAAACCAATGTTGCCAAATTGAAGATCTCAAGAAGTACCCTCGTTGCAGGCCGTGATATCAGGGTTGCAGTAAATATATGGCGTACGTGAATTGCACACCATCCGTATTCTACATCACTAATGTCTAGTCAATGTATAGAGCCATGTGAGTTTCTGTGTCAAGATTGGTCACTACACATTGCCTAACTTGATGCAGGTAGCCAGAATCAACAGATAGCGAAATGGTTCTTTGATGTCGTTGACTACCGAGCGATGCACAACGAGGTCGCCAAGAAAAGATCAAAGAGCACCGGAGGGTGGTTTCTTCTATCGAAGGCGTATAGCGACTGGTGTACATCCCCACAACAGAGAATCATGTGGTGTCCCGGAATACGTACGTGCTTCTGTGTCTATCGTGATATCTTCCTAATTATCCCATGCTGTAGCTGGTGTCGGTAAAACGGTCATGGCGTAGGCTGTTACATTATTTCAATATGTCCTCTTCTGATGGTTCTTGCCCGTTTAGTTCTCTTCTTGTGGATCATCTACGATTGCTTGATGAATCCAAAATATTCGTCGGGATCATCTACTTCAACTACAAGCTCCGAAGTGAACAGAGCAAACTCGCCATCCTCGAGGCCATCTGCAGGCAGATGTTCGAACTTCATGAAAATACCGCTTTGAAAGGCCTCTACGACTCTCACCAAAAGTGCAAATGACGGCCCACAGAGGCTGAGCTCCAATCCGCGCTATCCAACGCTTTCCGGACTACCAGTCCTGTTACTTGGTCGTTGACGCGCTCGACGAATATACGGCACACTACAGCGACAAGCAGGTTCGCGAGATCGTCAAGGACATTCTGTCACTCGGAGAGAATGTGAAGCTCCTCATTACCTCACGTGTTCTTGGAGAGATGGAGGTGACGTTCAAGGACCTCGGGGCGAGCCGGGAGGAGATTATCGCGGACGATGTTGACATGAGAGCGTATGTGGCGGAACGAGTCGAATCCTTAAAGTCGAGATTTGACTTCACGGTGTTGGATGGGTTCTCTAAGCACATCGTTGAGAAGGTCATAGAGGCCGCCAAAGGCCGGTATGCTACTTTCTCACACTTAGCCCTTTCCAAATCTTGACAACTCCGAACTAGGTTTCTTGTTGCCGACTGGGCGTAAATGTGCTTGCTGAACAACTTAACCCCGGAGACCTTGAAGATGCTCGTAATAAGCTTCCAAAGGAAATTGACAAAACGTACACTTGCGTCATGGAACTCATCAAAAGCTATCCCGAAAGTCGACGGGAGCTGGCGATGAAGGCGTTGATGTGGATTGCTTGTGCACAGAGGCGCCTGTCTGTTCGCGAACTTCAACATGCACTCACTACAAAAAATGGGAGGGCGGAGACCGATAGATATGTTACCCCGCTATCGACAATCACAGGCCTCTGTGCCGGGCTCATCGTTGTGGAAGATAAAAAATATCAATCTCAATCTGATGACTGGAGGATTGTGCGATTTGTTCGTGAGTAGTAGATTCACGTCTAAGAGTCAAGACTGACGTCCAAATTGTCAGACTTCACAACCCAAGATTTTTTTGCGGCGACCCAGTTGGACTATTTCAGGAATGCTCACAGAGAGATGTTTTCGACCTGCATTGGGTATCTCTCAACCGCAGATATATGTGATACCCGACAATCATCGCTCCCTCCCTTCTACAACTACGCGGCATTAAACTGGGGGCACCATGCGAGCACCCACCAGGAATTGCTTTACACAGAAGTAAGAGAATATCTATTCAGGGGCGGCCGGGCTCTAGAGCTCAGTTGGGACTATATACTCAAGAACTTGCACCTCCACGACTACCGCTACGGCATGACAGAGACTAGCGGAGCTGGTGCATTCCTGGCTGCTTATCACAACCAACACCATGCACTGCCCGCCTTATTGGACCAGATGGACACCATCCCTCGCACAAAACAGCAACGCACACCAATGCACATTGCCGTCATTAAAGGATGGACAAACGCAGTGGAAGAGATGGTGCGGTGGTCGGGATCAAGCTACAGCAACAATGACCCCAGAATTGGTGGTGCCATTTCCACACGATCCACAATGCGTCGGTGTGGAAACGACTTTGCTTTTCTGGAAAATGTACGAGACGCTTATGGCCGAACGCCTATCTCATACGCAGCCCAGAGCAGTGATGAGTCGATTGCCAAGCTCCTGCTTGCACACGGGGGTGTCGAGGTAAACCCAAAGGACAACAAAGGCCGAACTCCCCTTTCATACGCGGCCGAGAATGGCTGGGAATCCATTGTCAAGCTTCTCCTTGAACACGGAGGTGTCGAGGTGAACTCGAAGGACAACAATGGCCGAACTCCCCTTTCATACGCGGCCAAGAAGGGCCGGGAATCCACTGTCAAGCTTCTGCTTGAACACGGAGGTGTCGAGGTGAACTCGAAGGACAACAATGGTTGGACCTCACTCAGGTATGCGATGAACTCGCTCTCCCAAGAAGAAAATGAAGACCGGAAAAACCGAAATATCTGGATCGGGATCCCTATTTCCCCCACCCCCACCATTGGGATGTCCCCCAGTCGTGGGAGCCGGAAAATATCAAGGCCCAGTTAAGGGGAGTCGTTGAGCTCCTGCTCAAGCATGAAGGCGTTGACACGAACACAAAGGACAACAATGGCCAAACTCCCCTTTCATACGCGGCTGAGAAGGGCTTGGGCTCCGTTGTCAAGCTCCTGCTCGAGCATGGAGACATTGAGGTGAACTCGAAGGACAACAATGGTCGGACTCCCCTTTCATACGCAGCTGAGATGGGTAGGGAGTCAACCGTCGAACTCCTGCGTATGCATGGAGCTGTCGAGGTGGACCTGGAGGACACCAAGTTGCGGAACTAGATCCATTCTATCAACTGTCTTCACCATACCATATGTGCTAATGTTTTCGAAAACGGTAGAAATTGTTTCTTCAGGATACTTCCTATTTATCTTTAACCTCTATCTCAATCCATTCGATCTATATATATATATATATCTCGACTAATTCCAATTCTTTTCATCTGCTTTATGGTGACGATTTTAGCGATTTCCATAAAACATTGCTCTGTTCCATATGGCCGCGCCAAAACCTTGATATTATGAAGTAGAGCTACAACATTTTCATCGTGTTGTTACTGGATCATATTGGTCCTGAGCTAAGGAGCAAAATGGCCATTGAAAGTCGACGGAGACAGATCTCGACCGTCTGGATGAATCAAACCTTCCTCACCCAATAATCCCACTTACGGATCCCCTTTTAACCCTCTTCCGGGAGCTCGTCTAAATGCGTCGTAGTCGTTAGCACGGATCCATCCCAACAAGGGAATGAGGAAACCCACGAAGATCGCTATGGAGTGGTTTTGTCGCAAATGGTGGCGGATGTAATGAACATCCAGGCTAATTACCATGTTTGCCTCTGGATACGGACCATCAGTCTCGGAGACGTAAGGTAAAATGAGAATTCAAGTTACAGAAAGTTTAATATATTAATGACTGTGTTTCTTTCGGCACTGGGAGTAGGGGAAGGAGGTATCTCCCAAGCAGGACATGACGCCGCCTCATCGTGTCCATTAGAGACCTCCACAAGTCGGCCGAATATAAACCGCAGGCAGAAGGCTTCCCAAGCTGTATCAGCATCTGAGTGGGTGAACTGAACGATGCTTGTAAAGGACCGAAAAGTTGGAAGATCTTATGAGCCCCCAGCTCCCGCCGTGTCACCAGCGACGATATGAAGAGGGCATTTGTTATGGGGGAGTGGGAGGGAAATCATACCCAGAGGGAGGGTATGTCCATCATTTCGAGGAAATAGAATCGTGGTTGTGGGGTCGAGGGTTCGCGTGGATCGTCGGTGGATTCAATGGCAAATATTTCTGTCTTGACGAGGAGCCGAAGGAGGAATGCGAGAAGCAGGGAATAGGAAGACAAATCCTCTCCTCCAAATGACTTTGCTGTTCATGGATATGATTCTCGCTGTGCCCTTCCCGCACCACACCACCTAGCCCATGAATTAAACCCGATTGAATTTGATCACCCTACCCTTGAAGCGGCAGTTTGGTTTGATGTGCAGAATTTATGCGTGGAATTGAGAGAGTTGGGTGGGGTTGGGGAGCTACAAAGCATTGGAGGGCAGAGGTTCCTGTGGAATCCGTGGATAAGGGACGAAGACGCGGGATGTAGTGAAAACTTTGGAGTGGCCGAGTACCAGGAATGCCTTTGAATTATACCACTATGCCGCGCCTGAGAGAGCGGCCGAGGTTGCAAGATTCGCGCGAGGGAGGGAGGAGAGGAGGGAAAGATAGAAGCCATGCCTTCGTTTGACGAGGAAGAAGAGCACGACGGAGAATGGCGCTACTTGTGCTCACGACAGCATATCTATCCCAACCAGTTCAACAGGAGGAAAGAATCTGGGCTGGAAAATGCAGCGTTGACCATGTGCATGAATGGGCGCTGAGACCGAGGATTCAACTTGAATACTAGGCAGAGATGGGGTAGAGTGATGTTGTTACTTTCGTGTAGTGGCATGGCACACAACCTCTGGAGTTGTCAAAGCCGGGGGAGCAGAAGGTTTGGACAAATTTTCCGCTATTTGAAGTTTGAGAGGGCAGGCGGAGAGGGAGCAAGGGTCTTGTTTGAACCTATATCTTCGTCTTCGTTTGAGCCAGGCGAGGGTTTGGCACGTCAGGCAAGAAAAGAGGGATCCCGGCTTGCGGTGTGTCTCTAATGCAGACCGAGGATGATGTTACAATACGAAAAGAGAGAGAAAGGAAAAGAAAAGACATGGGATGGTGTCGGAAAAATCCGAGAAACCTCCTCCGTATATAGCATACACGCGGTTACTTACATTGACGTTACAAGTATTTTCTACTGAAGTATAGGTCGTGGATATGGCAAAGAGAAATCATGACGAGAATGAACGTTGGGAGAAAGAAATGCGAATTGTACAAGTAGCGCATAGATAAATTATCTGGAATGATAGACGCAAGGAGGAGCAAAGCAGGGATTGTTCTCCCGATGATAATACCCTAACCATCCTCGAATTATGCATGTCGTATAAAGGGAAAAGGAGAAAAGGCGGGTGCCAAGATGTAGGAAAGGTAAAGGCATGACAAGTTCCAAGGTTCCGAAATGACTCTGGTCGTTCCAGTGCTTTCCTCCCATCCAGATACACCACCGAACCCGTCCCCTCGAAGGGATGCCCACGTCTAGTCCTCTTAATTCATGTTTAGCCCGTTGACGTCGTCCTGATTGAACCACAGTCCAAAATCCCGTTCAAAGTCGTCATCGGGACGGAACAAACCATTGCTATCAAATTCATCAAGGGAGCTTGCAACGCTGTTGATAAATTCGGATGAAAACAGGTCGCTTGCTGAACCTAGATTACTCGATCCTTGCGAAGGCCAAGTTCTCATCGGCCCAGGTCTGGGAAGTCTACGCTGTGGGCTGTGAAGTTGAGGGCTACCGAAAGATCGAAGTTCTAACCCGTATTCCGGGCGAAATTTGGAAGACGACGATTGAATTGCCTCGGCCTCCTTGTTATCTTTAGATTCCAACACCAGGATCCTGTATTTTGATTTCTCCCGTCCGAAACTTGAGTGCCTTTCCAGTCCATCAGCAATAGTGGACACGACGCCCTTAATTGAAAGGTCCGAAGGAACCTTCCACTTCTGAAAGCCGCAGCGGCCGAGCAGTTCTTGAGTAGCAACCCTGTATAGGAGATGAGGGGTTATCTCTCGATTGGTCTTGAGTTCCATCAAGTCCCCGCAACGGGTTATGAATTCAGTGAAAAAAGCTGTTGCTGTGTGCCGCCGCCGGTCACCGAGCACACTTCGTTCCTCGAAGGAGACTAGAGAGCACGAAGACCGCGTAATCATTGCGGATATACGTCGAAGGGCTTTATCCTCGACCACATCTTGAATGACCAGATGTCGGAGAGATGGGAGGATGAGGGAGTCAAAGATATCGGGGAGTGGAAAGGACCTCATATGGAGATTTTGGAGGTGAGGGAACGTGATCATATCTTGAGTTTGGGACACAGTACCCAGGCCACCATTAAGCTCCAGTGAGAGGCGTCTTAAGTTCGTGGCGGCGGTTAGTGCTGGCCGCAGTGACATGTACCCATCGTCCTTTGGTGTACAACCACCGCCCTTCACCTGGAGGTGCGTGAGGTTTTCCCAGCGAACTCGATTCCGGAGTTCTTTAAATAACTCCTGGAATCCAATAGACGTCTCCCATATTACATCGAGAGTGTGCAAGTTCGGTGCTGAGCTGAAGAGGCATGCCTGAGAGCCGGACTCGGCCAAGGGGCCATCATGAAATGTCCCGTCAAGCCATCTGAAATCCTTCAGACCTTCCATTCTCCAACTGTGAATCAGTTTCAAGGTGGTCAAGGCAGGAAAGGATGTAGGGGAAGGCATGCGGAAGAGATGTGCGAACGCCTCCAGGCCACCGCCGATGAGCACCAGAGTACGCAAGCGGGAGGAAAGCGGCAGAATTAGCTTCTTAAAAGCATCTTCCACCAAAAAACTGACGTCTGGGTTCATGTGGAGAGTGATTGAAACATCGGTTTCACCCGGGAGGATAGAGAGGGTGCGAGTTATCTTCTTGTGCCAATCAATAATTCTTGCTTCTCCAGCGTATCCGTAGGACTTTGGTTGCAAGATTATTGTATTCCATAAGGTCCGCTGCTCCAAGGCAACCTTTCTCCAATGCGAACAGACGGAGCGGATTACCCAGGGTGGATATGTTCGTATGTTGCTGATGGAAAGCTCAGAACCCTCCGCTACCATTGAGAAAATCTGGGTCAGGACATCGAGTGGCAATCGTTTATGGACTGCCTGTGCAACGTTAAGGCTCTGAACAATACCAAAGATGATAGAGCGTTTGACCAGGAGCTTTGCGATTTCCTCGTCAAGAGCGTCTAACTCGTCTTGGATTCGTGGCCTAGCCTCCTCAATTGCAGTGTCTGCGTCCCATGAAAGGATTTCGGTATTCGATCGCCCAAAAGATTGTGCTATATTGCATATAAATGTGTCCTCGAGGCAGCTAGCTGTATCTGTGGTGGTGGGAGAGAGATTCATCTGGTTGTGGTAGCTGATGAAAGAGGTTGGTTTGAAGTGGTGTGTTGGGCGCCAATCACACAACACCTCTGTTCAACGGCGTCTAACCAACTTTGATGAAAGAAATCCGTTGATAGATGAAGATATCGAGTCAAGATTGCTACCGTACAAGACTAGACGAACTGGTTCCCTAAATACTCAAAGTGAACGCCCGCTGACTGGTTTCGGTCGACTTAGTTGGACTTGAATGCACAGGGAGCCCATGGGATTCCGCTTGGGAGGGTGCCTAGCCCGAAAAAGACCGACAATGCGTTGCTGAAGTGACAAATGCATTAGACAAATACTTGCATAAGAAAGGTAGAAAGATTGGCCCTCTCGTCAGGATTGAACATATTTCCATCTTTGGTATTCGACTGGCCGGCAGATTGTGCAATCAGAGAAACGTGTTCTCGAGACAGCTGGTCGCGCGCCACCGTCAGTCGAAGAGGGGTTGGCTCAGGTCATGCTCTGGTTGTGGTAGACGATAGAGGTTGTTACGAATTGTTGTCACGCTGATTTCTGCACTGGGCTCGGTTCTTACGTCTCAACCTGATGATGAACCCTGGCTTGGGCCAATGTGTGAGGAATTCTCGCTGGATGCTGTTGACGATGTCCCAGTGACGTTGCCACACCCGCACTTCAAGCTTCACCTGGAAGCTGAATGTCTCAATATTGTGGATGCTTCATACGTCGCCTACTAGTAGAGAACTCCCGCTTCAAGTTGTCTGCTTGATCTCCTCTCTGCGGGCAAACCGCGTCAGCGCACACCGTAGGCTTCACTTGTTCCTAGTTATTCCGTTGGATCGCTGCTTTGTTTACTGGATAACGCTGTGCTAATTTCACTTCTTTCATAGTTGGCAGAAGTGCACTTCCGAGCGCAAAAGGAAGCACGGTACACTGGGGCACTAAATAGCTTATTTGAAATCGAAGTCCTTGATTTCATCCTTGTCTCCAGCACGATAGGCAGCCACACCGAATGCGACTCCGCCGATAAGGCTGCTGTCCCAGTCGTCCAATCGCACGTCAGCGACTGGAATAAAAGAACGAACTAAGGATTTCAGCTCGTAACCGGGCCTTTAACGACTTGAGCTCTGGCATCATCATTCCATTCAGTCGGGTGAAAATTGTCAGGACAATCAGCATCTCCGCCTAAATACTATCAACTAAAATGTACAAAAAGTACAGAGATAGCCGTAGATATGGCAATCTTGTGAAAACCAAGAGGGAAATCATGATGACGATGAAGGTTGGGATAAAGAAATACGAAACATTGTACGGAATGAGAAGAAGTAATACCAGGGAACGTTCGTTTGGTGGTGCTATAAGCATCACCACTGGGAGCGGTGGCAGGAGAAAAGGTGGAAATCGGGAGACAGGAATATTAAAGGCATGTTAAATTCAAGAAAATTCTGACCCATCGCTTTCCTCCCACCATTTGAAATGCAACACCTCATCTACTCCTCCTACACCATGTCTAAACCGTTGGCATCTGTGGGATTGAACCACTGCCCAAAATCGCGTTCAAAGTTAATGTCGCGATCGGGACGGAACAAACCGTCATCGTCGAATTCATCAGCTGAGCTGTTGATAAAGTCTGACGAGAACAAGCCGCCTTCGTGAGATCGAAGTTCTAACCCATATTCTGAGCGGAATCTGGAGGTCAACGACTGGATTTTCTCGCCCTCCTTCTTCTCATTGCCCAACACCAGGACCCAATACTTTGATTTTTCATGCCCGAAAGTGAGGTGTCTCTCCTTTGACCTCTCCGACTCCAGTCCTTTAGCAATAGTGGAGACCACTGCTTCACCTGAAACATTTGATGGGATTGTCCACCTCTGAAAGTCACAGCGGCCGAGCAATTCGCGAGCAGCTACCTTGTACAGGAGGTCGGCCGTTATCTCTCTGTCGGTCTTGAGTTCCTCCAAGTCCCCACAACGGGTTATGAATTCAGTGAAAAAGCCCGTTGACGCCCGCCGGTTGTGACCCAATGTATCCCGTTCCTCGAAGGAAACGAGAGAAGTCGAAGACCGGGTAATCATTGCGAAAATAGTTTGTAAAACCTCGTCATCAACCGCATCAATGATCAGGTGTTGGAGAGATGGGAGGATGAGGAAGTCAAAGATTTTGGGAAGTGTGAGGGACTTTACGTGGAGGTGTTGGAGGTGAGGTAAAGTGATCATATCCAGAGTTTGGGGCAAATTATCTAGGCCTCCGTCGAGATTCATGGAGAGGCGTCGTAGGTTCGTGGCAGCGGTCAGTGCTGGCAGAAGGTGATCGTAATCCATTGGGTTGTAATCATTGCTCTTCAATTGAAGGTGGGTGAGTTTTCCCCAGCAAATTCGACTTTGGAGTCCTTGGAAGAATTCCTGGAACCCTGTGGTTGACTCCCATAATATATCGAAAGAGTGTAAGTTCGGTGCTGAGCTCAAGAGTGATGCCTCAGAGCCGGTCTCGGTTTCGGTGCCGTTATCCGATACACCTCCACCAAGCCAGGGAAGCTCCTGCGGACCTTCAGTTCCCCAATTATGGAGTATCAGCTTCACGGTGTTAAGGGCAGGAAAGGAGGTAGGGGAAGACATTTGGAAGATATTCACGAATGCTCGAAGGCCACTCCCCAGGAGCACCAGCGTGCGTAAGTGCAGGGCAAGAGGTAGGATTAGCTTCTTGAAAGCATTGTCCACTAGATAATTAGCGCCTTAGTTCATACGGAGAGAGATTGAAACATCCGTTTCGCTAGGGAGGATAGAGAGGGCGCGAGTTATCTTCTTGTCCCAGTCGATAACTCTTGCTTCTCCACCGTAAATGTAGGGGCTGGGTTGTAGGATTATCGCGTTCCATAAAGTACGGTGCTCCAAAGCAACTTTTCTCCAGTATGAACAGACTGAGCGAATTACCCAAGGTGGATATACTCGTACTCTGCTAATAGACAATTTAGAGCCTTCCGCCACCATAGAGAAAATGTGGGTCAGGACATCGAGTGTCAATCGCTTATGGGGTGCTCGTGCAACGTCGAGACTCTGAACAAGACCAACGATTTTAGACCGTTTGGCTTGGAGGATTGCAATTTCCTCGTCAAGAACGCCCAGCTCTTCTTCGATCCCTGGGAGAGCATCCTGGATTGCAGTGTCTACGTCGCGTGAGAGGATTTCACTATTTGACTGGCCAGCGGATCGTGCAAGATTGCTGAGAAATGCATTCTCTAGGCAGCTAGTTGTGCTAGCCGTAGTGGATGAGAGATTCATCTGGTCGTGGGAGCGGATGAAAGATGTTGGGTCGAACTTGTGCTGTGCTGAGCGCTAATCTGACTCCGACGACGTGCCCATACCTTCGAGGGCGGCTAACCGATTCTGATGAAAGCCAGAGAAAACCGGCGATAAATAAACAGGTCAAATTAGGGTAATATAGTCAAGAGTATTACATCCAAGTACTACTCCAGATGGACCAGTTCCTTACGTGGTCGAACTGAATGTCATCATGATTTCTTACTAGGCTGGACAGTTAAGGCTGCTGTCCCAGTCGTCGGAACCCACACCAGCTGCAACGACGAATAAAGACCGCGGATCGTATTTCGCCTTGATCGACTTGAGCTTATTGTAATGGGGCCCGAAGAACGCTTTCTTGAAATTGCGCTCATAAAGACTCGCCTATGGGTTTGTCAGGGCTTAGATTCAAACCTTAGTTCAAACAGGTACTCACTTCGTTCAGGTAGGTAGCCGAGTCGGGAGAAAGTCCATCCAGTATGTCTACTGAATTCTTGATATGTTGTCTGATCTCTTGTATTTCGGAGAGAGGGGTATACTCAGCCCAACCCCCAGCGACGTAGATGTGTCCGACTGCTTTACGCCAGTTAGGATTTAAGCCAGTCGACTCTGGATCAGCCTTGGCAACGGCTCCTCCTGCAACAAAGCTGAAAAAAGCGGTCAGTCATTACGATAGGTCAGGAGGTTGCATGACTTACTTCAAGGCTAGAGTATCATTAACAGAGAGCATAATATCGGCAATCTTTGCTGGGTCGTGGATAGACAAGTCTCGAGAGATTAGACGAGAACCCAACTCGACACTGGTTCCAACCTGTTCACCACTGCCGAAGCGAGATTTGTACCACTCATAGAAAGAGTCAAGAGGCTGGAATATTGCCCCAGCGTCTCCAGTAACATTTTGTGCGTGCTGTACGAATGCCGTTGCAGTCGCATTTGCATCTGCGAGGGAGATATTCGGGGCGATATAAAAGAATCGGAGGTTCTGAGCGCTGAGCCAGGCGTAACCACCCCAGCCGTTATCACTGAGAATCCGATTGAACTTGACGTATTCCGTCAAAACGGATTTGGCGGCTTCGGTAGAGGTGAAGTTGGCGCTGAAGAGCATCTCGGTGACGGGGATCGGGTCATAGGTCTTGTAAGTGGCAGAAAGGACCAAGGCATAGGTACCACCTCCGCCGCCCCTCAAGGCCCAAAACAAGTCTTGATTCTGGTGGCTGTTGACGACGAGGTGTTTTCCTTGGGCTGTGACGACCTCGAACTCCAAAACGTTGTCGACACCTGTGAACCAATTAGTGTATTGCACAGTGGGGTTGACGGACCACCACATACCTAATCCGTGTAGTGGGGCAAGTGCGCTGTGCCCTCCACCTTGAATCCAGCCACCCGAAGCACCAACGGACCCTCCAGCCGAGATGCCACCCACAACGATGCGGCGATTTTGTTCAGCAGCATCATAAGCCTCGTGCCACTGCACTCCAGCACCTAAAGTGAGGGCTAAAGCGTACTATATGAGTATGCATCAATGACGCTGGTGGAGGAGCACATACCTTTGTAGGTTTCACCGCTGGGAGCTCCAGTAGGCGCAAAACTGTCATTGTAAGTAATGTTCTTGAGGTGATGGGTCCAGAGGAAGAATGATCCACGAGCAGTGCTCCGTCCCAAATAGCAATGACTACAAATGCTCTATTCAGCATGGCGAAGAAAAGAGGAAGAGGTAGCTTACCCAGTGTTCTTGATGGTTAGACGTAGATTGCGGTCGGAAGCGAACTTGAGAGCGGCCTGGGCGTCCGCGACAGAGCGCACATCAACACCAGCGATGGCGATGCTTCCTTGCTCACACGGAGCACCGATGGTGGTATTCAGGTAACAAGCACTGACAGTGCCATTTTTGAAGGTATAGGCCTCGAAGTTGACTGACTGCATGGACCCAGGCTGGTCCGCTCGCCAGTTACCATCGAAGGTGTTTGCCTGAACGTCACTGCAGTTCCCGGATGGGCTGGAAACGGGATAGCAAGCTGCCTCGGGCGGAACAGGGAACAAAAGTGCCTGAGAGACTTGTGACGAGAGTTTCCCGAATTCTTCCTCCGAAGGCCAGCATTTTTCGCCAAAAATGCATTTGCATCGCGATGAAGGCTCGGCTACTACGAGGGCAGCCAACGGAAGAAGTTGGAGAAGCTTCATTGGGGTTGAGAAGGTACGACTTCATCCGAGTCTCTTTCGCGCTATTTATTGCCTCAGGATGAAATGATAGGGATCGGCAATGACAGGCAGTTATGAAGGTTTCGAGTTCATGAGACATTCACTTGCTCCGCAGTTGACAGGGCGATTCTGGACGATGACGATTGTTATCAGTGGTGTGCATTGACGTCGATCTTCATTGAACCCTGAGTTTAGGTATGGCTATGAGTTGGCTCCCGAATTTGACGGTCGGGGCGCGGTCATGGTACAACAGGCAGTACAGTCTTCATCCTGGTACAAGTATGAAAGGCCTACTGCAACTCAACAAGTTCAGGGTTTG
This sequence comes from Clitopilus passeckerianus, assembly GCA_944990035.1. Taxonomy (NCBI): domain Eukaryota; kingdom Fungi; phylum Basidiomycota; class Agaricomycetes; order Agaricales; family Entolomataceae; genus Clitopilus; species Clitopilus passeckerianus. The sequence goes on along the minus strand of CALYLX010000116.1, from coordinate 259,382 downwards.
TTTAATGTGTAGTGAGTGTGCTACGTGTAGAACTCACTCAAAATTGATAGTAGAGCCGGGAATAGAGAGGTACCATGACATAAATTATTGCGCAGCGGAGTAGGTGTGAAGGATACGCATCGCTGAATAATTCGACGTCGATTGGGCCTCCTGAATTCATTTGGCGATGAGAGAATCACTCGGCCGGGGATTCGACACCTTTTGGGGCCACCGCCGGCAAACGTTGAGACATGGACTCGGCGAGAAATGTCTTCCGACTTCTAGTGTATGACACGAATCTGAGCGCCTTCTTGGCGTATGTAGTTTGGCCGGCTGGGGGATACGTTTCAATTGGACAGGGGATGGAGCATCCAAGGGCGGGTAGATCCTGCCACGAGAAACTCTTGGCTTTCAGTGCATCAAGATTTAGAGACTTCAGGCTGGTTTTAAGGGAGTTGGATTGCGTGGCTCCAGGGAAGGCAACGGACACCAATGGGGGGAAGCTATCAAGGTTTGCGACATATGGTGGACTCGGACGTGACAAATATCTGGTGACATATGTTCACGTGATCTCGCGTTCGTGACATTACCCAAATTAGTAACACAACGTGAACGCATCTGAGTTCTTCAAGCGCTCAACGGGTGGTCTTCTCAGCCGTCTTCTTAGCGTTTCCGGCCATCTAACTGACACCTCTCTCTTTTCTCGGTCGGTACACAATCGGTACACCAATAGGCAGCTCAGGTTCGTCACACTCAGCTTGGACCCTAGCTTCAACAGCAGCCACAGCGATCAAAGAAAGGTTTTATCAAATCAAACATGTGTATGAAGTTGACGTTTGGGTTTCAAGGATCCGTGCTGCCGTCAAGATTGTTGATAGAGGCAGACAGGCAATGGGGTTCGTGTGCTACTGGGCCCAAGCGCAAAGGGTGTCTTGATGGCTCTTCCACTGATCATTCCGTACCGTAGAGAGATTGAGTAACAACGGAGCTACCTTTTCCGGTTCAGCTAGAGTAGTTGCAAATGACATGGATGGTTAGTTCCAGAGCCCAGAGCGCCCGTCAGAATGAGCAATTGTCAGTGTACGCACGGATCATAATCCAAAGTCGACGAATGGCTTGAAACCTTACAGATTCGGCAAATTAGATTGGTGTAATGAAATAATGCGGCCATCAAATGGTTTGCTTTCTTTGACCAAATACTTGACATACTGTATAGCACAACCAATCATCACATTCGCGCTAACATCCCGTCCTCTGAATACTACTATCCGCCGTCCGCGACCTACAGGAAGTCGATAGCTCGTTTTCTACCTCTTGGTCCATTAGCAGGTACCTCGACCTCCATGGTGGCGTCGTTCTCCCCTTGAACAGCTACAGCAGGAAGATCCTTGACTGCGTCCGCAACAGGTTTTTCTACCCACATATCCTCATCCTCATCCCCAGGGTTGGATCCTTTGGGCTTATCCTTTTCTTTCCGTTTCTTTTTCTTCGGCCGCTCAGGCTTTAGCTCCAGCCCACCCCCGTCCTCATCCATCTCAAACGAGAGGACACCCTTGGTCTTCTCTTTCTTCTTGTTTTTCTTCTTCGCAAGCTTCTCGTGATCCTTCTCCTTCTCCTTTCCAACCCGAGGTATGAAGGTCGGCTTGAAGGTCGCCAGATCCACGACTTCGTTTTGTAAAGGCAGTGGTGGTGCTGCATTGGATGGCCCAGCTATTGGCGCCGTGGCTGTCGCTATGGGTATTGGTGCTTCGATATCCTCCTTTTCTTCTTCATTGTCTTCTTCGTCATCTTCATCATCGCTGGCGAAAATGGCCTTGAAGACGTCCATAGAGGGCCGTTCGTAAGTTAAGGTGTCCCTGCCTTGGTCTTCATCTTCTCCCAGCCCAACATTCGCGAGATCCTTCGGCCCTCCTCGCTTTGCCTCTGAGGCATCACCAGATGTTGACTCTGTATGTGGAATCCCTGAGGTAGCCTCTTCAGACGTTCCGAGACCAGCATCAAACTCGGTCTGGCCTTTCTGCCACGAAGTGGTGGAAGATGATGGCACTCCAGCATTTGTATCATCCGCTACGCTGACATCTGGGTCCTTGACGCTGAATCTCTTGCACAACAGTTTCGCTGGAATCCATACTTTGGTCTCGCGGGTGAGATGCCCATACATCCCCATCTTCGCAGCATACACCTTCGGATCCACCTTCTCTGCAGCCGGTGCAGGCGCCTTTTTGTTCGGATCCAATGAATCCTCTCCATCTTCCGTTGGCCCGTGCCAAAGACCTTCTTGGGGCTTGTTCATCTCGACGACACCGGCGCTCTGAAATCTCCCGGCCATCGCACCGCTCATAGGCTTGAACAAGAGGGCGGCCTTGGCATAGTCTTCCACTTCCTTTCGGAACTCGTCCGTATTTTGGTTGGCCATAGGCTTGAGTTCCGGCTTGGAAGAACCACCGTCTACCGGTCCCAACTGCGATTCGAGATAAGTCTCGTAACGAGCTTGCTTGGCAGGATCTGCAGCGAAAGGTTTGAACCCACGAAGTGCAGCCTGGGCGACGTGGGGTTCGGTCCGAGGCATTGACCATGGCAAAGGATCGGGGAATACGGATGACTCCTCGTCTACGTGTGCCGTAGGTGGTGCTTTCGGTTGGCCAGCGGAAAGATTGGCCTTGATATTTTCCAGCCTTTCTCGGTCTTTCTTTGACATGAACTCGAATATTGATCGAGGGGCAGCCGGTAGGGGTGTCTCCCCTAGTAATTGACCTCTCTAAAATAAACCATGAGCGAGTGGAGAAGACGAATAAAATGGTTCCATACCTCATCTGCAGACATTTTTGCATCCCAGGTTGTTTTTGCGCCTTGTCCGGTCTGAGGAATATTCTCCTTGTTGCCACCTGGAGCCAAACCGGCTTTCTGTTCCCAGACTCTCTTTGGGTTAGGCAACCATCCCTTGGGGACCTCTGGTAATGGGAACCTGAAAAACGTAAATCAGTTGATTAACCACGGGAGAAATAACCAACGGACCATCTATCCTCCATGACGGGTTTATTGGAGAGTGTGAACCCTTTCAGGACCGGCTGACCGTCTCTGAAGAATTGGGGAACTAAAGGGTTAGTCGTCGATGGAGGCATCTGTCTCTTCGAGTTGTTAACGATACTGTAGTGTGGACATCGTGATACACATACTGCATTCCTGCCACCTCTCTTGATACCAAAGGTGCCGTTGTCATCATCATCATGAGTAACATCATACGCTTCTCGTCGTCGGTGACCAGTCTGGCCAGTTATTGGATCGTACACGTCCACGTCGTCCTCGTCAGCATCATTAAGTGCTCCAAGCCCAAACCCAGCTATTCAAATAATGTCAGTAGTAAATCTACGAGGACAACGAACTAATTACCAGATATGCTGGGTCCCTTGGGTCCAGATTTCTTCCCCGATACACCCAAGCCGACACTTTCGTTGAGGCCCATTCCAGGGCTATAACCCAATCCCCACGCATTATCTTTCCTATCAAAGAGCATGACCTTCGTGTCCCGTCGAGGAAAAGAGTGCTTCTGAGCTTCAGGATCTTCTTCGTCCTTTTCAGAACCTGGTACGCCAAGTTCAAAGTCCTGCATCTTCCGTTGTTTGTATGACATTCGAGGACCTATGCCTTGACCAAGTCTCCAGCCCATCTTCTTCAATATCCGGGCACCAGCCGAGTCGTTTGGAGATGGAAGCATAGAGGCCTCTAGAGTCGCCGCAAGAGAGCTATGCAAGAAGAGCATTGTCAGTTACAATCATAGGGGCACAGAGGCGAGAATGGCGTACGCCGTCTCATTCTCCTCGACAGAAGGTTGTGCTCCACCAGTCAAATCCATCTCGTCAGCTGTGTCAACGATTGTCCGGCTGTCTTTGATGTCTTGCAAGTCCTCTTCGTCCATGAAGTCTTCAGGTCGTGCAGCCTTCTGCTTCGCTCTGTCTGAACGGGAGGACACGAAGGTTGAAGGGGTCCATCCTATACAACAAATATTTCAGTAGGGTGACAATCTCTCCCAGTATATTACCAACCCTCTTTTGAGCCGACCGAGTTGAAGTAACCAGCAGAGAAGCCCCCAGTGAAAGCACCATGTAACCGCCTTCTCCCTTTCTCGTCCCGAACCTTGAAATCAATGTTAGCGAGGCCAAGTAGGTCATAGAGGTTACAAATAATCACTTCTTGCTTCCACAATGGCACGAATTCACCGGCATCTTTCTTCGACTTCTCTAGTGGTGGTAGAGGCGTTCCAATCTAGTTTGTTCAACCGCGAGGATCAGCATGCGAATACCGGTTCCAGAGCTGGCAATGCCCACCAGACAGAAGTTCTCATTGGCTTTGCCACCCGACAAATCCACCCCCATATCCTCTAATTTGCGTTTCAGCCGTTTACTTGAGCTCATCGTGGGCGAAGAGGCTAACAAATAGCCGATTACGTAAAACCGCTGGCTGCCAGCCAAATTCACAAGTTCACTCTTTCCATGACTCTTTCAATGTGTCAACAAGTCACTAAACAGATTCTTGGGCGGTCTGCCAGAACGACATGTACGCGGAAGAGAGCAATAAGTCTTAACGGGTCTAATCAGGGAGTCTGTGGCCCGTGGCAGCGATTACGAACGAAGCAACCTCTCCGCAAAATTACCCGTACTGGTGTGGGGCATGCAAGGGACATATCAAACACAGCCGCTGCATCGAAGAGAGAGGAACCTCTTATTGAGGTCGGAATAGCAAAGTTGCAGGAAAAATTGAGAGGAGTTGACGATTCGGATTTGGTGTGCGTTTTCTCTGAACTTGAGGAGGGCTCCCATCGTATTGAAGACTGGGGAAAATGCGATCCCTGTGTAGTTCCAGAAGTCTACTCCCACTGCCCACTGGAGGCCATTCTTTCTGATCGACTCGCATTCACTTTGTTTTGCCAGCTCTTGCTCATGACCGTCGACCTTTCAGGCGCATATAGCGATATAAGACAAGCTATACTGGCCTACCCCCGGAAAGAGTCTTGGGAAAGACGCTGAAGACATTTTTCAGACCATCTCATCTGGCACCATTTGACTTTCAGGAATTTCAACCCTTCTTGTGGGATGCTCTTGAATCCAGTTTGTGATCTAGAATCGACGCATCATGGCTTGGGGAAATACTTCAAACTGGGACCTCTCAAAGCGTCGGATTTGATACAGAAAATATGCTGATTAATGGCATGTGGAATGCAGTAAGGATACGATATCCTGTTGGTCCCATTTGCGATTATGGATGGATGGTTGAAGAAACCACATCCGAATGACCCATTTCTGTACAACCACTACGCCCCCGCCCTTAGGTTCTCAGCAAAGAGCCTATCCTCTGGCTCCAGGTCATATTCAAAGGCCCGGACCGCCTCAGCTGAGCCTTTCATTGCCTGACGGAAGATATGCTCGTGATGAGCGGTCCTTGGTTTGATCGACACGCGGAAATTTTCAGGTCGTTGGACCAAGCCCTTGTAAAGAGACATTTAGTTCTATGCGTTCGGCAGAGCAGACGGGATTCACCTCTTTGGTATGGTTGTCCAGGCTGATAGGAATCTTGTTACCAGCTTCGTCCAATGCTTCGGAGATGGTGAAGGACCAGACCAGATTCATCGTATTGATTCTCTGCAAAGACATTGGTTGGCGAAAAGGCGGACGAAGATTCAAACACTGACCAATGAATTTTGAGCGAGGTGGATCCCGACGCAATGGCGCTAATTCAAGAATTAGTTGCAATTTGAGGTGTGTTACTTGTCAACAACACTCACCCTCCCGCTACCCCAGACGTAATCGATGTATTTTGCAAGGCTGGGATCTTTGATGAACCGCTCGGGATCAAAGGTATCGGGGTCCTTGAAGATGCTCGAGTCGTGAAACAAACCCCCTTAAAGTAGTGTGAGTACTGTACGCAGTTTACAGAGATAGTTCCTGACTTACAAACATTCTGGAAGATAATAGTACCCTTGGGGAGAATGTAGTCGCGGTACCGAATGTCTTCTGAAGCTGCATGAGGCACAGCCAAAGGTGCAACCGGACGGAGTCGATGGGTCTTTTAAAAATGAGCACTTTTATCCAATAACTAGGCGACATTGACACATGTACCTCGTTAATGACTGCCTGGAGATAAGGGAGGTGTTCGAAGTCTCCGAGCTCGGGCATTCGCTCACCCCCGACGACTCTATCCATTTCATCTTGTAGTTGACGTTGTACGTCGGGGAAAGCGGTAAGGAAGAGGATGAAGTTTTGCAAGAATATGGAACCAGTGTCTGCACCTGCTGTCATCATAATGAAGCCGAATGGCCTAACCAGTCTAATGAATCTTGCCGTCCATAGAAATGATAGAAGGAAACTTACAAGACAGCAGCCTCGTCCAGCCCCCACTCTTCTGCCCGTTTATAAACCTCCTCCATGAAACATTCATTACCTATTCCCTTGTCTAGACGGTCCTTTACCATATCGAGCATCTCCCCAAGTACCTTCTTTTGCAGCACTTTTAGTTCCCTGCATTTGGTCTTCCATGTAGCCCACCGCTCTGGAATATACTCCAGGATAGGAAATATATCAATAGGCGGGTGAGATGTGGGAGCGTCTATGTAGGTAGTTTTCTCCAGCATGTCCCAGAATTTGACAAACATTGGAGTCGTCGAATTGGGAGACCTCGCCCCGAACATCACCGCCATGATCGTGGAGGTCGTGACTCGGCGGAGGTGCTCGTGAAGACGCTACATGACAACGCTGAGCTGTAACTCTAGGGATCGGGAGCCAAGCAATGTCGCACCTCCGGCTCCTTGAATAGATCATAAATGAGCTGAACACCCTCCGCTTGCTGAATAGAAAGGTGGTGTTGACATGCTTGCTGCGAGACGACTTGCTGTGCTGCACGTCGGAGAGATTTCCATCTGGGCGCTGGATTCCGTAATGTGTCAGGGGTTATTCAAACCAAAGAGGATACACATACAGTATCTGCTTCTGTAACAAGTTCAAAACATGGATATGGTTATAGAGGCGACAAAACTCACAGTCCTAAGTTATTATTCTGCCCTTCGACATAGTCCCTGATGCGGATAGGGGGTCTGTCCGATGAAACTGCAGATTGCTTGTCCATTATATTCTGGATCGCTTCGAAGGAGGTCAAAATCACGTAAGTCTGGCCTGCAAGCTTGAGACTATAGATGCCCCCATATTCGAGTGCCCATTCCGTGAAGCTGATAAGGCGCAATTAGTACAAAAGCATGAAAGGTAGCCACTAGCACACCCACCGAAGATGAGGACTCGCTTTGGGTAACATCAACAAGTTACCGACGATTGGTCTGGTGGGCGGACCAGGGGGCAGGAGAGGTCCTCTCTGACCATACCTAACCAAATACAGCGCGGCCCAAATCAACGCGCCAGCTGTCCCAGCTAGTTGAAACTCTGAGGAAGAAAGGATGGATATCACGGACTCAAGCATATCAAGGTCGAAAGGAGGGCGTGATCAAGGCCACAGCAGGCTCACAGAGCGATCGACCTTTACTTATATCATTGTTGACAACCATCTCGTAAGGGGGAGGTTGGACCCTGAATGACATGGCTCTTTAATGAAGGTACGAACCAAGGCTTGCAAGTGTGTGTGGGTGTTGTTGTCACATGCGCACTTAAGCGCAAATGAAAGATGGCTGAACCGAAATTTTTTGGAAATAGGAATCGTTGGCACAACCCGTCGATTGTCAAGAAAATGCGTCTATAGCCCTGCGGCGTAGGAAAGAACGGAAAAATCTCCGACATGAACCAGAATTGCTAAGATTCAAGAATGAGGACTTTCTTGACGATGGGTGAACTAATCGATAGGAACCCATATCATATATCATGCTTCACGCCTCATATTATTAGCATATAACTTGTCGTCCGCACTGAGATCATACTCGAAGGGGCGGAACGCCTCAACAGTGTCTCTCATGGCCTCGCGAATGACGCGTTCATGATCTGCGGACCTTGGTTTGATGGCCGCACGAAAATCTTCCGTGACAACACCCTACAGAGCCTTTAGCCACCACAAATATGTGCAGAGGTCGAAGAAGTCACCTGTTTGGTGTACCTGTTCAAATCAAGTTCAATAGGATTTCCGGCTTGATCTAGAGCCTTGGAGAAGGCAAATGGCAATTGTAATCCTGGGATTACTACAATCTGCCTATTGTACAGATATAGTGCGAGTACGCTGTTAAGCTAAGCTTAACAGTTATGACCTTTTGGTGTAGTGGTTAGCACTCGCACTCTAGCTACCTTACAGCAATGCACGAATTCTGGGGAACATACCAGAGCATTTTGAGCCAGATGAACTCCTACGCAGTATCGCTGTTTGAGATTGAGACAGTATTAGGACGGTTACTCAAGAAATAATCGACACATCCTCACTCTACCGCCGCCAAATACGTAGTCAGTGTACTTTTTAAGGTCCGGATTCTTGAGGGATCGTTCGGGATTATAGTCATGAGGATTCTCGAAAACAGCCGGGTCGTGCAATATCCCCCTAGAAGAATGATCGGTCAATAAGTTTGTCAGGTACAGCGCCCAGAATCAACTTACAGGTATGTTGGAAGATGATGGCGCCTTTCGGTATGATATAGTTACGATATGCGATGTCTTCAGACGCAGCATGTGGAACGGAGAGGGGTGCAACGGGGCGAAGTCGGTGAGTCTATGGTAGCATCTCACAATGAGTACGATGAATCTTGATAAGTGAGGCTATACATACCTCGTTGATCATAGCTTGAAGGTATGGGAGATCTTCGAAGTCGTTAAGGTCGGGGATTCGGTCATTACCAACAACCTTGTTCATTTCTTCCTGCGCCTTGCGCTGAATGTCCGGATAGGCTGTTAGGAAGAGAACAAAGTTCTGCAAGAACGTAGTCGCCGTATCTGCGCCTGCAGCTACCATGGTGAACCCAAATGGCCTAACGAGTCCGATGAGGTTCGACGTAAGTTGGCATTTCCGCAACTTGGACGAACGCACATTATAGCTTCATCGGCACAGGCGCGGTCACCGAAATTGGGTGACCTGTCAGCTTCCTATTACACTGGGGTCTCCCCGTTCCTGGAGAACCTTTCGTGTGGCTTATGCATGGCGGATTGACTGTTTCTTAGCCACGTGCGTCGTGATAGCGGGCAGAAAAATCATAAGGGGTTCAAAAAGCCTTGCAAAAAGCCTCCACTTCTGATTTCTTTGCTTCTGGCCATGCGGCAGACGGTCGAAAATTTGCTGTAAACTATGTAAAGCTTGGTATGTGCATTGCATAGTTGACCTTAACTGTCAAAAGACATCTCCCGTTGGTAGGCGGAGACTTCGACTATTGACGGTGTCATGGCTTTGACAGAAATTGTCGAATTTTTATAGTCGGGAGAGACCGTGTAAGCAGTTCTTCGTCGTTCTTAAGAATAGCGGCCGGTCCATTAAATGGGTATTCACAAAAGCTTGAATTGAAGCTGTTGCTTCAAGATGTGGCCAAAAGGCGTATAAGTGATTCCCCCATCCGATTATCGTCAAACTTTCAGGGACCCTTTCCTGTTCGGTAACACCGAGGTCAAAGCCGACCGATTTGATCTCAAGGAGCCACATCCTGCCGAGCGCTGCCACTCTCTCCCGTTCCTGTTCCTTCGTAAGGAGAGTTTTCTGAACCCTCGGGACTGATATCGCATTATTGTGAGTCGCAGTCGACAAGCAGAAGCCTTTGATAAAGGGTCTTCAAAGTCTTATGTCGACCGAGGCTGAACCGAATTCGGCGGGAAACGGGGTTAAGACCGGTTTCCTCGGCAGCCGGCATTCTCATGATCTCATCTGCCACCGGAGTACGGCCCAAGTTCAATCAATGTCGTTCAAAGTTGCTGTTTATTGACAACCCCTGCACTCCAGAAACCACCAAGTCGCAAGTCTCGCCGCCCAATATGTTGCAATTTCTAGTAGGTAAGTACAGCTGGGCATCCAACCCGTAACACCATTCTATGCGCCATTATGTAAAAACCCGTAATATCATTTGGACTGACCCTGACCACGCAGCCTTCTTCAAGGCTCTTAAATGCTGGGCTCGCAATCCGAGAGCCTCCGTCCGCTTTCTACGTAGTCTGACAGTGGGTGTAGCTCAGCTTTACCGTTTCCAATTGAGTGCGTATGGTCATCAGCATCTTCCTCCTTGAAGTGGTATTCTAACCTTTCCCCTTGCCTTTCCTACAGCAAATGTCAACCACTCCTCTCCTCAATGACTGCTTTCTCCGCAAAGTAGCAAAAACAGCGGGAAGATCAAACACCACATCTGTCCCCAAAGAGGAGAAGCTCCGTGTGCAGGCTGCCATCGCTCAAATACAGGAACAGCTTCGGGGCACCAACCTCACACTTCATTCTGAGCAAGTGAAGTCTGACCTTTTGGAATTGCAAGGCCAACTCGCGATTGCAATTGCCCCTCATAAGCAGCTCCCCGCCGAGTTGATTGCTCGGGCTTTCATGGAGTTTGCTGAAGACTATATCGATGTCATGTTCTGGGATTATTGTAAGCTGCGCAAACTCCGTGAAATCTGCTCACATTGGAGGCAGATAGCCCTAGACCAACACCTTCTTTGGTCTCGTATTAGAATCGTCTGGCCACCCATTACCTCATCTTACCCACCTCAGCTCGTTCCAGTTTCCTGGAATGCTTTGGTAGACAAAGCAACTTCCATACTGCCCCGGACAGGACCTGTGGCCATAGAGTTGATGACAGAGGTACACCCTTCGGTCAATCTTAGGTTTAACCTTCCAGAAATCGACGCTGTGTCGGCGCTTATCCTTCCGTATTCGCAACAGCTGTACGACTTGCAGTGGAGGTGCGGTCAAGGAGAGCTCAGGAAACTCTTCAAGATCCCAGGGACGACCTTTCCCCTTCTGAAGTCCCTCGCTCTTGGTAGCCAAGCGGTTGGAGGTAATTCGCCAGAATCGACCGATACCCCAGCAGGCACAGTCATCGACATCATCGATCACTCTCCGTCTTTGCAAAATTTAGCAATTGCTGTCACCCATTTCGAGTGGCTACCCTCTTCAGCGGCATGTTCAAAGTTGACGTATCTTCAAATCGACGAGCCCGTGGCTCCCGACGCCTTCCTTTTTACTCTTTCCAACTGTGGAAAGTTGCAAGACCTCGTAGCTGCGCTATCACCCACGGTACCTCAGTTGCTGTCTGCAATCAACTTACCCTACCTGAAAAATATGCAGCTTTGCGTTAATACCAGCAACGAGACATTCCTGGACCGCCTATACCTCCCCATGCTCTCTTCATTGTCATTGCACTCCCCAACTTCCCCTCCCATCCACAAGATCTTAACGCTGGTATCCCGTTCCAGTTGCTCTATCGAGACATTCATAGATAAATGCAACCCGACACCCGATGCACCCGTCTCTTCCGAAGAGTACCAACGCCTTCTGTCAAAGATGCCGAGGCTCAGAGAGCTTACCACCGAGATGTCTGTCGACGAAGCGCTCGTTCAGCAAGTCGGAGCTGGCGCTTTGGCGCCCTACTTGGAAGTTTTCAATTGCAACTCCTTCTTGGATACAGTTACATTTATAGACGCAGTCGAGGCTGGCTTGAGGTCCAGGTCATCTGAGGCGCCTCCGAAGACTTGCCTGCGCTACATCCGAATGCTTAAATGTCCTGGCATAGGATGCGACCGACCTACCTATCTAAAGCGGACGGGGAAACTTGAGAAGCAGCATGGGATCAAAATGATGACATTTGCTCCCATCGACCTCAGTGCGATCAACTTTGACACCTTCTGACATTGGACTACCTCAGACGCCTCCCATTCGAGTACTCCCCTACCCGATCGGGATTTACTATGGTAATGGTCACTATTTGTCTTTCTTACTTCCCATGCGGATAAGGTACACTACAGTTCATACTACCACATACCTACTCTACTATTATCGCTTGCATAATGTAAATGATTGTTCAACGAGTATCGCTTGGGCTGACAGGATGCACACTCCTCGGTCCATGACGTTGGCGAAAGCCACTCACCCTTCCCGAACCTTTCCCTTAAATGGACATCCATTCCGCATCAGGCATCATTACCCCATTACCCGTAACGCGGCTCAGTACGCCTGAACCGATTTCCATCATGCCAGAGTATTCAAAAAGGCGGTAGACTCAGTAGACGAACAGGAAATCAGCCTGCGTCTTCGACATGGATGCCATACTCAACGATCTCTTCCTCCAGAACGTAACTAGGACTGCTGGATGCTCGAACATTGCCGTGATCTCCAGAGATGACAAGCGCATTGTTCAGGCGGCCTTGACCCACATCCACGAATTGTTACAGGGTGTGGACCATTCAGAGGAAGACAGACTCCTCGTCCAAGCCCTGGAGGACCAGCTCAAGGTCGCAATAGCCCCACATAAAGCTTTGCCAGCCGAGATTCTCGCCAGGGTGTTCTCAGAGCTTGTCCCAGTGTCGACTCTACCGCATAGCAGTTGGCGCCACGAGGAGAGACACGAGCCAATGAGCTCCAGCGACCTCGATATTAGTTTGTGGAATCGCTATGAGCCTCGCAGAATCCGAACGGTTTGCTCGCGATGGAGACAGATCGCATTGAACCACTACAGCCTGTGGTCAAATGTTCTGCTCGAATGGCCACCTTCGACTCAATTGCCTGGAACGTCATTACGGGCACTCATCAACAGAGCCCTTGATATCCTCCCGGATAAAGGCCCTATATCCCTCTACCTAGCGGTAACGCACTTTTATGTCAATCCCATGACATTAACAGGCATCTTCGAGGACAATATCATCACAAGAATGGTCTTGCCTTTAGCGCAGCGGTTGCAATCACTCACAGTCCGTAGCCACATGGAAGAGCTGACCAGCCTGTTCGATCTCCCTCTCGAAACCACCTTCCCTATTCTCAAATCCCTCAACATATCAGTTACTCACGAGATGTCAGGCTTGTCCGACCAGGACCCTCATGCCACGACGACGAGGGGCACCATTTTCAGTCGCTCTCCTACTCTACAGAATGTGGATGTCTCCGTTGGACGCTACCAGCCACTGGTGTTCTCGTCCCTGGTATCGTGGTCACAACTGACCCGCCTCCGATTATCAGAGCCAGCGCAGTTAGATCTCCTCCTCCTCGCCCTCGCCGACAGTCCAAACTTGTCAAGTCTATCCGTAACTTGCCTCCCCGGCCCTAGCCTCTCTTCTCCAAATCCTATCGTACTCCTTAACCTCGAGGAGCTAGAGCTCTCAATGTCTCCGGGCAGTGAGATCCTTTTGGATTTTCTGCAAGTCCCCGCATTGACACGTGTATCCCTCATATGTGCCCCTTCACCCGCTATTCAGAAGATGACCGCTTTGATTGGTCGATCTGCCTGCGCCATCAAGGCCTTCGAGGACGGATGGGGCCCCCAATTCCACCCCTCATTATCCACGGAGGGTTTTGACCAACTATTGGCTCGTATGCCCCAGCTACAGGAACTCTATACTGGAGCGGTCCTGGAGGAATCGGTAGTCCGTTCCGTAGGATCCGGCGCTCTTCTACCACATCTAGAAGTACTCAGCTGTATGTCATCGCAAAAGTTTGCTGAAGCACTAGAATCTGGCTTAGCAGCTAGGGATCACGGTGCTCCGCCCCGAACTCAACTTCGCTCGGCGATTTGTAAATTGACTCAGGCTGCGCATGAGGGAGAATGGGAGGACGAGGTCATGTTGAAACGTGTGGAGGAGCTAGAGATGAAGTACGGCATTAAATTGGAGCTGTCCGTTCCGTTCGATTTCTCGTTCTTTGATGAGATATGATATCTAGCCCATTGTCAACCCTTTATCAATGTACACGAACTGTATTTTCCGTAAGGCTTCTAAAGCTCTGCATGTCCTAGGAATGCTTGGGAACTATAGCAATGTATTTGGTCGCTTCTGGATGTTGCGAACAGGTCTATAAGCGAGAAGGATGTAAAAAGCACCCTTCCCCTCGTAAGGCAGAATGCAACCACTGCGTAGAGTGGCATGAGTCACGACGTGCTTCGAAACGACCTGTTGACCATGCCAGAAGCACAATTGCACGATGGTTGGCATCGGGATCTGTGGGAAGGAAGCATATTAATACACCACGCGGTGTACGTGGCTTGAAGGACGCTGCGGGTTCAAATGAGTTATCTCTAGCATCCAACTGCCAGTTGACAACGATTCTGTCACATCGTTCCTGTGTCGAATACTCGAACTCGGGGACACTAGCCCCAGGCATTGAAGGATGCATTGGTGAGTCGTGACACAGACATAAGAGATCCAGAGTTCCACGAACAAAAACAACATATCGGCTAGAATGTAGAGCTTGTTCAGAAGCTATAAATTGTGATGGCAGGGCGATGGGCGCGCAGACTAGCATGAAGCGAACGAGCAAAGATGGCAGGTGTTGTCAAAAAGAACAATAACGGAGGCAACCAGGTATTTGCATTTGTTTGTCTTCGTACAATGTTCTCCTCCTGCCCTTGTCCGTTCGGCTAGCGCTCAGTTACCAATTTGCTATTGTCCACAATGAAAGGGTCTCGTGGTCAGGCTTTTGTCCGAGGAAGGCGCCAGAATATAAAGCAGGACGCCCACAAAGCGACATTCCCTTAAGTTCCCTGAGCGAGTCTCGTGTTGCTTTATTCCACTCCTTTCCTTTCAAAATTATCACGACTTGACGATCTAGAGTCTATACCCCTATAATGTAAGTTCAGCTATGATATTGACTCTGCAATGTGACTAAAATATCTCCTGGTAGATCTCCACCGCTATGACGACTATACAACGTACTAATACCGCGTTCATTGCTTCGCCGGCATACGCTTTTCTATCACAACCGCCTCCACCCAGAAAGAAGGCCCCGGTCGCACCTCTTCCTGAAATTCCGCCGGCATCCGCTTCTCGCAGACGATCTTTCTCAGCTATTGTTGCTTGGGCATCGAGCGTTCAGCCTGGATCCCCTGGGACACCATTGTCACCTCGCCATCGGTTTTCACTAAGCCTATCCAAACCCGAGACCTCGCCTCGAACCCCTTCCCTTTCTATCTCCACCAAGAAAGACACCGCATTTTTCCAACCCTTCGACGCTCTTTCGCCCTTACGCAAGGAGTTCACGCCCTCGGCCGAGGACTTTCCACTCAACCTGTCCGAGCTCGGGTATACCTCCGTCTTCGTCGACCTACCGAAGACACCAATTACTCCCGCTGAGTTCAACTCGAAATCAAAAACAGACGCTAAGGTTTCTGTCTCTTCTACTCCCCGACGGAAAAGCACAATGAAGCGGTTCCGTTCATTGTCCTTTATTCGCTCTCGGCCTCGTTCTGGCAGCTTGGGTGCCACTCCCCATTCCCCCACCGACAACCGCATCACTTCGCCCGTAACTTCTCCGAGCGTTGCAGAATCTCCAAAGATTCTCTCTGCTGCTGTCGTTAAGCGTAAGAAGGCAACCTACGCTCAGCTAAAGCCATCAAAATCCATTGTTGGACCTCCACCTTCGCTATCTCAAGAAATTGCAATTATGCAGTTTGTTGACGGCGGAAGTGTCGAAGGGAACATCAAGAAAGCCATGCACTCTCGTGCTCGGTCAGTAGGCAACAACCAAGCTGTTGATGACGTTTACCGGGATGGCAAAGGTGGAATCTGGGCGGATCGTGAGGAGGAGATGGAATACGTTCATCTTCTGGGTTCTGAAGCTGACAAGAACGGCGACGCGAAATGGGTTACCTTCGGTGGAGAAGTCAAAAATCGCAAGAACAGCGACGACAGTGGTCTGGCCTTGAATGTCCTGCCCATAGACAGGCGGGGGAGTGCAACGTCTCAAGATTCTGCTTGTGACCCCACCAACATCGTCAAGTTCGTTGAGGATGATGCATTGATTGCTGTCCCATTGTCCCACCCCATCGCACCGAGTTCTCCCCCATCCAGCCCTTCTGCTGACAGAACTTCTGCCAAACCCATTCCTCGCCTCCCTCTTCTCAACCTCCCCTCTCGACCAAACTCAGGCATTCACCACCACCTCAGCGGAAGAGCAACTTACTTCCACCTCGACCTGCACACATTCAGCGTCCCCGTCAGCCCAGATTCTACCGTGGCACCCTTATCTCCTGGCCAACGCGCAGCCCTCGCTCTTGCTCAGATCGAAGCACCCCCTACTTCGGCGAGCGAGAATGGAGAGCCTCGTCGTCGACGAGTTGGCAAGCCTGCCCCTTTGACGTTGACCACTGAGGAGAAGGGCAGACCGAAGAAGTTGCAGGATGTCGAGCTGGAGATGGAGCCGGTTACGGCTGGTGTCATCTATTTCGAGATGGTCAAACGCGAGTTCTTGGATGACTCGTTCGAGCCCGCTGTGCCTCCCAAGGCTTCCCTGGCGGAAGACGTTGTGAAGCAGATGCCGCCCGTGAAAGAGGTTCAGCCTCTTCGAGTTCTGAGGAAGAGCATTTCGATGAAGTTTGGTGGACTTCTTGCTCGAAAATAATTGATGGACCTTCTTGGGCTGCTTAACTCCTGATACAAAAACATGGACCGTACGGACCATTGTCACTCCCTTGAACTTCCATTCCTTTGTCTTGCTGTATCTTTTGTGTCTTGCTCTCGTACACTACTCTCATCAATCCGCACGTCTCGCATTATACCATCATATACCCCCACACATCAGCGCCACCCACATCCACACGTATTGTTATAATTCTCATTATGTCTATGTATCGAAATGGAATGCCTAGGATCTTGTTATTTTATCTTTGGAAACACCGGCCCTCCAGAGCAAATGAATGCTAGTAGTACGAACCCCAAACCTTGGACGTCTAGACCCACCTCTGGCTGAAGCAACCTCCGCCAAGATAACAATGCACAGCCAGGCTACCACGAGTTGCTTGCTCAGTCAGCCCATTGGGAGCATCAGTTCGATTATTCAATTCAAATCCGCAGCTGAGCGATGAAGACCATATGTATAAATCATGACCAACTAATGCAGACAAGAACAGGCAAGATCATCTCATATCCCAACTATGCCCAACGCCGATCCAATTATTCTGTACGATATCCCTGCTAATACCGATCACATTCCAAGCAAGGCTTGGTCCCCAAACCCATGGAAAGCTCGGTGAAGATCTTTCCTGGAGATCGTAGATGGCTGCCTATGCTAACTCTTTGTCTGTAGGTTCTTTCTGAACTACAAGGGAATCCCTTACAAGACCGAATGGGTTGAATACCCCGATATTGAGGGAACCTTCAAGAAACTAGATATCCCCCCATCCGCCACAAGGCGTGATGGATCAGGATACTTCAGCTGCCCCGCCATCATCGATCCCTCGACTGGGGCTCGAATCTCTGAATCAGCTCTGATCGCCGAGTATCTCGATAAACAGTATCCTGATACACCGAGGCTCTTTTCGGATGGGACCCACGCTTTGCAGCATGCATTTTACAGCGTCTTTGAGGACAAGATAGGCCTTTCATTATTCCCACTGACCATCCCGAAGAGCATCGAGATGATGAACCCAGCCAGCCAGCCATACCTTATCAGGACAAGGGAGAAGATCTTCGGAAAGACCATGAAGGAGCTTTATCCCGTTGGCGAGGCCCGCGTGCAGGTTTGGGCGAAGGTCAAGGAGGGATTCGATGCCGTCGACGCGTGGTACGAAAAGGGGATGGGCGATGGGCCATACCTTTCGGGAAAAGAGCCTGGGTTCGCTGATTTCGTGGTTGCAGCATGGGTCATTTATATTAAGTTCGTCATGGGGGAAGATAGTACGGAGTGGCAGGATGTCAGGAGTTGGCACAACGGCAGATGGCGTTCCATTCTTGATGGTTTCGAGAAGTATCAAAGTGTCTATTGACCAGTAGCACGAAAACAACCAGAAACGAATAGCTCTCAGCATTCTGTCGCCAGGTCTAGAACAAGAGGATTGTGTACCCTGCGATCTCTCACATATCTGATCGTCCAATAAAGACTCACATGGCCTATTATGAGTTGCACCCAGTACTACGGGCAGTTTCATCAGTCAGTACTAGTCAGTACGCGGGTCCTGCTTTTCCGCAGCATCACCAATCTTCCATACGAGGTTGAAGGTAACGACATATAAATCACCTCTGGTAGGGACAGTGAGAGCAAGCAAAACACTCCCACACTTCGACCATGTCTACCAGCCAGCCTATCATCTTCTACGATATCCCTGGCAATACCGACGTTATCCCCGGCAAAGCTTGTTCCCCGAATACCTGGAAAATCCGGTAAGATATATCAGCAACTCGAAAGATGGCAACTATCCATACCTACGCCTCACCTCTAGCTTCGCTCTGAACTACAAAGGGATCCCATACAGGACTGAATGGATTGAATATCCTGATATCGAAGGAACCTTCAAGCAATTGAACATACCCCCGTCCTCTGTATGGATGGATGGGGTTGCGTACTACAGTTGCCCCGCCATTCTCGACCCTTCAACTGGTGCAAGGGTCTCCGACTCCGCTCAGATCGCCGAGTATCTCGACAAGCAGTATCCTGACACACCAAAGCTCTTCCCTGATGGCACGCATGCTTTACAGTATGCCTTTTACAGCCTCTTTGAGAGCAAACTTGTTGCACTCCTGCCAGTGACTATTCCAAAGATTCCCGAGCGGATGAACCCAGTAAGCCGACCGTATCTTCGCCGAACAAGAGAACAATACTTCGGAAAGACACTGGAAGAGATGTTCCCAGTTGGAGAAGCCCTCATCGAGGCTTGGGCGAAGGTTGCAGGGGTCTTTGATGCCGTTGACGCGTGGTACGAGAAGGGTAAAGATGATGGCCCATATCTTCTGGGCAAGGAGCCGGGATTTGTAGATTTTGTGGTTGCGTCTTGGGTTATGCTGGTGAAATTTGTCTACGGCGAAGATAGCACCGAGTGGCAGAACGTCAGGACCTGGAACGATGGTCGGTGGGGTTCTATCGTTGATGGGTTGGAGAAGTATCAAAGCATCCACTAAAGAGTAACGCGAATGTCCCCTACTTTCAATTGAGGGTGTAATCACAAGAGGGTTTTATAACATTGCCATCGTAGAGATGCAGAACGGTTACCTTCTGTAGTTCTGGCCGTTTGTGCTCCGTGGTAGTAGAAACTTCAGATGCCTGGGCCATACTAGCAAAAAGAGCTGCTACAACAAACGACGCGTCTGATCACGAGGGCATGTAAGGGCAGGTCTTTTCGCGAACTAAAAATCATTTAGCATCGAGGCGAATCCAGAAATGCGTTGACCGTGTTAATTTGTTATGTGAATATATATATGTACAACAAGCACCAAGACATACACCCAAAGGTATGGATGAAATCTCACTAAGCGTGAGTAGAGACAACTTCGTGAGATAGTGGGCCCAACTGTATCAAATCCGTTGGCGTGGAAGGTAGAAGAGGAACATAGTAAGGAAAGTTTCTTTCCCATGCACCAATCGTGTAATCGAGCTGTCGAGCTAAGTGAGAGGGCCATTCGAACCTGAACAAACCAACCCTTTGCTCGAAATCCTTTATGTCTTTCCCTGACTCCGTCATCTCCCCTATCCCCCTTTCCGAGTCCTTTATTACCTTTGCGGCCTCCCAGATCGTCCGGACGGTTTGTCCCATGACTTCAGGGTCACCTTCCATGTCAAATAATGTCCCGCTGTTGGTTAGGCGTTCATTTCTATTCCAAAGGTTCCAGACAAGCTCGAGACTGGATAAGAGGTCTGTAGAGGGACACGTCTTCCACTTCTCACAGAGATTTTGGCTCCCGCTGCGAGGCGGTGTAAGAATGCAGACTCCGCATAATAAGCCCCGCCAGAAACAGTAAAGTGGCCAATGTGATCGGAGATGGAAAGAGCGTCACTTCGACTGGCTCCTGGAACCTCTTCGCTATCCAAAGCTTCCAATACCTCTGATATAAGAAAGTGCAATGCTCGTCGATACCCCCACCGAGGTTGCCGGATGGAAGGACTGATGTACCGAGTGATAAACGTCAACGCTGTCTTGCGACTAGTAGGAGTAAGTCTTTGCAACATCATGACCTTTATTAGGGTTGACAAAGGCGGTGCCGCATGCGTTGGAGTGAATCAAGAATGTCAATCCACAAAGGGACTGTGTCGAACGCTGGAGCAATGTGGTATTAGATAACTCTGATTGTTAAGACTGTTCGTCTTCAAAGCCTGAAGGAAGAAGAAGATTGTCCCTACAAACCAGATGTTTGACGTCGCCGTGGCACCGATGTTGCTCTCCAACACCCGTGCCTCGATGTATTGGGCGCCAAGCAGACCCTCCGATTCAGAGATGGTTTCAAGAGCGACACGGAAAATTTGATCAAGGCCAGATCTTAGAGCTTCAATGTTGGGATGGACATTCAGCCGCCACTCCTGAAGTTGGGTTACTTTTGAAAACGCCGACAAATGAGTAACCTATGAGATGGGACGGTAGGAGTACTTTATGAGTCGGGTGGATTAGAGTCGATGGGGCGGGTGCGGAAGTTCGCAGAAAACGGGCCAGTATCACCGAGTGCATGATGGTACACTGTCCAATAGGCCTTCGGCGACAGGACGGTCGACTGAAGTGTTTTCGGACAGAATTTTGAATGTGCGATCTCCGTCCCTCCATGCAATTAGCAGATCGAGGCCGATAAAAATAGCGAAGTCCTTATATGCTATGGGAAACCGCGATGAAGATGAAGGTCCGATGTAAGAAGAAGGCGACAACATAGAGTGAAGGAAGTTTTCAGCACATGATATTATGCTGGAGCAAACGACGGCGCATCATAGAGCGCGCCATACAGGTCTCTGTGAGGGATACTTGAGTGGCGATGTGCTCATGCACGTAAACAAAGGCAATGGCGGCCACTTCATTGGTCGCTACTCAGGTTGAGGGAAACAGACCAATTCACTTGTGATTCGTATTGTGTATGGTGATTTGGCCATGTAATTTGTGGTATTTCAAGTTATATAATGAAACTGTGCATCAGCCTGAATAGCGAGTAGTGAAAAGCCCTTCTTCCATTGCTTTGATTTCTGTAAAAGTTGTGATTGCGTCAGCGCAACGAAAGCCCATGAGGACAACAAACAACTCACGAAGCGCCACATGCTTTGAGTGGAACCTGCAGAATCCAAGGCTCCCTACACGCAATGTTGTCAGCTGTGCCTGAGAACGGCAAAATACGGTGACTCACCCATCATCACCCACATTCCCTTGACCCCGGAGTCTGCCCAGGGACTACCTAGCTCTCCCTCCTTATTGAATTGCCATATAGGCTTGCATTTAGAAGCCAGGTCTTCGCCACAGATATCACGGATGGGGGCTTTTGAATCGCCGATTCTACGTATCAACAAACGTTAACCATCAGCACACATTCTCAGATTCCTTGTTCCTTGCTTACCCTGTGGCAAAGATGACTACATCCGCTGGGAGTTCTACGCCATCTTCAAATTTAATTCCATTTTCTGTCAACCTTTCGATCTGGCTCCCTCTCTTCAGTTTGATCTTTCCATCTGCGATCAGTTGGCTTGCGCCAGTGTCTGGTATTTCGAATTCATAAGACTCCGGGGGAGATGGCATTATTAATTCCACCCACCAAAGTAATAACCACCAAGTCGTGACCGGGCAAGCAGGGCAAATCCAGTGTCATTTGGTCCAGTATTCAGCCCAAAGCCAGCTTTCGTTAACCCTTCAAGCAAATCCCTATACATATCAGCCCCAGATCAGCACCCGAAAACATACGCTGAGAAAGATGTCATACTTGTCCATGTGCGCGATGAACTGTACAGCCCGTTTACTCATAAGAGTACTGACGTGGAGCGGTGTGGCTGCGAAAAGCCTGTCTGAAATCTCGTTGGGCGGAGAATTCTCAGAATACATGCCTGTTGTGAATGGGTGGTTAATTGGCGCTATCAGGGCAGCGACGGATGATGCGAACGTACTCTCCAAAAGAACTTTCCAGCCATTCTTGATGGTCATGACATACGTTGAACTTCTTTGGTACATTGTGACGTCTGTGGCCAGGAAGATCATCATCTGTTGAGTCGATATGCCTATGCGGAAACATACCGACGCCAAAGTCGGAGTACTCTTGACAAATATCATGGGCTGATACGGCTGATAAGCCTTCATATCAGGTGAACAGTTCAAGGACCAACTTACCTGAAGTACCCGCGCCTATGACGACAACCTTCTTCCCAAGATGGTCTTTTGCTGACTTGTGCTGCAAGGAGTGAAGTATTTGTCCCTTAAAAGTATCCTAGTGCCCACTCCCATGAGTTTCTAATCGTAGCAAGAGGTAGATTTGGGTCCAGGAACTCACCATTCCAGCGACGTGGGGAAGTTCGACCTTTCCGCTACCGAATCCAGTCGCGAAAATAACATAGGGCACGACAAAAGTTGTTGAAGAACCATCCACACGTTCAATAGATACCGTCCATTTTCCGGTGCCCTCATCGAGTTGAGCGTTGGTAACTCGGGATGATGTCCAAACGTTCAGTTCAAGGGCCTCTGCATAGTATTCAAGCCAGTTCGCCAGCTAATAATGATCTCATTAGCAGAGGAAGAGCCAGGTAAAGAGGAGCGCCTACCTTCTTTGCAGGGCTGTAGACAGGCCAAGTCGGCGGAAAACTGAATTTTCTAGATTAATTCCACTTCTACTAAGCGACCGAGAGCTAACTTACGGAATGTAGGGCAAATTGTCAAACCCTGCCAAAACATCAGAACTTCTGGAAGAGTTGGATGTTTCTCGAACACTTACAGACAGGATCGTGAAGGCAGAGCGCATCATATCTGTTTCGCCAGCAATCTCCGATTCTTGGATTCTTGTCGATGACCAGGGCAGAAACTTCGAGCGTTTTCAACCTTGCAGCGACAGTGAGCCCTGATTGGCCTCCGCCGATGATGATAACCTTTGGCGGAGCATCTTTGAATTCCAATTCCCGTTGACGTGCTTCCGTCCACATGCCGTGGTTCGGGGCATTATCTCTCCGCACCCCGATCTTTTCAGGGAATTCCTTCAAATCCTCCAAATTGGTAAAGATGGAATGAGCTTTCCATTCACCCGTTGATGCTGGCACGAGCTTGCCAATACCGGAGGCGATTCCGATATCAGTTTCGAAATCGAAGAAAAACTGGATCCAGGCGAGATCGGGGAAGATGTTTTGCAGACCAAGATAAGGGTCGTCTCGAAGCTTAAAAGCCTTTGCATGGATTTGATCAGTACCCAAGCGCTCAGACAAGAATTGAGAGATCTTCTGGATTCCAACGAAGGTGCGGAAATCCCAGGTTAAGGCAAGCAAATCTCGCCAGAATGACTCCTCGACGAATAGCGACGAGACACGCTGGATGTCGCCAGTTTCTGCGGCCGAGGCGAATGCTTCGAACCACTCTTTTGCCACTGTTTTAGCGTCAATGTTCTCGGGGATTTGTGCGCCAAGGCGATCAAGAGTCGGGAGAGGGATGCTGCAGACAGATTCTTCAAGGAGGGTCATCGTGTTTCGAAGTGGAGACTTCATACCTCAATCTGATTGCCTTTATATATTGGTGTTTTATTTTTCGGGGGTAGCTTTCCTTGTATTCATTGGCGCTGCCTATGTGCATCCATCTAGCATCCTGAAACACGTTGTGGGCTTGGGATGCGCAGCAAGGTTGTTTTGTGCTTGGGTTCTATCGCCTCCCGTCGCTGCCGGGCAACGTTGGCCTTGGAAAGGATCTGCGAGGTGAGAAGCGGCCTCATTCGCGCCGAAAAGTAGACGTCAGCTTGCCAAAATGGAGTTTAGAATGCACCGGGAACTTGGGTAAAAACGAACTTGCGCGAGCGCTGAGCGCTGAAAGTTTGAGGGATGAGTCATCTGACGACTATTAGCAACCAGCCTTATCGGCTTGAAGCAAATCTCATTGGTGTTGCAGCTCTATCTGACGGGAGTCTACACCCTTCCAGGTACTTGAAATAGTGATTCCATCATATCATGCCCCGGAGCCGTATTTCTTTAGTTCAACGCCTTCTTCAATAGCCTTAATTTCTGTGATATCCTGGAATCAGAAGATATCTCTATCTTAGAAATATGGCAACTTACGCAGTGCAATATGCTTGGAGTGGAACCGACAAAGGGCAAGATTTCCTAAACACAGCGAACGTGAGTCGTTTGGCGCTGTGACTGTTACCAAAGCCGTACCCAGCATAGACCACAAGTTCTTTACCCCACTGTCTCCCCATACGCCATTGATTTCTCCTTCCTCTGTGAGACCCCACAAAGGCTTATGCTTTGCTGAGATCTCTTCACCACAAATTCTGTGCACATGCCCTTTAGAGTCACCGAGCCTGCAGCGGTGCGTTAGCAGGAATTGTGAAAATAGTAGAATAATTACCCTGTAGCGAAGACGATCAAGTCAGCAGGAAGCTCGGTGCCATCCTCAAATTTAATGGCAGTTTCCGTCAATCGGTCAATGGCGCCGTTCTTCAATTTGATTTTGCCATCGGCAATGAGCTGGCTAGCGCCAGTATCTAGAATCCCCTGAGTTAAAACCGCGAAACCTCTGGGTGATTCATCCGTGCTAACCTAGGTAATAACCCCCAGCTTTCGACCAAGCGAGGAGGCCAAATCCTGTACCATGGATGCCCTGATTAAGTTTGAAGCCTGCCTTGGTAAGACCAGCAAGGACATCCCTGAACGCATGTTAATGTATCGATCAAGGAGGGAATCACGTTACCACTAACCTATCAAGCTCGGCAATAGCCTCTTGAGCGCGGCGGCTCATCTCAACCCCAGAGAACAAAGGGAAAGAGGCGTTCAAGCGGTCAGCAATGTCCGTCGGTGGGCCGTCCTCAGAGTACAAACCTGAACGGTCAGATATGAGTGCCTCTTCAAAAGATAGGAAGCAAGCTTTCTTACCACCCATGAGCACTTTCCAGCCGTTCTTGGTGGACATGATATAGGTAGAACTACGTTGGACCATGGTGACATCTGTGAGCGATCAGCGAAAAAGCTTTATTTGAAGGAAAAACCAAGCATACCTATACCATGCTCATAGAAATCCTGAGCAATATCGTGTGCTGAGAAGGATGCTGTCAATGATCACTGTTTTTCCCGGAAAACAAAGAATCACGAACCTGATGTGCAAGCACCAACAACGGCAACCTTTTTGCCCTCGTAGTCCAGTGCTTTGTCATGTTGAAGAGAATGGATGGCTTTGCCTTTGAAAACATCCTATCATGGGGTTTGGGTGAGTATCGCTCGGATCTGGCGCATATAGACTCACCAATCCCGGAACATCCGGTACTTTCCCCTTTGTGATACCCAAACCAGTGGCAAAAACGACATGATGAACACCAGACAAGACCCGCTCGGAGCCGTCAGGGCGCTTGACGGTGACAACCCAGTGACCGGTGGCGTCGTCTTGCTTAGCACTGAGGACGTCTGAATCAGTCCACACGTTCAACTCGAGAGCTTCTGCATAGTGCTCTAGCCAGTTAGCAAGCTAACAAGCAGTGTTAGAATACACAAAAACAAACAGTAGAAGAAATTTAGGTAGTACCTTCTTTGCAGGCGCGTAGACTGGCCATGTCGAAGGGAAACTGGGATGCTGCACGTTAGCCTTTCAACCACCTAAAATGACTGCCAGCTTACGGGAGATATGGCATATGGTCATACCCTAGAGGATAAATCTCCATTAGCCTTTCCGCTGTCAGCAAAAATTCATCCGACACTTACAAACGGGGTCATGAAGGCAAAGAGCCTCGTAACGGAATCGCCAGTTATCCCCAATCCTTTTGTTTTTCTCGACCACCAGCGTCGGTATATCCAATGCTTTCAACCGTGCAGCAACATCCAAGCCACTCTGACCGCCACCAACGATGACCACCGTCGGTGTCTTTCCCTCGAATTCCACCTCTTTGGCCCGCTCCTGTGCCCATTTACCATGGGTCGAATCGTAGTTGCGTAGTGGGCCAATCTTTTCTGGGTATTCTTTTAAATTTTCGAGATGAGTGAAGATGGTATGGGCTTTCCAGTCACCGCGGGAAGTCGGGACAAGACGCGCAATGCCGGACGCGACACCGCTATCCGTTTCAAAATCGAAGAAGAACGAGATCCAGGCGACATCGGGGAAGGGTCTTTGCAAGCCAAAGTACGCGTCGTCACGAAGTTTGAACGATCTAGCATGGATGCCGTCCGATTGAATACGATCCGCGAAAAACTTGGTGATCTTGGGGAGACCAATGAAAGTACGAAACTCCCACGTTAGGGCAAGGATGTCTCTCCAGAACGACTCTTCGACGAACAACGATGCCAAACGTTGGGCATCGTTTGCTTCGGCCGACGCAGAAAATGCCTCGAACCAGGCGTTTGCGACTTTCTTTGCGTCAAGGTCGTCGGGGACGGTGGCCTTGAGTCGATCAAGTGTCGGCAATGGGGTGTTGGGTATTATAGTCGTGTTGCTCATTGCGTTTGGCTATCGATGAGAGGACAATGCGGTTCTGCTGCACCAAGGCCATATCCTGCTTTTTAATCTGTGGAGATACGGGCGCTATTGCCGTCTGTTCGTCTCCGATGTCAAATGGAAGCTCACTCTCACGATGGAAAGAAGGTCACGAGTGCTAGCCCAGCATAGATCCCGTCTATTCTATGGGCACGAGGTCAAGGATTGGTGTAGGTAATATACATAATTAAGGAGATATGGTACAAGGATGGTGCCGCGATTACTGCTCCGAGGCGATTATCAGGTAGATAAAGGTTGGGCCTCCCGGAAATATCCTGAGGTAAATTATGGTAAATGATCGGTATGAATTGTCCAATCGTCAATATTGAGGAATTTCGTCCTAATTTGCCGAGCAAAAGCCTCTCGAATTACGCGGGAGTTGCGGCGAGACAGTTCGGAGTCCGTAGGTGGTCGTACCTGCGCACGTAGTTGGAGGACACTAGAAGATCTAGTCAGCATCTGTACCTAATTCAAACAATGGAATTGCTTACACCCGACATGCCTATACTCAACGCGTTAGTTAGGGTCAGGAGGCCGAATCTTCGGAAAACACCTACTATGATATTGGCCGCCCCTTGGATCAAAGGGATCCCGACGCCACTCCTGAATTGATCTGGTCTGGAATGGGAGTGAGAAAGGGTACCATCGAGACGATGGATGTTGCTTTGACTGACTGGTAGAATAATAGGCCAGAAAGTAGGTTGATGAACAGCAGGATGCCAAACGATAATAGCCCTAGTTAATAGGTTAGAGAAATGTAAATCACAAAATGTCGGATTACCTTGGTGAACGAAATACCGTCCTAGCTGTAACTCCAGGTGTCGTTTCTTCCAAGTTTCTCCGAGGACAACTGCCAATGATAAGAAATCCATAGTTACGGCTGCAATCTGCGCCGTATTCAGCAACACTTCATTCAAAAAATTGGCGAGATTATACCATAACATACTGTGGAAGCTTCCGTCAGTATCGAGACGAAGGGCTGCCGGAAAGATACGCACTCCAAGTCGTGAAAATCCAGAGCCATAATCCGGAAAGCAGCCCGTACCATGTGCCACGACGTAGAGAATCTTGGGCACGAGAGGGGCAGGTGCGAAGAAGCACCAAAAATTGACCGCAACCAAGCCAGCGAAACAGGTACACAAGATGCAAAGAACCCTCTTGTCCCGTCCAGAGAATGCGTAAGCCCGCATGAGCATAACTCCTAGGTAGAAATTGGGTTAGCTATGATCAAATCGGACCCACCGAAGCTTTACCTTGAGGAAAGATTTGCTGGAATTGGGGGGCAGAACGATTAGTTCAAATATCAGATAGCTATAGGTAAAGCACCTACAAAAGGCGTGCACAAGGCGATAAAGGGATGAAGGACCTTTCTGCACGTCTCCCAGTCATGATTACCAAGATACGCCCAAGTGAGCAATATCCACACTGTGAGTGGGTAATATCGGCATAGCATGTATGCCACTTTGACAGAGTTCCATCGTGCACGACATATCTGGATCCTGACGTGAATACACGTTGCATTTTGCGTTCGCGGTGTATTCGTACCAATTCGTGCTCATCTTTAAATCTGCCAAGCAGAATAAGTTAGCGTGGCACACGTAAAGCCTTTGATTACGCACCCGTGTACCCATTCGTATACCAACAAACAGAATACTGCGACAAATGAATACCGGACCTCCTGTATATCTCGTAGGCCAGCTGTGAGCTCCTCCATGGGCGTCATAGCGGCCGCATGAGGCATGGTTGCAGATAGCCACTATTACTGTGGCTTCCCCTGTGTGGTACTGGGAAGGGGACGGTACCGACACCTGTCCAGGTTGAGGACGTTGGGAAAGAGTAGAGGACGGTCAAGCAAGATGATCATTTCGTCTCCGAGTGGTCCTAAAGCCCCTTGTAATTCGACCCTTGTGCTCCTCATCGACGTTCTCATGTCAAGGGTAAGTTTCCGCATAAAGGCAAATGTATGTGGCAGTGATCTTTCGTGGGGTCGAGGATCTCGGCACGTGGACGCCACACCGTTTTCTCCTTAACTTCGACTGCGAGCTATTGTTCGCATTGTCTGTATAGCTATCTCGATGACCATCTGAGAGGCTTGTTAGATCTTCTAGGCTCTACGGCCATGGACCTGGGCCCGGCGCCTGTTTCTTGCCATGGAATGCCGAGGTGGCTCTTTTGCCCTCCATTTGTCCGCGACCCTGTCCTTCTGGATGAGCCACGTTCCTGTGCAGCACACGAGATCTAATGGGTCGGATACTTTTGACTTTTGGGGACCCACTATTCGACAGAGATTGTAGCCCACGGTGTATGCCGTCGGACGACAGATGTCGACCCTCTGTCAAACTAGGTGCTACCAACGCTACTGAGGCCATACCTTTGGTGTCACTGCGTTTTCTACAAACATCTGTACGGTATGTCGCAATTGTATTCATAGGCTATGAGCTAATCTAAGGGTTTACGGGAGATGGTTGTCGGAGGCGCAGTTAGTAGCCCTGGAGTACAATTCAGGCGCGGCTCCCGCCGGCATCTAATGAAAATTGTATTCAAACTGAATACTCGAAGATCATCCGTATGACAGCATCACAGCGCTGAGAAATCCCGATTACATGGCGGTACGCTTTGAATGGGCTCAACACCCTATAGATCTGCTCACTATGGATCATCCGGTAAAGCCCCTTCTTATTTTCTACGAATGCAAAGCGATTTCCTCCCTCTTCGGCTATTCCCTCCGTTGTGCGGTGAAATATAAAATTCAAAGACATATGAAAGTACCAAGGAAACAGCCGCCACTGCGGTAAAACGGCCCAAGATTCGGGTGTGGCGCGTCCGAAACGACTTCGTCCTCTATTTGCGACATTTGCGAAGGTGGTTTCCCCGAGCTGGGGGTTTTCTGCACTGAAATAGTGCACCGTGGGCCTCTCGATCGACCTCCCAACTGAAATGCCGCCCCCAACAAAACGCCACCAACTTCTATTTAATGCCAGCTGAGACCGTTCCTGTCAGAAAATTGCTTCCGTCAGACCCTAGTCGTTCCTTGGGTTTTCTGTTTTATAGCTTGAGGGGCTGACGTAGGCCTTCTACCTTCAGGCTAGTCCTTCATAGTATCATGCAAAGTCCCCTTTTCCCAGGCAATGTTAATCTCACAACGGTTCTTCCCATGGGAATGGTGTAAAGACAATTTCGCCCATGCGGCGTGCGTAATCAATCAAAGTTGTTGAATCGTGATCGAATGGAAGCTACGCTGGCGGGTTCTCAGAGCTCCAGCGGGCATAGTTTTAACGCACTCCATGGAGTGAATTCAAAGGAAAACTGAATTGAGTTCCAAGACGATGTCGGTAATCAGACCTCTCTGCGTCTCATCTCGACCCCTTGAGGGTTTCCCACTCCAGCACGGGCCGACGGTCCTGTGGTCGGAGTGGTAGGTGACGGGATGGTATCGTAAAAGAGCAGCAAAGAATTCGATGTTATACAGTTAGAGAACGCCTGGAGGTCTGGAGGATCCAGACGAGGGCAAAAATGAGAATTGTATTTAGGAACTGTTTGCAGAAAGGTATAGAGAAAATGCAGAGAACAGAAAATCTGGTATACGGGAACGAGATATATATCGACGCATATATCTACCACTCCAGCGATTGTAGGTGCAAATTTTGAACGCGTCAATAACCAATGAGGGGAAAAAAAGGAACATATAACACTACCATGATGAGCGCGAAGGACCGGGGATGGCCAGCCAATCCTCACAAGAAGGAGGGCTAGCCACCTCCTTGTGCCTTCATAGTGTGAACGTAGGAGTAGTTGTAGGTTGTAAGGGAAATAGAGATCCGACACAACCGTTTCAAAGCAATATACAATTGGAACGTCCAGCCATCCAATGCCACCTGGGTAAGGTACGAGAAGACGCTGTCTTCAACAATGCCACATTTATCCACCAACGGTATGAGGAACGCGACCAGGCGATATCCCACGTCTTAGGTGGGCTCATGCTTAACTCAGATACCGCCATAAGCGTCATCATCGTCATACACGGTATTCGGCCTGTTCTTCTTCTCTTCAGCCGCCGGGGTAGCCTTCTCAACAGCCATGACCTCTTCATGAGGCTTGATCTCGTGGCTCAACTGGCTACCACTTGCGGTCGCAACGACGGGTGGCTTCTCCTGATCAGCAGCGAACCCTCGGGTCGACCTCCCCACCTCAGGGGTGATCACACCAAACGAGCTCGCAAGCGGGCTGGGCGTGGCAGGGAACTTGAAACTGCTCAAGCTAGGGTGGACAAGAACCTCCTGTCCCATTCCAGGGGCAGCTTGCGTAGCGGCTGACATTCCGGAAGGGTATCCGCCTTGGCCGGCATAGGCACCGAAGATGCTGGATGGGTAACCTGTGTTGACGGGGGTGCCGAGGGTGCTGTTGGAACCGTTAACTGTGAGGACAGCACCGTGGCCTTCAGAGCTGTGGCCTATATCGGAGTGACCCAAGTCAGAACCGCGAACGGACATGGGGAAGTCATAGGAGACGATGCGTTGAGGGGTGTTGACTCCAGATGCGGAGGATGAACCGATGAAGATCTCGGGGAGGGTGGGCGGCGTAGAGTCTACACGAGATTTGAAGGAGGCTGTAGAGGACATGAAGGCGGGGGACGGGAGAGCAGGCGACGGCGGGGCTGGGAAGTCGTTCGTGATGTCCGTAGTATCTGTGGAAGGGCGTGGAGCTTCGGAGGTAGCTGAGGCTGAAGAAATGGCACTTCCTCTGGGACCGCCAGCACTAGGTGCTAGGCTAGCGGGGATGTTCTGGGCGGGAGCGGTAGGAGGCGTAATTGAACGGGGAGATCCAGCAACAGGGTCAGCGAAAGGGCTTGGACCATC
The DNA here is from genome assembly GCA_944990035.1 of Clitopilus passeckerianus. Lineage (NCBI taxonomy): Eukaryota > Fungi > Basidiomycota > Agaricomycetes > Agaricales > Entolomataceae > Clitopilus > Clitopilus passeckerianus. The sequence goes on along the minus strand of CALYLX010000116.1, from coordinate 228,092 downwards.
GTTGTGGGTTTCCACTGGAGGTGCTGGGAGCTCGCGCTCGTTCTTCGCGGCCAAAGCAGCCACAGCCGGGGTGGTCAAGCCATTGGGCACAGGAGTTCCAAGCCTCTCACTGATCTCTGCATATTGAGCTTGCTGGAATGGCGTCACGCTGTTCCTGTCAAGGTCAACGTACCCTCCGTCGTCAAGGTGGCCATTGGCTTGGTGGGGTTTTGGCGCATTGTATTGTGGATTGGACAAATGTGTGGCACTGGAGTTCTGCCTAGTCAATATGCCAACACCTGCAATGGCACCTCCAAAACCGGCGGCTCCAGCTATGCCTGCACCAGCACCAGGAACCAGGGTGGATGGGGTACCAGGGGCAGAACCATTGTAACTAGCATGCGAAGGAGCTGAGGAGAAGGGGTTCTGACCATAAGGTGCACCAGCGTCGGCGTTGTATGCGCCATTGGGATACATAGGGTGAGCCGAGTTCGCAGTCTCCGGAGGAGAATATTGACCGTAAGGGGAGCTGTAGGGATGTGGTGCACCCATGGCACCATAGTGGTCGTTATCCCAGTTGGTGTTGATGTTGGCCAAGTCCCTGGCTTGGGCAGGTCCGGGACGTCCGTAGAGCGTGCCGAAGGTAGGTGCGGGGGATGCAGCACCGATATTGCGTTGCTGTGCCATTTCGGGATACCCACCATTAGGATCGCCACCAGAATGAGGCCCCTCGCTACCGAGCATGAGGGCAGACCGACGGAAGTCGTGCGCATCGAAAGGTGTGATTTCTGGCCTGTTGCGACGCTTCATGATAAAGCGGATGCCAAAGCCAAGAACAGCGAGGCCGAGAAGAGCACCTGCAATGCCACCGACAACACCACCAACATTTGTTCCACTTCCTTCGCTGGTTGCAGTTGCGCTTGCTGCGGATGAAGTTATTGAAGCGCTAGTTGGGACGGACACCGTGTATGATGGGAGAGACAGCGATGGTAATGAAGCCGTTGTGAGCGTTGCAGTGTCAACGGGATCTGGTGCAACAGATGTGTCTGGTCCAACAGCGTTCGTGACGGCAGTATTGGGATCGTTTGTTGCAACAGTGTTTGTATCAGGTGCAGCAGTGGTAGCTGGTGTATCCGTGGGCAAGTTCGTTGGGGTGTTTGGCGAGGGAGTGAGCGTAGGCGTAGGTGTCGGATCTGGCGTCGTGTCCGGTGGACTCAATGTAGGAAAGTCTAAAAAGCCCAGCATTGTTAACCATGATGATAGCCTGGTAGAACATTGACAAACTCACCCGGAGGAATACTGGTCATAGTCAAAGTCTCTGTGTAGATCGCCGTTGGGCTGTACCTCGCAATCAACTGCTTCAACTTTTCCTCTTCATCATTGGCGATACGGTTGTGCTTGTTACGGCGAAAGAATTGGTCGTGGTTGCCCATGTTGCTAATTTATGAATAATTTATGCAGATTTGTTGGCTTGTGGTGGTTGTAATGACTGGTAGATATCGAAAGGAATGTGGTGCTGATAAAGTCCCTTAGGACGTGTAGGCAAGTTGTACCCTTCCTCCTTCTTCGCGCACGGAGGCGGCTGCAACGTTACTCTTCTTCGTGCAGGACGTGGGATGAAGAAAAGGAAAGGAAAAGAGGGGACTTAGAGAACAAACAACTGGTTGCCATCATCAGGCAATGTGAGTGTAAGGCACCCTCAAATTTGCGAGAACCATATGGTAACCCGGTCACGGTTATTCTAGGAACATTGGCGCTGGTGGAAACAGTGGGAATCCCGCGAGTTTTGAATGATTTCTCAGCGAGTCTCTGGCAATAAAATTACACATTCAGCAAAGGATCCCCCAGTTTATACACGAATCCTGGAGACCAAAAAGCGTAGAGGATGTCGAGGACTGAGAGGCTCAGGCATACGACAAAGTGATTTACCGGCCGGGTAATCCGGGATCTTTGATGGCGGGGCCCGTAAACTCTCACCAACACCTCTACGTCACGGATCTCTCGTGGGGCTTTGGACAACGATGCCTTCAAGTTCAAGTGCAAGCCTGGTGCAAGCTGAGCTACTTACTGTATTCTTACGTTTATCCACCAGGGTAGCGTGCCGAAAGGGACGCCAACAAATTTTGCGATCGATAATATGTGCTGGCAAAATTCATGTCACTCTTCATTCGAGGCCTACAATATGTTCACAAGAAGTCGAATTCCAAGACAACTGATGAACAGATATATTCCAGATCTCCTCCGCTTGCTTGTTGCCTGTTACCTTTTCGTTACTGGGCTGGAGTGGGAGGTTACATCAGGGTCAACTCTTGGAGCGAGTCAGCATCAATTGATGGAATGCAAATCCGTGCAAATAAAGTTCACAGCTTTGGTTTTTGACAGGGACAGAGTGTGCGATGGTTTTGAAATTGAAGCACAAGATGCCATGTTGTCGACATCCCAAGCAAGAAGATGAATTAACTTGCTTTATGTCGCTGAATATACCAGCACCAAACCAACACGTTTTACCAGAGCTTCACTTTATTTAACGGCAAACTTGACTAGTACCAAATTGTGATCTGTCAAACGACACGGGACCTAGGGACCCTGCAATGTGTACATACGATTCACAATTTAAGGATTTCAAGTGGTCCTGGCCCGTCACCGAGCTCCCTCTGTGCCTCTTACCCAAACGTTCACAGCTGTCTTCGTCATGTCCATACCAGTCTCGCGAAACGCTTTACAGTCAACTGTTGCCTGTGCAGTGGCTGCATATCTCCTCCTGAAAGTTGTGGCATGGCGTCGCGAGGCGAAGAGGCTACCACCTGGTCCCCCAAAGCTGCCTTTCATCGACAACTTGCATAACATGCCGGCAGGCCTTGACTGGTTGCAATTCGAGGAGCTCGGGAAGAAGTATGGTACGGTGGCTCGTATTGGTGTTACAACATCCATCTAACTGGGCGTCTGTATAGGTTCCGACATTATTCACCTAAGCGCCTTGGGGAACTCAATCGTGGTCTTGAATTCATACGAAGCTGCGCGAGAAATCCTTGATAAGAGGTCTGGTATCTATTCCAGCAGGTCAGTCCCGGTTTGACTTCCCCGTGAAGTTGATGCTCATAGGTTGTACAACCAATCTAGACCTCCATCTATCTTAATGGGTGACTTGTAAGCCTTCCATCCTCTATTCCACATTTCAGGGTGAAGAACTCGCATTTCTAAGGGGGGAATGCAACGTATTTTTCTCCATAACGCCCTATGGCAACTATTGGCGAGAGTGCCGAAAGATGTTTATAGAGCATCTAGGACCAAGAAATACGCACCTGCACCAGCCTCGTGAAATCAAGTATGTCCGAAGGTTCCTCTACCAACTGGCAGATTCTCCGGAGAAGTTCTTGGCCCATATCAAATAGTATGTTCACCCTTTCTCAGAGTGTCTTATTGACTGACCTCCTTCGATCTTACCAGTCTCGTCGGCACTGTCAGTATCTCCGAGACATATGGCCTGGAACCTAAAGTCAAGGACGACCCCAGCCTTCAACTAATTGAAGACTTCATTGGCTATTTTGGAAGCGTCCTTACCGCTGGCACGTATCTAGTCGATGTTTTCCCTTCGTTGAGGCATCTTCCTACATGGTTCCCTGGCACTAGATTCCACCAGGTTGGTGCCAAAATCGCCGGATACGCAAGACGGTCTAGGGCAGTTCTCATGAAGCAGAGTCTTGAAGCGATGGTAACTTGCCTTGTCTTGACGCTCCAAGCAATCGTTTGACAGCCCTTCGAATACTTCAGAATCAATCAAATTATGCAGCATCCTTCGTCTCTGAAGCCATGCAAGATATTGAGGAAAATACTCCGGCCACTGAACGAGCGGAAGCCCTTACCCAACTGGAATGCACGGCGGCTCAAGTCTATATCGGTTAGTCCTTGCTTTGATGTCCTTGCGAGTGCAATGCCTCATAATTTCCATAATAGCGGGTGGCGACACTACGTCCTCGGCTATAGCTACCTTTGTGCTTGCCATGGTTTGCTATCCGGAGGTGCAGAAGAAGCTTCAGCAAGAATTGGATAGTGCACTGGAAGGCCGACTCCCCAACCACAATGATCTGGAAAGCTTGCCGTACTTGAACGCTGTTATAATGGAGGTGTTCCGGTAAGTAGTTCAGTTCATCGCATGGACTCATACTGACTCGCCTTGCGTCCTCCTAGGTGGAAGCCAGTCAGCCGAATAGGTGAATCCGGGCTATTCATAATTCTCGTGCAGTACTGACGGCTTTTCTACTAGGTGTTCCTCATCAAGTCATGACAGACGATATCTACAATGGGTATTATATTCCCAAGGAATCCGTTGTCGTCGCAAACCTATGGTGGGTGGAGTACCTGAACAACAATGCTATTCTGGTTGCTTACATCCTCTAGGGCAATGTCATACAATGTGGACGTCTATCCGGAACCACATCTTTTCCGCCCAGAGCGATTCCTCAAGGACGGAAAGATTGATGAATCAGTTCTCAACCCGATTGATATCATCTTTGGTTTCGGCAGGAGGTGAGATTCCAATCCCTGCAAAGTTAGAGTTGCGATGTTGATCACTCTATGTTATTATCTGTAGGATATGCCCAGGAAAGCATCTCGCTCAGTCACTGCTTACTTTGACAGCTGCCTCCATCTTAATCGTCTTCGACTTGAGCAAGGCGAAGGATAAGGATGGCCAACTCATTGAGCCCACGCAAGAATATATTGAGGGATTAGTGAGGTGTGTTCTTTCGTTCAACGGCATATTGAAGCAAACGGTTAATCATACCTGCATCCAGCCATCCGAAGCCGTTCCCTTGTATCATCCAGCCTCGCTCTTTGATTGCGAAAGACATCATTCAATCTTGTGCTCCACAGGAGGATTAGGTTCATTCATGAGTGCCTATATTGAGTGTTATTTCTACTCAGCATGTAACCCTATTTGTATCGGCCTTCTAATGCTGAAACCATCATCATCGTTGACCAATATTAACGGGAGAGAAATGAACTGTCGTCAACACTTTATTGTTCAACATTATAGAGAGCATCCCAGCTTGATAAAACATTTCTCATGAGATAATACTTGGCCTACCCACCACTCTTTTCCCATCTCATCAACCAGTGCTGGATCCATATCTTCGAATTCCTTGAGTCCTTGCACGAATTTGTCGGCTCCTTGTAACGTAGCCTTAATCTCTTCTTCTATCTTTGCAAGGTCCTCCATGGCTTCTCCGGTTCCTTGTAACGCAGTCATAAGCTCTTGTCTTACCTCTCGAAGTTCCTCCATGACTTTGTCGTGTGTTGCCGTCCAGTACTCCACCTCATGACATAGCCGAAGGCGTTCTCGGTCGAACTCCTGCTGCGACATGTTCGGCGGATATTGTATAGGCTCTTGCGTATCAAGAGCAGATAGAATGGCCTGTTGCAGGGACATACTTGATAATGAATAACGGAATTTATTGATTGAGAAGTCAGCCGCCTACCAGAGCGTCCGAAGCAGGCTGAAGTTTGGTCTGCCCTCCAGATTTGTCAGTATATAAGAGGAACAGGAAGAGATATGGGGAGTCAGACCTCGGTTGCTTCTTCCACAGCATTTTTCGTTTTCTTCTTGCGAAAGAAGAGTCTGGTCAGGATGTTACTCTTCATATTAACAAAACCCGTTGGTTCTCAGCAGCAGGGTGTTTTTGGTTGGACAATTCAATAACCACAGTGTGCAAAGCTTTCAGAATAGCAGAAGAAGAATAGCATAGGTTTTCTTTACATTTATCTGCCCGCAAAAGTGAGATTTCCCTTGCATCTGCCTTCGAGGCTCCAGAATGGCAAACGTTGGGCAAACGTGGCGGAAACAAGCGAAAGGAGACGTTCCTGAAATAGACAAAGCTCCGGAGTCACGCACCGAATGTCCATTCCCCAATGTGTGAACGCGCCGTCAAGCTCTCTGACGAAACTTGAGGCTTGTCCACTCCGAGCCACCATCACAACTTGAAGAATGTCCGATGGGTCTTCGTGCGTCTAATATGTATTACAAGGTCTTATAGGATACTGATCAAAAGTTTAGTCTACGACAATCGTGGTCAAATGCGTTGAACGGCGCCGAGACACACTTTCGCTCTCTTCTTACTTCCCCTTCGACCGAGTGGAAACGAATAGCGAGCGGGGGAGATACCTCCCCTGGTGGCCGAAAAGGCAAGGCCCGAGCAACGAGCATTCCAGAACTCAGTGATGTTATTGTACATCGGAACAACAGCAGAGGTGGAGAGGAGATATACCGGCTTGTCCTTGAAGTCCCGTTCTCTGATGAATTGTTGACCTTGGAACCTTGGAGAGCTGTTCTCACTACGCCGGAGCTAAGGCAAGAATGGGACCCAGCTGTGGAGGAGGCACATCTCCTGGAGATGTTCGATTTGAATACAAGGATATCCAAAACGAATTTTACCCTTGGATGGCCAGCCAAGTGAGTGGTCTTGCTTTACGAACACATATGGATAATTGAATTTTCCTAGCCCTCGGGACACGGTCACCATCTCCCGCACATTCAATGACTCTACAGCTTTGATTGACATCACCACCTCTCTCCCTCGTTCTTCTGATGAACCAGCCTACCTCCGACCTTCTCCACCATATGTGCGCTCCAACGTTGCCCGTAAGATACTTACGCTTAGTGCTGCTGCATGAGTGCTGATCTTCGCACTCTTCCCTAGTCCTTGCATGGTGCATACAGCACATTCAATTGCCGGCGGCTCCTAATGCATCCACGGACAAGAAGAAGACGGGCAAGATACGACTAACATGCTTTTGGCAGCATGACCTCAAGTCCGTTTGGAACTTTGGCACAACTGCTGGGTTCACTCAGCAACTCTCTACTATGGTGCTCGGCTTATTCAAGACTGTTCTCAAACGGGGGAATCACGTTCCCAAGTTATCGGCGTATGGGAATGGGGTTAGCCTGGAACGCATCCGCTTCCAAATCGACCGTGAAGCACTCACAGTTGATTACTCTATCGTACCCGAAGATGATGAACACACACCATCGCATGGAGTGGACAATGTCCAGAACGTGCGAGAACTACGAAGACTCACGCGTTCTATCCAATGCACCCTACCATTCTCAGACGGCTGGGATGTACGAGTGACGACCAAGGCGTCGTCTGAAGAAGTTGAACAGCTTCCGTGGTCCGCCACTGCAACGCGTAACAACTCGTTAGCTTCATCGGGTCCAGACCAAATTACCTTCCGACTATCACATGCCGCGCTCATAGACGACCATTCTGTACTTAAAGTCAAAGTGGTCATTGAACGGTCCAGTCCTTCCGGCGGTTTACGGCTCAATGGGATACCCCACTCAATACAAGATGTAGAGGACCGCGACCCGTCGTCATACTTTATACCGGAATCTATATTCCAGGATATCTCGAGTGCCGTTGATCTCAGCTTCAACACTATTTCGACCGCGGAGAGTCAAGCTTCAAGTTCCTCTTCGACAACGCGGACACTAGTCAAACCTTCAGCTGAAAGGACACAAGCGGCCGATAAGACTATCTTGTCGAAAGTCAGGAGAAACTATATATATTTCTCTTCGCTGCTACAGGAACCGGAAGCCAAATGGAGAAGAAGTGAGTGTATACCCTTCTGTGTATCTGTCCTGCAACTGACAGAGAACAGCAACTGAGGCCAGGGGTGTTTCCATCACCCAACTTGACTCAATTGATCCAACGCTTGTCGTCTATCGAGCGGAAGCAACCTTCGTTGGAGTTGGGCTTTGGGACCTTTATGGTGCCGTCGTCTCCCCTGGCGCCAAGATCTATTGGGACAAGCAGCATGAAGATGATGTGTTGCTTGAGGACGTTAATGAGCTGACCGAATTGTGGCATTACAAGACCCGCCCTGCGTGGCCTGTCAAGTTCGTATTTATCCCTTCATATGACATTTCATCGATTTAATTTACTTTCGGTATTAATAGTGGGCGAGATGCAGTCATACTCCGAACGGTGTATAAATCCCCAACCACGATACACGTCTTCTCTTTCTCTGTCGACGACTCCCAACATCTCTTCCCTACCATCCCTTCCGTTGAGCCGAATGTCATCAGGACCCAGATTGACTTGCAAGGGTGGTCTATTGAAGCCCTGTCTCCTACCACCACCCAGCTCACTCTCCTCGAGCAATCTGACCCCAAGGGATGGACGAACAAGACATCAATCCCACAGCAAATGATTAGCATGCTAGCAGGTATCGGCGAGTTTGCAATTAAATGCGGTGGGCCGCCAGTTGTCACCCGGTTGGCTGGCGCCAAGGCGAATGACATGAGGTACGACCACGAGAGGTCAAGCTTCAGAGTGGAATACGAGGCCAATGCGAATCGACGCTTGAAGCCCACACCAAGCCCAACCATAGCAGAGGACGACGTGAAGCCCATTGCCCGGTCCCTGTCATCCTCATCACCTGTCATCGAGTGTGAAATACGCTGTGACATTGATACATGGGCACATTCTCTCGACATTGTTGTTGACCCTCCCCCACAAACGATCTCTTGTTTGCGCCGACATCGATTATCACCTGAAGGAGGCGGTCTGTGGTTGTCGTTGACCCATGACGCACTCTTTGTCGATGAAGACAGGTTGCTCACCATCGTTCGGCGGTCTCCGGGGAAGGAAAAGGGCCTTGTTATGGTCAATGGTGCCAAAGTCCCTGTTGATGTCGAGGAGCTATCCGAGCAGGAGGTGAAAGCGTTAGCGAAGCAGAAGAGGGTCAAACCACCGAGGATACCACTCGATCAACCTCCAGTGGAAGGTGCGGTACGGAAAAGGAAGGCGGAGTGGGATGCTGGCGATACGCCAGAGAGTGGGAGGGTGTCAACTCCTGATTCTGGATCTGGCACAACGGCGTCGGCGACTTCGAAATTGAGCAGCTGGGCTTCAGCGCCTCGGACTTCAAGCCCATTAACCAAATGGTGGAGCTACGCTATCGACCAAGCGACAACTACAACACAGCAAGCTGTTGCTGCTATCTCTCCGGCAGGCGCTTCGGGAGGCAATGTCATTCCTCCCGCAACCAAGCTCCCCATGCAGTATGCACTAGAGGCCTTAGCATGGGTGCAGGAGGCTCACTCATTATTCCCCTCCACGGGCTGGGAGGTTGTTGCTCCTGAAAAGGGCAGCACGATTCAGGTTCAGAGGAAGTTGGCACCAGAGATATGTCCCGTCATTCCCGTGCATAAGGGGTCGAAGGTCATAGAAGGCATTTCTGCGGAGGAGTTAGCCGCTTTGGTTATGGAGCCAGAGTGCCGGAAGAAGTGGGATGATAGGTTCGACTCGGCTCAGCTCTTTGAATCCTATGGAGCAGATGCTACCACCAAGTTTGTCGTCACGAAGACAGGCTTCCCTTGGAGGGATAGAGGCTTTTACCTGGCGTCAGTTACGGCGAGAGCTGCCGCTACAAACTCGCCATCTTCTTCGGTCACGCCAGCGAGGACGAGAAGAAACACATTGACGAGTGTTTCGTCGGCAACGGAACATCCGAATGGTGTCAAGACTACCATCTTCTGCGTTTCTGCCTCATTTAACCCGGATGCGGTCTCTCGGTTCTCCCCTGCAAAGTACAACTCTTACTCTCTCCCTCTCGGAAGGGTCTACCTCGATGCTTGGGTACTCGAGACCTTGGACCCTTACACCAAAGAGAATTATGCGATCCCGTCGACAAGGTGTACTAGGCTCGTTGCTGTGGACTTTGCAGGGTCCATACCAGCCGCTGTGAACACCATGATCAACTCGACGCTCCCTAGAGCCATCTTGGGCCTTGAGGCATTCCTCAAGAGCGCTGTAGCATCGCCTCTGACAAGGCTACCAGCACCCGGGCTGATTATCACAGAGAAGAATGCCGATGAACACCTTGCCAACGTTGCTTGGAAGCTCAGCAAGAAGGATACGAGCAGGACTTTGCTTAGCTCGTATTGGAGGCCGGAAGACAAGATCTATTCAAGTACTATACTCGTCCTGGCCCCTACTCTTCCTACAGGGTCGTCATTCTCCCGCCGAACACATACTTCAACGTCACCCAATCCACCCAGTCACCACACCCAAGACGGCAGCATTGAAGAGCAGGTCACACCCCGACCAAGTACATTGACACTTGGCCGAAGCCCTTCACGTATTTCTCCGACATCCCCAACCAGCTCCCAATCAGCCGACGTGGATGGCGGTAAAGCCGAACCGATGCCTATACCCACCAGCGCCTCCTCACCTGCCCCTTTACTCGGTTCCTCACCTTCCGCGTATTCTCCATCGTCATCACCCGTGTTTGCGCCGTCCATCCGCAAGCGTACGATCTCAGCAAGCGCCTCGAGTCCTGGATCATCGGCTTCAATATTGGGCGTCGGTATCAATGGATTCCATTCACGAGGAAGGACGGCAAGCTCTGCGTTTACTCTGAAGGGAGAGGTGAGGCCTGCGTCGGACCTGGTGGTTGCGGAGATAGTTGTGGACTCGAAGATGTACCCTGAGGGTTACGAAGTCGTGTTAAGGTCAAGGATGAGGGAGGAGTGGAAGGCTGGGGTCGATGAATTCTTGAAGACGAAGGCTCCTGGGCAGGCATCTTCGACATCTGGCGCTGATCAGCCCGGGGAGGAAGGTCCTTTGCCGCTTGCATACACCATTCACACCATGCCGTCATCCCCTCTCCATTCAAGTGGACTAAATGAGGGGGAAGATCCGACTCGCCATCTTCTCCGGCTAACCCTACCGACTGCTCAATACCAGATTTCCACCGTGCGGGATCCTTTGACTGGGGAACTGAGAAGTGCGCCACCTGTTCCTAGTTGGTTGACGGAGATGAGGGAGGGAGGAGGAGCGCTTGTAGCAGTGGAAGTTCGGCCAAGAAAGGAGACGCCAGGCGTGGCAGGGACAACTGGGAGCCTTCGCGGGAAAGCGAAAGCGGGGAAGATGACCGTGCTGGTCAACGGGAAGGATGCGGAGGTTATCGGCGAAAAGGAGTCACTGACGACACTGGGTCGAGATGAATTGTTGGACGATAAGGTGTCGAAAATGGGTGTGCTGTCTAGGTGTGTTGTCTTTTTTTTTCATTTCATTGAAAGGTGAGGCAAAATACTAATTGGCTACACCATTTCATAGAATACCTAGTGAGGCGGAACCTCTTCCCGAAGACCTTAAGGGGCCATTAGCTATCGCCGATGACTTGTTGGATCCTGCCGTTACCACTGCCGTCGTGGCGTCTAATTCATCTCAAGCCAAGGATGGTGTGGAAGGTGGAGCACCCTCCGAAATAGATGAAGGAACGCCGAACAAGGCAAGTCTCTTAATCTTATCGTGTAACACGCGTTCATTAGTCTCACCTTCGGATGTTTTCGCCCCGGGCAAAGCAGGCATCTGACCAGCCGTCTGGAGACGCGCCTGGACCTTCTGAAGGCCCTCGTGTAGCCCATGTGCCGCCTAGTGGGCTACTTGGGTTTTGGCATGCGTACAACAATCCACTCGCGAGGTTTACCAGTGGGATGATAACCAGCGCCACTGACTCTGGAGCCAAGAATAGCGCTGAAAAGGCAAGCGCCCCCGGAGAGAAGAACAAAGCGGTCTCGAAGAGCGATGCTGAAAATAAATCTCCGGGTACACCTCCACCAACTATTCCAGGAGGATTGGCTGTCGAGGTCTTGACAGCGACGTCAAGCCCTAAGCGACGAGTATATCCACTGTCGAGCGTGTTGGTGATAGCGCTCATCGCGTTTTTGATCGGGTCGCTTCTCCGATCATTACTCTCACCAGCAGATTTTGTGTACGTGGTTACTGATTTGAAGGATGCAGAGGAGGTGAACGGTGGCTACGGAGGTTGGAGAGAGATAAAACGGTTGGTGGAGCTGAAGTATATCGTCGGAGGATGGGATTTGCAGGTTGCAGTGGTCCGTCGGCATTAAAGTTTATTATGTCGGCAAAGAGCGAATTTATTTGAATCTCCGATTTAATCTGAATTGTTGTTTGTACGGATTAGCTTCCGCTTCTGAGGCAGTTCCGAAGCGTCCAACCCTGTATAACCACCCCGTCCCCTTCGCTCATCGTCGCCCCCGTCTTCCACGATATCTTCCTCGTCGTCGGAGGCATTGTACTAACTAGTTTCTGTGTCCCGCTTGCGCTGCTTATCTCTATCTTGCCCTGTACAGTTCCCTTGGCTATACCTTACGTTTCACCCCTCATTCCGGATTCTATTAATTTCTTCTCACACAAAAACTCCCACCCACGCGCATCCCCTCTTTGACAACTCTCTGTCGTCTCTCCCGACTTAACGTCGCTCACCTTCAATGGCGACAACAACACAATCAAGTTCAACGCAGCCCAGTCCCCCGGGCAATGACAGCTCATCGACACCATTATCATGGGACGGCGACAGGATGTTCGTTGTTTACTCTGCGTTGCTCTACGGCCTTGTGTGGGCTGACCAGCAATTTTTCTCTTACATATAGGTTTAACATCTACATATATGACTATTGCACAAAACGAGGATACCGAAAGACTGCTCGCGAACTACTAGCTGAAGCAGAGCTTGGTCAGGATACAGTGCCACCGATTAACGCCAGACAGGGTCTGCTCTATGAGTTTGTGCCGTTCCCCCGTTATTCCTGGATCCTTTGTCTGATTTGCTTGCTACGTATAGGTGGTGGAGCGTGTTTTGGGTGCTTTTTTCAGCAAAGGCAAACAATGGCGGCTCGGAGGAAGCTCAGATATACATGCAGGTATGTCTACCAACGCCATATTCGTCCTCGACTCGGTGACTAAGTTTATGATAAAAGCATTTTTCGCAGCGCCAGAATCAACGGATGCCACCAAATCACGCGCTACAGATGGGCCAGCAGTCGGGCCAGCTCATGCCACCCCAACAACCACCAATGAACAGAATGCCTAATGGCCTGACCAGACCTGGCCCACTCAGCTTCAACCCTAACGGTAACCTACCGAACGGCGCTGGACCCCAGCCAGGCATGAATCCGTTCCCAATGGCCGGAGGCGGACCCCAACCCAATGGGATACCGGGACAACCAGGTGGCCCCCATCCGCCTGGATCTATGCCTCCTGGTCAACCACAGAACTCACCTGGCTTCCTTGTTCCTGGTGGCCAGAGACCTATAGGCGCTGGAATGATACCTCAGCCTAACCAGCAGACGCCCGCCGGCCAGAGAAACCCGAATGCACCCTTCCCATCGCCAACTATGGCCAATTCCCCACAGAATCCATCGGGATCGCAGCAGCCTGGCCAGCTACAATCTCAGCAGCCGCCGATGGGACAGCTGAGCGGTCCATCACCGCATCTATCACAGAATCGCACTGGCGGCATGCTTCCGATGGGCCAGGGTATGAACCCGATGAATCCCCAGCAGCAAGGGCTTCCGGGACAGCAGAATCAACAACCTGGAGGACAGTCCTCAAACCAATTTCCTCAGCCCGGTCAACCCCTTAGTCGGACCGCAACTCCCAGTCAGGCAGGGCCCGGAGCAGGTGGTCCAAGGGGGAACATGATGCATCCCGGACCAAGTCCTTCAATGGCCCACCGACAGCCACCAATGCCTGGTCCGGCAGGTGGTCAGCAACAAATCCAGATGTCTCCTGCTGATCTGAATGCGGCCTATGTAAACATACCACCAATGATTGCTGCACAGATTCAGAAAGAGCTCAGTCTGGATGGCAAAGATGGAAACTCAATGAGTTTGGACGAGAAGGTCAGTCTTTCCACGGTTCTCAGTGATGAATTTGCCTAATGTAATTATCACAGCAACGCATTATCGGTATTTTTCGGGCCAGACACCCTCCGAATGGGAACCCCATGGGCTCCCTTCGCAATCAAGCTAACCGGCAGCAGCAGCAGCAACAACAACAACAGCAACAACAGCAACAGCAACAGCAACAGCAACAGCAACAGCAGCAGCAGCAGAGAGGAAAGAGAAATAGCACTTCCCCAGGCGATGATGTATGTTTTCTTATTCTCGACTCACCGTCATTTAATAAACGTGGCGTCAATTATAGGATATGAACCGAACCGAAACTTCGCCACCCGATCGCAAACGTGCACGTCGCTCACCAACTGAAACAAATGCCATGCCAACTCCACAACAGATGGCTTCACCATACACGCACCCACAGCAGCCTCCTCAGCAACACCCAGGCCAACCAGGGGGACCACAACCTGGCATGATGGGGCAGGGGATGATGGTACCTACGAAGGGGGGCGCACCAATGCCCATGCTTGGGATGGGCAATAGTCCCCAAGGACCCCAACAAGGAATGCACCCTGGCCAGCAGCAAGGCATGGGTGGCCCTATGGGTATGGGAATGGGTGGTATGGGTCCAGGCCCAGGCATGCAGCCGGGTATGTCAGGTGGAATGAACCCTCCAATGGGTCCTCCGGGTAGTATGACCCCTCACATGCAGGTAAAGCACTAAGCTTGATCTGTTTCACTACTCAAGCTAATTTACGTACAGAACCAACCGAACCCCAACCAGTTTAGGATGAACAAACCGGGTGGACCTCCAGGAATGGTCGGGAACGCTCAGTCCCCTGGCGATGGCAATATGTTCGGTCTTGCTGGTCAGCTTGGGCACAGCCCGGGTGGTGGACCTGGCTTCAACCAGCCAAACCGAATGGGACCCAAGATGATGCCTCCTGGTGGCCCGATGGGAATGAAGGATCCTAATGCTCCAGGAGGCCCGCCTGGCGGTCCTGGGGGGCCTTCGGGACCCGGTCCGAATCCAGGAAACAAAGGTCCTATGAATATGGAGTCGCCACGGAATCCTCCCAATCCCAACCCATCTCAAGGACCAAACCCATCAAATCCGTCGTTTGCCCCTTCGGGGTCTAACCAACCTGGCCCTCTAGGTGGAGGTCAGAACGTTGCTCCTTCACCCTCGGGCAGCATGCTGGGTGGCCCTCCGGGTATGAACCCTGGACCCAGCTCGATGGGAGCTCCAAATTCGCAAGGATCGAATAATCTAGGTGCAGCAACCGACCTATTCTCATCCGACTTCATCAACAGCGTTGCAAGCTCCCTTGATGAATTTGATAGCAATGGATTGTTCCGCCCCGACGGCGATATCAACTTTGAACGCGATTTTGGGCAGTGGTTCAATCCGGACGACGTCAATGGGCTGGACATGAAGTAAGAGGACCAAGAAGAAGGGGGCGGACGCGGTATCCTTTGGACGCGACGGGTTGGGGGTCGTGTTGCGTTTAGACTGGAAGGAAAGCACTGGAACATTATATCTGGACCAAGATACCATCGAAAAGTATGGGAATAGGAAACTCACGGCATGAAAAGAGGACGACGCGTTGGTGGCGGTCGCTCTCCTAGAAGCATTTTTCGAACCCATCATGCCTTTTCCTTCCTTTCCTATATCTTCACTTCGGGTTTTACGTTGTTACTTTTTGGCGATGTGCATATTGTTGATATGATGTTTGTGCTGTTACCAGGCGAACATTCCTTTCTTCGCATCTCCTTGCTATGCCTTCCTTTCCATATTCCATTACAGTTTATCTATTTGTCATATGTATAATTGCTCATATTTTTTACCCAAACCTTCTTTCTGGTCATCGATTTCCTTTATATCTTCGTTTGTCATATCTACTGGCTGTCTTTTTAGTTGTCTCGTTGCTTGTACGATTTGCTTGATGCCATCTGGATGGAGAATCCTTTTTTCCTGTGTAGACTGAATTATGCTTTCATGACGTCCAGCACGTCATGCATCGTGTCGAAGAAACCATGCATCCTGAGAGCTCTGAACCTGAGTCCATACATGATGACTTCCTGCCATCATCCACGTTCAGTCTTCTGCTTAGACGTTCTAGACGATGTTCTTGGCCATTTAGATCCTTATGATGACTCTACGACGCTCAGCCGACTCTCTCTGGTATCTCGACCTTTCTTGCACTCAGCCCGCCGGCGCCAGCTTTCAGTGCTGGTGTTAACACCGTTTCATCGACCACTATCTCTTCCCATAGATTCCGGCAGGGGTAGTGAACCCACTGCCAATCGGCCATATGAAGGGTTCCTTCAGTTGATCACTCTGCACCCAGAGTTTATCAATTACGTTCGAGTGCTCCACGTAGTATGGCCAGTCGACTGGCAATCAGAAGAAACCACACTTGTATTCCCAATCCTTCGACTGCTTGTAGACAAAAATACACAGATTCACTACATCTCCTTTAAATTCCGCTGCATCAGAGAGCTTGGCCACGGGTTTTTGGAACGCAGCCTCTTGATCAAGCTGCTTACAATCCAAACCCTAGAGATTGTGAGGGTGGTGAACGTATGCAGTCTCTTCCCTTTGGAAGCATTACCCCTTGCGACAAATCTGAGACGGTTGGAGATTACCTCTCCCGTCTTCAGATCGTGTGGGTTCTATCCCAGCGCAGAACACCAGCGCGAACGGGGGCAGCCCCTCAAGCTGGATAGCTTGGAAATGGCTGGTTTTCTCCCGACCTGGATAGTAGAAGACCTCACCTCGGCCAGGTGCCCTCTAGGAGAAGGGAAATTGAGGGAGATAGGCGTCTGCTTCCTTGACCAAAGTGGCCGTATGTGGGATGAGCTAGCCAATTCAAGAGAGACGATGGATTCCCTGATTTTCACTTATCTAGGTACCGCTTTCTATGGAGTACATATATCATCCAAGCCTGACCATTTGAACAGCCTCGGATGCTTTCCAAGAGATCCGCAATGTGCAACACTTCCCAAATCTACGGTTCCTCCGCCTCTGCGTCAACGTACAGTTTCTAGACGACACCCTGGGAGCGTTCGAGCAACTTGCGTCCCTTCCACAGAAACTGCAGCAAATGAGCTTCATCATCCATGCTCCCTTGTGGAACTCTCAACCACCCAGCATTACCAAGATGAGGCAGAAACTCCACACTGAGGTTGTAGACAGCATGTTTACCTCTCTTCTGCATCATCCCACCAAGCTTGACTTCTTTGTCTTTTTCAAGCCAATGAACTTAGCCGACATGGAACCTCTGGCAGAGAATCTGCCCTCTTGGTTTCCCATTCTTGCTAGCAAAGGCCTGCTTGGGAGATGCGGGGTTAGTTCCGATACATGTTTAGACTTCGTATACAATCTTTCGATGGCATCCTCCAAGTTGGTTCCGCACTACAAACCCTCATTATACCGTAGACTAAATCCTGCACCAAGTCCCCCGCTCGAGGAATAGATTACGACAAACTACCACTAATATGATCCGTTGTTCAGAATCCGGATAATACTAATGTGGATAGCTCCGATTCGGCCCCTCAAGCCAATTTTCTGGATCCTATTCTCCTTGATTGGTTTATTTTTTAGGATAACCCTAGGACGGGAAATGTCAGTTCCAAACGAGCGAGTAAAAGGACAGCGTCAGCTAGACGCTAGTGAGGCGCCCGCAGCGAATAGGCTAGAGCTCCGATTCCAAACAGATGACAACACGAGATTGTGCTGCGTTCATCGTCGTTGTCGTGCAGTGATCCACCACAAACAACCTTATCCACGAGTACTGTCATTCTAATGGACCCAGGACCACCCCTTGTAGTCGATAACGGAACCGGAGTCAGTAATGCTTACGGATAATCTCGGGAATCTGGCTGATGCTGCCTTCCAGTTCGTCAAAGTTGGCTATGCGGGGTCCAACTTCCCTGAACATGGTGCGTTTCTTTGCAGACGTTACAAGGAATTTATATTCATAGTTATCTCTGACAGTATTTCCATCTATTGTTGGTCGCCCGATCCTTCGTGCAGAGGAGCGCGTCGGTTCTGCAATAATCAAGGATATTATGATCGGTGACGAAGCTGCAGAGAATAGGAACTATTTGCAAGTAACTCAGCCCATGGAGCACGGTATCGTCCGCAATTGGGAGGATATGAAACATCTTTGGGACTACACCTTCGATGAGAAGCTGAAAGTGGATCCTCAAGGCCGAAAGGTCTTATTGACCGAACCTCCCATGAATCCAAGGGCGAACAGGATCCGCATGTGCCAAGTCATGTTCGAAGAGTACGGCTTCCAGGGGGTATATGTTGCGATTCAAGCAGTGTTAACCTTGTATGCACAAGGTACGTGTCAACATCCTTTTCTGATCGCGCCCGCAGTAACATTATTCCAAGGCTTGACCACTGGTGTCGTTGTCGACTCTGGAGATGGTGTAACACACATTGTCCCCGTATACGATGGTTTCTCCCTCCCTCATCTTACCCGAAGGCTGGATATTGCAGGACGCGACGTGACTCGCTACCTGATCAAGCTGCTGTTAATGCGCGGGTACGCATTCAACCGTACTGCAGACTTTGAGACTGTACGTGAAATCAAAGAGAAGCTGTGCTATGTAAGGTTGGTATCCGCCTGTCTCTTTCTCAGGTGACTTCAATTGATTCGATTCCTAGCTACGATCTGGATATGGACACCCGCCTGGCTGAGGAGACTACAGTGCTGGTCGAGAGTTATACCGTGAGCTTAACATCATAATAACCATTCTGTTAGTTAACACGTTATCAGCTTCCTGACGGCCGAACGATCAAAGTGGGCTCTGAACGCTTTGAAGCCCCCGAATGCATGTTCCAGCCCCACCTCGTGGACGTAGAACAACCTGGTGTAGCAGGTCAGTTTATGGGACAGATCTCGACTCGAAGCCGGCTCATTCAAACTCTTCGTAGAAATGCTATTCCAGACCATCCAAACCGCCGCCGTTGACGTTCGTTCCGAACTCTACAAGCATATCGTACTCTCCGGTGGCTCCAGCATGTATCCCGGTCTCCCAAGTCGACTTGAGAAAGAAATGAAGCAACTATACCTGACCAGAGTCCTGAACGGCGATCCAACACGCCTAAACGTGTGTAATCCAATTTCTTCAGAGATCCCGCTATTTATACATTTGGTATCATACAGAAATTTAAGATCAAGATCGAAGATCCTCCCCGACGAAAGCACATGGTATTCCTTGGAGGTGCCGTGTTGGCTGATATCATGAAAAATAGGGAAGAGTTCTGGATATCACGAGAGGAGTGGTATGAGCAAGGCGAGCGTGCTCTGGATAAGCTTGGTCGATCTGATTAGAGCTCGTATTGTATTTTACTGGAATTTGACAATCTCACCTGATAAGGAGTCCGCTTCGAGATTACCCTCTCAGCTCCTGAACTAATCCAGAGCAGAGATCTGCTTATAGAAGTCACGCATGTCCCCAGTGATCACCTCACAACGTCCCAGCAGTTCATTCTCCTCGAGCGTCAAGAACCACTCGCGAATCTGTTGGTTGAACACGTCCGTGGCCACATTCTTGAGGCCTGGCATCAACACATACATTTCGAATTTCATCTCCCAGGGTACGCGGGACGTGATGGTGACGTCGATAGTCTCCTGGAATGGCTCGCTGAAATTTGGCAAAGATCTGGCTCCGTTAGGGGTGTTCAGGATGATCCCAAAACGCTTTAAATGATCTGCGTAGAATTCATCGTCCCACTTTTTCACAAAGACAGTGTCGAGAAGCTGGTCCGTCTCGACAGCGACGTACAGCTGCTGTAGTTTCGAGAAGTGCTTGATTGGGAACCTTTCATATTCTAAGAGATGGTGAATTTCACTGTCAACGCAGGCCGACAGTGCTTACCGTTGAAAGCGAACAGCAGTGATTCCACCGAATCCTTGGCAGTCGATATCTTGTCCCAAATTCCAAAATCGTCTCTACAGGATTGGACGTTTACCACCTTCAATTGTGAGAATTTCAGGGGAGAATCTGACGAGGCGAAGGCAGGGAATATCCAATTCGGCACTGTCCCGATGATATCTAAGCGTTTGAGGTAAACAGGCTCTCTGTTCCCTTGATGAGGCTGGAATACTGCTTCTGCGTTATCATTGGGCAGAACACCGCATCCACTAGGGAGAAAAGCTATCTCCAGGCTCGCGAGCTTCGGGATGCGACTCAGTAGGCCAATTGGAAATAGGCTACATGGGTTGTTCAGGACCAGAGAGCACAGACTACCCGACGCTTTATCAATGAGCTTTTCCAAGAGCTCTGGCTGATTGAAGCGATGTACTAAATCCTGTAGGGGCCCGGCCTCCAGGATATGAGATCCGGTTTTAAATGTCAGCTTGTATATCTTGAGGTCGGATTCTACGAGCAATTTGATTAAAGCGAAGAATTGGGCGTCATCTGGTATATCTGCGTTGCCAGGCCAGATCAGAGACAGCTCCCTGATGTACGTGATGAGTTTAGGATTGGAGATCAGCAGCTGGTGAAGGCCACTGTAATCTTTGTAGGAGGTGTTGAGGGCGTCGGTGGTTGCACGCAGGAATACAGAGGAAAATTGGCGTTTTCGAGTCGGAAGTAGCCATGCGGAGGAGACGAGCGCGGTATGTTGGAGGGTCTTTGTATCTTTCCTCCCATCCAAATGAGATAAGATTTTCTCTATTAGTTCTGGAGGTACTGAAGGCATGAGGATCGAAGTCAAGTTTAGTGCTTGCTGAATTGGGAAGCTTGATCAAGGGCTTGGCCTGGTCGGCACCAGCCAGAAGAGGTCGGTGAAAACGTGAGTGAACCTTCTCTCACAAACTGTTCTTTTCAATGAGTATGTCGCACTAGCAGCAGCGGGGAGAATTTATCTGCGGCTTCTCTGTTCGAAGTCCCAGGGAAACCGATTTCTTGAGACCTTAGCAATCATTAATCAGTATTCGGGATGAGAGGAGGCAGATCCGAAGCCTGAGGCCAGTGGGTCACCTTCTAATGTTTCTAGAATCAACTCAACGACATCGGTTGGCACATGGTTATTGACACAGAAGCCGACACCTCGCTCCTTGGCTTCGTAAAAGATGTTTTTCGAGGCTTTTCTACTTAATTACGTAAACGATGCTGTCAACTAATTAGATATTTTCTCAGCAGCCAATGGTTACGCCATCGTATGGTCCTGTGAGGAAGGATGTCAGCCTATCAGGGAAATACGTGTGTTTGCAGAGATAATTCACCTCCATGGTCACCGGTGGAACCTGAAGCGATGTTCGGAACGTATCCGATACCACAGTTAGCATCTGTGTTATCTTGACCTGAAAAGGCATGGAATTTTAGAAGACAGCAAATGAAGAATTAGCAGGGTACATACCTGGGCAGTCAACCCAAGCATTTGAATTCAAGATGTGCTTCTCGCCTTTGACATGAGCAAAATCAAGGAATCGTCCTGGTAGAATCGGGACAACATCATCTCTTGGTGGGACGTGAGCAAGTCGCATAACTGGATAGAAAAGGAGAAGCGTACTGGTTCCAAATACGCGTGACGTCGTAACGAGCATTGACATAGTCAACGAATGCTTGGTTACCAACCTTGGGTGTGTAGTCAGTTAGGCTGATCAAGCGTGCAGAACAGGAGGAAGGCTCACCCTCGGCTCGCCGTAAGTGACCGTCTTGAAGGTAGTCCCAGCAGGGAGGTGAAGGGGCAAGTAGACGGTGGTAAGAAGGGCGATAGCTCCACCAAGCGAATGTCCGACAATGGTGACCTTTGTCGATGCATATTTGGACATGGCAGTCTTGACGGCAGAAAGAACGGCAGCAGCGGTGCTGTAAATGTGTTAGCAGTTGAAGATAACCTGACAGAGCAAAAAACCTACTCAGCCTGAGATTCGCCAAACCCGTTATGGACCTTGATACTTGAGCTGAGCCCGGGGAAGAGGCCCGTGTTGAGGCCGGTCAGGAAGAAGTCTGCATCCGTGACGAGGGGTATACTGAAAGTAGTTAGGCTTAGGAAGAGCTTCAGAAAAGTGTGCACATACATTTTTCCAGGATCCGTTCCTTGATGCGCGACAACGACGGTCTGGATTGGAAGGTGAGTAAACCAAATTTCCCCCCGCTGTAACGTAGATAGGTACCTTGAGAGTCGAATCGTAGCCAACATACCAGTATTGCACTGTTGCACCATTCCCGCCAGAGGCCACAGCTTTGAAACTAGGGTTGGCATTACAGTTCGCTATTGAGCTATCAGTATCTGGCATGTGCGCCACATCATGATCAAATCACCTCCGCAATTCCAGGCTAAAGTGTTCGCAGGCTTGCAATAAGCAGCACCGGCATAGTAAGTGTAAGGCTTGTAAGAGTGAACCTGTGCGGCCGTCAAGGTCGTGAGCGCCGCTGCGCGAGACTCAACCTCGGGGGCCGGGGCTCCTTTCACAACCAGGGCAGTAAGGAGTGCGAGGAAGGTAGACGTGACCAGAACCATTTCAAAGGTGTCAAGTGATGTTTGGCGAGACAGATAATCTGCTGCTGAATTCCTCGGAGTGACAACACATTATATTTATAGTCATTAGTAGAAGCGCCCTCATGAGATACAGCTTCCGCAAGGATGAATCGTGTAGATATGAAAGTGACCTTTTCGTGTGGTTCTGCCAAAGGTCGCTACCTATACCATGCGCTCCGAATAAAACGCCAAGACAATCTGGGGAAATATGGTAAATTCAGCTTCGGATACTTGAAAGATCCTCACGTGTACTATGCATATCATTCATGATAGATGTCGACAAACGCTTAAGGATCTACACCACATGCATACCTTGATATGAAAGGACCGAGCGTAATCAGCTGCAATTCTGCGGATGCGCCGTATTCAACTTTATTGGCTCATATCGCAGGCAGAACGTCGACTCTTGATTGCTACAAGACGAGATGTTATTCCGAGATAATACCTTGTTACCCCTGCGATGTTCGCGTTTGACCACGCGCAACAAAGATATCTGGACGATCCGTTCTTGGCCAATCTAAGGACAAGTCTCCGGATAGATATCGTGCCCTGGCAACAGCGTTGCAAAGATCCTCATTCGCGAGCAATTAGGAACCTTGTCCCAACCCAAGTCTACAGTATCTTCCAAAGGGATATAGTCAGCCCGCTGGGCTTCCGTGTAGCACGAGGCTGGTGACAGGTGAGCGGATAAAGATCAGGCAATCTAGTTCAAAAGCGTAGCTTTGACCGAGCTCATTGCGAAAGCTTTGGATGAAGAATCGTATTCAAGGCGAACACAGATTTGGTTGAGTTCCTGGAAAAGACGTATGGTCATTGGTCCGACCTCGGCCGAGTTTGGCATTATTTGTTTCAGAGCTGAGTTGGTCTCCAGATCGGCACTGTCGGTCCGATAAGCTTTCATCTAAGCGCCAAGCTAGGCGCCCGTAGTTTTACACAAATTGGTTTGCTAGGTATGCATCATTTGGGTATTGACTTATTGTAAAGGTACATGGTAATTAACACTAGGGACAGCTCAGCAGCCCATTTTGATGCCATCATAGGGACCTGAAGCAATAAACCATTAATAGCTGATCGAAGATGCTCAGAGGGATGTCACATACCAGAGTGATCGCCAGTCTCTCCAGAGACGATGTTCGGGACATATCCGATACCACATTGAGAGTCCGTGTTATCTTGGCCTACAGATAGATTGGTAAGGTTACTGCAGTGATGAAGGAGAATGCATTTACTGACCTGGGCAATCGACCCATGCGAGGGAGTTGAGGATATGCTTCTCACCGTTGACGTGAGCAAAATCGAGGAAGCGGCCTTCATTTGTTCGTTAGTGTGTGACTTGACTTGTATTTTTACAAAAAGGGACTAACCAGGAAGAATGGGAACGATGTCATCTCTGTGATTGAGAAATCGGTAAACAAAAGCGAACGACCTGGCAAAGAATATAGTCTTACTGGTTCCAGACACGGCTGACGTCACGGCGGGTGTTAACATAATCAACGAAGGCTTGGTTTCCGACCTAACGAAGGATGAGATCGATGTCACCGAATCAGTCAGGAAGCCTATACATACACGTGGAGCACCGTAGGTGATGGTCTTGAAAGTGGTGGTGGTGGGAAGGTGCAGGGGTAGGTACACACTGGTAATGAGTGCAATCGCACCACCTTGAAAAACAGTCAGAATTGAATGTAGTGGCTTGAAATGTAAATAGCTCACCCAAGGAGTGTCCAACAATGGTGACCTTCGTGGTGGAGTACTTGGACATGGCAGTCTGAACAGCAGCCAAGACAGCCGTAGCAGTGCTAGATTTGACATCAGCGTCCACTCTGCCATCTATAAGGGGAATCACTCACTCTGCTTGCGACTCTGCGAATCCATTGTGCACCATAACACTTGAACTGACTCCAGGGAAGAGGCCGGAATCGAGCGACATCAAGAAGAAGTTCGCATCGGTGATGATGGGCAAGCTGGGCAAAGTATGAGTACGTTTCTATTAGTCGTGAGATCATGAACAGAACGAACATATGAGAAGTATCAGTTCCCTGGTGACTGACAATAACAGTCTAAATTACGTTTTGATGAGCCCTTGTTACCATGCGCCCAAAGAATCTCTTACCTGAAGAGTCGAATCATAACCAACATACCAGAACTGGACAGAGTCACCATTACCACCGGAGGCCACAGGCTTGAAGCTTGGGTTGGCAGTGCAGTGGGCTGCAAGTCGAATCAGTGGATGAGAATTGAAAGGCGGGAAAAGGATTCACCTCCGCAGTTCCATGCCAGCGTGTTAGCAGGCTGACAGTATGCAGCAGCAGCATAATGGCTGTAAGGCTTGAACGACGCGACTTGTGCAGCCGTCAGCGTCGTAATTGCTGCTGCAGCCCGCGATTCGACCTCGGCCGGCGCAGCCCTGACAGCGAGGACACCGAAGAAGAAAGCGAGAGTGGATGCTGCGGAAACCATACTGTGAAGTATTGGTGAAAAGCAAGGCGAAAGGAATCGCTGCTGGATCCACGACATCCATTGTATGCAATTTATAGTTTTACATTGTTTCTAATTCGGTAGATCCGGGTTTCGTAGAAGCTGGGGAACACCAGATGGTGTGGCACTGTCATTGATCGTTATGGGCGCCATGTGTTCATTGTGAGCATTTGACACAGTCTGCCAAGGTACTTTTTGACTTGGAATGGTTGAGATTCTTCACGTGTGTCGAATGAACCCAGTTTGAATGACGGGCCGACGCACGCTAGCGCTGATATTTCTAACTGGGGTTGATCCATGTGCATCTGATGAGATGTGAGCAGGCGCACCTCTTTCTAAGGAGTTATTAAGATGGAAACTGAGTGCCCTCAGCCGATAGATATCTGCGCGAATACGGAGAAATCTCCTCATGTTCGAAGGTAATTTCTCCAAGCCGGAATGAATTGAGGATCCGTGATTCTCTGGTTTATTGATTCATGGTATCGCCCAATATACCGGCTCATTGTGAGCCCATTTAGGTGAAAAGCAGGCCTGGAGTCCCCTTCGAACGAGGTAAGGCGAAATTTGGAGATAATTGAGATAGCGAGTAGAGTTGGGAGAATGAGCTCAAGGTAGGTGGCTCTCTACTTTGCCGAAGTCGGAACCGAGTTCTCATGGATACAAATACTTGTCAATATGATTACTTTTGGTGCAATGGGAAGTCCATCCTTCGAACGTTGCGGATTCATCGAGGTTTGCAATCGAACACTCTGGGCTGCGTACTCTGCACTCTCCTTTCCTTAACAAGCTTTCAATGAAGTATATTGTCTTCCGGCATATGGTTCTTCTATGCCCATAGTCACCTGTTCTCTGTTGTTTCCCTATTGTTTCCTTGTGTTTCCCCCAGGTTTTTGGTCTCAAGGCGTGCAATATAATTCATGGTCATCCATTTATATGGGTTTCTCTCAACGTAATCGAATGCAAAGCTCATACATGGAAGGATATTTTTAAATTGAAGATCATTGGTGAGGTACATGAGACTACTCGACTTTTCAACATCCCATCTGAACTGTGTCATATGGTCCACTGTGATCACCCGTCGATCCGTCAAAGATGTTGGGCACATCTCCAACTGTGCAGGAGGTGCTTGTATTATCTTGACCTGTAAAGGTATTAGTTGATTCTGTGCTTCGTAGTCGGTACCCTTTACTCACCTGGGCAATTAGCCCATGCACCAGATTCCTCAATGTGGACTTCGCCAGAGGGATGGTGGTAGCCCAGGAATCGACCTTCAATTATAGTAAGTAAAAAGGGTGATGTGTACTTCAACATGCTAATAACTTACCCGGGAGGATGGGAACAAAGTCCTTCCTGTTATTGGAGTCAGTACTTCCAGATTTCTATAAACCAGAATAAATGCATATGCATACTTGTTATTGATGTGCGTCAATGACAGATGCGCGTCGACATAGTCGGCGAAGGCTTGATTTCCAACCTACAAGAGACTCGGCTTAATTGAATTGTGGAGAGGCGCCATACGACGACTTACTCTGGGCATACCATACCCGATGGTTCTGAAGCTGACACCTGAGATGTGGAGCGGAAGATAAACCGAGTCCAGCAACGCGATGGCAGCGCCTAGATTGACAGATAAGCCTTTCTGTATTCCTGAAACCTGAATTTAGGAGATAGGCTGACCTAGAGAATGGCCGACGATTGTGACCTGCTTGGCGCCGTGAGCAGAAATTGCTTTCTGCACTGCTGCAAGAACCTGAGGTGCAGCGCTACGGAGGAGAGGATATCAATTAGAGTTCACTTCTAGCAAACGTTCAGCACGAACTTGGCCTGTGCTTTCTGGAAGCCGTCGTGTGCCTCGACGTCCGTGCTAATACCGGGGAACAACGATGAATCCAGGCTGGAGTAGACAGCTTCCGCATCAGTTAGCAGTGGTTCGCTGCGGCGATTCTGTCAGTGTAAGGGCTATACAACAAGAGATTAGGACCAACATCTTCGACGTGTCGGTTCCCTGGTGAGCGACGATCACCGTTCCTTGTGCCGGAGCGTATCCAACATACCCTACCAAGGAATCAGTCAAGGCGCGCAAACGCGTAAGGATGCTACCCACAAAACTGCGTTGATGATCCATCACCACCTGATGCGACTGGAATGAAGCCTGAATTGGCACTGCATTTAGCCCCTAGCAAGCATGTACATTGAGGGCCAGGTCATTGACGATAACAGTATAGGACTTTACCACAGTTCCAAGCCAAAGTCGCTGAAGGAGAGCAGTAAGCGGCCGCAGCGAAGTTCGAATAAGGTCTGAATGCAGCGATCTGTGAAGCCGAGAGGGTCGTGATTGCCTGACGAGGTTCGACTGGTGATGCCAACGCGAGAGGCAACAATGCAAGAAGCTTGACAAGGGTTCCAGCGACGGTGACCTTCATGTTGGATGTCAGAGTACCTAGCGAACGACGTTCAGCTGAAGCAGTGGGATGAGGAGAGACGAGCTCTTGGAATTTCTTGGTCTCAAATTTGTCCGGCTTTTATGTCTTCCAACTCTAGAGCAGCCATATGGTAATTCAGAGTGAGGTATTCTATAATTGCCTCTGATTATGATCAACAATGCGGCTACCACTCTAAAGTCTTGACTGTCTTCAGCGCTTGGACGAGTGTGCTAATTTTAGAATATTGCTCATTGCCGGTGAGCATGTGCTCCATGCGTTCATGTGGGGTATCTGAATGTCGGCGTACAATCGCGCGGAACCGATTGCCTTAAATTGCACGGGAAGACGACCAGTGATGACCAGAGGATGCTGTCTGAGGTCGCTCCGAGCAACCATGGTGCACAAGCAACTAGTGCTAAGATGGACACCGTGACCAGACTCCTGCGTGCTCAGTCATATGTCAGAGAGATCTGCAGAACCCTGTACTTCCGCGATTCCTCACTAGCAAGTGTAGACCAGAATAGAAATCAAGCAACGGAACAAGAGATGCGGGTGACCTTTTTTTATCGCCCAAGCGTGTCACGTCGAGATAGCGTTGCGAACTCAAGCCCGTTCGGGCCAAGCTACGAAGGACAAGTTCATAGTTCGACAGCGGCTACAAATACAGAACAAGGGTACGTTCTGGAACGCAGAGATAGAAATCTCCTAATGTTTGATGTAGGCGTCACACACGTGGGGATCGTTGAACTTCGAGGGATCCTTGGTGAGGTAGCCACGGTCGACACCTTCGAAGTAAGACCTAGAACGTGCGTAGTATAAGAATCATAAGGCAAGGTAGAGTTCGTGAGAACAACGTACCATTGGCGAGCGGAATCACCGGCCTGGGATGATTTCTCAAGCTTGAAGTTCCAGAACTAGGTGGCGAATGAGAATCGCTTGAGAGCCTCAAAGGTTCTTGACAGTCACGTACAATCCAGCCAGCACCCTTGCCGTAGTTAAGTTTTTGCGCGTCAGCCCATTTCTTGAGGAACGCATCCGAGGCGGAGAATTGAGTTGTCAGGGCCCATTCTAGATTAATATTCAACACAAAGGTTTTTGGGTCTGCAATGTAACACATGCCTCCGAAGACTAGGGGAGTGTTCCCAAGTCCTGCATCAACTTGGATGCGGTTAAGATCTGATACCATTAGTTATATCGGTGATCACTTCGTTGTAAGTAGAATGTGACTGACTGCAAACATGGGTCAGGTAGGCGTTTTCATTGGCGTCTGCGACGCCACCAAATCTGTATAGCGACAATTAGCAACCCGAAAGCCTATATTCTATAAGGACTCACGAGTAGTACAAGTGGTTATCGTAAAGCTGGGGCCCAATGGCCGCTGAGGCGGGATTAGGAGGATTGTTGTATTGCCAGTTAATGTCCATGAACCTGATTTTTGATTAAAATGACATTCCTCCAATGTAAGAACTGAGAACACTAACGATGTAGTCAGAGACGTCTGGTCGGCGGCCCCTTGAAAGTCGAACAACTGGCCGATTTGTATACCTAATTTGGCAAGGATTGGTCTCGCATCCGCAACGGCATTCTTGACTTCTTGGTTGAAAGTGGGAGGCAAATTCGCGAATTGACCCAGCGAGACGGTGATGTTACGGTTGATATCTGCCTTGAAGTTGGACGACAGTCCTGGCACTGGAATACCGAGAAGCTGTTCAACAGCACGGACGGTACTGACGAAGTTCTTCTGGACTAGGAGATAAAGGTTATTAGGATGACACTTTAACGAGCTAAATATTTATGCTTACAAGTTCCGTACCCAGGTGTCTTGTTTGCGTCCATTTCAATCTCGTTCACGGCCTCGATAGATGCAACGTTGCTGAATGTGGAGTCGGCATGGGAAAGAGCGGTCATGACTGCCGTCCAGACTAGTGCACGATGGTAATTGGAATCGGTCTTTGCGGGAAAGTCCAGGAAATTAGTCTAAGGCCTCCAGGAGAAGGCAAGCAAACGACGAACATAGAACTTAAGGTCGGTGGTGCACCTTCCAGCGAATTGTTGGTTAGTAGCTTGGACACCTGGGGGTGCATGGTGATCCAAAATAGCAACGATGCCAGCGTTTGCAAGCTGTTGCAATCCACGTCGCTGAGAAAGATTAATAAGCGAATGTCCTAGGTGTTCTTACAGCTTCAGAGGTGACTCACGAGCGCGGCTAATCCACCCTTGGGGTAGAATTCGGTATTGCGATCAACGAGGTCCTCCACAATCCAATATCCAAGCTAACGATGTTGGATGAGCGGGTGCGACATTTTGTTCGTCCCATCTTGAAAACGTACGGGAATGCGAACGGTATTTATGCCCAGGGACTGCAACCTGGTGACATCTGCTTGCGTGAACCACGAATCCCTGGTGCGGAGTTCTCGCTCAATGTTTAATGCGAGCAGAAAAGAGAAGCCTTACCAATGTTTTTGGAACTTCTGGTCAGCAGTGCCGGGGTTCGATTGGACAAGGGCGCTGGATGAAAAGAATATCAGCGACATGAAAGTTTGTATACGCTCATCAACCTCACAATTCTGATCCAATACATTTCGAACAGTCGCAATTTATTTGGCCGCCCATGGATACCCATTCTTGTGAACGGACATTCATTTCAACTCCATGACTACGCCGTTAAGGCTTCACTCACCTGCTGGGAGCATCCATGGCTCAATAAGAAGCCTAAAATATCCCGTCAGATTCTTGAGTAAACGCAAGAGTTGTTTCAAGCCACCAAGAGCCCAAGTTGACGCCATAAATCTTGGCCGGCAACTTGGCCGCCGAGACAGAGGCAAGCCCAAGCGACAACGTAGCAATACTGATGAGGAAGGAGCGCATTTGAGAACGTGGCGAGAAGTATCTGCAGCACTTCAAGGAAAGAAAGTGTCGCAAAGAGTGTGGTATTTATACCTCGCTGGTGCAAGAAAACGGGGTGAAAACAACAGGAGCTCGTGCATTCCGGTGGGAAGAGCAATGTGCTCGTTCGACCTGGCAGAAGGGCCTTGAGTGAATCTTCAGGTGAACTTTGGAGAGCCAAATGTCGAGATAGAGCACATACCGCCCTAATGACACTCATCCCGTGTGGAAATGAGGGTCACTTGAATAGACTAGATTTTCTCGACCTTGTGCCCTTCGGCGGATGGTGGGCGTAACGTCCGCAAGAAGGCTCTGAAGGTGGGTTCGAGGTCATGGGCGTGCAGAAGAATGTCTTGGGAGATGCGGCTGACGATGGTAAACGCATGGGTAGGCTTGACAAGTTTGAATGGCTGTTTGTTGGATCATGTTGGTTATGGTCAAACGCGTCTTCAAACCGGACCGTGAAGTGATGGTGTGATTTGGCGAAGAGGTCACGGGGCAGGCTTAGTAAGCGATTTTCAGGTCTTCGGTCCGCCTACCGATGTTTCCCTCCACCTCGATGTTGAAGACATTGACCAGCTTGGAGACGAATGAAGCAACCGAAGGTGCCGGAGGCGAACACTCCCGTTCCGCCAGTACCTGTACGGTGCCAGATTGAAATCTCGTTGCAAACTAAAGCCCGTTCAGGGATTGCTACAAAGGTCAAGTCAATAGTTTGACAAGATACAGAAGGGGTATATTTCAGAATACAGGGATAGAAATCTACTAATGTTTGATGTAGTTGTCGCAAATGTGGGGATCGTTGAACTTGGAAGGATCCTTAGTGAGGTAGCCACGGTCGACACCCTCGAAGTAAGACCTGAACCATGCATAGCATGAGAAAAGTGTACGAGAAACGAGAGTTCATGAAAACCACCCACCATTGACGAGCGGTCTCACCAGCCAAAGTAGATTTCTCAATCTTGAAATTCCAGAACTATATATCCGAATGAGTATCGCCTGAGATCTTTCAAAGCATCCCAATATGTACGTACCATCCAGCCAGCATCTTTGCCGTAGTTGAGCTTCTGCGCGTCGGCCCATTTCTTGAGGAATTCGTCTGTTGCGTTGAACTGAGTTGACAGACCCCACTCTGCGTCGACGTTTAGCATGAGAACCCCCATAAGCAAAGGGAACTTACCTCCAAAGACTAGAGGGGAGTTCCCGACGGCGGCATCATTTTGGATGCGATCAAGGTCTGTTTAAGCGTTATAGTAGGTCATTTCATTACGAGCAATGGAATATGTGACTGACTGCAGACATGGGTAAGGTATGCTTCTTCGTTATCATCCGCGACACCGCCAAATCTGTGCGGGCAGACGTTAAGGACCGAAAAGCAGAATGAAGTGGCAGAACTCACGAGTAATACAGGTGGTTATCGTAGATTTGGGGTCCAATGGCCGCGTCAGCGGGATTAGGAGGGTCATTGTGCTGCCAGTTGATATCCATGAACCTAGTCTTTGTTCAGCATACAACTGCACGATGATAATGGGGGTTACTCACATCGTAGTTAGAGACTCCTTGTCACTGGCCCCTCTATAAGAGAACACGTCGCTAATGCCCTTGACACCTAGTTTGAGAAGGATGGGAATCGCTTCCGCTATAGCATCCCTGACTTCCTGGTCGAAAACCCGAGGGAGCTTCTTGAACTGGCCGAGGGAGATTGTAGCATTGAGGTTGATGTCTGCCTTGAAGTCGTATGATGATTCGGGAATTGGGATGCCGAGAAGCAGTTCGACAGCGCGGACAGTGGCGACGAATGCCTTCTGGACTGTGAGACGCATGTCAGTACATTCCTATTCATAAAAGTAAGCCTTTACTGACAATTTCCGTATCCCGGCGTGTTATTTGCGTCCATATCAATTTCGTTCACGGCCTCGATGGACACAACGTTGCTGAATGCTGAGTCGACGTGGGAAAGGGCAGTCATAACTGCAGTCCAAACCAATGCACGGCCGTAGTTGTAATCAGTCTAGGCGGGAAGGTCAAACACGTTAGTCTGAGATTGGGAGAAGGCAAGTACGCAACGAACATAGAATTCGAGATCAGCTGTACACCTTCCCGCGAATTGTTGGTTGGTAGCCTGAACGCCTGGTGGCGCATGGTGATCTAACACGGCGACAATGCCAGCTTTCGCAAGTTGCTTGAGACCGCGTCGCTGAAATGGAATATTAATCAAGGCAGTCCTGTAGAATAAGCGATAACTCACGAGCGAAGCCAATCCACCTCGGGGGTAATATTCGCTCGTGCGATCAACAAGTTCCTCCACAATCCAATAGCCAAGCTATGTCATATAGGATGAGCAAATGTCACTTGGTAACCACAACATGGGGCGCACGGGAATGCGAACGGTATTGATGCCTAAGGACTGCAGCTTATTGACATCCGATTGCGTGAACCAAGTATCCCTAAGAATGCACTGTCAAGTTAATATCTAATCATTGGGAAAAGGATATGCCTACCAATGTTTTTGGAACTTCTCATCGGCACTTTCGGGATCGGATTTGACAAGGGCACTGAATAAAAGTTATTTTTAGCGACGTCCAAGTCATGGGTGATTGCCCTAAGCCTACAATTCAGAGCCAATGCACTTTGAACAGTCGCAGTTCACTTCTCCGCCCATTGTTACCCATTCTAGTAAACGCGTATTGATAGTTAACACCATGGATTTGGCGGGATGACTTCACTCACCAGCTGGGAGCATCCATGGTTCAATAAGAAGCCTGATATATTTTAAAAGGCGTTCCCATAATACGAGAGACGTAAACGACGTACCAAGAGCCCAAGTTGACTCCATAGATCTTTTTGGGGAATTTTGCTGCCGAAACAGAGGCAAGTCCTAGCGACAACGTAGCGATACTAAAGAGGAGAGAGCGCATCTTGACGGAGTCGATGTAGCGAGGAGTACTGGCGAGTTATAAAAGAATGTGGGATTTATACTTCGGGAGTCTACAAAACCGGGTAGGGACAGTGGGAGCTCTTGCTTGCTGAGCAGGACGAACAATGTGCTCGTACCGACGTGGCAGAAGACACTTGAGGGAAATTTAAGTATACGGAATGTCGAAATGAAATGTAAACCGCGCTAACTGCGTTCGTCCGTGTGGAATTAAGGGTCACTTGAATAGCGTAGAATTTCTAGACGTTCTTCGCTTCCATGGATGGTGGGCGTATCACCGGTAAGAAGACTCTGAAAGGGAGTTTTGAGGTCATGAGCGCACTTAAAATGGCTTGAACGACGCGGCTGACGATGATAAACGCATGGCTGACCTCGACAAACATGAATGGCTGCATGATGGAGCACGGTAAACGCGTCCTTTACCGCGAACTCGACACCGTGATGCTCGTGAAGTGGTCGCGGGGACTGCTTGGTAAGCCTTTAGGCTTTCTGCTCCAGCGTCCGAAGTTTCCCCATGAATTCGATATTGATGTTCAAACCGTAAATTTCGGAAAACTGTCCTCTCTAGTCCGAGCATTATGCCGTCCATGGCCCAGTGAATGACGAAACGCACGAATTCCGGACAATGAACATAGTGTTTAGTTGGAAACAGCTGGCCCAGGGTGCTCGCAAGCCCAAGCTCAGACTGGATTGATAGATCTCGTATGGCTGTCAAGGAAGAGGACTACCATCTGTCGCCAATCTGCCTACAACTACTGTTGAATGTAGCAGATACCAGTCTTTTGGGCTGAGCAACGACAGACCAAAATCACATATAATGATTGCAAGCAAACAGCAACAAGCCTATTCTGCTTCCCTCTTCCTTTTGTCTTTGTCCTTGTCTTTGTGCTTGTTCTCATTTCTTCTTCTGCCTCTGTGATGGCACTTTCTTTCGTTTCTTCTCTGTACATATTCAACACGCTCTTTTCTTTCACCTCCTTAGGAGCTCAGGCGGCACCTATCACCCAAGAGAAACGTCAAAGCGGCTTCAAAACTCTCAGTACTGTCCAGATCGACACATTTGCTCCCTTCACCCACTATGCTAGCACCGCTTATTGTCCTGCATCGCAGACTTTGACCTGGTCTTGTGGAGGTACGCCAACGTCCTTAGGCGTTTGATTCAATTAACTCAAAGCGGTCCCAAGCGAACTGTGATGCGAATCCAGGCTTCCAACCAGTTGCATCTGGAGGAGATGGGGACGACGTGCAGTTCTGGTATGTTGGTATCGATCCCGACTTGGAGGTTAGCCCTTTCTCTCTGGACTAGGGTCACGCTTTTACTAAAGGCGTACCACCCTTCAGACAGTCATTGTCGGTCATCAGGGGACAGATCCGAAGAAACTGTGAGTCCTAGTCAATTCAGATCTTGGCGGTTCTCTCCCCGAGCAGCCTCAAACATTGTTTACTCTCGGGTACTACACACCCGGTGTTCAAACTTAGAAAATCTCATCCGCCTGGTCATTGTGCTCAGCCTAAGCCAATATAGGATTTTTCCGCTTCATCTGGATTGAGCGTTTTAAGGACTGATACTAACCCTCTTTTGGATCGGTCAGGATGCCATTGCTCACGGACGCGGACTTCTTCCTTTCCAAACTGGACACTACGCTTTTCCCGGGGGTCACCTCAGATATCAAAGTTCATAACGGATTTGCTGATGCACATGCCGAGTAAGATCCCTCGTTGGCATGGGTTGGTTTGACGCTCACTCGACGGTTGCGTAGAACTGCAAGCGATGTTCTTTCTGCTGTTCAGAAAGCTTTAGATCAAAGTGGTGTGAACCAGGTAACGGTCGTTGGACATTCATTGGGTGAGTTAAATTTCTTTCCGTTGAAGCATAAAGGGAATGGTCTAATTCGGACATAACCCTGTAGGTGCTGCTAAGGCACTCCTGGACGGCGTCTTTCTGCCTCTCCACCTGCCTGGTGTCCCAGTCAAAGTCATAGGGTACGGGATGCCGAGAGTTGGCAACCAGGCGTTTGCCAACTACGTCGACGCAAACCTGGATGTGACGCATGTCAATAACAAGTACGTATTCTGTCTTCCTGCTCGACAACTGTATCCAACTCACGCCACTCTTCGTAGGCAAGACCTCGTGCCAATATTACCTGGTAAGTAAACTATTGTTCTCCCCCACACTCCACGTTAAATATTGAGCGCCCATACTTCTCTTCGCTTAAGGTCGATTCTTGGGGTTCGTCCATGCTTCAGGCGAAACGCATATCCAGAACGACGAGTCTTGGGTCACCTGCCCCGGCCAAGACAATACAGATACTCGTTGTACCGTCGGAGACGTCAAGAATCTCCTCGAAGGCAGCATTTCTAACCATGACGGTAGGTCCACATCCTCACATTCCTCTCGTTTTCTTTGACCCGCGAGCATTTGACGTGCCCACATCCGTTAATTCCATTATGTTTTTCTGATTTGTGTTTTCTTCCGACATACATGATCACTGACATCGGTGGAACGATATTGTAGGGCCATATGATGGAATCAAGATTGGATGTTAAGGAGCCGCGGAAGACCGCAGTCCCGATTGCATCGTTTGACCCCGTAATCAGTCATGATTCGACGACATCCCTTGGACTACTTCATTCAGTACATATGGCCCATGACACGGACAAAGAACATTTACTTCATAACGGCTAATAGATTATTCTTATTCTGCTTCTAACCTTTGTGGGCGTAGTAGATAATGTCAGTTCTACCGAGGACCCACAATCGTGCTTCAGAATCTCGCGCAGCGGCTTCCATATCGCAGTGGCACTGCAAGAGGAAGACGCAGATCAGTGCCTCACAGTCAACGTTTTACTCTCATCACCACCACAGTTTTGGATGGCTGGATGCATCATACCATCAAAAAGTGCCTGTCGCCGGCTCTCTGGGCCCATCTTGGGTCTCTGAAAACTTGGATGGAAGACAACCGTAGAGAACGATATACTTTCGCGGTCGTCACTGGATCTTCGAGAA
This sequence comes from Clitopilus passeckerianus, assembly GCA_944990035.1. Lineage (NCBI taxonomy): Eukaryota > Fungi > Basidiomycota > Agaricomycetes > Agaricales > Entolomataceae > Clitopilus > Clitopilus passeckerianus. The sequence continues at coordinate 192,170 of CALYLX010000116.1, read as the reverse complement.
GACCGATGGATGAATGACAGTAGGCGCGTCAGCTTCTCGGTTTCTATCATAGACCCTCTCCGACCACGTTGTTTGAGATGTCAAGATGTTGGCGTTGGATGATGGCGATGAAATAAGTTCCTGATGCTGCTGCCATTTCGCAAGGGTCCAGTGGGTGTGCGCCTATTGTCACGGCTGCGACAGACCCGATAAAACAAGTCCCCGTCTGCCGGTTAGAATCATCATCATAGAAACAGGACTAGAGCCTTAGAGCTGTGCAGGCTGTTTGAAGGGTTTGAGAAAGAAGATATAGTGATAGAACTCGATTCAGTTGAGGCCAAGTCTGCGTCAGGGTTACCCCAACCATGGCCCAGCCGGACGACGCCATGCCCGCGGTATCAAGCAATTCTTCCCAGCATCACGAACATTCTCCAACACCGTCAACGAGTTCCTTTACGACGAAGGCGTCTGAGACGTCTTCAATAGCCTCTTCAAGTCGACCTCCAGGGCGAAGAAGAGCGTTAACGAACCATAGCGAACGACACGCTTCGGCTTCTCCCACACTCGCTCCACCTCCTACATACAGCACTGTCCTCGACATGTCAGTGACACTGGCAGATTCTGCCAGGGCAACGAGCCCCAATCCTTCGATGACATCTCTCAGCCCAAATCCACAGCAAGTGCAGTACAACAGGATGTCAAGAGCACCGTCATTACGACCGTCTCAATCACCACTGGGGCCAAGAACGCGGTTCGGGCCACGCGCGATGTCGACGGGGCCACAATTACTGCCGGAAACACCAATAACGTACACACCACCGCCTCTTCCTATACCACCCCCTTCAATATTATCATCCAGCTCATCCTCATCATCCCTTCGTCTGGCTAGAGACTCACTATTTCCATCGCCAACTCATGACCCATCACCTCAGTATCCTGGCCCTGCCACGGATTCGCCAGCTCAAACGGAAGTAACATTACCATCGATAGAAGAAGACGACCCACCTCCACCGCATTCCCCTCCTAGAACAGCTGCGTTCGCCATTCCTCCCGCACCTACAATACCTGCACCCAGACCGCCTACGACACCTCAATTACCACCGGTGCCGGCTCCGGCGTCTATTTCAGCTTCTACAGTCCCGCAAAATGAAATAACTGCTTCTCCAATAATACAGTCATCATCGCCAGCGCCTCCTACTTCTCAAAGTCCTCAAATACAGCAAAAGACAAGCCCTCCGAAACGGGCCGGGACTGTAAAGAAGAAGATAACGGCGAAGCCTGCTGTCCTTACATCTGCACCTAAACTCTCATTTGAGCCCGTTACTATTGATTTCAAAAGTCTTCCATTGGAAGCATTTCTATGTATGTATCCCTTCTGAATTCTACTCCCACTTCGTCTGACCGTTTCAAAATTACAGGGACCCTTAATAATGCAGAACTTCAGAAACTGGTTTCACGGGCCATCCGGACTTCTGCCCGCGAGTCCTTCGTTCGCCTGCTATCCTTGGACAATCTTGACCGAGCTATTCCGGAAGAGCTGGAGCGTCTTGAAGCGCTCAAAGCCAGGACACAAGCTCACTACCGATTCCAAGTGACGAAGCGAACCATGCTTCTGCAAGCACTGAATCAATCCAGTGCAACAGGGAGGTCAAGGTTGGAGAGGACGGGACCTCCTCTGGCAGCGGTTTCGCGAGGCAGCTGTCAGAAACTTGCGCGGAATGCGACAAGGCTCTGGAGACAGTGGTGCAGACGACGGATCAAATATTGCAACTTCGGAAGATGGTCGATGTGCATTGGGCGAGCGCCCTTGCTATTGCTCTCAGGAAGCTCAACAAGAGCTATGCCAAGAGGACGGAGGAGTTGGTGCAGACGAGGGAAAAGGTGACAAATCTGGAGGCAGAGCTCAAGGAGGCATGGGATCAAGCAGCGAAGTATGCTGAGGAGATGGATGACATGGAGCGGGATACTGCTTTCCATTCTGACGATGAATCTGATTTTGAGGACGAGGAAGAAGCAGAAGCAGAAGAACAGGCGCCGATATCAATTGACCCGGAGCTCGCCAACAAAACTCACGACTTATCGGACTCTGACTCTGAGCTGGACGAAGCCGAGGTTGCGATTATCGAAAAAGCCGAAGTGGTGACACTACCACCATCGCGGCGAGCGTCGACCATCTCTGATACGGTGCTCAAACGAGCCACCAAGTCCTCCTTCTCAGCATTACCTCCCCCTCCCCCACTGAACATTCTTCCTGAATTTACACCCATCTCGCCCATGCCGCGCCTGTCTGCTATCGGTAAATCACCCGAATCCGCTAGCCCTGGAGCAAACCCCACTGCTTCACCTACCTCCCCGGTGGCCTCAAGCTCTCGGCCTCCGTCGATGCCACCGCGCTCGCCCCTTCCTCCTGTCCCTCCACCAAAAGATCCAGCACGGTACCTGAAGCACAACCGACGCACCTCAGATGCGGTCAGCGTCAGATCCACCCGTTCCACCCGTTCCACGAAATCCACGAAGAGCACCAAGAGCGCGAAATCAGTCCGCCAGTCTCAAGCTTCGGCACTTCTCAGCCCTGCTTCGAGACCGGGATCTCGTATGGATTCTCGTCCTAACTCAGCAATGACCGCAGACAACCTCTCCCTCACGGGTTCCTCGAGGTTGAGTTTGGTGTCTGCTGCGAGGACGAGAAGTAACAGAGCTTCTAAAGGAAGCTTGAGGATACCAAGGACGCCCGGCTCAGGATATCCTGACCACCCTCCTGTACCTGATCTCCCTCCGGAATTCCTGGCTGCAGCCTCAGCCATGAACACTCCTTCCACCTCCGTTTTGATCAGCAATGCCGCCTTTGCGATTGCAGATGAAGTTTCCCCCGTCAAGGGTGATGTGCTCTTATCGGACGGCAAAATTTCAAGAATCAGGCGGACTAGTTTGGATATGGGCAGTTGGATTGGAGTCAAGAGGGCGAAGACCTTGGGTGGAGGCCGAGGGGTGAGGGAGAGCCTGCTCACGGCGAATGAGGATGGCAAGATGCCAGTGCAGACCGTCGACGACATCAATTTCCGGCCTGTGTTCATTGGTGAGATCAAGCAGGCACCCAAAAGCCAGTGAGGCCGATACCTGATCGTAAGTCATCATGGTTCTTCGTTTTCTCTGGAACAAGAATTGACTTGATTTGCTACCGTTGCAGTACCAGAACAAACTACCCCTTCTGAAATTCCGGATGAGTGGCTCTCATCTGAACAGGCAGCTGCAGCTCTGCAACAAGCGGAGCAAAACCCTGTCGAGGATGACTCTGCACTATCCTTTACCAGGTTCTTCCACAGGGTTGCACGTTCCTTTGACACGGAGGACGTGTTGAACCTTGATGGCAATCTTTCATTGCCTACCAATAACTCCCAAGACAATGAAGACGGAGAATACGAAGAGGAGGAGGAAGAAGAAGAACAAGAGGAGGAGGAAGCAGAGGAAGACGATGACAGTTTCCCGCCTCCATCAGCCACCGAAGAGTCTGCTGTGAATGCCATTCTCGTAACGGATGCGTCTCCTCTATCGCAATTTACTGCATATTCGCATTCGGGTTACGCACAAGCCCCCACCGACCTTGGCGCGCAAGACATCGAGGTTCCTGCTGTCGAGTCAGAATCCACGCCTGCTCTCGACAAAGATCTTCCTCCAACACCGCATGCCCGACAGCCTTCCATGTCATCTGGATCCTCCAACTTCCACCCCAACGTCACCGACCCGCGCATCCTCTCGGCTCTGTCGAAAATCCCTCTTGGGCGAAACGCCTCCTTAAGGGGCCGCCCATCAGTGAAGAAACGCTACTCATTACACCTTCCCATCTTCAAAACCAGGGCATCCGTTGTCCCCAGCGTTGTCGGAGGCTCCATCAAACCCGGGAAAGATGACGCTGGTGTTACCAGCGAATCTGAAAGCAGCCCAACGAACCTAGCCTCGACATTAGGGTACAAGATGGGGATTAGTAAAGCACGCTTGGTAGCGTAAGATCGCTGCCTGGAAGATTAGGTGGAAGTAGCTCGTCCACAGGATCATAAGATCCCTTGCGGATTGCGGTTGTTTTATATTATGGATTTACTTTATAAATTTTCACGTTCATTCTTCACATCTTTGTTGTATTGCTTTCTTTCACGACTTATACATGCCCTCCATTCGTTCCTTTGTTCTTTGCTACACGTTACTTCCTAGCTCCTCCTATACCACCCACAATACTATACCGACCTGGAGTCCACTAACTAGCTTAATATGTTGTTGCCTGCTTTACTAATCAAGGTTGAAACCAACAAATTCGACGGTAGTTGAGAGTGAGCACACATAACGAAGCAGCAATATGCTCAGGAAGACTTTGCCAATCCCTGGGCACCTCCATTGTCGATGACTGTAAACTTAGCACCATCCGGGGTAGTAGCAGAGGAGGCCTTTGCAGCAGCGGGCAATGCTGACGAGCCGAGCACACCAGCAGCAACAATGCTCTTTCCCAAGGTCGATACCTGGGAGGGTGTCAGCGATGGAAGGCGAAGGAAACGTGAAATGCATACGTTGATTTCAAGTCCGTCGGTGACAAAGGATGCTAGCTTCGTGAAGCCACTAGAAAATACCCTTAGCATACCATCGAGAAGCTGTTTTGTGGTGTAGACTCACCCAAAGATGGTTTCTGCGAGTCGTGGTTTAGGCCGCTGTGTACCTACGAGCAAGCCGGGTCGGAAGATAAGGGTATCGCTGTACCCCAAGCCGGCAAGGGCGTTCTCGGTCAAGCCTTTGCTCCTGAAGCTGTTGTCAGCACCCCCTTACTGAAAGTCAGAAGAGACTGTACTTTGGATAAAGGAAGGGAGAGGAGGCGTTAGCTCCAGTCGACTGTCTAAATGTCAGGTAAACGATGTTTCCATCCAATATGCAGGCTTACCGAGAGGTAGACGAGACGCTGTGGTGTCTCAGCCTTTGCAGCTTTAGCAGCATTCACGACGTATGTTCGGTCAATCTTTTCAAATGCTTCAGCGCTGCCCGCATCTGCTTTAGTGGTTCCGAGTCTGGGCAAGTTGAGGTGTCAGCAGGAGGATAGGTTGATGTGCTTCAGGGAATACAGACGTGATATAAACGACGTCCCACTTCTCGTCCTTCAGTCCAGCCCCCTCCAAATGCTCAAAGTCAATCTTCTTCTGGACAAGCTTTTCTTTGTTTCCTGGTAGAGATGCCAAGTCTGTTACCCTTCGACCGAATTCACCGACTTTTGTGAATTCAGAGGAAGTAAGGAGTTCCTTGAGCACATGTTGGCCAACTTGGCCCGTTGCGCCGATGAGGAGTGCTGTTTTTCCTGCCATTGGAGATGAATGGTTGTCGTGGGGATTATTCAATGGTCTCGTTCGGTTTATATACGCATGTCAACCTTGATTATGATAGGTCGCCTTAGTTTTGCGTCATCTGCCGGCTTGGTGGCCTTCGGGAACACCGGCGATTGTCCCATCAGGTGGCTATGCATATTCTGTGATGGCGACTACCCAACTTGGAGTTTACGTAACCGACAAGTCCTTGAATCCAAATATGCGCAGCCAGTCACTGTCATTCAGCCAGTACGCCTTTCGAGTCAGGAAGTTGCTTCTTGCTCTTGAAACAACTCATTATGTTGTCTACAGAGGTCCCGGGAGAAATCATCAGGTCAATCTTGAGCTACTTAGATCCTCAGGAGGACCGCAAAACTTTGCAACATGCTTCACTGGTTTCGCGGACTTTCCTAGAGATAGCCCGCAGATTACAGTTTTCCGAACTCGAGCTAGATCCTTTTGTGGGGCGCCCACCTTCTCCGTGGAAATTCTGCGATGGTGCTCATATACGTCGTGACCATCGAGTCCTCCACAGTCTTCTCTGGACTCGACCAGAAACAAAATCATATATCCGAAAGCTATCCATAGCATGGCCCACCGATATGATCACAGAGTCTCATACCGATCTCCTCTCAATCATTCGCCTTCTCTCTGACTCCTCTCTGCCAATAAGCTCGCTAGAGTTACGTGGATGTACTTATCAGCGTCAAACTCGCGGCATCTTTGTGCGTGACTATTACCACATAGTTGCCCAAGGAGACCTACTCATAAAACTTCTGCGAGCCTCAAAAACGTGGTATCGCTCAGCTTCTCCAATTTTTGTATCCACGTCCCACTTGAAATCATCGTGGCAGGAAGCAGCGTCAAAAAGATTTGCATACATTGTGTGGCCCAACCTTGTCAGGGCCTCTTCTTGCCGGACTTTGAAACCCTCCCAAGCGGTCGGCCGTGGAACAAACTCGAGAAGAAGATACTTTTCCCTGAGAGTCTGGAGCTGTACGGGGATCAGGGGACATTGCCCTTGTGGGTCGCCAAGAAATTGGTCTCAGACTCCTTCCCTGTAAAGTTCCATCGCCTGCGGGAGGCCTTCCTATACGAAATAGGGATGGATCACATCATCGACGTCCACATCAAGTCATTCTTCACAGCAGCCGCGAAGTCTTTGGAATTGCTTGCTATAGGGATCAAAGGTAAGCCCGTGCACGATCATGACGAGTCTTGTTTCAAGACTAATGTTTTGTTACCTGGAGAAATCGCCATCGCTGACTGGAAACAATTCAATAAATTACAGGCGCTCTACGTATACGCAGCCCTGCACAACTTCCTATTGAACGACACAGCCTTGAATGTTCTCAAGACTTCACTCCCTCTTCCGAGCCATGTTCGGAGATTCGGCTTGCTTCTTGACGTGTCACTTTGGACAACTCCTGACGATAACACATTGATACAGGACGGTCTGTTGAAACTGGACTCATTCCTCGCAGATATCCTTTGTGGTCGGATGAAGTGCGACTTCTATCTCTTTGACAAAGGTTCCGGCAACCACGATGACAATTCTTTAACCTCTTCGGTGCCGGAGTGGCTGCCTATCACAGCCAGTGGGGATCTCATCGGCCGTTGTGTTTATATGGGGAACCGTTTTCAATCTTCATTCATCTCCATTGTTCGCGATATCTAATATTCAACGTTCCAAATAACGTTTGTAGGACCTGCGGTGATCACGATTATTGCCCACAAATTTGTTATTCTTGCAAACATTCAAGGCTACACTATTGTGCCTCTCTTTACTGATCTCATGTTGATTGCGTACGTATATTTGGTCCTGTGGGCTACATTTATCATGGGCAAATTATCAAGGATGTCATGCTTGTTCATACTGAGCACAATCATCGAGCTGCCCTCATAGTCTCTCTCTCAGTCCTCAGCAACGCACCAATGCTTCGATGCTACCTAGCTTCCCTCGACAATAATGAGGACATGCTATCTGCAACCAATTAATTCAAGATTCCCATGTACGCTCTGCACACAAATGACCTGTACCATACTCTGACACTTATCTAGGTTATGACACAACAAGCTTCAGCTCGGCAACGATTGTTGTCCTCAACCAACCTTTTTGCAACGCTATGAAGTATAACGACGCTTTGATAATCGGGCAATGGTATTTATAGGCCGATTGAGCTCGTCCAAGGCTCAGATAACCCCCCAACGCGCTTCTAACAGCATGTCATATGTGGCACAAGAACACGAGCAGATTATATTTACCATGCCTGGCCCCATACCATGCCTGGCCCACCTCGGTCTTAGTCACTCGGTCCATTCAGATCATCTGGGGCTTTCCTTCAGATGGTATGATGCCATACTTGGCCCCTCAAGATGGAGCCGAGCCGGGGTTTTATCCTGTCTATGACTATGAAATGGGAACTATTCCCCAGCCCCCTTCCGGCAGCATGCTATCAGTGTCGTTCGCTCGCGCACAAACCGAGTCCTGGTACAACTCCTCCTTCCACCCTGGACCGGAATGGACGTCCTATTCCGAACAAGCTTACAGCAATATATCATCAACGCTGGGGTGGCTCCACGAAACTCAAGCCCAGCCCGACGCCAATCCTCACCTTGCAACTGGATCTAATATGGTACCCGTAAACAATTATAATTCAGCACTTCATGTGGCTCCATCTGGCTTACTTTCGCAAACTCCGTGCGAACAATCCACGCTACCAATGTCGTCCCACCAGGTTCACGGCGTGGCCGACAGGAATACTTCCTTCAACGTTGAACCAGATGTGGCACCTATTCCAAGTCCTCAAAGATTCTTGGACGACATGCCAATGATGCCCCCGGTGCGATTGTCCCAAACTCCTGATGTGGCGGAGGGGAATCTGAAGCCTCCAACAGCATGTTATTGATGCCGGTCTCCCAACCGCAGAGCGAGGACGGGCCCGAACTTCGCTGGTTTGAACCTGGATGGGCATCCACGTCCTCAATACATTCCGACAATCAGCTTTACCCTCAGACCGATCACACCCCCGACCTTGAACCCAAGGTGTCATCTATAAACTCTCAGGAAGATGCAAACTTGTCTAGCTCTGTCGTCACTGGCAGTGATTGCTCACGTAGTGAATACTATATGAGTCCCGAACTGGAAAAGTATGCTTCGGAAGTGAACAAGTAAGCCTATGTCTGTCTTTCCTGTAAGAGATTCATACATTGATGTCATTCCTTGCAGGATGTTGCTAGATGCGGAAAGATATGATAGCCAATCGTTAGAACGTTACGAAGGGGACCAAGCCAGCGAAATAGCGAGCCCAATGGTGCCGGGAGTAGAATAAAACACAGGAGAAGAAATGTAGAGCACAGAGCCCACAACAATTGAATTCTTTTGACATTAATACGATTACGGGCAAGTTCCTCATGAACTAGCCTGATATTTTGCAAAATCAATGACGAGCGATCCCCACCTCCTATTATTCCAAGAACTAATATCTTTCCACTCTTCGCTTGCCTCCCCAAAGACAATCCTGGCCCACAGGATGAAAGAAGCAACGACGAAGTCGGCGAAGCCAGGCGCCTTTCCCAAAAGGTATGGTCCATCCTCCTTCCCCTTCTCATAGAACCCATTGATGGTATCGAGGCCTGCCTTGATCTTTGCCCACTCTTGTGCGCGGGCTTCGCCAGTAGGGGTGGCATCCTCCATCTTCTTTCCAAATACAGCCTCACGAGTCGACCGGAAGTACGGCTGGCTGGCCTCATTCAAGATGGTGAAGCTTTTGGGATGCCGAACTGGAAGGTGAACGGGGAGAACTTTTCCAAGAAGACCGTGATGAACGCGTATTGCAAGGCGTTCAGGCCTTGAGGGAAAAGCTTTGGTGTATCGGGGTATGTCTTCTCCAGGTATTCGGCGATAGCGGCAGATTCAGCAACATACTCCCCAGTCGATGGGTCGAAGATTGCAGGAAGGGTATAGTGGGGAGATCCATCGGGCTTGGAGGATGTCGGCGACACTCCTAACGCCTTTAGTTTGCCTGCGATGTCCGGGTATTCGACCCATTCCGTCGTATAGGGTATTCCCTTATAGTTGAGGGCGAAGCTGGATATCGTCAATCGGTCGATCAGCCTCGTCGGCGATGATAGGCTAACAGTGAGCTTACCGGGCCTTCCATGTATTGGGCGACCAGGCGCCAACCGTGGAGGGTATATCGTAGAAGATGATCTTATCGCCCGCCATGATCGTTGTGGAACGGATAAGACTCTAATGAACTATTTATCGGTGGTGGATGAGGGTGGATTGGCATTTTGAAGTATTGTAGTATTGTGTGATTTCCGCTGCTGATTCAGCTGCTGCATTGGCTTATTGAGAAGTGAGTCTGAACCTCGCATGGGCTAAGCCCAACCACGTCGCAATGTCAAAGGCTAAGTGCCGATTGGCCACGAAGCGGACACAGAGTATGGGAACAACCTATTGTCCGCACAAACGCTCTGACTCGGTTTCGTTCATGGCCAATTGGGATCGGGTCTAATGCTCACTGTACGGTTTCTGAGGGCAAGTACGAATACCGAAGGTGCCAAGTTCGAAGGCGACAGGTCCGTAGTCAGTGACTTTGACATCGGGCCTATGTTTTGACCATTGAGTACGTTGTCAAATCGTCTCGAGGAATGCTCAAGCACGCGAGGTCATGGATACAGATATTTTTAGACTTGTCGGCCCAGTTATACACCCGAGATAAACAGAGGCTCAGCTTGATCTTTGATTGTGCTTTTAAGGGGAAGGCTGATTGGCGGTGTCCAGAACACATGAGCGAAGAAGACAAACGTAGCACTTCGTGTATATTCCAAGACAATATCATAACAGAATAATTGAGGGATTGCTACCCCGTAAACTCTTCCAGGAGCGTTCCGAATCTCTCGTTGTTCCAGGAAGTAATGGCGAATAAATTCACCAAACAAGCCGTATAAACTTCCAGAAATTTCACCCGGTGGTGGTGGCCGCCTCCGCCACCATACATCACTGTCAAGCGTGTTCCTTCAAGGTATTCATGCTCTTTGCTCTTTGCGGAGACCATGGTGGCATTATTTCAGCATAAGCTCACCCAGGGGCGCCCAAGGTTTCGTATACATGATGAGGCAGTGTCAAAAAAGCGCTCACCTTCAAGTTGACACCCGGTAACCTGTTCTGTCCCTCCCCTCAGACCATGGAAAACAATGAGGGTATGTTAGCTCCGTGCCTTATGGTTCTGTTCTGGCTAACGATTTAACGATCCAAGGAGCATTCACCAGACTCGACGACGAAGCTTGTGGGAAGCTATGGGAGATCTACCTCAGCGAGGCTGAGCGGTACGACGAAGGTTTGGTTAGCAGCTGGAAAGACGACATGGATGTCATCTTGGTCTTCGTTGAGTTGTTCTTGCATTGCCCACTTTCGTCTTCTAACGAAGCTAACACCTAGTCTGGTCTCTATTCTGCAGTCTTAACTGCATTCGTTATCGAGAGCTACAGGAATCTACAGCCAGATCGAGCCGAACAGTCGGTCACTCTTTTGCTTCACCTGTCCGGGCAATTGGCATCGTTTGGGAACACAAGTGCTCCCACGTCAGAAGCAGCGGTCCTTGAAGGTTTCTCGGCACCAGTTCCAGCAGTGGCCTGCAATGTTCTCTGGTTTCTTAGCCTCAGCCTGGCACTTAGTTGTGCATTCCTAGCTACCTTCGTCCAGCAGTGGACCAGACAGTTCCTGCACAGGACGACAATCCTACGATCCCCCACCGCCCGCGCCTACCTGTTCTCCTTTCTCTACTTCGGTCTGAAGGATTACGGGATGCACACCATCGTGGATATCATTCCCTCCCTCCTCCATTTGTCCCTTTTCGCCTTCTTCGCAGGACTGGTGGCCTTCCTCCACCCTATAAACTCCGCCGTTCAGTGGCTAATCGTCGGGACACTCATTGCAATTACATGCATCTATACGGGGTTCACGATAATGCCTGTGTTCACGCTCAATTCTCCCTTCCAAACACCTCTATCTCCGATGGTCTGGCGGATATGGCAGCTGGTTTCCAGCGTGTTTTGTGGGGCACTCGCCTCTCTTAAGCATTTTTCATTTCGAACGGTGTTGAAGACGTTCAAAAACACCTCGACGACGGAAAGAGGACTTCCCACTACTGCTCCGGATACAAGACGGCCACATACCAGCTTAACTGATGCAATGGTTGTGGCAAGTCACCAACATCGTCAGGACAGGGAATGGATGTCTCTGGTTTGGGCACTGCGTTCATTAAATGACGATACAGAGCTGCTACCTTTTGTTGAGGCCCTCCCGAACGTCTTGTACTCTCTCGAGCACGGAATTCATTCTGGCAACATACACCTTTTAAAACCCCTCCTCGAAACCACCGACCCACAGATAGACATCATAGCTAGAGTTGATGCTATGATGATTAACTCCAGCCACCCCTGGTTCAGCGACGGTCACCGACAACGATGCCAAACGGCGTGCCCAAAGGCCCTATGGACGATTGCTTATGTCCTCAAGCTCCATCCGGGGCAGTTTGAGCTCAGTAAAACCCAGCGCCTGTCCTGGTTCCGACCTTCCCTTCTAGCCAAATTGAACTCTGAGGAGCTGTCAGGGCCCCTAGACAAGAACTATGCCATCCCCGCTAACGCCCTCATTCGCTCCAACATAATATCGTGTGCCGAGACCTTCCTTCAATCTATGCTTTCACTTTCTCCCAGCACCAGTTCTTCGTCTCCACCACGGTTCCCCATACCATATAAGGACTTCGCTATTTTCGTCAGTTACGATCTGCTACGCACATGGAGAGATGGTGAAGATTCATACCAACTTCTTCAAGAAACCACCTCTATTGACCGGTCCGTCGCAAACAGTCTGTTGAAACAGTGCGCCATCGAACACATGGCGATATTGACTGATTTCCTTCAAACCTCCACAACTGCCCCATCAACACTTACCCACCCAACTCACAAAGCTCTGCTACCAGTAGGGAAGGGGTGGCCTGATCTAATTGGCTACACTTTCTCCGGCGTCTTTTCAAGCCTGTTAACCCAACTTCGCGCGTGCTTGCTTCACCCCGGTTCCGACGCTGAAGTTCAAATATCCGGCCTTGATCAAATTTTCCGTGCAGCCCTCGAAACCATCTCTGAATCGACGGCCTGCTTGCTGCGAAGTACATCGAAACACGGGTGTTAAAGAGCAGCATCGGTAACACGGCGACGCTGAAAATTTGGTCTCATGAGACAATCTTCTTCTTCCTTCAGGCTGCAAAGAAGATTGTTAAGGACCAGAGTTGTCTCATGGCTGTCCGCGAGGTTGTGTGCTGTAGTCGGCACCTGCCCAGCATCTATCAAGGTGATCCGGCATGTGATCCACAACCATTGTGGATTGAGATCCTCAATTCACTCCAGCCGAGCGAGAGCGAGACCCCAGCATCGTTCGAGCATTCGTGGACCTTGTCAACCTTGATAAAGATCATGATACTGCAAGAACCTCCATGGGCAGACCCAAACGACCCGGATGCCAAGAGGCTGGACATGGCAGCATTTGTAACCCAGTATATCCACCCTTCTATTCAGCAATCCCAGCGGGGAGATCGAACGCCTTTTCTCCCTCTTATATCAGAGGTACTGGAAGCTTTGGATAGCCCGGATTATCCAAATGCGAGTCAACCGGATGCTCTCACCATCCTTGATCACATCGGCCATTACAGAGTCTTCGGCGCCGTTTATGGTGCAGATGTTATGCTATTGCATCAGTTGGCACTAGCCACAAAAAGCCTCTGCGAGAAGTGGAGAAACGCCCCTTCCGAAAATCTCTTATCCATTCTCGAATTCGTCTGGAACATGTGGGATACGGGTGAACACCTGAAAAATGGCGGGGCATTGTGGGGCAAGGAAGGTGATCCAGAAATTACAGGAAGAGTTGTTCAAACGATTTGGGATGCTGCGAAAATACTGAAGGATACCGAAGAGCAGTTGAAGGAGATTGCTCAATCGAGGAAAGAAGTGACGGGGATCGGGGGAACGGGGGGTTTGATCAGGTATCATCTGGTGACGCACCTCCATTACACGTTTGACTTGTGGGAGAAAATGTTCCCATACATGCTTCCACTACCAACTCCGACCCCAACAGAATCGACATGCTTAGACCTTGTATATGGCGAAGATGATATGCCTACTTGTACCTGATCAGTACTTTCCAAATCTTCGTCTTTATTTGTCCATGGTGAATGCGATTAGGTATGATACACATCTATAAATGAATACGTACGAAACAATGCAATCCATCGCGAACATGTCCCTGATTCGCCTTCTACTGAATAAATCGCCAAAAGACCTGCCCTAAACAAGCTGCCGCGATTAGACGTCCGAGTCGTTGGAGCACTTTCTACTTAGCATGGACTAACTTGTCCGATTCCAGGTTAATGTTCTATGACACCCTGTATCTCCCTGAGATTCATTAGGATGTTGTCCATGAAGAATCAGAATGCCACCTCTATACCTCTACCGTGCATGCTAAAGCATCTAAAGTCGAGTTTCTTTTGCGCGTATGGAATACAGAGGAACAGAAAATGCGAACTACAAAAACTCGACTTTCAGCATCTCAATGACGTTATGACACCCTCCCTCATTCAAAAGTAGAGGAGACTTTGCGTCACCGTTTAGTGGATGCTTTGATACTTCGCCAACCCATCAACGATAGAACCCCACCGACCACCGTTCCAGCTCCTGACGGTCTGCCACTCGGTGCTATCTTCGCCATAGACCCATTTCACCATCATAACCCAAGACGCAACCACAAAATCAGAAAATCCTGGTTCCTTGCCCAGAAGATATGGCCCATCGTCTTTGCCCTTCTCATACCACCCGTCAACAGCGTCAAAGACCTCTGCGACTTTGGCCCAAGCCTCGATGCGCGCTTCTCCAACAGGGAACAACTCTTCCATCGTCCTTCCAAAGAATTGTGCCCTTGTTCGGCGAAGATACGGCTGGCTTGCTGGGTTCATCCGTTCGATACTCTTTGGAATAGTCAACGGAAAGAGTGCAATAATTTTGCTTTCAAAGAGGCTGTAAAACGCGTGCTGTAAAGCATGCGTGCCTTCGGGGAAGAGCTTCGGTGTGTTGGGATACTGTTTGTCGAGATACTCGGCGATCTGAGCGGACTCGGAAATTCTTGCGCCAGTTGTAGGGTCGATAATGGAGGGGCAACTGTAGTATGCAACCCCATCCAACCACACAGATGACGGGGGTATGTTCAATTGCTTGAAGGTTCCCTCGATATCAGGGTATTCAACCCATTCAGTCTTGTATGAGATCCCTTTGTAGTTCAGAGCGAAGCTAGAGGTGAGGCGTAAGCATGGACGGCCACCATCTTTTATGATAGATCTAACCGGATTTTCCAGGTATTCGGGGACCAAGCTTTGCTGGGAATAAAGTTGGTATTGGCAGGAATATCGTAGAAGATGATCGGTTGGCTGGCAGACATGGCAGATAAGTAGAGGTATTTCGCCACCTTCAGTGCTTTCCAGAGGTGATTTATACCTTTATACCTCATCACCTTCGGACTCGGACGGAGGTTTGGTAATGGTGGGGGAAAACAGGACCCATATACAGACTGATGAAACCTCCCGTCTGGGCGACTCACAAAGGGCCGATATGAGGGCTAAATGGACCATCGGACTTGTGTCTAACCTAGTGAGATTGCAAAATACAGAATTCTCTTGTTCTAGTCCTGGTAACAAAATCGAACAAAATGATGAGAGCTATCCGTTTTTGATTGTTTCGCGTTACGCGTTACCGGTTATTGGGCGCGATACTTCTCAAAAGCATCAAGCCTCCCTTATGACAAACTTCATACAGATAACCCATGCCGCAACCACGAAATCGGCGAACCCGAGCTCCTTTTCCCGAAAGGTAGGGCCTATCACCCTTCCCTTGTTGCCTGTCGCCTCTCTGTTAGCAACTCGCCAAAAGACCAGCCCTAAACAACGCGTCGCCATCAAACCGCCTGGCTCGATCATCTCCAAAGCTTCAACCGTATTCTCTCTTTCGTTGTGGCTGGAAGAACAAAAGTGACCATGTCCGGCACGACGCTTTCAAATATGACCCCAGACCATGTCATTGTGGAGTCCAGGCTATTAGACAGCCATTTCATCAATCCTACTACGTTCGATCCTCTGGTCGCAACGAGTATACCGGATGCTAGCGAGAAGAACGTGGTATTGGTCGATAGTGGAGGGCTTGGAAATTACCAAAGTCTGGAGTCGTCGGGATATCATCACCACACTAAGAGGATTGTGAGTCAAGTCGTCGCTTCTGATAGGTTTTGCGTCTTCTTGGTTATGCACCTAGGGAACATGGCAGTTTATATCTACTTTGCTGCTGTATTATGACCAACCCATGACAAACGCCATTCCCTCGAGGACGACCTGGAATCGTTCATCCTTGTCCTTTTCTATTTTGTTGTTTGCTACGCAAAACACGGTTACCCGGAATGCAAGCTGCTTCTCCGAACCGTATTCGACAGTCACGAGCTCACGGATGACGGCAAATCGGTTGGTCGTAAAAACAAATACGGGTTGTTTAGATTCGGGGCGTGGCCAACTCGCATCATATCGGCTAATTTCAAGGTGGTAGATGATCCTCCCATCGGAGAGTTCTTCGCAAGCGCCTTTCGCGGAATGAAACGACGGAAAGCACTCTGGCGGTGGGAGAGGATGACGACGCACTGGAACTTCTTGTCTCTCGTCGAATCAACATTTTCGACAACTATGACGATCTCTATCAACTATTCGAAGATGACCTAGCTTCCGAGTCTTGGGGCCCACCCAGTGCAGCCTTCGACTTCGTTTTTCGAGTATTAGAAATGTGAAGCAAAAGGATCGGCGTTTGGAGATGCAAGGCAGCTTCAAATTCAGTCGTTTGGAGGCCACTGATGAGAGGTAGGAGGCCAAGGAATTTAAAGTGGTCTCCGTTTCTCTCTTCTTCTGGTAGCTTCTGTACAGATTAGCTGCTAAAGCCCGGGTTTATTCCGATTCATGTCGACTATGATACAATCTCTGTTCTCACAATACTTCAAGTATAATCATATGCTCAAAGGTCTCCAAAATGGCACGAGCTAGAGGCAGGCACAATACGATATAGACACATCTTGAATTTTGTGGCATGACCTTCGTACTCCGCCCTGAAAATGTCTGGGAATCGACGCTAGAACCACTCAGTCCCGAATCGAATGGTGACAACTTGGAAGCGGTAAACTTGACTGTGCCTGACATTGTGAGTCCAGTCTTCACTCTGATGAGAAACTGCGTCTCTGGTAAGTAGGACCCATTCCACGTTGATGGGTAAGTTCAAGTGCCGGTGTCGGTAACTCTGTCTGCACTGGAAGCAGCTGCTTCATCGAGCTCAAGCAAAGAAGTTTAGATTGCACTTGCCAAGAACTCTCCTAACGAACAAGACAAATTCGGCAATGCGATTACTAAACGCAGAAGCGCTAGCCTCGTTTCTCGTCACCACTGGTCTGCGGCGGATACAGTGGGGAGACGAGGAAGTATACGCGAGAGATTCTGCTGGCACCCTCTGGCGGTATAAAAGCAGAGCAACCAACCCCAGTAGAGCTCATCGACTCCAGTTGTTTTCGGCCTTCAACCTTTTCAAGCTTTTTTGTTTCCAGTCTTCGCCCTTCTGTTTCTCTGTTTAACATGCCTTCCTTCCGTTCCATCCTTGGCTTTGCCGCTGCTGCTCTCGTTGGCTTCGCTGCCGCTGCTCCTGCTGCCGCCGACAAGGACGCCAAAGTTGCTGTTGTAATGCGTGAGGTCGACACCCCCGCTTTGACCATTGACCGTCGCTGCGGCGGTGGATGCAAGTCCGTCCCCGACGTCTTCGTCGACCTGAAGGTCGATATCGACGTTCTTGTTGGTAAATGCAGTAAGTAGACACTTTCTATTTGCATCCTTTTCATAGTATCTGACTTTCCACCTCAGAGGAAATCAAACCCATTCATGGCACAGTCGATATTGACATCGATGCCTACCTTGGTGTTCTTGCTGAGGTCAAGGCCAAGGTTGACGTCGCTGTTACTACTCTCAAGGCATTCGTTGGTGTGAAGGCCGATATTCTCCTCCTTCAAGACGGCAAGCTCATTACAATCGATGTTTGCGCTAAGATCATTGTCGATGCTATTATTGTAAGTCGCCCCTATCACTCATGCCCTGGGTGCGAGATTAGATACTAATTTCTGTCCAGTCCATTGCTGCTATCCTCAAGGTCGTTATCACTGCTTGCGCGAAGATTGATGTTGTCCTCAAGGTCATTGCTGAGATCAAGTGAGTCTTATCCATTCTGCTGCCCCCTGTGACCGATTCTGACTGAATTATATAGCGTCCTCGTTGCCGCTCTTTTGACCTCTGTCTTCGTCTGCCTCGACGTTACCCTCAAGGCTACCGTTTGCGCTCTCCTCAAGGTCTCTGTTGACGTCCTCGTCCAGGCCCACCTCCTCGACATTGTTGCTATTGTCAAGGCCCACATTGGCATTGCTCTTTAGAGTAGATCGACTACTACCACAACGAGATCTAGAATTGAGAGTACTTTTTGCGGATGTGATACCCCCTATATAGATAATAGATAATATAGAGCTATTGAATTTTCACTTCTATCTGCCGGACCGACGTTAAACTCTTTTGTTCTTTGCAGGACGTTGGAATGTCGCATTATTATTTTTGTTATGCAAGCTTTGGCTGGGACTTGACAAAATATCACTTGATGAGCCGATATTTCTGTAGATTGTACAACCCCATATCAGTTGGTCCTTTCCTGGAAACTACAGATTATCTGGGGAGCCAAAGGACTCCTGCCAAGCTTTGCAATTGACGGAAAGTGTCGGAAAGTGACAACAATCTGCCTATTGATGGCAAATCTAACATCAATGATCTGCTGATTGAGGCCCTTGTGCCTCTTCGCTTAGGCCTTTGTTGACACCTCCTCGAAATCTGCGCTCTTTGGCCGTCTTCGAAATTTTCAATTTTGCTTCGACGAAAATACAGTAGAAAATGCAAGACACTATGCACGTATCGCATGTGAACTAACGAGAATTATCATTCAAGCTCGAGACAAGGACATATGGAAAACAAATTGAATTGATGGACGTCGTCAGCAACCATGACCGCGTGGTAACGACCCATTCCACCCGACAAGCCGAAGGAAAAGGATAAGCGCGTGGTCTTTTTTGACTTGAGTCTCATCCTTTCCCTTCTCAACGTCCTCCTTGTCGTCCAGCGACTACCTCTCCAGCCGTCCAGGCTATAGATCCCGTCTCCGACCCAAGGCATCTCTTGCCGTTACATTCATTTCACAAACCTCTCGTTTATTGTTAATAGAAGAAAAGTCGTGAAGGAGAAACTGGAGAAAAAAGAGGGAAAATGAACCATCAAATCGCTGCCGCTGTACGCTCCCACCATGGATTGGCTGCCCGTAACAGGAGAGCACCTCCTGCGAAGGAGGAACCAGTTACAAGAACCGTGGTCAAGACCGCCGTTAGTACGTACCCTTTCTGTGAATGTGGAATGCAGGCGTAACTAACTTCTTTTCTTCAGAGACTGTCGTGGTGCCACCAAGCGTCAAGCCTACCGTCTCAGTCCCTCCTGTCAAAACCCCGATCGTCAAGCCACCAGCTGTGACTCCTTCAACCACCTTGACGACTGCGACTACCTCAAGTGTGGCAGTGGTCCCTCCTAAGCCTACCACTACATCCAGCACTCCGCGTCCTACTCCCAGCACCACTTCTTCCAAGCCTGTGGTCACACACGCACCCAAGACCATAACCTCCACGGTTTCCGTTCCACCCAGTGGTACAGCAGCTGCAGCCAATGCAACTGGTGCGAAATCCAATGGAGGTGCTATCGCGGGAGGTGTGATAGGTGGCCTACTCGGAGCAGCTGCACTTGGAGCCTTGATTTTCTTCTTCCTCAGGCGCTATCGTAGGAAGCTTGATGATCAGGCTGCATTCAATGCCTCCACCTTCCGTCGTTCGGCATTGTTGCTCACAGATCCCCCTGTTCCTCCTGAGAAGGACTACAACAACAAGCCTTCGACACCAACTAGCTATAACCCACATCAGATGATCCAGGTCCCACCGACATCGTCAGCCTCTCCTTATGCCGACACACCTTATTACAACCAACTAGGTGCTCAAGATCCTTACGGCACCTACGCTGCTGGTGCTGCACGGTATAACCAGTCACAATATGGTGCTGATGGACAAATGAGCCGTGATCCCTTCGCAGCTGCCAACAATCAATATGGTGGAAACATCAGCGGTGCTACCTTCGGCCACGCCAACTATGGCCAGCAAGGTCACGGACAGCAGGAATATTACAATGGCATCCCTATGCATACTTCCTCTCCATCCCCTGTTCCTACGCAGGCTAGATCTCCGGCCCCGGGTTCAGTCTACCAGCATCAGCAATACTCCCAACAGCCTTACGGCCACCAGCAACAATACGCTCAACACCAAGAGCTTGACAACACCCCTCTGCCTAATCCCTTCTCTGCGGCACAAGCTGCACAGGCAGCTCACGGCCACGGCGAAAGAGGAGGCTCCATAACAACTGCCGCCCAAGCACTAGCAGCAGCACGCATCGCGGCAGCTGGAGCCCGCGTCGGGTCGACATCGCCGTCCCCCAGCTCTGCTCTCAATCGAGCCAACTCCAATGGTGCTAGAGCTGCACTTGAAAGGGCCAACTCGATTAGGACCGGTGCCATGCTCGCCAGGGCTGATTCGTCTACCCTCGGTGGTAGCAGTGCAGATGGACATTCTGCTAGTGGTCACGGTGGACAATGGGCTACTGCGAACCAGGTGTTGAGCAGGAGTTCCTCCCAGGGGCATGCGAACAATGATGAGGATGGCCCTCCTCCTCCGGCGTATAATGATGCAGAGGGCAAGTATGCCAATTTGCAGAGGGATGTCAAGGTTAATCCTAACACTACTCCTGCACCTGCGTCGGAGGGTTCGAGCACTGCTGCTACCCAGCCAAAGAGGCCTCTGTCAAGTCATACGGTGTATGATGTTGCTGACGCCTACGGCGGGTTCTGAGGACTCGCGATTACCATAGAAGATGCCGGACCGTCTCTGGATTAAGAAAATTAAACAACCCCAATATTCTCATCTCTCCCTTCTATATTCATATCTCAACCTCACTTTCATCCTCCGCCAAATTCAATTCCAATTTGTTGTACTACTAATCACTTCAAGGGGCACCAGGGTTTCCGCTCTTTTTTGTATACCTTTCATCTGGTCGCCTGTTCCCACACCTTTTCCTCTCCCGACTCCTCAACGATCATCGATTGCTCGTCCCGGCTGGATCTTTTTGTGCATATTCGTGTACTTCTTCCATGACCTGCTGGTGCAGCTACCACCCTTCCTACACATTCCATCGTTCTACCTCCTACCCCGTCATGATCGCCACGATCGCATATTGCTACCTACCATTCTGACTTCGAATCTACCATGTTGATATCCATCCATCCATATCATTATTCCTTCACGTTTATCTCGAAGAAGAATTTACATATACCCCTTACATTCTGGTACTGTTAGGTGTTGAGCCGTGGACCGTGACCGTGGTGGCTTTCTTTTGCATTTTTCCTTGGGTCTGGTGGGACATGATGGAACGGTCTTTTCCGTTTGTATCACCTATGTTCCCTTGGTTTTACTTGGTTTTCCTTTGCAGTAGTTGTAGCGATTCGGTCCGGCTGTCCCGGTGGTATACCATCTTATGCAAAAGAATTTATATTCTTTCCGACGTGTTCAAAGAGAAAGGGGTCTCTGCCAAGAGGATACTTTTGGTCTTCGTTCTTCAAATCGTGTTGGCCTCGCTTCTTCCTGAAGCCTGCCCTAAACAACGCGTTTGTAAGTTAGTCACATGGGCCTTTCAAGGAGGATGTCACATGCACACAAGCGAATTTGACGATATTCGAAATCAAGTTCCTCTATAACTATCCCCTCGAGAAATGTTTTCCTTACTTCCTTCTCTCCAGAGTCCCCCAATATGGCCACCGAAAAGGAATCACAAACAGATACTTCTAACTGCTGCCCTACAGGAATCAGCCCTCTTGCTCTTAATCAAAAGGAGCTTGAGCAGCATGTTGCTCCCAAAGGTTGCTACCTGCTCCTGTCTCTGCTCCGAGTTCGTCGAACTTACGAATAACTCCCATATTTACAGACTTATTCAAAAGCTTGAGCTTACTGGACAAGCTTTTGTCTCCGCTGATTATTCTTTTCATGATTCTCGGTGTAATCATTGGCGAGTACGCACCGAACGTCCAAGGTGCTTTCGATACTGTGAGGTTCCACAGCGTCTCTGTTCGTGAGTATTCTGGGGCACATTACCTCCCTTTACGTATATCGATCTTTCATTCAGCCATAGCAATCGGCCTTATAGTCATGATGTGGCCCATCCTGACCAAAGTGCAATACGAGCGACTTCCGCTCCTCTTGTCGTCGAAGAGCCTCTGGACCCACCTCGGCATCTCCCTGATTCTTAACTGGGTTCTAGGCCCGCTTCTCATGCTTGGCCTTGCTTGGGCAACCCTACACGACCTCCCAACGTATCGCATAGGTGTGATCATGGTCGGATTGGCACGATGTATTGCCATGGTCATGATCTGGAATCAGCTTGCCAGAGGCGATGGAGAGTATTGTGCGATACTCGTCATCGTCAACTCTGTGTTGCAGATCATTTTGTACTCCCCTTATTCTCTCCTCTTCATCAATGTCATTGGTGGACACAGCCAAGAAGCTTTGCGTGTCGACTATGGCGACGTCGCTATTTCGGTCCTTATTGTAAGTTACGCTATCTATCATTGCAGCCCAAGCTAATCTCAAAAACAGTATCTTGGCATCCCGTTGGTCGCTGGTATTCTTACCCGCTACTTAATCATATTCGCATTCGGAAAACCTTTCTTCAACGATCGCTTCCTCCCGGTCTTCTCCCCCCTTGCCTTGATCGGACTTCTTTACACCATCATCGTCATGTTTGCCTACCAAGGACATCATATCCTCCGCAATCTCGGGCCAGTATTCAGGGTATTCGTCCCCCTTATCCTGTACTTCATTATCATGTGGTCTTCTGCATTTGGACTCATATACTTCCTGCAACGACGCGCCAAAGGAGGGAGTAACCTGTTCGGATACCAAATGGCAGTTGTGCAGAGTTTCACGGCGGGGAGCAATAACTTCGTAAGCCCATTTCTGGTCTTTATGATTCACCTATGATACTCACGGTCGGACGCTCAGGAACTAGCCATCGCTGTTGCAATTGCGGTATATGGGGTTGGGTCTGATCAGGCGCTCGCAGCAACCATTGGCCCTCTGGTCGAGGTTCCGGTGTTGCTGGCACTCACATGGGTTGCGCTCTTTCTCGGCCAATACCTAAAATGGGATCGCTCGAGCACACAAGTGAAAGATAGCATTACTGTTTAGATATTAATGTCACCCTTCACCTGATATGTATTTCGCTCCTAAGACACAACGGTTGAAGGGAAATTGGACCATGCTTGGGGGATCATTTACATCCATAATATACAATATCCGAAGAGTGTCCGCCTAGGTCAATCGAGCAAAGGGGAGCCCCAGAGTAAATACCTCTCATAAACCTCCATAACCTCGGTTTCATCATAACATATATTCTGGGTCGCCGAATTGCTGGCCGCCTGAGGGTCACTGATGGACATACCTGTCCACAGCTTAGCACATTAAATTGCTGGCAAACGGAAGGTTATTTTACCTTCAAAGCCCCAGAATAAGTACATCTCATAAATCTCCTTCAGCTTTGATCCATCACCAAAGCCTCCATGTTCCTGTGGTTTGTCTGCCGCAAGGAACTCGCTAAGGGACAGGCCTTTGTTGAAAGTTAGCAAGCTAAACCATG
This sequence comes from Clitopilus passeckerianus, assembly GCA_944990035.1. Classification (NCBI taxonomy): domain Eukaryota; kingdom Fungi; phylum Basidiomycota; class Agaricomycetes; order Agaricales; family Entolomataceae; genus Clitopilus; species Clitopilus passeckerianus. The sequence continues at coordinate 168,922 of CALYLX010000116.1, read as the reverse complement.
GTCAAATGAAGAATAATCACTCGCCTGCAATCCGTGCCATTAACTGTTCTTGTTCTTGAGCCCAGCTGATTTCCGACGGCTCCTCTGGTGAGAACTCTGAGAAAGCAAGAAAGGTCATTTCTGGCTGGGGAAGCGGCGATGGAAGAATGTACGTACGAGGCGGTGGAACATATTCTGGAATCTCACTGCGTAGTCGGCGAATTAGTGTTCTAGAGGTCAAACTCAATACAGCCGGCTTACTCGCGGGGCAAACCGGTCTTGAGAGCCCATGGATTCCTTGAACTGATCCCCAGGACGTCATATATCAGAGGCTTCAGTGGGACCACTTTCGTGATACCAGCATCTCTAAGAGCCTTGCTAAACTTTTGGCGAAGATTGGTACTAAAGATGTCTGGAATGTAGATATCGATGATATGCACAGGCTTCTTAGCGCCTGGTCTCATTTGAAATGACACCACTGCTGTATAGATGTCATCGCCATTTGAAACCGAGAGCGTGTTGAGTATGTTCGCCCAGTAAGTGTCTACGTTCTCTGCTGTAGAGTAGACGATAAAGCGCCCTCCTCTGATACCATAGTCTCTAGCCAACTTCATCATGACTGCCTGGTCGATAAATTGATTGCTAGCTTCAATTGTAGCGAATTCGTTCCTCAGCCGTCGGATACTTTCTCTCATCACGGCCCGCTCAAACCTGAGAGCATGGATAGACGGAGGTATAGTCGACCGGGTGATTCGCAGAACCAAGCTATGAGGCGGATTTTCATAGACGTCGAGGTCAACACTTGGTTTGCAGGTTTCCAGAAACCAGCGCAGATGGGTTTGTTTGAAAACAAGATCATCCTGGAGAGCTAGACGAAAGTCTTTGTTTTTGCTGTCGCCTGTAAGCCTCTCAGGAGGTGCTGCTTCCTTTTGGGCAACTGGGTGGTTTGCAGAAGGAAGGGCCATAGTCGACAAGGAGCGAGAGAGAGGTTTGTTGGAAGTGTGGAATGTTCTTTGGAAGTGAAGGAGGATCATCGTTTAAGCAGGCTGGTTTATATACCTTCATGACCCTGTCGGCACCTGTCCTACATGGGAGGAGGAGACTGGGCACCTAACAACTCTGTGGGTAATACAAGGCTCTGAACGTGGCTGTCAATGGGAGGAAGCAACGAGTAGAAGCGGGACTCACACCCCTTCAATCAAATCGATCAAAGTCTGTCCAAGTACAAAGCCCAGTAAGCACAACCCTTCTCTAGACGCTTCAAGTGCATTATACAACAGTAGATGTGGTGGTGTAGAAAGCTGTGTGGCCACGAGGCGATGTTGAAGGGCTTTATTAGGTAAACCTCGCTCTGGCCACCATGGAACTCAAAGATAATGAGAGTGTGTGTCCGAGTATATCATGACATGAATTCATTGGTACAAGAAACAATAGAGGGCTTGTAATACATGGTCACCTAAGAGAGATACGTTAAAGTAAAGAAGCTAGTGGACTTGGGGTAAACCTGGAAAATAATTGCTGAACGGGAGGTTTAAATCTTCCCCACACGGAGTCACTCGCTGCCTCCTCTTCAGGGCCAAGCATGCCATTCAGATCCACGAATTCTACCTCAACAACTTCAATATTGTGCTGAATTCAGAATGGCAGGGTGGCAGAGAGTCCCTGAGGTGTGATATTACGGGCTTAGCGCTATGTGATCATTTCTCTGGGTTACGGTCCACTTAACAAAAATCAGAAGAACAAAGGTAACCATCCCGGACGAGTCAATAGACTCTCAAAACAATACAGCAAATGGGTAGTCGTTGTTCTGGACAAACAGTGGTTACGACTCGGAACAAACAAGGTCAACCTTCTGACTTTGTCACGGTGCCATGATTGACCTGACAATTTTTGATCCTCACCTCAGGTTGTGTTCTTTCTGGCCAAAATATCTCGTTGTCGATCCGAACTTGACTATTTGAAAGACGTTACTTGTGGCAGACGGGTGGATTTCGGGAGAAACTCTCACCAATTTGAGGACTCTGGAGGTCGTGGCATGCACGATTGCACGATTGTAACGAGCGATGCTAACCGTCAGAAATTTCAAATTCGCAGAGGTAGCACTCCTCGTCTCCAGGAAATGTCTCCCCTCTGGGCCCCTCACTTGACCTGCCGACGTTCTGGTAGATCTTGAGTTACCAGTGGGTATATTCCCATCATAATATATTGGGGTATACAGCAAAGTAAAAGGCACTAACGACAAGATAACTAGGACTCTGACAATGCACATTATCTGGGGTCTTGAGGATAGGACTCATATCGTTCACCCAGCCCTGCCTCCGCAAGTGCCGTCCTGACTTTCTCCTCCGATTTGGGGAACTTCCGATCCAGGACGTCGATATCAAGAAAATACAGCGGCGCCATCCCATTCTTCGGAAATCTGCGCTCAATCGAAATATCGCAATCCACTCGATACCTATACACCAACCTCTCGATCACGTCCTTCCAAACCTCGTTCGTCCTATCATGAGGCGTAGGGATGACAAACGAGCTTCCCTGCTCGCGGTTGCGTGTACGATCATATCTTTCGGCCTCGACATTACGCAGTACATCTTCGTCGCAGCCATATCGCGAGACCCGAATTCTAACACCGCGGTCGATCGAATACACGGTTTTGATTGGCATCCAGCTTGCTATTGTGTGGGTGCGGTTTCTCCATTGTTCGGATGGTACTTGGTAGGAGAGGTTGGAGTGGTATTAGAGACCTGCACTAGTCTAGAAGGGCTCGCCACATACATCATCTAGCTGGTAGCATCTCTGGTGGATCTCTTTATTGACCGTGTCTACGTATTCGGCCTGTGTATATGAGCTCATAGCGAACAAAGGGCACAGGAACTATACGGAGTGAACTTGTGGGAGTAGGATGAGGGAAGGGCAAGACGACTTATTGTTGAAAATTCGCGAACGATCATGGCTTTAAATATTTCTAAGTGTGGGCGTTGCTGTGCCAGTCGAACCACTGAGCCACTCATTAGCTACCGAAGGCCAAAGAACAAAGACCTTGGTCCTGGATGACTCAACCCGGCGGCCTGCATATGTAGCAACAGCGTAGGCGCAAGGCACCCCATCTGATTCAGGAGATATTGATTACCTTTCCTTATCTTGACAATAATGGCACTCCTATACAGTGCTTCGCCAAGAGTGGCGCATCATTATGTCGCTCACCTGGTGACCATTGTTAGTGTCTTGATTTTCAGAGGGCTCTCAGGCTAGGCCTATGATTGGGCGATGATACACTGTAGTATACGCTCACCAATAATTCCATCTGTGTCATAGAAGAACTTATCAAAATTCTTTAGGCTGGTGCTGTGATATGATATATTACAGAATCAAACCATAAGGTCATAATTTTACGGTCTCAAGTCGAACAATTGACAATATAAATACAGAGGCGCACACCAATTTTATGTCGCCAAAGGTAAATCAAAGTTCCGAGTAATTTTCGATAGGCTCTGCCCAACGCATGAGCTCCGGTACGAAAGAGTCCATAGTAAGATAAATGCAAAGAAAGGAGAGAAGAGAATCTAAATGATGTATGTAGACTACCTGAAAAGGCCTAGTGAATAAAAGCAGCGGTCAACATTTCTGATGTATCCGAAAGACGGAGAGACCTACCTTCTATTCGCTCCTTCAGAGAGCTTGTAGACCAGCTCGGGGGCGTGCGAGACTCTAGTTGAGCATTGAGTTGGTGTATATAGTTTAGTCTTGAACTGAATTACTCACCTATGAGTGTGGTCTCCGAATCCAATCTCGAAAGTACATGATCCATGTTGGGGATGGGGGCATTCGACCGAAGATCCTGGAGACCTTCCCGAATCCCCCGACGAAGGTCTGGATCCACAAAGCGAGGAAGATGTACAGTGATCACATACACCAGGCGATTCGCGTGTGGTAGCCGCTCGCACGACACCACGACCTCGCAAACTGTTTTTATCTGCGCTAGATGAACCAAGATGCTCGACCAATACTGGTCCACATTCGACGCGTCCGTGTTGAAGGCGAAACTCCCATCTCGGATATCAAGGTCTGTCGTACCCTCTGATAGCGACTTCTCGAAAATTTCCTCCAACCGTTCCATCAATTCTCTTTCCTTCTTTACGACCTCCAATCGATCAAATGTAGGCGTATTAGGGCGCTGTTGTATCCTCACGCTGAAGTTGTCGCCGACATCCTTGAGACGTTCACTGTGCTTCCACTTTGCGAGCAGCCCGATCCGTTGGTTGAACTTATCAACGGGATCGGATAGATAGAAATGGAATCTCGCGCCATTAAGCGTTTGTTCGACGTGGTAGCCCAAGTTTTCGACGATTGCAATCCTCAAAGAGAGTTCTCTTCTGACGGCTGTTTCGCTTGGACGGGGTGACATGGTGTTGGGAGAGGTTTCTGGTGGGGATTGGTTTGCCCGAGACGAGGGCATCTTATATAGCATAGCAGAGCTATCCCCCAATCATTGCTAGTCGGGATATCTATAGGCATCGCCCGGGAGTAAAGACGCCCACAACGGCTCACTGTTATTGATCTTCGGGAATGCATCGTAGATTTCATCGTTATATCTCCACGAGTGAAGCAGAGCTACTCGGGTCTGTGCTAGTTCCGAGTCCTCATTGGTTGCGCGGGGACCAATATGACACGAGGATGCGGGAGGCAAAGAGACAAGAGACGCAGTTGGAGCCGTTAGATGAGCCCCAGAGTCATTATGCGTGGTTGGAGTCATCGCACCGCAACGCCTCACAAGCTCCTGACAGCCACTACCCTTTGCACTGCCCCAGCCAGCATGAAATTGCGAAATGAGAAAAGATGTAGAGACCTGACAGCATATGCGTGGTCTACACCGTCATTCTGAGTCGCTCTTCTTCCAAGGTGTGAGAGATTGAGAGTGCCGTGAAACGTCATGTTGTCCTGCTGTTTTTCCCACTAACAATGCCGTAAAATGGAGGCCACCATGGAAAGTCGAAACACGTTTGTGATTTTTCAGCCCGTGTTCCCGAAGAAATTATTGCCAGAAGGAAGGAAGCCGACAAAGCATAAGAAACAGGAAAAAGCCCTGTCCTTGGAGATCTACCTTTTCCGGTCAAAGGTCACATTATCTGCCTGATATGGAACCCAAAATGACATGAGCTTGATTACGAGTTGACTATCCTCACAATCCGAACTTTGAAGAGCGTCTACAAGCCAGCTTTGCAGCGCAAGCCACCCGATGACCCCTTTAATACGAAAGAAAGAAAGAACGTCTATATTATACTGTCACAAAAAGTCCGCCACTCAACACATAATCACTCTATAATATTAAGCTCCCTCAGCCGTCCTTTTGCAAACTCGTCCTTATACGTATTCCAGATCCTATTCGTGCATAGAGTCAGCTTATATGTTCGGCTTGGGGCGAGAAAGGATGAACAAACCTCGTCAGCTCATCAATGTACAGCTTTTGCACTGCAATGACCTCCTCAATGTTTGGCTTCTCAGATTTCTTGACAGGGATTGGTCTCCCAACTGCACCGAATTGTACGTCAGCTTCTTTCTTCTTATTGCTCAAGAGTTGAACAGAATACTCACTAACAGAGACGATCTGTCTCCTGTACGGCATCAGTCCCAGATTGTAGTTCAACAGCCCTCTCCCATGGAACAAAGGTAGTGTGAACCCGAATATATTCTGGAACTTCTTTTGCAGAGCAAATACCGTAGTGCCCTTCTGGTTAGGCATTTGCTGGTAGATATCGTTCTCTCCAAAGGAGAAAACAGGGACGAGGTCAGCCCCGTGCTGGATGGCTACTTTGATGAAACCCAATCTAAAGAGCGAACCCAATGATTAGTTCCGTCTGATTCAAACAGATACTATACGCAGTGTGGCAGAAATACCTCTTGCGTAGAGTCAAATCCGCCGTTCCAGGATGCGCACTCAAACTCTCCGCTGCGCCTCCGACGACGATCGTGATCGCCTGTCCTGCACCTTTCTCGAGTATATTCGAGCAACTTTTCTTGCTGACGCTGCAGATCCCCAGAGAGAGGAGGATGTCACGGTAGAATGGCATCGTGAAGTTTGTGGTTAGGGTGAGGAGGTGTGGATGGATGCCGGGGAAGGCTTGAGAGAAGCCAGTGGCTTCTGTGGCGAATGTTGCGAGGGCGCCCCTGGATTTGGAGGTAGGTAAGCTTGGAGGGATGGGATGAGTTAAACTTACATTCCGATGATTCCTGTATAGTTGTTAGAGGAGGAAGGAGGGCACAGAAAGAGGAAACTCACCATGTGGATGGTACCCGAATACGTACGGCCGGTCTGGCGGGAGTTCGGCTTCCTGTTGAGAAGGGTTTCCTCAATCTCTGAATCAAAACATGACTAGGTCAAAGCATACCTTGAGGAATCTGCAAGTTCCGAATAAGCGTCATATAGATATGATGGACAGCAAGAATGACTTACGAAGACGGATAGTACTCTGCAAAGTACTTCCAAAAGCCCAGGGATCTGACCCAGTGACTCATCCTCCCTCCATGTTCAGGACTCTGGTCAACAAACCGTATCCAGAATGTATACACAGCAAGGAACGGCCAAAGTGGTGGGTAAGAGCTGGAATGCAAAAAAGCCGGCACAAACGAAATCAACCGGATGACGTATAAGCGGTGCTGAGCAAACTCGGGATGAACGTGTAGGGGAACTTACCAAAGAATAAGGAAGGAACACGTCGTTATGACTATCATAACTGACCAAATAGCTACTGCGAGCATTTGCAATCGGCGTTTCTTGGGTATTTGAGCGGGTACGAAGCTGGTTGAAGTCGGGGTCTTCGTTAGCAGCTAGGCTCCAAGGACGACACGCGAAGAACGTACTTGGCTCTAGCATGCATAGCAGCAACGGGTCTGATTGGGGTATTCTTCAGCTGGGACAACCGACTCCCAAGTGAGGAGAGCGATGACGACGAATTTGACAAAGACGCTCTTCTCATCTTGCTCGGCGATGTTTGCAAGGTCGATTGAGACACCGTCTTTACCATGGAGGTCGCTGTACGCAGCGAGCTGCTCAAGTTCGACGATGGCGGTAGGATTAAGAGAAAGATGGAGCGAGGAACGGAAGAAAAGGAACGAAACGAGGATGGCCGGGAATGAAGCTGAGCGTGATTTAGCGGTACAGTGTGCTAAACTTGGGCGGATGATGGCGTAGACTTCGTTATCTCCATTCAACGTCATCATACTCTCTCTCGAACCCTCGAAATTTTGGCAACGAGGCTTATCTTTCGATTCAATATAGATAACGATCAGTCTGGAAGGTACGTAAAACTTTCCAGAAGAACTTCTATCGCAGCTCAAAAGCTATCATGATACATCGGACGGAGTCATGGTGTGTGTCATTCAGTAGTAAAAGATACATGGGAATTTCTGTAGCGAGTATTGTATGTGCAAAAATAGAGAAACAAGAGAAACACGAGGCGGAGAGAGCTTTTGGCCATCTAATATCCAACATCAACCTAAGCATACAAATCGTCATCCGCAGTCTCGTCCGCGAAACCTGCGTTTCCAGAGCTTGCAGGAGCAGGGGCTCCGCCGGGTGCGCTACCCTCGGGGAACTTGAAGTTGTTGCCAAAGCCGCGGGACTGTTGCAAGTTCTGAGCGAACATCTCGTAGCGCCTAATATCCTGGTCAGACACTGAGCGCCTGGCATACTTCATAGCCTCCTCGAAGTGGTCGATTGTAATCTCAGGAACGGGATCTTCCTCCTCTTCGCCATCCTCCATTGCGGCATCATCTCCTCCAGCAGCTTCCCTCTTCTCCCTCTGCCTCCTGATATCAGCCTCGATACTGGCCCTGATAGCCAACTTGGCAGCCCTCTGGCAAATCTCAGTGAGATCGGCGCCAGAGAATCCGTGGGTGTTCTTGGCGAGGAAGTTGAGGTCAACCTCGGGGGCGATAGGGCTCTTCTTGAGCGTGGCCTTGAGAATGGACAACCGTGATGGCTCGTCGGGAAGAGGGATGTAGATCAACTGATCAAGACGACCAGGGCGCAAGAGCGCAGAGTCGATCTGGTCTGGCCTGTTGGTGGCGCCGATAATGAAGACGTTCTTCTTCGAGTTCATACCGTCCATCTCGGTAAGGATCTGGTTGAGCACACGATCGCCTGCACCGCCAGCATCGCCTGAAGAACCACCACGAGCCTTGGCAATGGAATCCAACTCGTCGAAGAACATGACGCAAGGCGCAGCAGCGCGAGCCTTGTCAAAGACGTCTCGAACATTCGCTTCAGATTCACCAAACCACATGGTGAGAAGCTCAGGTCCCTGGAAATAAAGAGGTCAGTTGTTGCCTTCTACAACATGAGACGGTTACATACCTTGATACTGATGAAGTTGGCTCTGCACTCGTTGGCAATTGCCTTCGCCAAGAGCGTCTTACCAGTACCAGGAGGTCCGTAGAACAAGACACCCTTGCTTGGGGACATGCCGTACTTGAGGAACTTCTCGGGATGGTCGACGGGGTACTGCACGGTCTCCTGCAACTCCAACTTGACTTTGTCGAGACCACCAATGTCGTCCCAAGTAACAGTTGGTACTTCGACGACGGTCTCGCGAAGGGCAGAGGGGTTGGAGGTACCGAGGGCGAAGCGGAAGTTCTCCATGGTGACACCGAGCGAATCCAGAACCTCAGCGTCAATGGTATCCTCATCCAGATCAATGAGGTCCATCTTTTCACGGATTTGCTGCATGGCAGCTTCCGAGCAAAGGGATGCCACGTCGGAACCGACGTATCCGTGGGTGTCGGCGGCGATCTGCTCAAGGTCGACGTCATCGGCGAGCTTCATATTCTTAGTGTGTATGCGCAGAATTTCGAGACGGCCAGTAGGATCGGGGATACCGATATCGATTTCACGATCGAATCGACCGAATCGACGGAGAGCGGGGTCTATCGAGTTCGGTCGGTTGGTAGCAGCCATAACGACGACGTTAGAGCGGGCCTTGAGGCCATCCATGAGAGTTAGGAGCTGGGAGACAACACGGCGCTCGACTTCACCGTTGGTCTACAAAAAGGCGCATATAAGCAACTAAGCAACTTGAATGAGGGGGTATAGCTTACCTTTTCACGCTTAGGCGCGATTGAATCTATTTCATCAATGAAGATGATAGCTGGGCTGTTCTTCTCCGCCTCCTCGAATGCCTTCCTCAAATTGCTTTCACTCTCTCCTGCCATCTTACTCATGATTTCGGGGCCGTTGATGAGGAAGAAGAAGGCGCCAGTTTCGTTGGCCACAGCACGAGCCATGAGAGTTTTACCGGTACCTGGTGGTCCGTACATCAGAATACCACGAGGGGGCTTGATACCAATGGATTTGAAGAGTTGTGGGTGGCGCAAGGGCAATTCGACGAGTTCACGAATCTGGGCCATCTGTTTCCTGCATCCACCAATGTCATCGTATCCAACATCAGCGAGGTTGGCTTCTTCATCTTCACGCTTGACTGGGTCACCCTCGGTGTGGATGACGGTGTCCTGAGCAACGATACAAAATTCGGCAGGGTCGGTTTCAATGACCTTGAATTCAACCGTTCGCATTCCACCACGAACGAGGAAGGTGTCGCCTTTCCTGACTGGGCGGTATGCTATTGAAAGTATCAGAAACGGATGTCTAAAGAAATTGCTTGATGAATGCTTACCCTCAAGGAAGTAGGGCTTGAGGTAGACATCAAAGATGTTGCCGCTCAGACCCTCAACTGAGTCATCGAAAGGCAGGATATGCACCCGCTTGCCGTATTTAATGTCGAGACATTGGTGAACGTTGACAAGATCGCCCAATTTGACCCGTAGGTTATTCCGGGCTACTTTGTTCACCTGGATCCGACCTTCTTCAACATCGTCCGAGCTCAAGCAGATCAGGACGGTATCACGTCTCTTCTTGCCACTACACGTGTCAACTGGTTAGGAACTGCGGCCGCATGCACTGAAATGAATAGCTCACCGAACGATGATGGTATCGCCACGGAAGAGACCGAGCGTCTCCATCGTCGTGGGGTTCAAAGTCGCAACTGTAAATGCTCAATAAGTCTTTCAATTTTGGAGTTTTCGGGGTCGTCACCCACCAGAGTTGTCATCGGATGTTGCTTCATCGACAATAAGGCGATTTGGCCTGCAAAGGGACGCTCCTTATCAGCTTCAAATTTCTAGTACATCAGGGCTTCCTGGCTCACGATTTCTTTGGTCTCAGAATTGCTGTGGAGGTGTCATTGGGACCAGGTTGGGGTGCTGCACCACTTGGATCGGCCATGATGGTTGTAGATAGAGAAAGAAAGGTATTACAATGACAAAGCTATCAACAAGAACGGCGTGTCCTTGTCTTTATAGCTAAGTGGTGAGGGACGCGCGTTCGATGGACGTGCACAATTGATAATCCGCGTAACAAACATAGACAAACATAGGACCCTGACATTCCCGTCCTTTCTCCAATGTTCTACACAACGGTCTGTGCGGTATTCTACATTTCCTCGACGTCGTCGAGGTCCAGTTCTTCAGCGGGATAGTCACCAACTTTGACGCGATCCGGGCGCACGAAGGCACCGTAATTTTGTCGACATGAGAAATACTGTTCACCTTGCACCCTTTGCCTACAATGAACAACATCTTTTCACAAAAGAATTTGACGACACTTACGATCCATCATTCTTGCCAAACGGCTCGTCGTATTCAATACCGACCCAGATACCTTTGGCAAATTTAGTGCTGCCGACGTATCGCACGAAACCGCGTTTCTTGAGATCTTCAGAGGATTCGACCTCACATCGTGAGCCAACGGTCAGGTCAGCTGGGATAGTTTCTTCCGCTTCTTGTGTCACGTCTTTGGGCGCAAAGCGACCCATATTATGACGTTCCTTGTAGGCTCGGACAGTATCTGGGTGGGACCAAGATCAGTCAAAGCCACATTTCCCAGTGGAGTGGAATTACCTCTGCGTTCAGCATATTCCTTCTCCGACATCTCGAACTTTTCCACTTGGGAGACATCGGTCAATTGACCAGTCAAGGATACAGAAGGATTTGTGTCCTCGACCTTTAGACTTTCTCAGTCCCAAACTCGATACATCATATTATTCTAACGCACCTTGAGTAGTTGGTAGTCCCGTAGTCCATAGAATCCTAATTGTTGGGAATCATCGGAGAGAAAAGCTATAGCTTGAGCATCAGCTTCAGAGTTATAGAGCTTGATCACTTGGTTTTCGAATGGAATGCCCGTAACCAGCTCTAGATTTCTCTGAGGAAGAAATCAGAAGGCAATAGCTTTGTCTCTCAAAGACGATCAGACCTTCAGCTTCTCAACCGTTGTGTGCAACTCTAGGCGCCTTTCTGAGTGTGTATCCGGAGAAGCGACAAAGACTCTGACGACGCCCGACATGATTTATGGGAGGAAGGGATGTTGACGCCATGGAAAATGGTCATAAAAGATCTTGGCCAATCCACGTGGTGCATTTGATTGCGACGCGTCTCGACGCGTACTCGTGTATTGTTGTGGCTTCGTATAGGTATGCTACAGGTATGTGTATATGTGCGTCATCTATAGTGTCCTTTTGTGAAATAATGTAGGTATAAGTTAGGTGCTAGTAATACAGATGTTAATATTATATCGTCTAAGTCGATTTTTCTCTTGCTTCCGAAAAAAGATGTGATACGATGAACGGCGGTTGCAGCACCTTCTTCAGGCTGGGTCCGCGGATTTTGCTCCTCATGGTTTCCTCTTCGCATAGAGGGCATTTTGTTTTCCGCTCGAATATCTTCAAGAAACATCTAAGTGAAGTCAAACGATCAGCCACAGCATCAGGAACACTCGAGAAACAAAACCCACAATTTACAGAAAATATGTCCGCATTCGGATATGCTACCAGTCTCCCCAGACCGACACATAGGGCAAGTCAAGTTGGAGACAGGCGCCCTGTTCGGCTTTTCCATCATCGCGGATGCTGCTCGACTCACTCTCATCGACCTCTCGGAAACACGACGTGCGGGCCATCCGATGTAGGCAGCACCGTACTCTGCAATCTCACCAGAGGTGAGTAGCGAGTGTTCAAACAGGATGCTGCCGTCCTCCATGGAGGCACCAGAGAGAAGGCGCGAGCCTGTCCTCATGGCACATCCGTTGCCAATCTTGAGGTGATTCAAAGCGAAGTTGCCTCGAGAGTTGATGTGAGCTACTACTGAGCAGTCGTCCAGGCTAACGTCGTCTCCAAGCTAAAATATCAATTAATGAGCCTCAGCCTTCCGGAAAGATGTTTGAAAAACTCACTTCAACGAGATCAGGCTCAGTCATTAACCCGACTTTACCCCCAGCAAACACTGAACAGTTCTCTCCAATCTTTGCGCCAAGTGCTCGCAGGTACCATACCATGTACGCAGATCCGGTTATAGTTGCGAGTACGCCTCCCGAGCCATATCCATGATAGAGCAGCTTGGATGCGTTGAGGTGCACCTGCCACTTCTGGCAGTAATCGCTCTTGTCCCACTCGTACTTCCCTGCCTTGCGACGGCCGATAAAAAGCCTCTTTGTACCAACGACCCACGCCATAGAAAAGAAGGCTTGAACGCTGAGTATGCAGATGAAGAAAGAGGCGATAAGGCCATAAAGGACAAGAAGGCGGAACCATCGTTCGCGGAAGATGTCGAGATTGTGGGAGTGGATTTGAATCTGGCGAAGCCACTGTGCTGAAGCGACAGCTCCAATGGACCAGTATGCGGCAGAGACGGCGGAGAACAGGAAGTTGTAGGTGACGATGAGGGGTAGTGGGTATACGAAGTAGGGTGCGTCCTTGAAGTAGAAGGCCCGTCCGAACGGCGTGATTGTCGTTGGCCTTTCACCTGAGGGGTTTTGGGGTGCTTTGTTCAAGCAAATCGCCTCGCCATTCTCTACGGACACAAGATGATTAGCTTTATTATGAACAAGCATGGGTCCATTCCGTACCATTGCCCATCCAAGTTTCTCCATCGGCGTACGTAGCATCTCGTTTGCACAAGGAGCCAGATCCCATGACAGTACGATGACCAATCTTTACACCCGGCAAAATGACAACGCGATCTGCAACCATTGCTAGTCAAGGTGCATCAGCTTTTGTCAAGTAAGGAAGGGCTATAGCGAGACTTACCACCATCACCAATAACGATCCTCCCACTTCCCAATCGATCAGTGGTGAAGAACTCCGAGCGAGATCCGAAGACAACATCATCTCCAATTTCCAGCAACTCGGGTTCGAGGCAGTAGAAGCCCGAGCCTGGCCAGTACACCCTCTGACCCACTTTTGCGCCCATGAGTCGGTAAGCGACCTGGTCAAGACGTCAATGCTACAATTTTGTAAATTGGATGCACGCCTTACAGAGACAAATTCGTAGTGGTTGCCAAGGATTGCAAATCCTTGCTTGAGGGCATATTGAGAGAGGATTGTTGAGTTAATATATCGACGAAGAAGGACAAGTTGAGTCTCGTCTGCAGCGGTGCATTCCTCGTTGAAACCCAGAGCTCTCTTGACTAAGATCCCGAGCGCGAGTCGAACCAGCGGCGTGATGGTACCCCGAGCAACACGCGCAACCGTATGCCAGAAAACTCGTTGGGGATTGGCGAACCACCAGATAACAGCTTCGAGAGAGTTCAATCCCTCTTTCTCAAGGATGGTGCGGAGGAGAAGCAGGATAAGGCCGGCCCATGGGGCATCTGAAGAGTAGCTGATTATTGATCGTGTTATGATGCCACTGGAGCGGAAGGACCTACAGGAAATGCACCAAACAAGGAAGAAGATGGGCCAAGCTACCAGGGCTTGTAGGTATAGTTTAGGTTGGCGGAGGAACGATCGGTTGTACGCAGAGAAGGGGTATGGAGATGGACCATCGTGAGAAGAGGCGTGAGGGCCGTACACAGTCTCGTCTTCAATGAAAGACCCGGGCGCAACGACTGTGTGTGTGTTGACGATAGCGTTCTTGCCAATTCGGATGGGTTGAAGTTTGAAGAAGCCGTCGCGTTCTACACAGAAACCTCTCGCCACGCAGTGGTCCAGCCGGCAGCCGTCTTCTAGGGTCAAGAGGTCGAACTCGGCCAATTCGGCACAATTTTCAATGTAGACACCTTTTCCAATGCGGGCTCCAAGTAGGCGATAGTAAACAATTTCCAGCGAAGAGTGCATGCCGAAAATGCCTTTCCCAGCGGCCCTAGATTAACCAGAAAATTGAGCGGTGGGTTCGTCAGAGCAATTGCGATATGATCCATACCGAAGTGCCTGGTCTACTATCCACCATCGCAGATAATAGGTAGACCACATGCGATGCATGCCTGACCGATAACGACCGATAACAAGCCATTTGAAAGCGATCGCCGCCAGTGGACATACTACTCGTACTGCGCCTCTAGCCACTAAAATTGACAGCAGCAAAGCACCGAATCGAGCCCAAATACTATGGTCCACGAATGGTGCGAGGTATGACAAAACGAATATTAACAAGGCCCCTGGAAATGAAGATAAGAGGCGAGGAGGTCGTGTTGAGAAGATTAATGCTCACAAGTCAAGGCTGACTTTAATGGATAGAAGAACACGACTGGTAAAGCTTGAACGATGAGATTGAGTGGGTGCGTCTGGCTGCGAGTTTTTGAAGGCGCGAAGTCGTGAAGCGTTGAATCAGCCCCAAGAGCGGATGGCGCAAACACCGATCTTGGGGCAGGGCTCTGCACTAGTGTGCTGGCATCGGGAGAGGCAGGACGGGCTTCTTCCTCCTCAATCAATGACGCGATTCCTGAGATAGTGCTGCACCTGAAGAGGGTTGCCACTCCAAGGCTAACCCCAAGTTGCTTCCGGATGGCATGCGCAAGTTGTCCAAGTAGCAGAGAATTACCGCCAATAAGGAAGAAGTCGGTGTTTTTGGACATTTTGGATGAGTCCACGCTGAGGATGGAAGCCACGACGCCACAAACAGCCCTTTCTCGGTCGGTCAATTCCGGAGCGCCTCTGGCCTGCAAGGTGTCGAAATCAACGCGGCCGTTGGTCTTGGCTAGTGGCTCCTTGAGAAGACAGACCTCGGGTACGGAGTATCCTGGGAGGTGCTGGGATAGATAATCCTCTATCTGACTGCCATCCCGCTGGTAGTTAGGTTCGACCGAGATGAATGCTTCTGGGTATCCGTCACGATCGATGCGAAGAGCAAACTCCTTGATACTGTTGGTTCGCCGCAAACAGTGTTCAATTGCTTCCCGGTCTACCGAGACTCGTTCACAGGGAATTGGTTCCGACATTGGTGCCATGACGTCTGGGCGTGTAGCTTGAAAGTGTCTGTGGAGGGCCGGGATTTGGTCCGAGACGCATCCTAGGCCAAGGCGAGAACCAAGCTTGATGCGCAGGGGCTTGCCAGCACTGGGAAACAAGATGTAAGTACCGGCACCATCACAAAATGGTTTCAACGTACCTGTTTTTTGGGAGGCCATCAAAATAAACTATAACAAATGGCCATTTTGCCGGATGAAGGTGATCCCTAAACGATGTTAGCGATCTCAACAAGAACGATTTACGAGAAACCAAGACTCACTTCAAACGTTTATGAAGTTGAGAAAGACTAATACGGGGTCGGCCAGGCACTGGGACAACGACGAGACCTATGGTCTCCTGTAATGTGTCATGTTCGACTGCAAACGCGAGTGTTTCCTAAAACGACGACCGGATAAGTAAGCGAGCCCAAAGGAAAGCAGAAAGCGCCGACCTTGACAAAATCGTGAGCAGCTGTCATAACTGCTTCTTCTACTTCAAGCGGGGAAACGACCTCGCCACCCTTATTGATGATCTCCTTAGATCTGCCTGTGATATAGAGATACCTATTCTCGTGATGAATACAGCGCCACTGATAAATGGTGATATAGTTACCCATCTGTGTCCATATATCCGACATCACCAGAGTCAAACCATCCTTCACTCGTAAAAGCAGAAGTATCGAGGGGAACTTTCAGGTCTGGGGAGATCTCATAACCTTCGAAAGTCGGTGCTCCACGAACGCAGACAGCTCCCGTTGTGCCAGAAGGGAGTTCTTGCTCAAGATCGGTGGGGGCGCGGATTGAGAGATGTGGCCCACATGCGATGCCGGAACAGCCTTTGCGTTCAAGCTGGTAGGTGACCGGAGGTGTGGCGATAGGCATACATCTGTAGTTGTTGTTAGTGCATGCCGGAGTAGCGTCATCAAGGCACTCACTCAGTCATTCCATAGGAAGGTAATACGATAGCTCCATTGAAGGTGTCGCGGATTTCAGTAGCAAGGGAAGGAAGTAGCCCCCCAGCTGCGTTGCAGACCATGCGTATGCTGGTATTCCTGTAATCTTCTTCCATGCTTTCGCCAGCGGAGAGAATAGCTTGGTGAATCGTGGGCGCAGCATAATACCTATGATACGAGGTCAGAAATAGGGCTTATCAAAAAGATTGCTACGCACCATGTGGCCCGTAACTCCCTGGAAAGCAGCCAAAACGCTATTGGATCAACTTCGGGGTACATGATGGTGCTGCCTCCAGAAAGAACGGGTGCGAGCAGATTCCTGACTATTCCACCGACATGGAAGAGTGGCATCATGTTGACTGCCTCAAAGTCAGCAAGGGTTTGAAGATAAAAATAAATATGCTCACAGTTGACGTCTGTTGGGCCAAGTCCCCAAGAAGCAACGACGCAGGAGGTGCCGACGATCAGAGAACGAAGTGAGTAACGAACAACCTTCTTCTTGCCACTTGTTCCGGAGGTATGGAGTACGAGGGAGTAGTCGAGGAGGCCATGAACTCGAGGCTTGGAGAAGCGAGGGCTATCAGGGTTCCCCATAAGCTCCATGTCGAATAATCCGGCTGGTCCATGTGATCGAGGCAGGGCGTAGACAATGTCAATGCCCAGTTCTTCAGCAAGTTCGGAAAGCTTCAAACGTTGTTCAACCTCCTTGGTAGTAACCACACATTTGGCATTCAACCGCATGGCATCCTCACGGAGCTCAGTGGCGGTACAGTTGACGTTAACGGGGGCGCAAGTGTGATAAGTGGCGACGGAAAGTAGGGCGAGGGCGTTCTCTGGACCTGTCTCCAGGAGGAGCATGACACGATCGTTCGGTCGTATGGCTCGGCCTTCGGAATGTGGTAGGGCAAATCGCGATACAAACTCCCGGAGGTCATCGTGGAGTAGAGGCGGCCGTGAAGTGTTGTGAGAGTAGAGAGCAGGGGTGGCCGACGAACAGAGACAGTCAAGGAGCGTCGAAACGTTCCCTGAGCGTCCAAGTGCATGTGCCACTGTGTCGCCTAGGGTGTTTTTCCCTTCAACCTGGGAGGTTGAGTTGAGAAGATCGAGAAGAGCCGACATGCCTTGTGAGTGCTAGCACTCCCGAACCCAGTTTTATCCTCGCCGTGAAGAATCGGATGGCCCAGGAAAGTACAACCAACGAAGGAAGTAACTTAGATCGGGTTGAGAGAATTGAGGAAGCATCGAAAACCGTTCCGGTTCGTGACCTTCCATAATATATGAGGGAAGACACTGAAGCCTGATCTCTGCGGCCTCCTATGACGGCTGTCATGAAACCGAATGCCCTGATGTTCAGTACCTGAGTAGCGGAAACTTTGCATCGTCCTCGAATTCGAGATGGATGACATTGTCCTTCTTGTCGTTTCGTGAAAAACTCGTCATCGGCAGACTTGGCGTCCAACTCGTGCATAGATTGCAGGGCAGAAACCTCTGCATAATCTTAGAACTAGAGGATATTTTTGCATGGAATGCCCTGCAGATTCGTTCCGGGATTTGTGAAGATGAAGGTCGGATCAGTTGCTGGTGCATGAGCCCCTCCGGAGTCGACGGTGGACCATTCACAGTCCATTCCCCGTAAATATGGCTCAACCTCCGCTGAAAGGCGCTGGATGACACCGCTCGTGATACAGGTGTCATTTCTGGGTAATTTTTCTGTATGCCGAAGCTCGCCGAAGGGTTCAAGAGGGCTCTATACGCTGTTTATTGTCAGACGATGTGAACCGCGCGAAGGAAAGCTAAAAATACGGGCAACAAGCGAACTCAGAGGGGAAGCCGGCCATATGACTAAGCTGGTTTCCGCATGAGGGTGGCCATCAGTCCGACCCATTCATGAAACCCTCTTTGCTCTCAACGTTCGTGGCACACTTGCTTGTTCAGGCCCCGCCGCCCCGTTCTCGCTAGTTGGACAGAAAATCTATTAATAGCGGACCATTCAGATGCTCCCCGTGAATGCTCTCAAGTCGACGGAACAAATAACAGCTTATCATCTCACATGTTACGCTACAAAACAGCTGGCTTACTCAGATGAACCCGGCTCTCTTGACTCTCTCTGTCTAGCTCCAAGCTAACGCAAAAAGAAGAGTGTTCTTTAAGAAGCGCAACCCTGGCCAATATCATCTTCTGAGGTTAGACTAAAAATAGGAATTAACTATTCCAATCGATGTCCTCTTCCGAGGGGGGCCACTGGCATCACCTGGGACCAATTAGGCAACGCCCATACAATGTGATCCTATTTTCTACGGCTCACCTTCCATGAAGTTTTCGTCATGGTCGAGCATTTTGTCTGTCAAAGGCTTCTATCTGAGTGATGCCGCCGAGAATAGGGACCACATCCCTGTGTCCCTAGCTCAAAACAGGATCAACAGGCGACATTTAGTTGAAGGTTCTGGTACCGGTACAGTAATATACCAGGGATACCTTCGACTCCCTCCGAGCCTCCCCGTCGCTTGCATAGGCCTCTACCATTGGACGAGACGATGTAATTGCTCGCGCCTGGGGTATTATACTGGCACGGGTCACACTGGGCACTCTCGGATCACTAACGGTGACTAACCAACGTCAACGAACATACTATTCTCCTGCAAAGAATTATACACGGCCGTTGGCCTAGTGTCAATGATATCGGACCTTCCTGGCTGCCAACAGGACTTTATGATTTAATTAAGGCTTTGGCCACAGGACTACAGTAAAGGCTTAACATATTTGTTCTCAGTCTGGCCATCTGTGAGATGGTGCGATGGTGCGGTGCTAGGCATAGCAACGAAGTAACCATTGGACTGAAGACGGTCGGCGCGCCGACCGCCATTGGTTCCGTGCTGCGTCCAGCCACTTCTTCCTGCCATCGCTTTCTCTTGGAGTAACGCTACTATTTAAGTGGCCGAATAACACTCCAATTGTCCATTGGGATAGATCCGGAAGACTGCATACTAAAACTTCCTAGAGTTAATCGAATATAATCCAGCAAGGCCTATCCCCAATCGAAGTTAGATCCGAGAACAATTATCTCGCCAAGTTGTCGAAGAAGCACCATTGAGGAGAGGATTAGTCTTCCATGATATTTGGGTCTTATGCCTTTGTGCCGGTTCTAGTTTTCCGACACTGGTGACCTAGCTTGACTACTCTGCAATTATCATAGCTTCTGTTGCGAGGAGATTACTAAAGACGTTGCCCCATTAGCAATGAGATTGCACCCGCGAACTTCTTCTACCCAAAAATAAGATGTCCCCAAGGATGCGTGCTATCATATAAGGTCCCGCCGTAAGGAATATCAAGAGGTTTTGTGATTGTTTGGGTTCAGCGCCCAAACAAGCCTTCGTCGAGATCAAGCCATGACCCGATCCGCCATCAGGCATCGAGCCGGTCTATTCATCACATCCACCCATGACCGTGATCCTGCATCACGGTTGACGCGGTTTTCAAGGGGCTGCCATGCCTTTGGACGTTTTAGGCGCTCATAAACCTGCTAAGGACATCGATATGTGGTGACAGACTGATGAAACAGTGGGGCGTTCGGGTATAGACCGATCGGGCCTCGTTCACGAGGCAGTCATTTACCTCCATGGTAACAGAGCTAGGTGTTCCTGGTTCTGAGCCCGCTTTAAGCATCGTGCAGGGCTCTTTCATCTACCACTTGGACCTGGCCTTTCCCTATAAACACTGCAGGCTTGAGCCAGGGGCTTTTCGTCTGAACATTTGGCTTCAGTTGTGGATGTTCTGCGTCAGCTACGATCGTCACTCAGTTTTGACATACGTCTGGCACTACTTCGTCGCAATCCTCCTTCTGTTATCAGCTCCCGGCCATGCGCAAGTCCGCAATGTCAGCGTACCCGTCGTCTCGTCAGATATCGTGTTCACTCCTTTCATCTGCAACTCCTCTACTGTAACTAATACTCCTCAGCTATGCAATGGTGCTTGGTAAAGGTTCACGAACTCAGCTTAAGCAGTCAGATCTAACACGAATCTGAGAACAGGAAACTAGTGGACCTGAATGGCTCAACCGTCGCTTCTACCTCAGGTCCCTCTGCCGATGCCTCCAACGTCATTCCCCAGATGTTCCTCCGGTTCCATGGTAAGTCCTCGATGAGTCACTGTTCAAGCCGAAGCGACATGCCTGATCAGCGTATACCTATGTAGCGCAAGCATTCTATCTCGATACATCAAACGTATCTAATGTAACAGCTAATATCACAGTCTCCTCGAATACCACCACACTTTCCTCCACCTTTAATACTTCCATCGGATCCCTAGCTATCCTGAATATCCCTGAAGCCTTCGAGAGCACTGTCGTCATTACCTATGTCCCTAACTCCGAAGATGTATCCTCCACAGACAGGCTCGACATCGGAGACATTCTCCTGACTGTCATTGATAATTCGTAAGTCTCGTGGCTCCAAAATGCTTCCCCTCGCCTTCTTAAACACCGATGTTAGCACTACCTCAAGTATATTTCCTACCCAATCGCTCCCTTCAGCTTCGCCTCTTCCATCCATCACTATCTCCATCCTATCCCAGCCTCCACCGACGTCCTCTTCAACAGAGGCGGCCAGTCATAGTTCTGCCGACCATAAGCGTTTAATTGCCTTGGGCGTCGGTATAGTCCTTGGACTTGGCTTGGGCCTGACGGGTCTCTCAGTGGCGGGCTACCTTCTCTGGAGACGGCGTAGGAGACGCCAAACGGATGCAGAAGCTAGTGCTCGTATCGAGCCAAGACTATCCTTCAGGCCACCGAAGCCACGGAAAAAGAAGCGTTGGTTCTGACGTGGTTTTGTTCTTCTTACATTCTTCATTTGTTAGGTTCCTGGTTGCCTACCAGTACACGTTCTGGTAGAAACATTCTATATTGTGCTATATAATCCATAGTTCCATTTCTGTTTCCAATGTATTTCTAGCGCAATTTCACCAATATTATTAACTCTAAGCCAAAATCTTGCCTAAGAACCCAGCTTGCAGTGCTTCCTCAACGATCGGCGTTCAGACTGGCGTCGAGTCCATATTGCACTTGATCCACCTAAACCACATCAGCCTTCTAAACCCCATGCTTACAACAAGATTCATAGCACACACATAACACACGCATGAATTTCTGGTATACTGGTTTCAAGGTCACCAAAGACATCACCGTCCCAAACTAACCTAACCTAATAACTAGTAACAAACCCTTACGCAAAAATCCCTTGTACGTACTCTATACAAGTGTTTGAACGAGGTGGAGGATGTAAGTACAACGGGAACGACCAGCGGGAGATTTGATGGACGGCGGGGGCATAGGGAGTAGACAGGCTTTGGTCATGGTATACAGTACGTGTTGTCAAGACGAACCGAAGCATGAGGAGGAGGGTAGAGGGTGTGATTGAGGGGATGGAGGAGGACGGAGGATAAGGGTGAAGAGGGTGCAATTCATACATGATACATGGGTGAACAAGATAATCCAGTATGAGACCAAACGAGACCGAGAGGAGAAGCAGAAGATGAACAGAAAAGGATAAATAACAGAAAAAAAAGAAGAGATTATAGAGGAAATATAGAGGAGAGGTTAGACGAGGAAGCGGGGAACAACTAGAACAAGTGAATCACGACCAGCAAGGGATTAGATATATCAATGCGAAAAAGGGTTCGTGTGTACATGCGTATTTCTTCGTCCAGGAGGAAAGAGGTGAGGTCAGCGGAAGGTGGGAGGAAGGTGATGCCAAGTGCCAAGGTAACAACGGGGACGGGAGCGTGAGCGTGCTGCGGTGATTGGTGTGGAATCAGAACTAAAGAGTGGACGAAACATCACAGGCCTGTTTCACAAGAAAAATCTATGGCACAAGAAATCGCAGCATAGTAGGCGAAGAATGGGGAGTGTAATGTCACAAATGGTATAGTTTAGATTCCGCCATAGGCATCAGCGTCGTCATACACCGACCGTGTGTTCGTACCTCTCCCAGCAGCGACTGCTGGACCACCTGCAACCAACGCGGGAGGTGGGCCATGCGAAGCGGCAGCAGGGGGCGCATTGTCATACGGTGAAGAGAGCGGCGCAAAGTCGCCATCTCCACCATGAGTGTAGCCGTGCTGAACCTCGTTCTGGTGGTAGTTCATGTAGCCACCTGGAGCAGCCATTTGGCCCTCAGTCGAGTATGCGTAAGAACCGTAAGCTTCAGGGTTGTAGGCAGCTTGAACTTGGGGTTCTGAGCTGTAGACACCATGAGCGTGATCGCTGAGGTTGTCATCTCCCTCGTAGCCTTGGCCATAGACGTAGTTGGAGCGTTCTTGCATTCCACCGTTGCTGCTTCCAGCACTGACTGGAGCGGATCCGTCTTGTGCGTAGGTATAGGCACCGTGACCGGCCATTCCAGGGCTGGAGTAGGTAGAAATGATTTCGTTGCGGCCAAGCTGAGCCATGTTAGGTGGGTTGGGATCGAACGTGCTTGATCGCTGAAACTCGGGCTCGGACATATTGGGAGGTCTGATGAAATCGTCTGAATTGAACTCTTCCTCCTCCTCATGGCGTTTGCGCATGCGGCGCTGTCAAAAAAATGTCAGGTAACGTTACGGAATGAAGGCTAAAATGCACCATACCAGAATGAAGGCAACGATGATACCAATGGCAGCAATGGCAGCGAGGCCACCAACGACGCCACCAATGATGGTGCCAGTGCTAGCGCCAGAAGGCGCAGCGCTAGTTGTGGCGGAGGGCTCAGCTGAGATGGTAGTCGAAGGAAGTAGAAGTCCAGAGCTTGTGGTGGTCTTGATGACGGGAGGGGCTGTAACAATCACCGGCTGATGATAAGTTAGGTTAGTTCAATTTTTAAACGGAAGTGAGTAATTGAATACGTACGGAAATCGAAGTTTTCGATGATGAAGTCGTGGACGAGATTGATGTTGAAGAGTCAGAGCTAGTGGCAGTATCGGATGTCGTCGTAGGTTTAGCCTCAGATGAGGTTGAAGTGGTCTCGGGCTCTTTGGTGGTGGTCGGGGGCTGGCGAGTCTTCGTTGTGGATGGCGTAGGCTTGGAGGTGGTGCTGGGAATCGAGGATGATGTAGGTTCTGTAGACGACTTATTAGCGGCTCCGTTATCAACTAGTCAAGAACCAAGCACGTACGGGAGGTTGGTCCAGGATCCGAGCTGGATGAACCACCATTACCACCCCCAGGTCCGTCGTGACCGTTGCCTTCACCGTCAGGGACATCGAAGATGCCTCCTCCATTTCGTTGTCGGGCCACAAGACGGTGACCGGGAAGCTGGCGGTTGTGAAGCGTCATGATAAGGCTTTTTTGTTAAAGAATGAGATGTAAAAAGAACGTGGGGAACGGCGTCGAGACCGCGAAGAGGTGGGGGGGAGAGGCTAAAAGGCGACGACGACAACAAAGCGGGCGAAGCGGGTGGGAAACGGAAGCCTGCCTGGGAAGATTTGCGATAATTGGGTCACGTGAATTTGCCAAGGAGCTAAATCCGTGAATTTCCTTTGCGTTTGCGCCACTCTGCGAGCGCTCAGTGGTGCCCAGTCACTTCCGATTCGGTGCTTGGGCAGTTATTTCACTTGTGTTTGTATGTTTTCTGGATTGCTATGATGACTTCCAGCCTCACACACCCTTGCAGCGTGTTCTGAAAGGTTCGAACGAGCCATGGAGAAATTTTCAAAAATTTCTTAAAGCTAAAACCAAAAATGGCTAGCGTGAAAAAGACACACAGAACATTGCCGCTAGCAAGAAACCTTTGAGTGAAGCCACGCTCTGACTATTCTTGGAGGTCTGTCTGCGTAGCAACGAAGTGTTAGCCGAACAATGAGCCAAGTGGGGCAAGAACTCGCCCAGTTGCTCAGCGCAGCAATTCCACCAATATGGGCGTCTTGGGCTGTCTAATCGTTATTTGAGCATATCGTATGTTTTATTCCGACAACATATCTTCCATGGTTTCTGTACGGCCGTATGTTCAGCAGACTGTCCGAGTTAGCTGTGAAAGGAAAATGGCTTACCTAATCCCGACCCGCTTGCAGAATTGATGATGGCTCTCAAGGTCTACCTGTTCATTGCTCGAGTGCTTAACTAGCGGTTGGCAAGCTTTCTGTGTTGCAACTTCTACATCCCCGCATTCTTTCTTTTTTTAACGGTACTGCAAGAAACGACACTACAACGACGACAATAGTCAAGGCTTGAGAGAGCATTGGATGAATGGCCCAAGCTGTATTTGATGAGCACCCAATAGAACAGTATTTACGCGGTCAGTGGCAATGAAGCTTCTAATGGTGCTTTCACGCTAACTTGTGGATAGATGCAGGAGAATCACGAGAGCCCATGCCTGGCACGACCGCCGAGATTGAACTCGAACTGGACCCAATGGCGTTTGCAGAGCTAGACTGGGACGAGGATGAAGAGAACGAAGAATGGCGTCCGCTCATTTTGATTCAACTTTCCGAGGTGCGTGTGTTTCGACGCGTTCAACTAGCAGACTTTTAAAAACATATCTGCAGCTGTTAGTTTCGTTCTTATACTTACTGGACCCGTCAAGCCACTCGACGCAATTCGCGGAACGCTTCAAGTACGACGTGATATCCTCATCTCTGCTGACAGTCAGCCTACTGCCTGCGCATGGTCGCACCCCTCGTCACGTCGAATTTCCTGGGCAACTGGAGCCTATTCAGACCCCGGTAAACTTCAACGAAATTGACTCTGCAACAACCGTCACTTCACCTCAATATCCTTATTTAATTCCCTCATTTTCCCTTGTTGTTTCTGCGGCCTTTCTTCACGCTGGATATACCCTCTTCACTATTGTATCATTCGCTTTTACTTTGTATGCCTTCTCGACCAGTAACGAACCTTTCGCTCATGACATGTTCCTGGTGAGTCTTGCCGAGCTGATCTCCATGTGGCCCGGACTGAATGTCCCGCAGACCCTAGAGTCACTTCACGAATTAATTGCGGCAAGCGATGAATGGGAGTCCGTGATACAGGAAGCATCCGGTATCATAGAGACTGAAGAACAGTGGTTCGTTCACACCCTTCCTTGACTATCAGAAATCACATTCTGAACGCTCCTCCAGCCTCACATTTTCAGGTCCTTCAAGTTCATCACCCTATTCATCGCTCCGCATTGCCCTCCATTCCGCGCTTCTCGCTACCCAGTCGCAATACGACGATGTACGACAAATCCTTACCGCTATCACCTCACCATCAATGCTATCTCAGCTATCTGAGATGTACGCTCCACCTTCCCCCATGGTCTTTGGTAGTTTCTCCAAGGAGTCTTCACCACGACCGTATTCTCTTCCGGCTCGCCGAAGGACCCAGTCAGTCACCACGACACCCACACCTATTGCAGATAAACGTGCGACATGGAACGGGACGCCAAAGTTGTCAGAGACGGATAGTCCGACGATGAAAGCCTTCAGGAGGCATTCAAAACGGAGGTCAGACCTCGCTGGAATTTTTGACAGCGCGTCGTCCTCACCGTCGTCATTTTCATCTGGGTTGCGCAGTCCGCCAGCAACACCTCCCTTGAAGAGTAACCCTCTCAGCCCGCGGAGGCTTTCATTGGTCAACGAGGAGGAGCAACTCTATGACGAAGAGGATAGCGAGGATTCTTTCAACCTCCTTGACATTTCTCAATCTACCGACGGCTTGGTGCCATTCGGCATGGCTGCAATGGAACTCCACCGAAATCGGAGGAGCGCAGGCATGGATGCACTCAGGGTGGTCTCGAGTCCAAGCTATCTCACAAGCCCTCTCTCTTCACCCCCATCTCTAACCCATACACCCTCCCCAAGAACACCTGCTTCATCAACACTTTCCTCAGGGTCTCGGCTGACACCAATCCACGCCTCCCGAAACCCTCTCTCCATCACCGCGCTCAACCACGCCCTCCAAGGCGCCCTAGGTTCAAAGCGCTACGCCTGCTCGCACCTCCTAGCACTACGTTTCGCAGACGAAGAAGACGAGGCGTACTGGGACAACGTCCGGAGCGTCATGGCATTATTGACATCCACCATGCTCGAAACTGCTTCGCGACTCGGTGTCACGCTGCGGGAAGTTGAGCAGCAGAAGTTGAGAGATCAGACTATCACGCCCACGTCGGATTCTGGGCGTGGGCATCGGAGGAGAAGTGGGAGGTTGAGTGGGGAGAGCTTGGATGGATTGGAGCCGTTGAGTCGGTTGGCTGTGATGGCGAGTGGGAGGCGGAGGGAGGGGAGTGTATCGTTTGCGCCCCTGCCGAGTCATTTGTCGAGGTTTGCGGTGCATGTGGATGCGATCAAGTCTGCGCTGGATGATGCAAGGGAGGGTTTGGTCGAATGTGTGGAGGCATTGAGAGAGGAGACTTTGGGTGATGTGGACACGAGAAGGCGGCCGAGGCGGTCAAGTGTGGCTGAAGAGGAAGATGCCGAGACATCGAAAGCTCTGGAGGCATATGAGAGGTTGAGGCGAGAGCTGGGCTTAGCTCTGCGGGAATGCGAGCGGGGGAAGGAAAAGTTGATGGATATCGTCTACCCCCCTATCCCAGAGCCAGAGGATCATTCCGAAGACGAGAATCCCGGCCTGAGCCACGACACTAGCGACGATTCAGAACACCCCGAGCCACCACAATTCCCTTCCGATCACGAGGTCAGCGCCGAGCTAAACCATGCCTTAGTGGCCTCCTCGGAGGATCTCGATATGATGGACGCAGACGACGCTACTTCCCATTTGATGCTCACCAGCTCCACACATCACCTCCCGCCACCAGGAATTGAGCAGGTGTACGAAGCCGAATCCGGCACCCCTGGCGCCTTCAAGCGGGAGAAATCGAAGCTAACAAGGGAGGAACGTATCAAGCTCATGAAAGCCCGACGTGAGAGCGGTGGCGACGTTCTGGGAGTCGGGCTCGGGGACGGGACGGAAGCACAACCTCCTGTCGCTAGAGAAAAATGGGGACCGGGAGGTGAAGTCGTTCAGGAACTCAAGGATGTCATCTGGAAGGTCGGCGAGAAGAGAAGGAAGATGGCAGATGCTGCCCTCAAAGGGGCCGGTGGTGCTTTCCATCGCACTGATACGGCAGCACCCCTTTCATGATTTGTATCTATAATAACTTCATTTTCCTTGGTTTTCCTTCCCTTTGCATCTCGTTTACGCAGTACATATACCAATCATGCTACCCGGTCATTGACCATTACACGCTCATTTATTACATGACTATACTTTACTATAGAGATCGATACATTCGATGTACAACTAATCGCTGGCTCGAAAATTGTTATATTCGACCACGCGTTACTAGATTAAGAAATCCGAGATGGTGGATACCTAGTTTGGCCGGACAGAATTTTTTCCTTTGCCCGAATCAAACCCTATCGGTACCGGTCGTGGACCTATAGCTACTTAACAGCGAAGCCACGAGAATACCCTGCTTTTCTAGTTCGAGCTCCGTTGCAATCATCAGTATGTGCGCCACCAACACGGGCTTAGCGGCGGGCTTATCACAAAACCACCATCATCTCCAAGATTCGACTTCAAAACTAGTTAGACGTCTGTTTGGCCTCAGGCAGAAGGCTACTTATGCGACTCTTACGGCATGTTCATGTCCTCTGAAAAGACTTCCTCGACTGCAGTTGGATTAGTCCTCAGGTACCATACTTGATTCACTCCTTTTTCACGTTGCATTGCTAAGCATTGCTTCATTTTTACTGGGTGATGTGTGGGCGACCGTCTTCCTTGTGATTATACCAAACCTTATGGCATTCGCCCGCTCCTGGCTTCCATTACTTTGGTACATGGACACAGCAGTAAACGCCACGATACTGGTGGAGAGGCCAATCCTTTCCTCGACAAAAGAATGGATATAATCTACCTATAAAAATGCGATGGTGGTCCCATTCTCAGCGTTTAGATCTTCTTCAGAATAGAAGCATGGCCTTACTTGCTCCTCTGATTGCTGTTGTCGTGATCCCTTTGGTTACAAGTGGGATTGCGATCTACAGGCTTTTTCTTCACCCACTCTCCAAATATCCCGGCCCTATCTTGGCAGCCACCACGATCTGGTACAAAGCTTTTTTTGACATAATCCTCGACGGAGCATGGTCAGCCCATTTGGCTCGACTACACAAGACCTATGGTAAACTCAGCACAACCGTCAAGCCTTTATTTGACTGATCTTGACTCCTTTCAAGGCCCTATTATCCGCGTTTCTCCCAACGAAGTAAGATTGAACGCGTGTGCTGGCAGCTCTCGCTAACCCAGCTCCATGTAGCTTCACTTCAGTGACCCCCGAGCATACAATGAGATTTACGGAATGGGAACAAAATTTGCGAAGCATTCACATTTATACAAATGCTTTGGGACCGACTTTTCTGTGTTTGCTATGACCGATTTCCATGAAGCAACGCAGCGCAGAAACCTCATTGGACCCTTCTTCTCTAGGAAGGCAATCTTGCAACTTGAGAGTGTCGTGCAGACACAAGTAGGTAGCTCATACACCTTCTAGATACCTTTTTCTAACGCCGGTTGTTGTACAGGTTGACGATCTTGTAACTCGCCTCCTTGCTTATGCAAAGACCGGCGCAGCTGCTAATCTCGATCTTGCATTCCGGTCCACTAGCCTGAACGTCGTCACCTCCTACTGCTTCGGCTTGACACCTTCTCCTGCTTCTTCCACCAGTTTTGAGAACGATGTGTTAGCCGCAATCGATGCTACAATGCCCACTATCTGGATATTCAAATACTTTCCGACCATCCAGAAGTTCCTCTTGCGTATCCCAGAAGACTGGGCTGGCTATCTGAAACCGGGCAGCGTTGGAATCCTTGAGCAGCGTCAACAGATGGGTGAACAAATCGACGGCCTTCTCAAGGATCCCTCCAAATTGGAGAGCATTGGCCACGAAACCGTTTATCACCATCTTCTCAATCCATCCACAGAGAACCACCGCATGCCACCGATGTCGAGAAAGTGGCTTCTGGACGAGGGCCTCTACCTCAGGTTTGCTGGAAGTGATACCGTCGGAAACATATGCACAGGAGGAGCATATTACATCCTGATCACCCCAACTGTCCACAAGAAGCTATACGAAGAGCTGCTCGAAGCATGGCCAGAAGCTACAGCACCAATGCCCTACGAAAGGCTGGAAAAACTCCCCTACTTGGTATACTTTCAATCCTATATCCAGACGTTGCGTTGCTTACAATTTTCTTAGACCGCCGTGATCAAGGAATCGTTAAGAATGGCGCATGGAGTTGTCACACCATTGGCCAGAGTTGTTGGTCCATTGAACACTGAAATATCAGGAGAACTGATACCAGCAGGCGTATGTTACTTGACTAGTCACAAATGGAGGGCTCAGGACTGATTCTCCCTCGCAGACGGTGGTTTCCATGTCATCCCCAATTGTTCATGGGAACGATGAGATATTTCCTTGCCCAGAGTCATTCATTCCAGAGAGATGGCTTGAGAAGGGGTCTTCAGAGCTCGAGAAATACCTCGTAGCGTTCTCCAAGGGGCCAAGAAGTTGTCTTGGTATTAAGTATGGTTACTGTTTCCTCGGTTTAGCAGATACCTACTCACTTTTTCACCCCAGCTTAGCCTGGTGCGAACTCTATCTCATTTTCGGAAACATTTTCCGGAAATTAGACCTGAGAGCGGACCGTCCAAGGTGTGTGCATACAGCATCATAATTGCAAATCTCCTTCTCATTCATATTTCTAGCCCAGAGAACATTGCTTACAGAGAATATTTTGTTCCTATACGAAGGGGCCGAAACCTCCATGCATATGTGAAACCAGTAATGGTCTGAAAACGTAAAACTTAAAATCCCAATCTGTATCAGTAGCCCCGAAACGCGTTATAGCATGCCGCCTTTTTGAATCGATTTTAGTGGAATTTTAGTGATGCAACTGTCTTCCATTGAGTGGTGTCTATACGAGGTGAACCCCCATGAGAGAACAACAACGATCTACTCCCTCGAGACTTCCATCGCAATCCCCGATATCTCCGCCTCCTTCTCCTTCTCCGCCTCCTCGCCTCCTTCCTCCTCCCAAGTATCTTCCATGATCCTCTCCACAGCTTGGATGTAATAGTTGACTTTCCAGAGATCGCCAATCTTGAGGCATGCATTGTCAAACGCAAGAGCAACGACAGGTTCCTTGGGGCCATCTACGTCTTCGGTTCGTTCAGGAGGGCGAAGTCGAGAGGGCGGCATCTTTGGGTACCGTGCCGAGAAATGAGTAAGGAGAATGTGCTCAGCTTTCATCCTGCGTACAACAAATTTAGTAGGACGTCTATAGATGCGATTGGAAAGGTACTACCTTTTGCCTATATCAAGGGCTTGGCCAACTGTACTATGGGCTTTTGCGGCAGCCATATCCACTTGGTCGTTGTCCATTGTTGCTTCGTGAATCAAGACAGTCGCATCTTTGCCGCCGTAGACCAGGGAATTTGCGGGCATAGTGTCTCCAGAGAATCTACGAGCCAGTTCAATCAACAAAAGTGTGTGTAACATGCTTGAAATTACATACACGACGCTCCACCCCTCCTTATGTCTAACCACTGCAGCATAACACCTAGTTCGGTGGATTACATCGACAGTCAAGAACTCCTCTAGACCAAGCGTCTGACACATTTCAACTGCATGTCGCTGCGACCTATGCACGGTCCTGAGGTCAGAATTGCGAGCAAGTCGAAGATTGAGATGACTGACTCCGCTAAATCAAGCCAAGGCTCAGTTCCATTGACCGCCCATCTCCCTATCTTTTGGTACTCTGTTGGTTTCTTCCAGAACAGGGCCTCTGACATGATCGATATGACGCCATTTCCTGAGGGATCTTCGATTCCTAAATCTTCAATGTCTTGCATCTCCCGGAGGTACAAGTGAATATTGCGGATCGAGACAAGATACAGCGGTTGAGTTGGAGGAGGCTTCAGCTGGGAGGGATATCGTGTCAGCCATTGTAAGAAGGAATCGTGGGAACGTCATACCTTCTTCCTCTGAGCGAGAATTTTTGCAAGACCCATATGATGGTCCGCGTGGATATGGCTCACGTATATGCACTTTAAATCGCGCAAGACATCCCAGACACTCTCTTCTCCAGTCGAAGGGCCAGCCGGGCCGTTACCATGACCATACTGGCGGACCAGCTGTCCCCACGTCCCCTCGCCAGCATCCAGAAGAATGTTTCCATAGTTGGGAATCCGTATAAGTGTAGAGGAGACTAAAAAGCTATTCAGGGCGAGCAGTTGATCATAATGAAAGAGTATATACCATTCCTATACTTCGTCGGTACAGCACTCCCCGTTCCAAGAGGTATGATTTGCACCTCAGCCCCCTTCGGCACGATGAGATTGTCCGCTTTACTGAGCTCTTCAACGTTTTGAGTCGCCTCGGCGAATAGCTCTTGAGCTCGTTCAGATATCTGAACATCTGCTTCACCCATAACAATCGGATGGAATCGGTCACCCATTTCTTCAGAAGAGCTCACAAGCGGAGGGTGGAAAGGCCGGATTTTGGTGAGTTGATTGGGAACCATGATTTGTGCATTGCTAGGTATATTCGGGATTGCTTGAGAGGAATGTATGGGTAAGCATGTATATAAGACATACTGAGCGGTGCAGCATACCTTCTAGTGTTTTTGGTGCTATTAGTGAATGCTTGGGAATCTTGAAGATGGTGGGATCGAGTTTATTGAGGCGAAGTTGATTGTATGCGACACTTGTGAATGTTACAGGATCTGGTGAGTGTTGACGTGACGATATTAGATGCTACAATCCAGGAGTCAGTAAGCACGTAGGTATTGGGACAGTAGTTAAAAGAGGACTCACGTGAGTAGTTGGTACAAAATCATTCATGAAATTAATATATCTTTCGTCTTCTAGGACGCCCTCTCCACACAAGTGGAAGACCGACCGAATAGCGTACTCCTTCAAAACCTCAGGATCATGCGACAATAGTCGGGAGTAGAATGGGTTATCTTGGAAGGAAGCAATTAAAGGAGGTATATGCGCAGGTGTGGGTATGTCCAGTATTATGACGACCTGAAAGTATCCGTTAGTGCTGAATTCAGCCAAGGGGCAACACAAATAAACTTACACCAGCAGGCTCACTCTCTCCGATAAGGTCCTCCGGCTTGACCGTCCTTGTAATCGCCTCATCCCCAACTTTGACCTTGAAGGTCACGGTTTCCCCTTGCGTCAGCCTACCCCGATTGTGGCCCTTCACACCTAGTTCCTCCGCTTTCGCTACATCAAACTTGCCTCGCACTCGGGGTCCCACTACGACGTAGGCAAGGGTGGGTTTTGTGAGGGCACCATCAGGTAGTTGAGCATGGTTTTGCTGGAACTTTGGCAGACGGTCATAAAAACCGGGAGGTGTATCTGCCTTTCTTTGGTTGATAGGTCGAGGCTAGATGGACGGTGGTTAACCAACGGAGCAAGGTAGATAGACCTAATGTGCGAAGTACCTGGGTACGCCTCATTCGAGCTTCCTCAACCTGTTGAAGACCAAACACTTTTGGAGCGGGACCTAGTAGTATATTGTTCAATTTCCGCCTGATGAACATACTCGCAAGAAGCTCTTACCTTTCTCCTTCTTTTCCTTCTGGGGTTTCTCTTTCTTGTGCTTCTTCCCCCGCCGGGTGTCCACCACCTTGACTTCCTTAGGCTCTTCCGGTTTTTGGCCCGTAAACATCTTTGAGATGACAAGTTTGCGGTACTCGTCGGGAGAGACACCCGTGGCTGCTTCAGGCACGGGATGATCACCATCCTCGGAGGAAGCTGCCAGACGTTTTGAAGGTGCATCAGGGCTTGAGTCGCGTTTTCGTTTGAAGCTGGTTTCTGCGGAATCCTCGCCCTCAACTTCCATTCCCGCGGGAGGGGAAGAGGACATGGAAGGGAGAATGGGAATGCCAAATATAGTGACGTTGCTATCCTTGAGGATGGGAGTGGGTTCTGCTGTTCCTACTGGTGTAGGTGATGCCTCAGTGGGTGTCACATATAATGAATCCCTGGTCCAAGCTCGGTAAATGAATGCACATATAGTTACTCCAAACCTACCTGAAGGTATAAAAACGCATGGATGCCAGGTAGTGTGACAGTCCTTGCGGCCCTACGACGCTAAGGTCGGATATCGTCGCGTCGGCGAATGTCATGAGTAGACCTAGAGAAGAGGAGACACTTTCTGGTTAGTGCTATCCTTTTCTTCGAGCGAAAGCAATCGTACCAGCCATGCCACTGGCGCGTTTTGTGCTGATGTCCGTAAACAGCAGTCCCTTCGTCTTCTTCCAGCTCTGCTTTCCTTGAACGAAAGCCCGATTTGTGCCTTCCCCAGCATTGAAGATATACCTTCCACCTTCAAAGGTAACCACAATCGTCGGTTCGGTATCGGAGGTTGCTGTCGATAGCACCGAAGTAGACCAGTTGGACATGTTTTTCTGTCCTTTCCTATCGAGCTTTCCTTTAGGTCGTTGAGTATGTTGGTTATCGTCAAAGCAGCAGTAGAGTCTGCGCAATCTTAAAGGCCTATATACACATGGATGCCTAAGAGCAGACGCCAACCACGGTAATCCTCCCAGTTTGATAATTCTTCTTTTTTTCGCGCTCAGGTGATTTGACGTCGAATTCGGCAAGAAGGAAGGCGTTATTTATCTTTATTATTTTCCAATGCCTCTGAGCTCATTGCAGTAACGTAAGATCAGTTTGTCATCTACAGTATACCGAGGGCTGGGCTCACCGAGTAACCGTCAAGTGTTCTAACTTGAGCGGTGACCACCATCTCTTACAGATACCAGCCAGGAGGGCGTTGACGACCCACGATGACCGCGCACAGACGCATGCTGCTTGCCTTTTTCTCGTTGTCGATACTGTGCTCTGTCTGGGGACACCCTCATCACGGTGAACTCACCGAGGAACAACGCAATGCGCCGGTGGATGCCATACTGTGGATACACATGTTCCTCCAAGCGACAGTCTGGGGCATTCTCTTTCCGGTTGGAATGGTACTTGGTATCACAAGGAGTAGATGGCATGTACCCCTTCAGGTGGGTAGAGATTAAACTCGAATTCGGGATGAGACTGAGACGATCCGATAGAGCACCGGCTTTGCGTTGACGATCGGCGGTTACTTCCTTGGGCACGCACACAAAGGGCGAATGTTCTTGAAGTCAGCACATGGAACCTTCGCAAACATCCTATTCCTATTCATCGGCGCCCAGCTCATTCTCGGAATCTACCTCAAGCTACACATTCACGAAAAATCGATACGGCCTTACGCGGTTGTCGCTCACGGGATTCTTGGAAAAGCGTACCCAATTCTTGGATGGACTCAGATGCTTTTTGGTGCACTCGCCTTCAGGGGTTACTGTCGCGGTGGCCACCTTGGTAAGTTTTGCCAACTCAATTCGGCGAAGGATTCATGCTGAGCGACATGTAGGCCAATGCCTTGCTCACTACATTATGGGCAGTGGGTTTATCGCGTACGGAATAATTATGGGGATCCTCCTTTTGGTGGGAGAGAACTGGCTTAGGCGAAAAGGACGCAGTCCTGAGTGGTTCGATTCGTGGTGAGTATCAGTTCTTCCCCCTTCCATTCAGAACCATTCTTATCATATATAGGGTCATTATGCTTTGGGTGAGCCGGCTGGGGATTCTTGCATACACTGATCTGACATTCGAGAAATCCCATAGGGCATTGGTAACCCCTTCCTTTCCTCTACCATCTTACTCGGCTGACCAGTCACTAGTGAACACGTTTACAGAGCATCATGGCGGTTCGTGGTCAGTAAAGGATATGCAGCATACGTAAGTCCATAATAATGAACACCATCTAACCCGCAGCTGA
This sequence comes from Clitopilus passeckerianus, assembly GCA_944990035.1. Classification (NCBI taxonomy): domain Eukaryota; kingdom Fungi; phylum Basidiomycota; class Agaricomycetes; order Agaricales; family Entolomataceae; genus Clitopilus; species Clitopilus passeckerianus. Next base: position 133,889 of record CALYLX010000116.1, on the reverse strand, counting down.
TTTAATATCCGCAGCATTCTTGGTGTCCTCTGTGCGTATTGACAGCTTCCATGCATCCTGTTCGGGCCACTCAATTCGCTTCTATCTCCAGGGTGGGCTGGAGGCCTCCTCGGTATTTTCTTGTCCCGCAATAACCAGCGCAATGTCGTGCCGGGCCTTATGTGAGTTTTCCCTCCTCGCATACATTCTCATTATCTCATTGTAATTACGCAAAACCAGAATTATCCTGACCGGTTGGGCCATGTCTGAACACGCCCAAGTTCTGATGATCTCAACCAAAGTGCATGCCATTTTCGGCCAAACCCTGATGTTAGCAGGTGTTACTCGCATCATCGAAATCTGCTTCTTCGCGCCCTCGTTTAAGGCAGAGCACAGCGAACTTGATGATGACAACAACAGTGATCACACACTTGCTGGACTCAAGTCATCTGAGGTTTCTGCTGAGAACAAAAGCGCTGCAGCCAGGTCGTTCAGGCATCTGCCTCCTTTCGTAAGCCAGACCGTGCTGTACTTGTGACCTCGGTGGCTCACGGTTTCATTAGCTGCTGGTCGCCGCTGGACTCCTCTTTATGTCCGCCACGGATGAAGAACTTCGATTCGTTCATGACCAAGAGATGGACCATGTCACTTACGTCCTGATCATGTTTAGGTTTGTCCCATGGTCTTGTCATGGCCAATACTTCACTCACACTTTCATCCTTCAATAGCATCGCGTTCTTCCTCTACACCTTCGTCAACGTCCTACTCCACCTATACTGCACTACTGGACGAAACGCGCCTAGCCCGGACGGCCGGAATGGGGACCGCGTTGCTGGAGGCATTGAGCTAGCGGAAACACCGCGAGGGGCAGCCGGGACGTCGTGGTATTCCAGGGTGCCAACTGCTGAGAGGACACAGGCGTCTCACCATGTCATTGGTGATGATGAGGATTGAAATGAATGAAGTCAGACGTAGCAACACCCTGACGGAGAATCTCTTTGTATTTTGGGATCATCCGTATTTCTTGCTGTTGTATGCATGCGTGAGTAATGTTGGTCATGTTAGGTGTTCAATAGAGTCGCCCAATGTTGTTTTTGTATCGCAAAACTTGCAGGACAGAATCACAACAGTTAGCGTTAGATTAATGAATAATGTAATATCTATTATCTAGAGATAAATCGCGGTACTACGACGAATGATTCTTCGTCCTTCCTTTAACCACCGATCAGAGACGATGTCTGCTCAAGTGCGAACGGGTAGTCAATGTATCCAACATTGGCATCCGGTCGGTCACCAGGGATGTAGAAGGTTGGCCTGCTGTATGTGTTTAGAGAGATATTCTCGTTAGGGCGCAACGGAAGGTCAGGCTATAATATGTCCGTTAGCACCAACTACAAGGAGGAAGGTGGGCAACAAACTCACGTTGGCAATGGACTGTCTGCCGCCGAATGCTATCAGTTCGCCAATCCTCTCTGAGGCTTTCAGAGCGATGTCACGAGTGTAACCTCCAGCAGAGATAAATGGACGAGGAGCCCAGATATCCCTCAGGAAGTCGTTGGACTCGGCATGTGCGGAATGGCTTTGATCAGAGTCCCCACCGACACGAGGTTCAATGACATGGAGATAAGCTAGGTTGGGGTGTCTTTCCTTGAGCTCCGAGGCGAGGTGGGAGCATTGTGGGATTGGGTCTTTCATTCCCATTCCTACGGTGGTATTTCTCCACGTCAGATTGTTGACAACACACGGATAGGAAGAATATATCTCCTGCGAATCTATTCCAAGGCGAAATCCTTATTGATGTTTTGTCTTCTCCGATTGCATATGCCAATGCATCCACCAGCTGCAGTGCGAACTTGCTTCGATTCTCCACCTTTCCACCGCGCCATTCGTTAGTGCGTTGATTGGAGATATCCTGGAGGTATTGGTCGCGAGGCCACCACTGACGGCATGGATCTCGACTCCATCGAACCCAGCCTTCTCAACACCATTTATGGCGGCTTGGGTGTATAGATCAATGTATTCCTTGATTTCTTCCTTGTTCAACTCTCAACTAATTGAGTGAGATGGAGGGTCAATTGACATGGGCAAGGGAGACGGGGCATCCACAGATTCAGCGGCGATCAGCCTCTCTCCCCATGGCGTCGATTTGCAGGAAAACGGAAGAACCATTCTTATGAACTTCATCTGTAATCTACAAGGGAAATTTGTGAGCGTGCGCTTTAAGAAAGGGCCAGAGAATTTACGTACGTCTGTCCAGCGATTTGCTTATCACCCCATATGCCAGCTAGATGCGGTATTCCGCTGGCCTTAGGCGCGACGATGGTGCCTTCAGAGATGAGCAACTTTCCTGGCACCCTGCTACGTTGAGAGTAATACTCCTTCGGTTAAGGTGCCCTGGTAGGCTGGAAAAGCACTGGGGTAGCAGACATGGTCTAGTTGGAGAAGATGTTTCCGAGTTTTCTGAAGCCATCCGATGTGTCGTTCGAAGTTCATTTAAATACTCCAATAGCCGTAGCTGTTCGATTTTGATCGAGTGAGTAGTAAGCCCTCAGACAAATCGCATTGACGAAGCATCCAAGTACATTCATTTCGACCCCATGTCAACCGAGTAACCCCTGATCAGAGTTGATAATACGACGGTGGCATGGTGTCTGGAGGAGGTTTGGTAATGACGATTGGGAGCGCCCGACTACTAACGTACCTGGGGGTCGCATGCTATGAAGCACACCAGCGCTCAGGAACCGGCAGACTACACGGAGGTAGGTGAAAGGAGGTATCCAGTGTTCATTCTAGAATCCTCTACGATAGGATATAGGGCGATCTACAAATCTATGCGTAAGCTGTGGTATACCAAGCATGAATCTAACCCCAGAAATTGTCCCAATGCTTGAGCTGGGTCACATATACCCCATGGCCTCTAAGAGCATCCTGGCCTTGCACCAACCTCAACTCCCTTCCACGCATCCTGCGAGTCTTTCTCAACGGCTCTTCTTTGTCCTTCTCGTCATCGGTTACCTGCTTCTCCTCCTCCGGCAGGGCCTGCGCATACTCATGTGTCAATTGCAGAATATGGTGGGTTTTTGAAACTGCATAAGCAGCAGCAAGGGAAACAGGTGTCTGGTCTTCAGTCGCGAGGGCATCTACTTTGGGATTATAGTGCCCCAAAAGGAGAGCGGAGAACAGGTCTCCAACGCCGGAGAAGTAGCCTGGAATGAGCGGGATGCAGTGAGCGTGGATGATAGGTTGACGGGACGAGGAAGAAGTCGAAGAGGTCATGCAGAGTAGGTAATCCGCATCCGAAGGCGGTTGTAGGGCTTCAGGGAGGGCCTCGAGGAGCCATGACTTTAATGGAATTGATGACATCACGACATTGGGCACCCCGTATTGTTCGTGCAGGACCGTGAAGGCTTTGCGCAAGGACTCGAGATCTTTGAGCTCAACGCCAGTGAGTGTCCTGGTGGAGAAATTTTAGTCAGAAAGGGAACCGTATTATCCCAATAAGAAAGGAACTTACTCGACCTCGAACCAGTTCGGCGTGATGATAGTGGACAACGGAAGCATCTCCCGGTAAACCGGAATGACATCTGGGGAGACGTACAGACGTCCAGCATCACCCATGACAGCTAGAAAAGTGAACATGAGCAAGGGATGATATCATGAAACCTCATGATGCTCACGATCCAGCAAATAAATGAGCTTGGGGTATTGGGCCTTCAGGTTCTTTGCGAGACCAGCTACGGCAGAGAGACCGTCTGCGCCTGGAATATAACCTGAGGAAACAAAATAAGCTCGGTGTTCTTGAGTAGAGCAAATTAAACGTGCCAGTAAGGAGCCTGTCGGGTATCATGAGCTCATTTTGCCTGAGGCTCTCAAAGAGAGCGTTGAGTTCTTCTGCTGTTGCCTTCGTTCCTCCTCCACGACCGTACCCTATAAGCTTATCATCAGTGACCAAGCTGGAGAGCAACCAATTTTTTGAACATACCGGCATGATTGGAGAAATGTACCGTGTTCACTACCTTTAAGATGAACTCTTGTACCAAGTCCTCAACAAATAAGATAACGGCTTACATCGACATCATACCCAAGGCATTGCAGGGGAAAGGTAGCAGCCTTTCCACCGACGTAGCCAAAGACGACGTGAGATTGTACACTGAGTACGCGTTCCATAGCACACGAGTTAGTGATGGTGGAACGAAAAGAAAGATTCGGCTGGTCTGACGACTTTGCAAACTGACTCGTCCCCACACCTCCTCGATCAAACGACCCTGATCCGCTCGGGTCTTCCGTTCGAATGCGCAATTGCAAAAAAGACAAGTAAGAAATTTTAACTTTTCCAGAATTACGTGCAAGTAGGAAGGCTATATACAGTATTAAGTGGCCCCGTCCATGAATAATTATAGAATAATTTTAGAAGTGCCTGGATACAAAACTACCATCTATTCTTCCCCTTGAATTCCTCGAATTTCCAAACATAAGGTTCGGTATCTAAGAGTGTCATAATATCGTCACCACTATCAGCCAAAGCCTCAGCCTTCCCTATCGGCCCATATCCGACTGCCTTCCCATCTGAATGCTCATTCTTTGAGGCGGCTATACCTTCGGGGAACTCTACCCTCGATTTGTCCAACTGAGCATGGCTGCCCTCCGTAGCAGGTGATACTGGATCTGGTGTCCCAGACACATTAGCAGCGACAGGCTCGTCTCCTTCCTTCGCCAGCTCTTCCTGGATGGTGGCTTCGCTGGCAATGTTTTCTGCAACCTCGGTAGCGTTCATTGGAGCTGCTGCCGGAATGGAAGATGGCGTAGCGGAAGGCGTGGCTGAGGTTGATGAGCTAGGTTGCACATCGGATGACGCTACCTGCCTGCGAAGGGCAGCGGGTGCTGTGGGATCTGTGAGTGCAATGGGATCTGCTGTGCTGGTTGTAGCGGGAACTAGTGCCGAGGGGGATTCATCGCCAGCATCGTCTGCTTGCTCGGTGGGGGTTTCGGGGGTAGGTGTAGGAGCAACTGCCTCCGTTAATGTTATGGTCGTTGTCGATGTAATGGTCGATGTTACAGGTTCTGGATCGGGGGCCTCGACTTCCTGTCGCGTATCTAGCACCTCCGAAGCACTCGGCGCAAATCTCATTGCTATGTGCTGAGCAGGAGGCGTGACAGCTCTGTCATCCAGATCAACCGGGGTTGGCTTCGCCTCCTCATGTGGTTGAATCCCAGCAAGCCAAAACGGCCGTATGGTCCTCGACTTCTGGTGGTAAGCAAAGATTTGACTCTTTACCGGGTCAGCCGCCTTGGCATTGACACCACCTTGAGGAGCCTCAACACCTTTGACACATGGCTCGATTGTCATAGCGGAGGAAGTGGGCTTCTCATTTCCAATGCGATATGTAACACATTGGAGACCCGCCTTCTCTTTACCCTGGTGCTTGAGCCGGCCGGAGGGAATTTCGAGGAGAACAGGTTTGAAGGTGACACCGTCTGCGGTAGCCGAGAATTTGAAACCGTCCTCTGGTGCGTCAACTAGGAAAACTGGGGTGGGTTCCCGACTCGTTATGTCGAAGGCACATGGGTCGGCTGTGCAGTCTGCATGGAGCGAGGCCATCCATGAGGGGTCGTCTTCATCTTCTCTGGGAAGCTACAGGGTCTTGTTAGAACTAAATTTAACCAGGCTGTCGAGAAGGGCAGAACTAACCACTATATCAATAGTGCCCATGATTCTGTCACTTTTCTTGAGGTTGTTCGGGCCGGGGTCACTATCCTGGCGCTTTCTAAGCCTCCTGTGCTTATGCGCTCTGGCATGGTGGGAACGGCCTAAGTGGAAGTGACGATGTCCGATGACAGGCTGCTCGTCGGCCGTTCCTGACCTGACTTGAGCTCGGAAATGTCGAGAATGGGCTGTGACTGGTGCTGCATCGACCTGGCCTAGGAGGTTGGGAAGAAAGAGAGGGGCTACGAGCAGCGAGAAGGATCCGGAGGAAACAAAAGACATCCCGTGTAGGATCCTTGTGGACAAACGCGTGAAGGGTGGCTCGGAAGTTTCAGCACGCAGTCGATTCTTCCAAGATCACCAGGACCTCAGAGTACAGGTTAAGTGAGAGAAGAAAGGTCCGCATGGCTGACTCCTGGTTAATCATGGTTGTGGAACAGACCAGGCGGCTGAATCAAGAGTTTTTGCGTGCTGATGGTTAGCTTTGGAATACTCACCAAACCTAGGCTGAGGGTGGCTGCACGACTTGGGCCGTTCAGCCTCGATGGTATCTTGCTTTCCTTTCCATTCACAGTACGAATTGCTTGGATCTTTCAAGCATTCCGGCTTATAGGTGTCCCTGAGATGATGGCGGTTTAATGTCAAGCAGCATACCGGTTATGTAACAACCCGAAGTGCTGCTCTCCTCCAACAACACACGATGCTCTGGCAACCTTTACGACCTGGTCTCTGTACAACCACACGGAGGGCGTATTTTGCAAGACATAACTCGGTTAAGGTGCGCGAATTCTTTGACGCTTACACCGCCCACAATTTTCTTACTTTCGTGTTGCTCAGGTCTTACAAGCCGCATTCCAGGATCCATCCTCTCCGTACTATCTTGCACCTGGTACACAAGGACCAACTTCACCAGATGAGCCTGTAACAAATCCGGAAACGCCGGATTCTACCATTCCTAGAGCTACCATTGAAGATGCCCAACGAAGACTAACACTGGCGGGCTGTGACCCGAGCTCCTTCTGGGAGCAGCGGATTGTTTGGGGCGACCAGGATGCATTCCAGTGAGAGAACACCATTTACGGAGTGATATTAGCCCTAACAATGCGACATCCTTTGCAGACATGTCAATAACGTTCGTTATCGTAAGTGCATTCGGCTCGGGATTACGGACCGATGCTTCTAACACGTAATCTATGACGATTAGTGCGCTTCTTTGAGTCTGTGAGTCTATTAGCTGGCCCTTACCATTCAATGTACTTACAAGATGCTTAGAGTAGGATTCAATGGATGGTGTCCTTAGGAAATGCGCTTGGCGGACCGTCTCGGGCTCAGGATATGATCAAGGGCAAAGGCATCTCGCTAATTCTCAAGTCTGTAGATGTGCAGTTCCGCCGACCAGTCACCTATCCGGATACGGTCCGTTAATCCCTCTCATTTTTCTTGATGTGCTAAGTATTGAACATCGGCCGCTCCTTCGCAGCTTCTCATCGGATATAGGATCAAGCTGCCTTCTGAGGCAGCTCCGAATGTTAAGGAGGACCCTGCGACTTTCTATGTCAAGGGATCTGCATACTCGCTGGCACAAAAAGCGTTCGTTGCTTACTCAAATGAGGCTCTTGTCTGGTATGACTACGACAAGCTTAGGAAATGCGATCCTGGAGAGGAAATTCGGAACTTCGTTTGGAATAGAGTCGATAAACCCTAAGGTGATTGAATACCCATCCTGTATGAAAATTATGCGAATATATTTAGAGGTATCAAAGGAAGCCTTAGCTTCCCAAGCTTCTTTCTGGTTTGTGTCATCTGAACACTCTAGCAAATGAACAATGATATCTCCTTGAGCTCGGTGCTTCGGGTCCCTCACACATGATCACACAATCCACATTGCTAGTGTTATCTCGCCGACTCTGGACTCGAAGAAACGCGTGCAATTGTGCTCGATTTGTTATCTTGGGGCCAATCTCTGAGCTTGCCGTCTAGTAGAGGCATCGGTGTCGTAAGCTCGTCTGCCAATACCTGTCCCTTGGGTCAGGCCTTTCAGCTTTGGCTCCCACAGTGATCCCTGTGCCGCAGCCTTATCTTAAAGCACTTCAGTCCTCTTCCTTAACACGGATATACCTTCATTATAATACGAGTCTTCTACAATTCTGTTTCTCTGGGCTTCTCCAGCTGATCAAGTTCTCTCGGCCCATTTGCAATTGATCGTCGGGTTTGAACCTGCCTGAGAACTCTTGGATGAAAGGTATACAAATGCCGTCGCCACCTCTTCGGTCCAAGTAGCGGTGCTCGAGACCACGTTGGACGCAACGGCTCTAGACATTCTTCTCTGCGGCTTTACCGATTTTTACCCATCGATTTGACATAAAAATAATCACCAGTGAAGATCACCAGTCTCCAGAGATACGAGAATCGGTGTTCGTCATACGATTTCGTCCGAAAAATGCTTAACAGCGCTGACGCTGTCTTGGGTGCGGCCGTGATTTCACCGAACTGATACCTGACATATTACTATCTTCAAACATTGAACTCTGAGAGCCTGTGGGATTCTGTTCATGATCACGCATCACTGACAGGATATTGTACTTTTACTCTTGACCAATATTATTCTCAGGATCTTGAAACTGCATCCGTTACTGCGGAATTGGACGCGGTGGAAGCTGTGAGAATAACAGAATTTGTTGTCGGCGAAGTAATGCAATAATTGAAGAATAATTTACTCTAGCCGCCGCGGCATTGAGTGGCGAATACCGAACCAATGGCAACCATTGAATTGCACTTAGTCTTCTAACTATGTATTCAGAATCACATTCAGTCGAGACAATGTTCTCAACATTGCCGATTTGGCAGCTCAAACACCTCGTTTCTTGGATACAAAGATGCGGTTCTCAATCCTGACTGACCCTTAGCCTCCCCGGCCAACCCGGATGACCAGATCTTTCATTTCAGCATGATTGATTCTACAGCATCCTATTTTTGCATAGCGAGAGGTTGTGAATCATTGCGTCCTTGCAGGATCGACTGGCCGTCACGGGCCCGAGGCGGATCTCATACACGTTCAGCTATCTGCGCCACTGAGAGTATCGGCCGCCATCATCGGATTACTAGGCCGTCTTCTGTGAACGTGCCGGGACGGCCTTCGAGAATCTCCAGCCAAAAGGCAAGGCTCAAGAAATGCAGACAGGCCGCGTTTTGGCAGGTTATCGAGTTCCTGATATCTATCTGTATATCTTCAGGCGACGTTTAGCCCCCTGCTACAGCCTCAGTATTCTCCCATTATACGCATGCCTGAGATAAGATCTGTCCTTCTTGACATGACTTCTCATCCTCATCAGTCAAAAATACCTCAATCAGGCGAAGCGTTCACGCGATATCACAAGAATGTGACAAATCTGGTCATTTCGGCCGTCAAGTGGCCGCATCCTCGGTGGTAGAATCTCGGAAAAGCACCTCAGCCTAGAGGACTGATAGCCTTGCCTTGGGAGAGAGATGATACGTTCACAGCGACCTGATGAAAGATTTCCATCTCGATTCACACTCGTCTTACCCCACCTAGAGTACCATGTTCACATGGGGATCAGATTTTAACCTTTTACCTCCGTCGAAATTCCTGCAGATACATTCGATCGCTCTCCACGCTTTTACGCGACCCAATCGAATTGAGGTGAACGAATAGTCAAGGGTAGAATGATCACCGCCTGTTGATGATTATCGATGAATGTTCCAAGAACGAGCAAACGCGGTGAGATATCCTTGTGATAATTCCATCTGATGATTTCATTTGGCGAGGGTACGCAATTTTCATTAACGACGGAGCCAAGAATGAGTTGAAGATCACACGTCCTTCATACATTCTGGAGGCACTACCTGCTTGGATACACTGACTCCAACAACCTCCGTCAATTGACGACAGGCAGGGTTCGACGAGGGATGGGATTGAGTTTAGGCATGATGATGTCTGACGTAGCGACGACGACTCGAGTCCTGGACTTGTACCCTGTAAACGCCGGTCCCAAATGCCCATAAACGGGCAACGATATTTTCCACTTTCTGCATACGACCATGCGCTATCCGATCCGGTTCTGCGAGTGGTCCGCCACTCGGGTGGCCATCACCTCGCTTCGAGAGAGGGCGGGACATCTTAGGAATCCTCTCGGGGCGCAGCGCATTACGATGTGTCTTCATCGTAACGCATGGGAAAGAGTGGGCATTGGCACCAGACGCCAAGTCACGCTTCGAGAGTCCCTGAAATGCAGAAGTGATCGGATAGGAACTCAGACATCGCGAACCTTAAAGGTTACTGGAGTCTTAAGGGACCTGCATGTGCTCACTATCAGTCGAAGTATCAGTTCGACGCAGCCCTTGCAAAAGAGTAAAGATGGGATGTTTTCTCACAGAGATCAGCAGGATCACTAGAAACCTCGGAGAGCGCCGCTGATTGGAGCCAAAAAGGTATTCTGAGCGCTGAGAAGGATTGTTTGTGGGAGAAACTTGTTGAGAAGGCATGACGAGGGCGGAGAAAACCGACATTTGGGACACGAACAAATAACACAAGAATCAATTGCAATGTTTCTAGCCAGCTGTACATCAGTGATTCTCCGAGCCTGAAAGTGCGCAATGTGGCTGAACGTCATGCATAGCCCGGGATTAGAACAACAGGCAGACGGACAAGGCAGCTGATAGTTGGACGACGCCATCCGCAAACCATGAGACAAAATGGAGTGGAACATGTGCAAGAAAAACGCGCCATGATGATATTATTTACGTGTCCAGAAAGCGTGTACTTGGGGTTCACCAGGACTGGATTGTTTCAGGAAAAAAATTCTAAGAAATTCTTGAGATGAAGCAGATGACTTTTAGACCCTCGAATTGCGGAAAAAGTGAGGCTACTAGACTTCAGTCCAAGCTAAGCGAGGACTGAGAGTGTGCAGTTGTGAGAAGGAACCCGCAAATGAAGCGAGCTGACATTTGACGGGGATCTGAGATCGGATATTACACAAGCCCATCGCCGCTTACCCTGATTGGTAAATTTCAAAACCGACAGCAACTCACACCGAGGTAACACCCTTTCCGCCCACCACTACACCCAAACGTCGTCTCTGCTACGAACGACGACGACGACAACGAATGCGACTTTGAAAGTCTTTTGGATTCATCATTTCTCACGGCGGCATTAGACAGACAAGCTACCTTGTTACCTGCCTCCAACACGTCCATCTTGCTGGACGTTTGCTGACAGCGATTAGAAATTAAACCTCTATCGCATTGCCGCCAATTTGACCGGATAACTGCTACACAGCCAGCCGAACATTTACTGTCAGTCATTTTGGCCTAAATGAAGGCGCTTCTTCAGCTTATATCCTTACTCCTAGGTTGCCTTGTCTGCTAAGCACAGCAAACTTTGCTTTACTGACGAATTTCACGAAACAATGTCACATCTTGAAAATACGTATCCTATGGGCCACGCAGATGGCTCTCATTATGGCCAGCAGCGTCAGCAAGGAAACTGGCCCTCGCATCTTCTGCCGACGCATCCTCAGCCACCAGGTTTCTCCTCTCCAGGTCCAACGGGCTCGGACCCTACGCAACACTACCCCTTCTTCACACCAACTGGGGACAACCGAGCCAACATTTCCTTACAAGCGCCAGAGCACCTTGGCGGCCGGTCGACTTCTTCACAGTTGTCACTCAACTTGAACCTTTCGTCGTTGAGCGTTACGTCTCCCCAACATGCTTCCCCTATTAACCCATCCCCCTCTTCCTGCCTGTCGCCCGCAACACCAATTAGCCCCGCTGGCAACCCGTTCACGAACCAGCCGCACCAATTTCATTTTGACGCACCTCAACAGACTCAGGGGCAGAATGCTGCAGGAACGACCACGCAGACAGGTTCGAGTCCGACCATTCGCCAATACGACGAGCACGGGATTGTCAATTCACCTACACCCTCGCCGTATGATGCAGGTTCTCACAGCGCCAAAGGACCGACTCCGGGATCTGGCGGAGTTGGTTCATCAGCACGCCGAACACCTGGTCCCTCTCGCTCCTCCTCTACTTCTTCCTTGTCACAACCAACGCAACGGGACCGGGGTTTCTCCAACCCCTCTTCAACTACAACTCTTGTCGAAGAAACCATGTATGACGACGGGGGTGATGCTGCAATGGATTTAGGAGGGGGTTCAGGATATGACGATATGGGAACTACATTTGGAACTGGGGCTAGTGGCAACGAAGGAAGTCCCGTCGATGGAAATGGTAGCAACAGCGGCGGCGAGGATCCCATGGGAAACTCGACACCCAGTGGTGGAGCGAATGCTACTGGTGCGACCCAACTCACTATGAACACTGGTGGGGTTGGGGGAAGCATGGGCGTACTGGGGAAGCCTATCGCCACGAATAACTTCGTGACTAAACTGTTCCAGTAAGCATCAGTTTCTTGTTTCGACATCAGACCGCTACCTGGCCTACCAAATGAGGCCGCCTAAGGGGATGTCTGAGCCCTGCTACTTCGAGCATTCCATTCATCCCGCTAATTCATCTGACAATCACTGACATTTATTCCCTTTCAGGATGATTAATGACCCGAAGTCGGCTCATTATATCTCGTGGACTGAGCTGGGTACCTCCTTCGTTGTTTCGAACGTTGGTGAATTCAGCCGGAGTATCCTTGGATCCCATTTTAAGCATAACAATGTATGTTTTCCTCGATTCCCCCTTATTCACACGACACGGATTGCGTTTTTCCCGTTTAACCATCCATCCCTGCACCATCTTTTATTCCCCGTGCATTCATATCCGACTCGGATCCGGGACCACATCCAACCTGCCTCCTTTGACTATGCGACTCGTTGACGATGGATATATTGATTGACTTCACCTCGCTCTTCTCGCTGGTTCTTTCGTCGTACTAACGCTCACTTGTGCAGTTCTCGAGCTTCGTACGACAATTGAACATGTACGGCTTCCACAAGATCAACCGGGTATGTTCCACCTCGAATGGTTGCAGCCACTATCTCTAACCAACAATCACGATAATCTAGACACCTCGAGCACAGAGAACGTCCACCGATGCCCAGACCTGGGAGTTCTCTCATACCAAGTTCCTTCGTGGACGGCCGGATCTCCTCGACGAGATCAAGCGCAAAGCTCTCGAACCTGATCCAGCTATCAAGCATCGCGTCGAGCTTCCTGGGGAGGTATGTGTCAGTTCTGCTCACCATATTCCTCCCATTCCTCCGCCTCCCTTCTCTTCCGCATGAGATTGCCTCCTCCGTTCTTCCACCATTCTTCCCCTTTCCTCATACTCTCCCCAAATGTTTTACTTCCGTTTACGTTAAGCTCACTATTGCTTCTATCAGGTCGCCGCCCAACTCGGCTCCATGCGGGAAGAGAACAAACGGCTCTGGGATGAACTCCAGGTCGAGAAGAAACGAACCGAGAAGCTCAGTGGGGCCCTACAGCAGCTGTGGAAGGGACTTGCTACTCGCATCCCAGAGTGTACGTCCTCCCCCGTGATTCTTGGCGTGCATGCCGATTAATGTCATTACGTTTGGACAGTGCCCATGTTCCCACCGGATTTATTCGATTTGGATTCGCCTGGTTCAGGCATCATCTCTCCGTTAGCAAGTGGAAGCAACAGCACCATTACGACACCCGGACGTTTCCAGCCTCCACCTTTGTCTATGAACCTTGGAATGCATTCCATGTCAACCATCTCGAGCCCTGCCGCAAGTCCCACAACCACCGACTTCCCTGAGAACAACCCGCTGCACCATCAGCTCGCACACCATCATCAGCACCAGCTGTCTCATCAGAACTCCCCATCTTTTGCTCAACACCCGCATCAGCACCAAATCGTCGGTGCTTCCGGTAACATTACCCTATCCCGGCACAATAGCTTCCAGCATATGCCGAGTTATATGGCTGGGGTCGCATCGTCGCCGTCCCCATCTGCCTCTGGGCCGATGGACATGTTTGATGACGGTATGCCAGGTCATGATGGAGCCCGAGTTGGAAGTAAACGACAACGCATGTCGGACGACGAGCCTATAGGAACACCTGGAGATGGTTCCTCTCTCTCCTCTCCGGCGACCTCGGTGCCACCTGGAGGGGGTCTTGCCGGGGGGATGCCTGGCGTGGTGAACCCTGGGATGGGTGGCATTCCCAACAAAAAGATGAGCCGTGCCCGCAGTGATAGTGCGCCACTTGGCTACGGATTTGGTGGTCCAGGAATAGCTGGCTGGGGTGGAGCCGGAGGGGTCGGAATGGGCGTCGGCGGCCGTCCCAGGAGCGGCAGTGGGCTCGCTGGCCGAGGCATCCCCAGTTATGGAGGCATGAACAGGAACTTCATTGGTACTCCAGGTGGGAGCATGCTCAGCGGCGGTAGCAATGGTGGCAGTGGAACTGGGACCCCGCTGTCAGGCATCCCAATGAATGCCCCGAGATGAATGTCCCGAGCCGATGAACAACGTCAGTTCTTCATATGGGACATTTTTATACCAACCATCCTTCTTCTCTGCACTTTATTCGATGATTCCTGTTCCATGCTTTGGTTACCCCTGTCTCGTATTCTTGCTCTGTTTGGCCGCTCTTGCACCCGTTGGACTTGTATTACTACTATTTAGACCATCTGATTACCCATCTACCAAAATCTTCAACTCATTTTACCCCTCTCTTCTATTGTACATCTGTTGGGCTCAGTATCCTCTCCTTCATCCCTCACGCTTTCTCGCTGCCTATGCAGTTTTGGAAAAATAACCTACTTGTGTATGCGTTTCCATCTTCCCATGCACATATCTAGATGTTGGTCATCTATCCATTTAACCCTTTTCCGGCCTACCTCGACTCTCAACCCAAAAACCACATACATTCCTTTACCCCCAACGTCTATCTCAACGTTCACCGGTCACTCTCTATCGGAATTGCAATGCAGGAACAACATTCCTTTTTCTCGGACTTCCACAAATCAACCATTACACCCTGTATAGGTCTCGTTCTACGTATATCTTTGCTTTTGTTTCATAGACTTGCCTGTATCTAAATCAGAATGCAAACTTCCGAATTTCGCGAATAGATTGACATGAATACGTGCTTACCACGGAACCTGTGCACGTTAACCCAAGCGACTCCGAGTAATCGAGAATGTCTTCTTCTGAGCCTATCTTGACTGAGCGGCTGTGAGAGATCGTGTCGCTTGTGCTTCTGGAAGCGATGGATCTAACAAGGAGATCTTTAGCATTCATATGGAATTGTCGAGGATGACAGAAGCCCGGCGTTCGACGCATCAAAGCATGGATAACAGCCGGCAGAAAAAGAAACCGCAGCCATCTGTCTTCTGCCACAACCTTCACCTTGTGCTGCTCCCTGAAGCTGGGTCGTCGACACCATGAGAGGCAGCCTCGGCACCAGCATTCTCAGGACCATTCACTCCACCAGGAATTTTCTGGGAAAACCTAATTCAGATATGAGAGGTTCGACTGAGGCTCGGGATCCAGTTCAAATGGAAGAACTCAAACTCCCAAAACGATCCTCGTTGGTGATCATTATTGTCGCCAACATGCTGTTGCAGGTGCAGCTCCAATCGAACTCGTATTTAACATTTTATGAACGATCCCCCAGGTCTCGTTCTTTATTGTCGTCTCTGCTTCCAATGAATATGCTATTTATCTCGGAGGCAACTCCACCTTTTCTGGAATCGTTATCGGTATTCCTCCCGCAATATCTGCCCTCACTCTCGTCCCGTTGGGTCAATTTGACAAAGGTGGTTCATCTTGTTTCGAACTTCCCATGGTGATGCTAACGTATCTTTGATTAGGTCGCTACAAAATACCCCTTCACGTCAGTTGTGCTTCCATGATCCTTGGGCATATCCTCTACGCCCTCGCCTACCGGGCTAATTTTCTTTACCTCATCCTTATTGGGCGTATGGTCAACGGTTTTGGCTTTACCCTCTGGATGTATACCAAAAGGTATTGCTCAGATCCTCGTATAGTCGGGATCCGCCAAAGAACGACGCTGGCGAGCTGGCTAGTGATAGGGCAAGGCCTTGGAATGAGCTTGGGCCCGTTCGCAGGCGGTTTATTGTTCAAGATCGGGTTCAAAAATCGTATATTCAATGGATTCACCAGCCCAGGATGGATCATGGCGGCGGCCTGGTGTGCATTCTGGGTTTGTGTTACAGTTTGGTACGAAGATATCCCGCACGAACAGCGAGCCTTTGAAGCACCGTCGGCAGCAACAGAGTCAACGTTTCAGGCCGGATCCAAAGACAAGGGACATTCCACCGCCCTTAGCGTACTCCCGGTACCCGCAGTTCCGCTGGAAGAGCAACCACCGCGGCCTTCCGCGAAGTTCCGCCTGACAGCTCGTCAATGGGGAGTCGTCGTTTGCATGTGCTGGTTTGCGATGACCTCCTTTTTCATTCTCGGAGCATGGGAGTCCAACCTCCCAGTATTCGGTGCTGTGACCCCTCCTTTCCATTGGTCACCATTCGCTGCGGGAAACTTCATTGCATTGGGAGGAATAACAGCCTTC
Organism: Clitopilus passeckerianus; assembly: GCA_944990035.1. Classification (NCBI taxonomy): domain Eukaryota; kingdom Fungi; phylum Basidiomycota; class Agaricomycetes; order Agaricales; family Entolomataceae; genus Clitopilus; species Clitopilus passeckerianus. The sequence continues at coordinate 117,676 of CALYLX010000116.1, read as the reverse complement.
CCCTTCCTAATCCTCAATCTTTTCTTTGCTCGCCGCGTTCAGGATCGCCACATTCTAGCCGCAGGATCCGGGCTTGGGCTCGTTGCTCTCCTCATCTTCCTTTCTCTCCTCAAGACACAGAAACTGAATTTCGGCAGCGTGTACGTGTGCTGGTGGGCCATTGCGCTGGGCTTCAATGTTGCGAGTACGGTCACGATTAGCACCCTCAGCAAGCAGCTTCCACCGTCATGGAATGGAAGGACGTCATTGGCTATCCAATACAGTAATTATTCGGGTCGAGTGACAGGGGCTATTTGGGGAGGTAGTGGTGTGAAGGTTGGGTTGCTCAATTATGTTGGGTTGGAAATCGCTTTTGTGGGAATTGGCATTGCGATGTATTCTATTTTGTGGAGGGATCTTAAGACAAAGAAGGGTTAAATTTTGAGGATATTATTTACTTGGAATGGAATGCGATATGTAGACTACGGATTAGGTTGTATATAGAAACAAGATAGAATTATATGAAGCTAGTTTTGTTGTAGATGTGTGATAAGTTAGCGTGGTCAAAAGCTTTGGGAGACTTGCTGTGGATTTCGGGGGGACAAGCAACGATTACATATCATTCTCCTCGAGGAAATCCATGGACGGATGCATGATCTTGCTCTGCGTTTCCTTGGGGATATAGCCAAGAGGGATGATAGGTTTTTCTGGAAGAGTATTCTCGGTCTCCTTGAGTTCGCCCATTAGGGAGGCAAGACGTTGGTCCGATTCCTTGAATTTTGTCTATCACATGCATGAGCTTCTCCCCAAATCCAGAGAAAGAGAAATGCACCCTCAAAACCTGATGCGCCTCCGTCCCAGCTTCAGCTAAATACGCACCCAATGTAATGGCCTCTATATCTAAACTCATGGAGTTCGGCACAATGGCTCGAGAAACCGTTCCCAACTGCAAGCGCTTCCTTCGAAAGAGCAGGTCGACGGACCGCTCTGAAGGAGCTCATGCTGTGATAACGGCAGTCTGACCATGGGTGGGGGCATGGAGCGATGTAGCTGAGTTCGAAATGTTATACTATAGATGGTATCTCTCTGATCCGACCTACTCTGTAAGGCAAATCGTTATACCTATTTAATCATACGCACATGACTGACACGATCGACGATTCTGATTGGTTCTCGCCTCTGAATTAATTAATTCATTTTTCTTCATCTGCGAGGGCCCCACCTAAAGTCAGAGTGCAGGTGATAACTTTCGGCGTTGAGGGGGCCGGCCGTAGAGCGACCAAACGACCAAAAGGTCGTCGATTATGTGGTCATGGAGGTCAAGTCAGGCCAAACAGGTATTGTGTTTCTGCTTCCATATCTGAGCGTAGTCTATTTCCGCAGATTGAGCCATATGGCTGGATGTGAGTGGAAGTGGGCGTAGCTATATAAGCTCTCAATAATCTATGTCAAAATGTGAGGGAAACCAATGTCGGAATGAAAGGGAAATCTTGTGAAAATGGGACATCCTCCGTAAATTCTCTGATCGAAAGATCTGAAGGGGAATTTGAGGGAAATTTGGTGAAAACGCGAAATTTCCTCCGATTCCCCCAAAGGCATAATTTGAGGCGTTGTGCCGCGTATAGGTGAGACGCCTGACCGTGAAACAGCCTAATAGGTCTCAAGCTCACACACTTGTTGATGTCATTAGTTCTTGCGATTAAATTTGCAAATGTATAGGTTTCCTGCGCTGAGCCCCAGAAACCGAAGCGAAAGACACTTCGAAGGATGTTCTGTGCCTAAGTTGATTGTACGTGAACGGCTGAAGCTCGGCAGAATATTTTGAGGATATTTGCTATTTTACCAAGGACATTGCTGGGAATATTAGGTTTATCCTTGTCTCCTCCTTCCAGTCAATAACAGACTAGTATGGAAAAAGTAAATGAATTGTAAAAAAAAAGACTTGACCCCTTTGCGTTGAAGATTGGTAAGTGGATCGTTATTGGTTCATTGTTGAAACACATTCGCAATAGTTATCTGCGTTGCTTTATATTTCTTCAAGGCTGTCAGAGATCCTGCTTCCTTGCCTTTTCCTACCTTACGATCGAGTTTGAGGATGAAACGATTCGGTCTGTAACGCGTACTAGAAAGCTTGATGGCCATTTTTGAATGACGCGTTGTGTAGACATATTTGTGCATTGAGCGAAAGCGGTCGACCAAGGTGATGACTTGAATACAGTAGCCAACAACTCGTCGCAATCGACGCAGCCTGCATTGGCTTATAGGCTGGCTCGGAGGAGCAGGCTCTCCTTTGTTCGCGACTCTCGCACGTTTCTAAAATTCGTACACATCTCGAAGCCTCGCCTATTGCCAAGATCTATGTAGGAACTTAACTTGGGTTTTCTCTTCGGTTCGCGGAGGAGGCTGCACGAAGCATGCCTATTACTACTTCATGTCTGAGTCTTGAAGTCTGACTGCACTATTCTCTAGGGCTCTGCTAGCGACAATCAAGGACGGCGGGACATGCCCTTGTCCGCGGTGCTTGGTCCCAGATTCAAAACTTGATTTGATGGGACAAGTTCGTGATCTGGCCTTTCGGCTTACGGGCGTCAGGAAATATCTCCGAGCCGCCGTTAAGACTGCACGGGAGATAATTTACAACATGGGGCTCAGCATATCAACCAATTTGGTGAAGAACCTGTTATCGGAGACATCTTCTGTTCCTACAGTAGTAAGCAACCTGTCTAACTTGGTGTCGCCAACCAGATGCTAAAGTGTAGTATTTAGAATGCATTTGATGCCTGCCTTGGATCTGAACCAGGCTTCAACCTGCATCGTATGCTTGTCGTCGACTTGCTGCATGAATTTGAGCTCGGAATCTGGAAAGCCTTATTTATCCACCTTGTCCGAATGTTATATGCAGCTGATCGTCGGGGCAGCCTTGTGGAGGAGCTGGACAACCGGTGGGTGTTTCCTGAACATCATTTAACTATTAATACTGACAACCACACCTTATTTACAAAGATTTAGGAGAATACCTACATTTGGGAGTAATGGTACCATACGGAAATTCTCGACAAACGTTTCGGCAATGAAAAAGCTCGCCGGTCGCGATTTTGAAGACATACTGCAGTGCGCAATCCCTGCATTCGAAGGCCTTCTTGACGAACCACACAATGCCCACCTCATGAAGCTCCTCTTCCGCACTGCTGAGTGGCATGCGCTCGCCAAGCTTCGGTTACACACTGAATCCACCTTGGCTCACTTTGAACAGTTGACAACTGAATATGGCCAGTTGATGCGTCAATTTCGCGACTTTACATGCTCGCAATTCCAGACGGTTGAGCTACCTCGAGAAATCGACAAAAGGCGTCGCGAAAAGGCAAAGAAAGAGTCGAAGGGCGGGAATAGCATTTCAGAACCAGTGACCGCCGAAGCGAAGGAACTGAACATCTCAACCTACAAGTTCCATGCCCTAGGAGACTATGTTCAGGCTATCAAGGACTTTGGCGGAACTGATTCATATTCCACTCAAGTCGTAAGTTGGACCTCCTGGGATAATTTTACTCCACATTGACGAGCTGTTCAGGGAGAACTTGCCCATCGGACCGTGAAGCGCCTTTATCGGATGACAAACAAGCGAAACCACAGCCGACAGATTGCCCTTCGATACCGGAGGCAGCAAGCCTCCCTTGAATCCCGGTTTCTTCGAAACTCAAAGAAAAGCACAAGCTCTCTGCAGCCTAAGGAACGCCGGGACCCTGATCTCCCCTATCAAATATCCTGGTCGCAAAATCAACCAGTCAACATTTGGGACCTCTTGCGGGCCGAAACAGGAAATCTAGCTTACAATGTGAGTGATTCAAATATTTTATCCATTTATATATTTGGCTTGACTTCCTCGAAGGATTTTTGGCGAAAGCTTCAAGGACATCTGCTTGGTCGACACATCGGTGCTAACGGTGACCTCTATGGGACATTCTCTGATGAGGAAAGGAATACTGTCCATGTTGTCCGTGACCAAATCTATGCTGTCAATGCCGTTGTAGTCAATTTCACCACCTATGACGTTCGCCGGGACTTCGACTATGTCCATTCAAGAACTCACCCTGACGTTGTTGCGGTACCTCAAGAAGGCGGCCCTCATCATGGGTCCTATCGATACGCTCGCATACTTGGGGTTTACCACGCAAAAGTCTGGTCTGACCACCCTCAGTACGCCAATCACGCCGTTCAACAAATCCAGTTCCTATGGGTCCGATGGTTCCGCCCCGAAAAACAAGGACGGTTCACAGCCGGTTTCAAGTCTGCTCGACTCCCCAAGGTTGCGATGGTCCCGCCCACAGATTATTATGCTTTCACATTCTTGGATCCAGCTGCTTTGGTTCGAGGCTGTCATCTAATTCCCGCATTCGCTTCACAGCCTCAAACAGCCTCAGAAACTATCAGCAACTCGGCAGATCCCCGTGCAGTGGCCCTCAATCGTCAACAAGGCGGCGACACTTTCCAGTGCTATGTGAATATGTGAGTGTTCTAGCGCCCTTGAATGCTCATGTTGACTCAAACAGCTTTCAGTTTTGTTGACCGAGACATGTTCATGCGTTACATTGGAATTGAAGGGGTTGGCCACCTAGGCAGCAATAGAGATCTCCTTGCCGGTGATCAGTCAGATTCCGACTTTGAGAACGACGACGACGAAATGGACTCTGACAGAGGTGAGGGTAGCAGCTCTCGAGTAGAGAAAAACAGAGCAAGGGCATCACCAGAGACAGATGTCACAGCAGCAGACTCGGACGTCACTATGAAAGACTCGGACCTTGTCCAGAAACCCATTGGTAGAGGGCAGGTCCCTCCAGGCTCTGATAACCCGTCTGACTTGAAGGAGGTATCAGAGGCTGAGTCGGAAGGGTCTGACTGCCTGAGCGGCCTTGGCGAGGCTAGTGACCTAGGAGACTCGGATGATGGCTCGGATGGCGGCAGGACGGACGATATGGGAAGTGGAGATGAGGCTGATGGCTACGGTACACCTTAGCAATTGCAGCGAGAAACATTAGGCTAACAGATTCAATATGTATCCGCCTCTTTGAATATGGTTTTCCCGGTTTAATAACCAAGCTGCCTGCTCACGGAATCTCTGGGCTAAGGGAGAGGAACAATGTTATGAGCAGATATAAACTCAAAGATCAGTTCAACGGATCATCATAATTCCTGGATCATAGGGAGAATGGAGTCGGGACCCTGAAACCAAATGTTCATATGGTACAAGACAGAACAAAATTTTATACTTTTCTCACAAGACAATGACACTTAGCGACAAATGTCATGCAGTAAGTACGATGCCTTCACAATCATATCATATAGCACCTATGAGAATGGCGGTTTGATCACCATTCCTTGTTCCCTTCACGTTAAATCACACCTGATAACGAGTCTCCTTCAAGATGATAGTCCAGTCGTATTGTGTTATTATTTGTTGTCATTATCCGGAATGGTTGCGGAACAGTCATGAGGAATATAAGTTTATTTCAGTTTCCCCCGGTTTTCCAGATGTGTGAATACTTCGTCTATTCTCATCGTGGAGCATGTCACGGTGTCGCCTTCTGCAACTTATGGACGCTGTATACACCTACAAGTGGGGGGCGGTGAAGATCTCCATTGTGTCGACTGCTTGATTAGAACTTTCTGTGTATTTCTTCTGGGCCCCCTACCACCAGAAGTTGTGGCTTTCGTGACTCCTAATCCTTGGTATGTAGCGTATTTGGGTAACAGTAGAAGCCCATTATGTTGTCAACCAGTTATACTCGTGGCTTCAGAACAAACATGTGTGAAGACTCGCTCGATCAGAAGCATGAGCACTGGCAAGGGGGTGATACCGTAGAGAGGCACACGCCACTAGCCTTCTTGGGTAAACATCCCCTTGTCGGGCAAGGGTACCCGAAATACCTTATACGGAGGAACTGAACAGGACCTCGAGTGACTTGGTTTGTCGATCCTTTAAACTAATGACTATGCTCGGACTCAACCTTCGTTTACCTGCTGTTGTATGCAAGATCGAAACAACCTAACTTTGTATTCAGCCACTAATGTTCTAACTCCAGTATCCTTGAAAGGTCTGTAAATGTGGTCTGTCATTCATAATTCGCTCCGACCTGTGGGGGCAGGATCACTGTAATGCTAGCTATCTTTCGCTACGGCACTTCAAAGCACTCCAGCCATTGGGACATTGGGGGTCCTCACTATTCAAATACAGGGCCGCCCCAGTCACACAGCTTTCTTCAACTCTGGTCTCTCATCGAGCCTTGATCGCGTCCCGACCAGATTAAGTGAAGGTTGCCACCTTCGAAGGTGATGCCTAAGGCCTGAGGTGCGGCAACTCTTTAAGGAATTCACCCTAGGCGAGCGGTTGTATAGATATATCGCGAGCACTGTAAATTGGAAGTCACGGGATCACTGGAGAGCGAATTGTATGCAGTAGCAACCACAGCTATTTCCGATGGGACTTCGAGAGGCCGTCTGATTGCTTCCTGAGCAGGCCTCATACGAGCAACTCCCCCTGTTGTATTTCCAATAATGCACCCTCGGAAGCGATACGTTGACGTGATGCTATTATGCCACATACTCTGTTGGTCCCCTTGCTTACAGTACGTTTTGTGATAGCTGTTGCTCTGATGACTTGTGAGCCAATGTCTGGGGTGTAGTTGCCTGCAGGAGCTACTATTTAGCCGAAGTGCACTGTGGGTTCGTGCCATCTTTTGGTAGAAGTCAGAAGATAAATTAATTCAGGTTGAACTCGGACATTTCTTCGTAGCTTTAACGCGTGTTTTCCCTTCTTGTCAGCGCTGCATAACCGGACTGTTTCATAGCCTTCCCAAAAACCGGCATAATACAAGTTCTGTCATAATGACCCGATGCAGACTCTCGAAGCTCTCTCCTGTTGATCGATCTGATCTGATATCTTCTCTTCGGAAATCCACACCTTTACTGACCTCAAAAGGCACGCCATATCATCATGGGGCAATCCACAAATTATATCCTGCGTCAGAGGCCGCCTGCCCGTGTCACTAAGGGTGCGGGACGTGATTTATATCTAGTGGAGAGTCACTTGCACATGGCCTAATCAGATTACAGGGGCAGATACTGTAAAGGGAGCCGTTAAGCGACTTGCCATTTTGGTTTTGATGTGGCGCATTCTGTGTTAAATCAGCGTTTCTGTGTCTCCCCAAGGTAGAGTCTGCCCGTATATCCCACTATAACAGCCCCCAAGTCATTAAACAGCTATACGAGAACATCTGGACCTACAATGCGCCGGCACTAGAACACAACGGCACAACAGAGTTACGTCAATTTCTAGTTTGTCAGATACACGCTGTGCAACCTTCTCCTCGATAGACACCTATATATACCAACAACCTTTCTTTGAACCAGCATCCCCACTTGAATCTTCACTCTCTACGAGTATCTCAACTATTATTTTCTCTGAGCACCAGTGAGTTGTTCACGGGCATGACCGTTCGACCAATTGTTGACGCTCATACGTGATACAGATCGCCATGTCTACTGAGCGGAAAGCAATCTATGTGGCGGCATTCTGGAGACAAGCACCCCCGGGCGACGTCTTTCGCTATGGCCTCTACGTGAAACGAAGAACGATGTCGGCACCCTTTACCATGCTAACCAGAACCCTGGTTGGGTTTTCCAACACAAGCCTGTCAATCTTGTGAAGTCCATGTCAGCCGTCGCAGCCAAGAAGATCGGCATGGTTGATGATTCTGTCACTCACGACACTCTCGTCAAGCTGTTCAACGAGGTGCCTATTCTGCAATCCCCCCGATGCGCCGCAGGGGAGGAATGGAGGTGCAACCACTGGGTCCGCAATGCTATTGCGCTATCAGTCGCGAAAGGTACGCTCGGGTTGTTTTGTATGGGCTAGAAATTGACACCTATTGACCGCAGGCTGGGTCCAATGCAATGATGTCGGCCAGCTTTGGGCCGCCTTTCGTGTCGAAGCGTTGGCTTTTCGAGATGCTCGTGCGATGGGAATTGGTTCTTGCCATATCATCTAATTGACTCCAATTATGTGTAGAGATTTTGTGCTACATAAACACGTTTTTGTGTGCTCAGCCAAAAAGGGCTGTGAAATTTTATTACAAAATTGCGTGAAAAGCGTCAGATATATAGTCGAACTTGCAACGAAAAGCCGTACAGATTAAAGAATATCACCAAGGGCTGCTAAAGCGCCAGAACTCCTGCTCTACCGCAAGCTCCTTCTCCCAACGTCCAAAGACCTCATCGAGCAAGGCCTGCCACTCGCGGTAAACATCAGTTCCGTAGTATGATCTTGTCCATTCCCAGTATTGTGGAAACCACGCCAGACCTGCCCAGTCTACCAGGCCTGATAAGCGGCCCTCGTCATCTACGAGCATGTTCTGTGGTGCAAGGTCGTTGTGATGAAGACAAAAGGGGTAGGTTCTCGTGTGAACAGGCTCTGCGAGTGTTTTGAGGCGCTCCTGCTCTGGTAGCCACAATCGACCATAAAGGAATCGATAAAAGTCCAGTTCGGTAGGAAAGGGCCCGATCCTATCGTCTGTTACGCGGAAACATCTGAAGGCACCTCCGTCTACTGCGCAGATTCTGGACCCTTCTCGGGGAGGTGGTATAGAGCGAAGCTGATCAAAGATCTGCTTGAGGTCGAGAGCGAGCAGAGTCCGCTGTTGGGGTGACATCCTGCATAGACGATCTTCAAGTGGCTTGCCAGGCAAACCCGTCATGACGATGAAAGCACCTGTCTGAACGGAGATGGCATCAACTAGTCTCGGAATAGGTCCTACCACGCGTCCATTGAGAAAGCGTAGCGCGTGTGCTTCGTTCATATCCACGTAGAGCCCGACTTTGGCGTATAGGTTGAAAGGCAGGCGAAAACAGCAGGGTGATGTCGTGCGGCCATAGAGACGGATTCCGAGCGAAACTAGTTTCTTGTAAGTCCAGAGGCGGATGTCCTCGGGAAAGAGGAGCCAAAAATTGAGCAAAATACCCATAATTTGCCCGCTAATGGGAGGGAACGTCACGACCAGATCCGACTTAGGCAACAAGTCGTACAAGTTCTTTGCATCTATTTGCACCTGCCTGTTTGCGCAAAAAGTGTCTGATGCCCTTCGTCAAGTACTTACTTACTTTTTTAAACAAGCAACATTGTATAAGAGCTTTTGAGTATTCAATGATTCTTGTACCTTGGCTAGCGCGTTTTGTAGTGTCCAATTGGAAGACACGCGTTATTTACTCATGTTTGGTCTTCGGACGGAGTGATCGTGGAAACTCGGGCAAGAAATTCTCACGCAGCCAACTCGTAGCAAGTCTAGTCAAAGGCTCCTCCGAACTTCAGAACAAAACACCGAAATGGCCTCCAGGATTGCTCTCAACTCACTGCGGGTGACCGGTACGCTCTGCAAGCTTTGAGCTCATTATTGCACGTACTTAATGAATTTTTAGCCCGACCAAGAGCTGTCGCTGCTCTGCCTCAGTTTGCGTACGTTGGCTATCCACATTTTTGACGATGAGCAAAGGGATTAAGGCATTCTTCGTAGACGCACTCTCGCCACCGCTCCCCAACCTCCCTCGGAGCGCGCCAACGAGCTCATTGAGAAGCTACCTTCACACCCCAGCCTGCTCACCAAGGGCACCACCGCCATCCTCGGAACTGGTTTGGCTGCCGCTGCCATCTCTCAAGAACTCTACGTTGTCAACGAGGAGTCTATCATCCTACTCGCCTCCATCATCTTCTTCACCTACTTCGGCAAGGTACATCAAATTTGTTGGCAGTTGTTGGAATGGAATGCTGAGGCTGTTTTTCGGACTAGGTTATTCAAGAACCTTACAAGCAATGGGCTGAGGGCAACATTGCTCGCATCAAGAAGGTCCTTGATGGTGCCCGTGCTGAGCACACCCAGGCCGTCCAGGAGCGCATCGACAACGTTGCTCAAATGAAGGATGTTGTCTCCCTGACCGAGGGTCTCTTTGCGTTGTCCAAGGTATGTACCTTGCATGTTGAAACCTGTATTTATGTTCTTACATTGTTTCCTTATAGGAAACCGCCAAGCTCGAGTCTGAGACTTTCGTTCAGCAACAAAAAGTCGCCGTTGCCGCTGAGGTCAAGGCTGTCCTCGACAGCTGGGTGCGATATGAGGCTCAGGTGAAGCAGAGCGAGCAGGCCGACCTCACCAAGACTGTCATCAACAACGTCATGGCCAGCATCAAGGATGAGAAGACCCAGAAGGATATCATCCTCGCTGCCGTTGCTGAGGTTGAGCGTGAGTATATTTACCGTCTGCGTTTATAGAACACGAACTGACTTATCCTTTCCAGAGCTTGTCAAGAGCAAGGCTATCTAAGTACAGCTATGTACTCATACCTAATTATGCATCAATAGACACCACTTCGCATTAATGCTGATAGGAGGACCTGAGCCTCTGATATTCGGAATCATTGAGACCGTGAGGGAGCTCGATTCAAAAGCTTGGTCTGGGAGGCTAGTTGGGATGCATATATGCGTGCCAGTATACTTCCCGTTGACCTTGAGTATGGATATTGAACCAATATATGGGTTACATGGCGTAGCAATCCGGGATACATACACAACGAAAGCGGGAATGAGGGAAAGCACAAAAATAGAACCATTCAGTGTTCAGGTTCTCGGGGTATTTGCTCTTCAATGAAACGATCGTGGCCGTTCTGAGGGTGCTATTGCGAACATGTCAGACATGCATTTAGTCGCTATCCTTCAATGAGTACTTACATCTGATATCATGCTAGACCGTCTTGAACGTCTGCCACTCCTACTCCCATTGGTAGGAGGATACGGAGGAGGCAACGAAATGGTATCTATGGGTGAATGCGCCCTAGAGATGCCCATTGGTATATCCGGCGTCCTGTCCACACTTGGCGGGTGAGGCATCCAACGTGGTTCAGGTGGTGAATGTTGTGGTGATGGAGGCGATTCCCGTCGATGCGTACGTGGCCAGTCGAATGCTTCAGGCTCCTCGCGGTGGCCTCCTCTACGGTGAGGTATGGGGTGGGGTGGAAGTTCTTCCCGTTCTCTGTGCCGTCGGCTGTGGGAGGGGACGAGGTGGGGCGGAGGGAAGGCAGGTTCGAGGTGGGGTGGAGGGTGAGGCGAGACTAGGGCCATGAGTTGTGGTGAGCGGGAGTGGATGGCATCTAGTAGAAGGCTGTTTGGCCGGTGTGATTAGTTTACGGAGAGTATGGGGTCTAAGGAGTTCGCTCACTCGTTTTCAGCCTGCAGACGCCGCATCTTGTCCTCTGCGATTTCGAGGCTCCTATGGTGCTCTGCGTTGACCTGATGAGAATAATGACTTTGAGCACGTCGGAGGTTCTCGAATGGAACGAGACTTACAGCGGTAACTTCATTATACTTATCCCGCAGCGATTGGAATCTTTCGGCATCACGTCAATACGCACATTACCCGAATACAAACACATTTGGGCTCACTTCTCTTTGTACCGAGTAGGCTTTTGGACTGGAGCTGATGCTGCAGGTATCTGTCGTAATCTCAGCACCGGAGTGACACGAACGCAAGATCTAGGACCGAGCCGACCTTGAGTTTGAAAGAAGGCTTGCCTGGCGACCCAGCGGGGGCCTCCCTGAGAATTTTACCAGAACCAAGGGCCGATGATGCGCTAGGAGCCTCCATTAAGTGTTCAGCTTTGAAAGTTGGCTCAGAGATTACTGGGCGGCTGCTGGAGGTCGCCAGAGGTTCGGTGGAAGCTATGAGGATGGCACGCCTTAATGTGGCAGGCGAGGACAAGATATTCTAACATGGACAAATCGGCCAAGGCCGAAAATCGTTAGCTGGCCACTTTCAAACGAGAAAGATTGTATTTTCATTTGAGTTGAATTTGTATTAGAGCAGCGTGTGTAACCTATACACCAGGACGAGAATCTAAGGTAGGTTGGCTATGGAACCTGCACAATGTCTCGAGACCCTCTGATTTCAGGGATTCAAAAGAAGTAGGGATGTCGCAACAAGGTGTCCACGGTATCTCTACTCGTACTTTCTGAAGGCGAGCGACCGGGCTCGCGACCGGGCTCTCGACCGAATAAAAGGTTCGAGACCACCGCGACCGTACGAAGGTAATCAACTCTGCATCTTGTCTGACCGCGTCAATACCATTTTCCTTGTAATGGAACGTAATGGAGAGGTCAAGGAGCTTGGGTATCAACGGGAGGGATGGAGAGTACGGTGACAGAACAGCAAAAAGGTAGGAGTTTATTCCACTTGGAGTCCACGTGTTGTCTTGGATAGATAAAGTTGTGAGTGATGGAAGCGCTTGTAGCATCGATTGGATGGCATCGATGGCGACCGGGTCGAGGACCGTAATATTGAGTAATTTGAGCTGGCACCCTGAACGTTTCAGGACGGATGTTATGGGGTTTAACCGCCTTACTCGATCTACCTGTAATGATTGGAGGGCCGGGAGCACTAGACAATCGAGGAAAACCGCACTGTGGTCAGGTATCCAGAGGTCTATCAACCTGTCACAGGTAACCGGTACCGTGGATACTGCATTGACGCGAGAAATCTTGAGATGAGATAACATGGGCATCATCTGAATGAGTTTGAGTTGGGTGAACGGAAAAAATGCGCCTTTATAATTGGTTAACTTTGGCCAGGGGGTCGATGTGGGCATGAGAGGCAGGTTCCATACATCCAGTTTCTTCAGTGACTGACTCCCGTTCAGCATGTCAAAACGTTCGTGAACGTCGTCTATGGCTTCCCGGACGCGGATATAGCATTCTTCCAGTTGGTCTATCCGGTCCTTTACGAAGTCGAGGTGTTTGACGAATATCGCAGATAGGGTGAACCGGACGACCCTCCATTTATGCGAATGCTCCATGATTGAGTTCAGTACGGATAACCAGTGGTTGAACATAAGGACATGGTCCATGCCATCGGTCTGCGCCATGAACGACAAATGAAGTGGCCAATCTCTGGAGCGTTGCAACATGGTTTCGACACACAGGTGGATATTTTCGATACTGGCCTTCCTATGTGCTGCGAGATCTGGGCGTACAACTATGTACGACCATATCCTTGGTAGCTCGAGCGCAAGGTGTCTCCAATCGCCACAGACATGAGATAAAGACCATGGTACACGATGGGCACCTGTGTTGGTGTGACTGCTGCCCACCACGAATGATCCCTCTTCGCCCCAGTCGTCAAGAACACACGTGGAGAAGATATCACATAGTATCTCTCCCGGTAGCTGGTGTATGGAACAGAGCGATGGGTCAATGGGAAGCGGAGATGGTGTCGGTTCTGGATAGTTCATGTACACTCGTTGGGTGGCATCAGCAGGAACTTGGATATTTGAGTTCGCAGCAAGGTCGAGTGAATTGAAACCATCCTTCGCTATCGTTAAGCCGTCAGGATACAGAATATCACGTAGTTGGGCTGCAAGGTACCTTGAGTGTCAATCATAGGCATGTTCATGGTACGGTTGGAAGGCCTATCGCTGGTGCGCTGGTGATTGGCCGACAATGGTCATGCGATGATTCCGATCTCCGGGCCGGGACTGATTTTGTTGACTATTTCCTCTAATTTCCAAAATTTCTGGTAAATATTTCTTAGTTCCGGGATCCAACAGACTTCCGAGACCCAAGGTGATCTGGTATTCGTATCAATGTGTGTAAAATGAAAGGTCCAACAATTTGAATTTGTAATCTGACAACGAAGACCAAAGTACTTACATGAATACAACCAGAAACTACGAATTGATAACAAAGGTAAGACCGTCTGCGAGAATACGCTGGGAGTCCTTGTCGGCGAATATATCATCATTGATGGTGACGGATGTGGGTCCTGTCTTCAATACGATAGATTTCAGCGCCGCGTGGTTTTCAAAGCGACTGAAATGGCTTTTCGTTGATGCTTTTCTCGCAGAAAAGTCGATTTTAACCTCTTAAGCTTTCAAAAATTAAAAATTGAGTAACTTGAGTTCCTTTACTCAAATTGCACTGGAAGGGCCTCATGAAGATATTGTTAATCGAGAATTATTGCGTCTACAGTGCCAGCTATGAGTCCCGGGGCCAACCATTCCGCCGTGGCTATCTGATGAAAACTGCCTGATGTGGATGCTTGTCCGTGAGGCTGCTGCCAAACAACGAAATGATCGGCGAACTATTTCGCGGAATATTTGCCGGAAATTCTGTTTCCTGGACGTCCTCGGAGGCTGAATGGAAGGTTCGGAAGAGAACGTCGGAACTTGGAAGGTAACTTAAGTGCTGACGTAAGGACAGATAAAATAGGATAAGATTGTGATACAGTAGTTGATCTTATCGATGTCATCTTCGCTTTAAATTTCCTGTCATAGGAAATGTTCACACTATCTGCTCAAGAGCTTTCTGAGTTATCCTGTACCCGGATACTTGGTCTCTCTGTAAAGATGCGATTTGTAAGTGACTCCTGGTCCGCTGGCGCTGCTACGCCAAAGAGATGGCGTCAACGTCTGCGGCTCTAAGGACACGGTAAGAATTATGCTGCACTGAACGATGTCGTCAAGTCTGCCGTCTCATGGCCCGGATAATAATGCTTACGATTCAACTCTTGTTGCGGCGAAGTCAGGCCATTCTTTGCCCCAAATGAATAAAATGTAGGCTCGGAAGCTCCGGTAGCAACTCTCTTCGAACCCGTGGTCAATGGACTATCTGTAAGCACACTGCGCACGAGACGCAAAATCTGATATTTAAGTAGTCGTTGCGGCTTCTATCGATGTCAGAGTACCTCGCTCGCTTGGTATTCACACAGCCTTTCTGTCAAGATGGCTGCTCAGCAAAATGGTAAGCGATCCCGTTGTGCGTAATTTCCAGCCGCAAAACATCTAACGAAGGCCTGGTTCTAGAACCTACGAAATTCGGCATCGTTATATTCCCAGGCTTCCAAGCGTTAGATGCCTTCGGACCTTTGGATGCTCTGAATTCACTGTCTTGGTACAAACCAATCAGCCTCTATATCTTAGCGGAAACGCTGGATCCGGTTTCCACCCGAACCAAGAAGCGGCTCTCCGCAGACTGGCCAGATTTCGGTCAAAGCGTCGTGCCTACCCATACCTTTGACAATGCCCCAAGTGACATTGAGGTGTTACTCATTCCAGGTGGTTGGGGCATACAAGAGAAATCGATACAGAGCGCTGTCGAATTCGTGGCACGCGTGTATCCGTCGTTGAAGTACCTCATCACGGTTTGCAATGGTGCGGTTGTTCCCGCGCTTGGAGGGGTCCTTGATGGTAAACGGGCAACAACGAACAAGGCATTGTTTAAGGAGATAGTTGCCGTTAGAAAGGAGGTGCAATGGGTGGCCAAGGCGAGATGGGTTACGGACGGAAATATCTGGACTGGGTCGGGCGTCAGTGCGGGCATCGATCTTATCTTTGCATGGATTGAGGAGGTGTACGGCAAGGAGATAACCAAGAGGTTGGCCGACGGTCTTGAGTACGATAGGCACACCGATGCCAGCTGGGACCCGTTCTCGGAGATTCATGGTTTGGAATAAAGGAGATGGTACATTGTGTTTGTTCGAGGCCTACCTCCATCAGGGGCTTGGCGGAAATAACATAGAGAACACATGAACCCACCTCGTGGAATACATTGCCTTGTATCGTTGGAATCCGGACTTCTAGCCCGAGCTACGATCTCCTTTGAGATGAATTGGCTGAACTAAATTCATCAAAGGTAAATTGAAGCCCATTGCTAGTAAAATACCTAAAACATACATACACCTCACGTCATTTATTAGGAAAATTTCCCAACATGGCTCCAGCAACGTTGCATATGTTTTCTTCTGACAAGCTTAAGACAGGAAGATGCCTAAATGACTTGATTCAATTGTGAACGCGGTGCCACCAGCTTCCCCGAGCGATGGCCGAACGACACGGATTTCCTTATAAGGATTAAATTGCTTATGTGATAAATTAAGCACGTCGTCCTCACGGACGGTCTGGCAGAAGACAAGAACCTGACCCGTGAAGCCATGACAGCCTGATCCATCCCCAGCACTGTCATGTTCCTTGACATTCCTCTTATTAGTCCCGACCTTGAGGGAAACTAGCTGCGCTTGACTCCCTGTTACCCTCTTTCACCGACGACGACCACCATGGTCAGGCTCCCCCAGGAAATTTGGCTGCATATAGCAGCTTTCGTAAAACCTTCACAGCTGGAGGACCTTATGGCCGTGAACAGCGTCTTTTTTGACATTGCCATGGATTGCAAGTATAAACAACTCAGCTTTGCCTTTTTGGACCAAAAGATGGTCAGAAACCTCGTTAGACTCAAGTGAGTCCATTTTCTGCGATTTTTTCATCAATGACTGACTGTATGCGCTGTTAGGGACCCATACGTCGCAAAACGTGTGCGCGTTCTTTACGTGTACCCAGGCTTTCTGAAGCAGGCCATCGATCTCCGACGGAATCCTCTTCATACACGACGACCTCTTCGGGCGAAACTAACCGATCTTGCAACATCCTTCTTCGACCAACGGACAGGCTTATCCAAATGCGGCACCGTTCCCAAATTAAAGTCACCAGAAGACGTTGTAAACGCGTTACTTGATGTGTTCGACGGCCTGCCAAACGTGACAGACTACCACATCATGTGGAGTGGCCTTCATGGCGTTCCAGAATCACCCGTCCCATTCCTCACCTCCCTTTTCCGCCCGCATCTCCGCAGGCTGTCACTCGACATTTCTCTAGAGAACGTCGTGCAGCTGTTCAGCATTCCTGCCACGTGCGAGTGCGATTTGGAAGAGCTCGACCTAATCATCCGCCTCGATAGCGATCTACCTAGCGCATACGACTACATCCCATCTATCATGATAGAGCATCTCGCACCTGCCATAGGCCGATTCAAGCATTCCCTCCGCAAACTCAATATCTTCAGCTGGGAGTCACTAGACCTCTCGCATCTCTTCCTCGGTCTACCCGTCCTCCCCAGACTCGAACACATCACACTCGGCATCCCCATCGACAATGGCCAACTCGGACCGCCGGTAGCAGTAGCGAACTTCTTGCAATCGCAAAGCGCATCCCTACGTTCCTTGTCACTCCGCGCCACCCAATACAGCGGAGCCGGTTATCCGATACTGCCGAACATCACTCGGTTCGACGAGTGGTTCCAGGACGCATTCGGCCAGGTCGACTTACCTCTCTTGAGGGAATTCAACATCAGCTCACCCTTGTTCACACTCGCCGCATCCCTGACCTGCCTGCGACGGTTCTCATCCACCATCAAGTCGTTGGATCTGACTGGGCGGTTCCATAACTACACGGACATTGTTGCTATTCTTGACTGCTTCAAGAATAGACCACATCATGCTAAACTCGAGTCGCTTCGCCTCGGATCGGTTGTCCTGACCCCGGAGCTCCTTGACCTTTTGTCGCAAGAGCTGCCAGGATTACAGCGGCTTGACCTCATCGTCAGGAACAGGGATAATCCAAACCCGAATCCGTCTATACATCGGTTCAGCCGGGACACTGAAACGGTAAGATACAAGTCCACCGGGAATTCCGGGAACAGGGTCGCTGACTTTTTCGGTTATGTAGGACGAATTTAATCTTGCGATGCTTGAACGATGGTACCCACATTGGCAACTGCGCCACTTGAATATCTTTCTCACAGGATCAGCCCCCGATCTCCATGCCATGGCTCGTATGCAAAGGATTCTGGCGGGGGCGATACCTGGCGTTTCGGTCACCTTCTAATTATTCCTCTCGCTAGACTTTGTTTCGATACCCACATGCACTACCTTGCATATGATTCTTCATATCACATTCTTCTCGGTATTGTACTTTTCGCTTTGCTACACCGTTTTTGGCACTTGCAACAAGATCGCATTCAACATTATGCTTCAAAAACCATCCCCACCATCATTTGTAGCCATAGTTCCCGCACCATCATTTCACTTTGACATCACAATCGCATACGCATTGCAGACTTTCGTTCAACCATAACAACTACATAGAATACACATCGTTCTTTAATAGACCATCATTGATACTCAGCATGTTTCGCTAACGACGTCTTGGTTGATGAGGTCTTGCCTCTTCAGTATTGAGTGCTTGGGAGACGGTCGTGACCTATCAGGGCTGGAGTATTGTTCTAAGGTAACGCTATTTGGCGGAAGGAACGTTTGGAGATATTTCTGCATGCATTTTCAACTCCTGACTTGAGGAGTCTTGCACCGGCCGAATGGTCCCTCGATTCCAGAAGGTCGACCATTGAAAGAACTATTGGTCCTCCATGGTGTTGCTCTCGTACTTTCTTCCAGAATTCCGCGTGAGTACTGCTCGGATTTCTAGAAACTATTAGGGTATGCGCCAAGGGCCGATAAAATAAGCATACGTGGGCAGATGATTCTCGTCCACCTCCTCTTCTTTTATGCCGGGATTCGAGGCTGGTCCATCGGGGAAAGGTGTTCCACACCGAACGTGTCTAAATGTGCCTTCGGCCTTTGGAGCCCCTTTCCGGAACTTCCTTTCTTTAGCCAAGTCAATACGCGGTCCACGTTCTGGTTCCTTGGGATGACGCTCGTAGATTCGGGCGCGAACTTCTGGATTAAAAGAGATGGTTTTCTTGACTTTAGAGGTGGAGGCAGTGTTTTTGGCGGGTTTAATAATATGAGGGGCAATTTGATGATCCAAGTCTTGTTCGACCAGAGTCCTATCAAGGGAATCGTTGTCCTTCCCAGTACGGTCCACGACGAAGCCTGTACCGAGGTTTATAACTGCGCTAACCGGATGTATGCGCCTGTTCTTGGATAGAACGGGAGCCTCAGTATCCCGAGGACGTTTAGAAGGTGTTTTCGGTTGAGGGTTGAGAGTCGATAACTTTTTGCTGTTTTCGGCGCGCACATGTGCAGAGCTTTTTGAGTTCCCCAGAACAGAGAGGCAGTGGGTTTCTACTTCCTTTTCCTCGTCAGTGTCACGAGTAGAATGTCTAAACATCTCAGAAACAACAAAACATTCTGTATTGATCGGTCAGAATTTGAAGCCCAAAGAACTTGGATGTGCCGACCATCGAGGATGTATGGTGCACATGGGGCCAGAAAGTTCTCATCTGAGCAATAGTAGACCCAATTTACGTGCGTTCCCTTAGCTCCAGTTGAAAGGTGTTGGGAAACATGCCAAAAGAGAAACCAACCGTGAAAGATTTAGCATGTAGACTATGGGGACAAAAATGAGCGTATAGTCGATAAACTCCGTTAAACCAACCTCAACAGAAAAGGATCGTCCGGTCCATTGCAGAAGAAGTAATGAGCCTTTCGAAAGTCTTTTTCACAGCTGGCCAGGGATCCTCCGTACTGCACTTCAATGGATGTCAGTTTCCAAACGCCAAAATTACGTTCGAGATAGCATACACCATTTTTTCATTGCTTCTGGTGGACATGCAGAGCTAAAGCAGGCTACATCCCCTCAGTCTCTTATTTTATGGACTACCTTGGGCTATTGAGTATACCTATTCTCGATTTGAAAAGCAACATTGCGGTTTGGCGGATGCTTGCCGAGTTGAGCGGAGAAAGAGCTGCGATCGGAGTATCCTCGGTTTTCCCCTTTGGCTTTCGACCTAAATAAGCCCAAACAGCGTCCGTGGACCACCACTGGGCGGCGTTGCACCCGACATTGAACACGTTGACCATGACCACAATTACCCGCAACCTCCCTTGGTTTGTTCGCGATCTCGGCGTATCTATCGTTGGCGAGGTATGTTACGTCTACGACGTTGTTCGTGGCTACAGCTGACGTGAACTTGCTGATTTTAGAAATGCTACACGTCACTCATCGAGAACCTTAACGTTGGAGATTTTGAGTGTATCAAGTACTCGCTGTCGAAAGGCCTTGGGCTAGGCATTGTAGTTGGAGGCTCAATAATGAAGCTCCCACAGATTCTGCTCAGTAAGAACCATTTCTTCTCCTGATTTCTTTTTGGCTAATTCGGACAACAGTAACAAATGCAGGATCGGCACGCGGACTATCCTTCTCCGCTTACGTGCTGGAGACCCTTTCGTATGCTATTACACTGGCATATTCGTACAGGAACAACTTCCCCTTCTCAACTTATGGAGAGAACCTATTCCTGACCATCCAAAATGCGATAATTACCCTCTTGATCATCGGGTACACACCACTCTCGACAAAGTCCCAGTACCCAAAGAGCACCAACATCATGTTTGGCACACTCTCTATGGCTGCAGGAGCCGCTCTCCTCTATAGCATGCCTACTGAGACCCTCTCGCTTCTGCAGCTTTCCACCCTTCCCCTATCACTCTTCTCAAAATTGCCTCAGATCAGGCAAAATGCTCGTGCTGGGTCCACCGGCCAACTCTCCACCTTTGCAGTCGTTTCTCAGATTGCCGGATGCCTCGCGAGACTCTTCACCAACGCCACCGAAACTCGTGACAACATCGTTGCTGCAGGCTTCGCCCTTGCCCTCATTCTCAACGTTGTCCTGGGCGCCCAAATGTACATGTACTGGGGCCGTTCTGAAGTGGACGTCAAAGAGAAGGACGAAAAGATTGAGATGCAGAATACCCCTTACCCATCAGAGAGCGAGAAGCCACGTGGACCTGCTCCATACAATCCTGCACCATGGCAAAACACACCAACCCACCGTGTGGCCACACCTCCCCCACGCACGGCGTCGGCTAGTGGAAGTAGGAAATGGTCTAGGAAGGTTGATTAATTTATTCGTGGATGTGACCTAGTATTGATGCCTTACTATTCTATTTAATCCATATTGGTTGATATCCCTACGCGTTGCATTTATGCCTCACCTCTATCCGACAGCAAAAACCTTCGATATCAAGTATGGTCTGAGTCCTTTCGCTGGCTTTGCAACCCGACTGCTGTTTATTACTAATTTATTACGATCTGTCATGGGGTAATACCAAGGAATTGATTCGGTTCATTTACAGGGATTTTAGGGACAAATGTATCAATATATGCGTTTGCGTTAATTGATTGCGAGGTTTCCACGAAGCTCTGCCCATCCAGGTGCTTTCACGACGTTGACGGTTGCTGTTTTGCTCGAGGCAATCGTAGCCCGCTTGGTGAGCTCGAGCTTGGTCAGTTTAGCTCCAGTCGAGTCTGTAAAATGAATCAGTTAGGTGCCGACGGATGAACCACGAAGAGCCTTACTGAGAGCCCAGAAGGAGATGAGAACGTCGTTCTTGCCGTGGTGATTGAGGATGCCTTCTGGGATCGGGAAGCTGACTTGTGGGCCCAAGGAGGAGAGGAACCTATTGGACGTTAGGCCTCCTCGTTTGAACTGGGGACATGGATAAGCACTCACCTCCCGAATTGCCAGCCGTTGACGTAGATGAGTACACGGTGGGGAGCGTCCTTGTTCAATTCGAAGTCGAAGGCGAGAGGAATGTCGGACCCAACGGGAAGGTTGAGGTCGAAAGTGGTGCGGTAGGCCCTTACTCCGGCTTTGGTGATTCCATCGTAAGGCGAGCAGGTTTGCCAGGAGGATGCATCGTATCCTGGAAGGTGGGCACCTGCGGGTGATATTGAGTAAGGCCGGTTTATATGAACCTAGCTGACTTACCGACGCGCTCGAACCAATACCCTCCCTCGTTGTAGGGGCCACGAACATGATCAGGGGCATTTTCGCCTCCGACATCTTTTGAGAGCTTGGTCAATACGAGGATGATCTTCATAGAAGGCATGCGTACTTCCTGCAACTTTCCAGACCGTAAAGTCTTTGCCATCATTCGACAAGAGCTTGTACCCTCGGATTCCACGAGGTGTCTTGAACTCGTCGTCAACATTGTCTATGGGGTCGCGTTACTCAGACCAGTCCGAAGAGCCTTTAACGCGGGAACTCACAATCCTGGTTCAACCCAGTTGAATCATGAATGACTGTGAGGACGTTATCACCAGGAACGAGCTGGTCGGAAGTAAAGTTGAAAGTCGGGGAGAGAATGTCCACGCCTTGCTGGCTGTGAGAACTGCCTTCGCCAGATCCTAAGAAGTGACCGTTGAGGAAGGCAGAGTATCCAAAGGAGAAGCCACTGCAAAGTGTTATTGGAGGCACCGGACGGTGAGACACAATCCACTCACCCCTGGATAGAGAGCTGCACTCCAGTCGCGGTGCCATTAAAGTGACCGCGCCAGACCCATTGACCAGCATGGAAGCCGTATCTGCAAGCTGATCAATTGACGCTCGAGCCAAACAGAGAAACCGAGTGTTTACTCTCCAGCATATAAGATATTCTAGGGTATGTCCAATTGAGTTCAGCCAAAGAGGACGGAAATGTGAAGCTTACCTTTCCGGCACTAGGTTTCTGAGGACGAGTGGTGGATGTCTTATTCGCAACAACCCATTTGCTGTCATCGAAAGTAGCATTCAGCTCAGGCAGGGAGTCGGCGCATTTCCATTCGACACTCTTCAAGGAAGGAATTTGGGCTTTGTTGAGATTTCCGGGGAATCCGATGGAACCTCGTAAGCTCTTCAGCTCGCTCCGTGAAACCTTGACGGGTACCCCATTCCATGTGATCGCAGTGTATGTGGCAGGTGCAAAGACATCGATGGTCGTCGTGCTGTTCAAATCTCCAGTCAGGCGAAGCGTGGATCCACTTGCGGTAACATTTCGTAGCAGGTAGGGACCATTGACGAGAACGCTAGACTGGGAAGGTCCGAGGTCGTAATGAGGGAAACCGGTTCCTTGGCTGGCTAACTTCGGGGCCCAGAAACCGGAGGCGGTCTTTTTATCCGCGACTATTATACGTTTGCCACCAAATTCTACGATTGTGATTCCAGAGGGGGAGCCGGATAGTGTAACGATCTGATAGAACTTAGTGGAGGAAGGCCCAAAGTTCAAGAAAAATACCTACTCCACTACTGGAGGACGCCTTGATTGATTTCGAACCAATGATGTTGACCTGGGAACTACCTGTATTCTCGACTGCAATTTCGATATATTGACCTTCGAGGGCATAAGCGAGTAGGACGTCGACCTGATGTACAGAGGTCAACTTTTATCGGAGCGGAGATGGATATAACGTTACCTTGTCGATGTTTGTCCATGTCATAACCTGACGCGGGTGACTTCAGCGGCACACCAGACTCTGAACTACAAAAAAACATACCTCTGCTGTCGAATACTGAAGGCGAGATGAGCCGAAAGGGTAATTTGTAACGATGATCTTGGATTCTCTTCCTGCGAGCGTCAAATTCCCGCTCTTTGGGATGATGAACTGGCCACCACTTGTTGTATTGACTCGGAGGGTGAAGTCGGTGTTGGTGATCTTGGTGTTCGTCTTTTGCCTGACAACGTAGAAGTTGGCACCGGAGGAGGGGGACGTGAGATGAGTGGTATATATGTCGCTAGAGTTGCTGTATGCAGTGCCGCTGCCGACGGTTCCATTACCAACTCTCCCGACAAGGAGATAATCTGCAGAAGCGTGCAGGAAGTAGGATTGGAGTTTGATCTCATGAAGTTTTGGAGTAATTGTTCTGTCCTCCCGAATTGCCTAGCAGAGGTAAAGAATGAGCAAACAGTCTTGTCCACCGGGGCCAAATCTCATACTGCTCCATAACTGCGTCGAGGTTAGCGTGTGACTGCCTTGCAAAGCTTTAGCACTTACTCGTAGCTGGAATAGATCGTGTGGGTATGCATATTTCCCCAGTTAGTGCCACCTACACCCTACATGAGCAAATTAGGGCCGCTAAGAATAGCACGAAATGCACCATAGGTCATGTATAGGTTTTGCAGGGCAGCGCCAGACGCATAGTTATTCTGTAGTATGTAACAACTGTAAGGAAGTGAGACATGAATTCACGGAGAATCCATCCCACCTTGTAGTAAACCTTGACAGGAAGTTAGAAGAAGGCACGGAGGAGAGCTCATAGTACTCACATTCGCAAACTGCTCGTTTATAAGTTGATAGCATTGATCATATCCCGGGCCAGACCAGTAAGAGAATGCACCACCTACGAAGAGCGTGTTATCTCAGGCAACGTCAATCGCTCACTGGCAGAAGAAACACACACCTTGCCATTCGAATAATGCTAATGGCTCAGCAGGATTCAAACGCTGATGGCTTGCATCAAATTCTGAAGAAAATATGTCACGCCAATTTCGAAGAGATTACACAGAGAAGAACCTACGAGTTGAGAGTTCGGCCCATTGGGTTGGCTTGTCGCAATCAAACCCAAGTGGGTAGCTGGCTGGACGTCAAATCTATGGTCCGGATATAAATAGTTGAGGGGCTCACCCGTCCCATCCGTAACTGTTTAGGTTCGTCAGTAGTCCCCTAATATATGGTATTTGATAGCCACTAACAGATCGACCTTCCCGGGGCCCTTGAATGCAAACTGACCGCCGGCATTTTTATCGTTATGAATGGTCGGGATTTTGGTCAAACCGCCTTCGCGGTACGTGTCGATGATATCCTGCATGTGCTCGCTCAGGCCGGGAATCTTGAGTGATTCACTAGTGAAATATTCATTCTCGCTCTGAATCGCTGGAGCTGAGCGTCAGTAAAGTAGCCAAGGTAGAAAAGGTGGAGGTTCAATGACCTATGACAGGCCCATTCGGATACTGCAGAAAATTGTTACATATTATAACAAAGAAGAGTTGTTTCAGAGCACGCACCTGATAAGGAGCGGTAAGCTTTGCGAATTCGAGTAGGCTGTGAATCTTTCAGAATGGTCCATTCGAGCACCAACAAGTCAATCTTACTAGGGCCGCCATGCTTCTCGGTAGTCGGTTGCGTTGGTCCTCGCCAATCCTGGCAGGTTGGCCACCCATCCGGGAATTCCACCTATTAACTGTATGAGTAGATATTCTTGCACCCTCGAGAGATCGACATACCACCAGCTGTCTCGGCGTTCACATACGGCCTGCAACCACCGCATAAGTTAGTATCGTGTAGTGTAGAGCGAGATGCTGAGTCACCCGGGTCGAACAACTACTAATACGCCAACTTCCTTTGCAACTTGATAGAATTTGGTGAGGTCATTGTGTTCCGTAAAGCGAAGTTCTTTGGCATTTGGAGCGGTCAATCCCCAATGCCCTGACGATTTAAGATGTTAGCCTCGTCCTATGAGAAACGAAAGGAAGGATGTACAGTATACGGACACTCCATTGAAACCAGCAGCCTATCGGAACGTCCTTTGTGAGTTGGCATCTTCCAATGTGCGCATCTCGTCTCACCTTGAATCTGAAATCACACCAGCGGTTAGGTTGAGAACTGCTTCCAGAGATCATACAAGACTCACTTCTCCAATACATCTCTCCACAGTTCAGGGGCTGGCAGGCGGAACGGGTGGAACTCCCCGGAGAAGAACATCACGCGCTTCGTTGGCGCCATGTCAGTTTCTGAACATTAGAATAGAGATGAGGTCACAACCTTCCCATCGAGAAGCACCGAATGTTGATCGAAGGCGACAGAAGCTTGGGATTTGCCCTTGTAGAAATTGACTTGGAGCACCAGGAATGGATCTGAGCGTCTGCCTTGCATGCTTCGAGGTAGAATGAACTCACGATTTCCCTCGGGGACCACGTATTTGGAGCTTTCATCGTTCGGGGATTGTCGCGATACAAGGACGGCGTTGGCACCCGCTCCCACTCCAAACGAGGAGGAGAGCAACGGCAAAGCGAGAAGAAGGCTTGCAAGTCGGTTCATGGCCCGAAGTCGATAGGAGATCCCAGTAATGGACTCTAAATACTCCCCGACTCGCGGCCTTGATGCGGAAGGCGCGATTTATGTTGAGCACAAAACTGTGGAGAGCGACAGGGCGCGCGTGAGTAGGAAGGTCATGCGTTCTTTTTTCCGATGCTTCTGTCTGCCTGGCGGTCCGTCTCTCGGTTAACGAAGACGAGAGCAATGGTGATCACAGAGAGGGTATTGGAACAAGACGCAATCTGGCAAGTGCATTTTGTTCCACTCAAGCCAAATTACTGACTGTTCAGGTGCTTTTTCAGCTATATTTCGTGCACCGATGCATTCACCTGAAACGTACTGAAGATGAGCGGCTCCCGGGCCGGGAGAAGCGTCCTTGACCCTCGACAACTCCAAAATCATGGGACCTGCCATCGTTCATAGAAGCAGATAGAAGCTGGATACGAAGAGTTCGACATGTGCATATGGCGATTTGTGAGGTCAGCTGCCAGCTGAGGACGGGTAAGTGTCGGTTCTGGAAGTAAGGAAGAGATGGACCAACAATGGGAACTCCGAGCTTCAATCAGGATGATGTGGCATCATGGAGGAATTAGCACAGACGACAAAGGGGAATAATCACAGGAAGGAAAAGAACTGAAGAAGGACATTATCGCGGAAGTCGAGTTAGCACGGCAATCAACCCCTTGTCAAATTTGTCCATGTTCAGTGAACCCTATCTCGTATTTCGACAACAAGCCCGAGGTACACCAAGACGGGTTTGGGAGCTTGGTTTCTCGGTATTTAGGAGAAGATCTTGCCCGCCAGCTAGCTAGCTGGATACAGATGACTGACCAGTAAGTCGTCAGTCCAAGATACAGGCTGAGAAAACAACGTGAAGGTCTTCTGCTCATTGCGATGCAGGTATTTTTCAGAATGAACAATGACCGAGTAGCGCATGATCTTGCAGGCAGACGATGCCACCCAAATCAAGTAAGAGCAGAGGTGGAGGGCCATTAGAGCAGTTCTGCAGCGCTGAAATTGGAGCTTTTTCAATAAAAATCTAAGCGAGTTTCAGGCAATAAACGGAGCCACTTGCTCCAACGAACACAGTAAATGACTCCTCTTATAGGAGAGTATGCCGTGCTGCTCCAGTATCGCTACTCTTTAATGGCGTTGAATATTCATGGTCACGCTATCGCCCCAATTTGATTGGGCAGAACCTAGCCGAATCTCAGCAAAAAAAAAAATGGCGCTGCAGAATTGCTCTATTGAACTGCCACGAGAAAATCGTGACCGAATTCATAACCAAACGCAAAGAAACGGGATTACAAATACTTGTGATACACACAAGACCCGAAAGTATCTTGCACACGACGGGGGAGCCTCTGGAGAACACAAATAGTTAGCATTGGAGACCTCAACACTTGGTGAGGAGCAAAGCGGTGGTTGTTTGCAACTGCCAGTCTGGCCCAAGCTCCATGCGTCGGTCTGATCTCCCCTTTGCCTTCGACTTCGAGGCGGACGTTCAAGTGTATGTCATCGACGTATTTATGGCAAGCCTTCTATTCGCTCCATCGTATTGTACGATAAATGGTATAAAAAGGGTCCTTGCTCCGGGAAGAGGACAATACTCCAGCGCCTCGACCCAAAAAAAATTATGAATTTCCTTAAACTTGCTGCTTTAACTGTCTTCGCCGCCTCAGCCTCAGCCCAACGTATAGATATCGGTTATCCCCGGGATGGAGCATCTGTAGCCCCAGGATCCAATTTGGTTGTAGAGGTCGATCGACCAGTAGGTTATGTTGTAGTTCGTTCTGCAATTCCGGAGTTCAATTTCTACGTAGAATTCGTTAAGCGCCTCGACTGAGGTTTCGATCGTCGTTGCGTTGGCGTCTTGCGCCACCTCCGGCTGTCGGGCTGCTTCCGAGCAGCTGGGCACTGTCCTCTATAATGGAGGATACAACCCTCAATACCATCCCGAGGCGGGGTATCAGAAACCCCCTCATCAAAACTTTACGGTGTCTGTACCATCCGGGACTTCAACAGGCCTTGCGCAGCTGAATGTTGTCCATGTTGCCCTGATTGGGGTAAGTTCGTTCCTCAGCGAAGGCTTCTCAATAGCTAAAGGAGGTCAATTAGGTCGGGCAAACACCGTTCATGGAGATGCAGAATATCACCGTCAAGGTCAATTAGCAAATCACACCGAACAGTAGCAGCCGATGGACCCCGGATCTCCCTAACAAATATCCAAATTAATTCGGTATAATGTTGTAATTTTAGCACATACCAAGCGACCTTATTGGGGTCTCGAAATTCCTCCCGACCTGATTCGTTCCACCCGCAGTCGAGGGCGCACACAGGCTTTCGGGCTTGGTACCCCTCGACTTCTAAGAATACACGACCATCATTCTGGGAGTAGTGAAATCATTATTTCATGAAACCGGATGACCATCTCTTCAGGGAATACCAATGCCTTGTTGTCCTTGACTTCTGAGTTCGAGGCGATGCCCGCAGGTCCGCAAAGAACGGAAAAGGCGCGTTTGGTAGAGAAATAGCCACTGAGAAATACAGTGGTTCTTCGGTGACGTCATGGAGGTGAAGAGGATCAACGTTCACCGGTTGCTTCGAGATATGTATTCTGCTAGTCTGAGTTCACAGGAAGATTGAAATATGAAAGTCAGCCTGGGAGTTGGTCGGTCATGCTACCCCGAGGCGTGTTTACGAGTTCTGCTGGTGGCCAATTTTCGCGAAAGGAGGGAAACAGTGAGCAAACTGATACGTGATGTACTGACAAGTGGCACAAGCGTGTCGTTATTCGGTTTCCTTTAGGGCGACAAATGTTGCCGACTCCAAGGGACATGTTTTGCCGGCACTGCATTAAATTTCGTGGCATCCACGACTAGAGCTCTCGTACCAGAAAATTTCATGAAGTGTGCCGTTCGAAATGAACGGAATCGTCAGCAAAGACCGTGATGACTTGAAAGTCGAAGTCACTTGCAGGTGACGGCAATTGCCAGTGGTACTCACAGTATTTATCGGTGTTAGTTCCGGGAGTCGTCGGGATCTTTGCCGAATTTCCTCTGACATCACCGTCTGTTCTTCGCAGTCATGGCATCGGCGTGTTTCACCGTCGTTTCGTCTATTCTTACTCGAACTAAGCTTGAAGAAAGCGTATATAATGCGCCTCTTTGAGCCTACAGAAAACAAAGAACCACCTCTCTAAGACACTTGAATTTGCCTCACCGATTTCTGACACTCCAGCCATCATGAAATTCACTCAATTCGCGACTTTCGCCGCTCTCGTTGCTGCTGTATCTGGTCAGAGCATCCAAATCGGATACCCTCAGGATGGCGCGACTGTCGCCGCTGGCTCTGATCTTGTCGTTGAAATCGACCGACCCGTGAGGTCATATCACCTTCTCCGAGTCGATGCAAGGAGTATGATGCTCAATGGACGCACCTTTCCAGAACTCTCTGTCTGGCTCAACTGAGGTCGCAATTGTGATTGGTGTGACTTCTTGCGCAGCAAACCCATGCCGCCCACCTACAGACGTCATGGGCCAAATCCTCTACAATGGCGGGTATAAGCCAGAATACCACAGCGTCGGGAAACCTCCACACCAGAACTTCACTGTCACGGTCCCCGCCAATCTGGCTAAGGGAGCGGCTCAAATCAATGTCGCCCATGTAACTCTCATCGGGGTAAGTATTATTGCTCAACTGCTGGCATATCGAGCTGAAATGTGTTCTTTGATAGGCTGGTCTTGCACCCATCCTTGAAACAAGGAACGTTACCGTTAATGTCAACTAATTCAGACGATCTTTGACCGAAAGACATCACCACCTATTCATACGGCCTACTTATTTGAAGTCAGTAATGTAATCAGTAATGGACGATATACCCTTTGGCCTTTACACGATTCTCACCTGCTACGCCCTATAAGCCCTTTGGCGGCAGACCTTCACCTCCGCTCAAAAACATTACGCCAATTTTCGTTCTTGCTCAGGACTAGTGAGGGCAACGCAAGCTGTAGGTGACAAGCATATTCAAGAAGGCGATGACAGCCCAGTGGCGGTCTGTCATGCCGCGAAGTATATTGAAAGGTCATCCGAATAGCAGCAGGTTGCTGTCCATTGCCTATAGGAGGTGTTCTAAATTTAACACATTCGAATTTCAGAAGACTTGGCAGGGTCCATCCATCGTTCGTGCATATAAGACGTTTCTCAAGCTGAAATTTCCCTTTCCTAGCTTTTTCTTCCGCTTGAATCCCAGTATGAAGTTCATTGCTGCCACCTCACCAGCCTTGCGCTTGTTGCAAGCGCATGTGCTCAGGGCATCTTTATTGCATCTCCCCCAGCCGGTGCATCGCTGAAACAGAATCAGAAGGTGACCGTCCAAGTCGTGCGTCCGGTACGTTGTCTCTAGTACCCGGATGATTTTGAAGCTCACCCACCCCACAGAACCACATTCAAGCTGCGACCGAGGTCGGAATCCTGCTTAGTTTGAACGCATGCCCCAACAACAACTGCCCTCCTGCCAACTCTCAGCTTGGAACCATTCTGTTCAAAGGTCCCTTTGACCCCGAATTCCACGGGCCTGGTCAACCAG
Organism: Clitopilus passeckerianus; assembly: GCA_944990035.1. Lineage (NCBI taxonomy): Eukaryota > Fungi > Basidiomycota > Agaricomycetes > Agaricales > Entolomataceae > Clitopilus > Clitopilus passeckerianus. The sequence continues at coordinate 87,441 of CALYLX010000116.1, read as the reverse complement.
TATCAGAACTTCACGGTCACTATTCCCTCAATCACAGGGCCAGCTGACTTGATTGCTACACGGTTCTTCCTCATAGGTGTACGTGTCCACATTTCTCGGGTGGGTCGGCTTGACTGATGAATCTCCCCACAGGCTGGACCAAGTCCGACGATGGGTGGTGCAAACAACCTTGTAACAGTCGTTTAAGCCACGATCAACGAGCTCACTCCCCAGTAACGTGGGAGCGGTGTTGGTTGGGTACTGACACGCACGAACGAACTTACACTCTTCCTTGATTTTTCCTACGGACACATAGCACTGGATTAGGTCATGACTGAGCGTGGAACCCATCCCGAGAGTACCACAACTCAGTTAATACGAAAAGGTTCAGACTACCATCTGAGACGCGTTAAGACCACTGAAATGAATCAGGCGAAGAGGTATATATTTTCACCTATTCACCTATTCCTGCACATCGATCGAGCCCACATAGGGGCCTACGCTGCCTTGATCCAATACGTTTTTGTGATGGCAGTACATTGCGCGGTCAATCCATCCCGTAGGTGGCTGACAGCGTTGCGTAAGAGTCTGTCATCCCGTCCAGGATAGGATTCATATCATAACACGTTTCTGCCCCGCATTCCAGCCAATTCTGGCCTCTATGTGGGTTCTAAAATTAGCACACCCTAATTTGTTGGAATACGGCCAGGCTCTGTTTCGGGGCTGTCGATTGCTCGCGCATATAAGACATCTTGAAGAAACGACTTTCTTTCATAGGTTCTGTCCGCGTTCTGAACGTATCATTCAGCTGAACATCTACTATGAAGTCCATCGTGTCCACCCTCATCACCCTTTCTCTAATTGCAGGCGCTTGCGCTCAAGGCATCTTTATCAATTATCCCCGTGCTGGTGCAACGATTCACAGGAATAAGAAGCTGACCGTTCAAGTCGTCCGCCCTGTACGTCACTGTTTAAAATTCCTGCTGACAGTAGGCAGCTCAATTCCTGGTTTACTTAGAATCACATTATATCCGCGACAGAGGTCGGGCTCGTCATTAGCATGAACGCTTGCCCGGGTGGCACCTGCCCTCCGGCGACCTCTCAGCTTGGAACAATTCTACACAACGGGCCGTTCAATCCCCAATTTCATGGATCTGGTCAACCGACTCAGCAGTACCAAAACTTTACGATCAAAGTTCCCGACATCACTGGACCAGCCGATCTAATTGCTACACGGTTCTTTGTTATTGGTGTAGGTGTTCCTACTTCTCGACTTCGTTGGAAAGACTGACGCTCATGCACGGTGCTGAAAGGCTGGACCTAGCCCGGCTATCGGCGGTGCCGATAACAAAGTCACAGTGAAGTAGGTTGTAGGCAGCAGAAAGACGGTAGGCATGTTCAATGACGATGGTTTTGTACTTTGTGGATGGGTAATACTAGTCGGGCTAGTCGGGTGTAAGATTCAGTATTCACTGTTCACTGTATACACCAGGTTCCTTATGCTTGATTCGAAAAATGACGCGCCTGTACATGAGAGCTATTGGATTGGAATCGAGATATCCCAGGTTTGCGGGATAGACTGTTGAATGTACTGGACAAAGGTTACGCCACAGGGTCGCCGACGTCATTGCTTCCGTTCGGCCAGTGCTCATCGTTATGGACGGCACGACTTTACTTGAGGGTTCCTGGCGATCTCAGGCCCACACCTGGAGGCGGAAATCTAAAAATAACTCGCCACAATTCAGTTCATTGTATGCAGACCAACCTACACCCATTATTGGATGACTATCCGTAGGGTCGAGCTGGTCAGACTCAGATTCTAGACTATAAGCGAGTGATGGCGGTGTCTGAATGGTTGGGTTTGACCTTAGTGGTGCAATCTGTAGAAAGTAGGGAGGAGCTGGTTAGATTTGTCGGTTGCAACGGATGGAATGACCTAGTCTGGAAGAGGGGTGGGTACCCTCCTTCCAGATTTCGAGTCTGACCAGCTAGCTTTTGCTCCAACTATTAGGATTCCACACAAGCGATGTCTCCCGGCAGTTCGGCATCCCTCGTTTCATCTGGTCTAGAAAGTAGTCTGACTAGAATGACCCTACGGATAGTCATCCATTATGAAGTTCTTCACCAGTGCTCTTACTGGCTTCGCTCTGATCGCAAGCGTTTGCGCCCAAGGGATTAACATTCCTATCCTACAGCTGGCTCGACGATCACCAAAAACACCCAGCAAGTCGTTCAGGTCGTGCGTCCTGTAAGGAATTTTCAATTTCACCCGCCGTCCCAGAAAATACATGCTGACCACATACTCGTAGAATTCCATCCTAGGTGGCACCGAGGTTGGCCTCGTCCTCAGCATCAACTCGTGCCCTGGTGGTACTTGCCCTTCCCCTAGCTCTCAGCTCGGAAACGTTCTCTACAACGGTCCTTTCAGCCCTCAGTATCACGGGCCTGGGCAGCAATTCCAGAATTTCACGATTACTGTTCCCGACATTACCGGACCTATCGACTTGATTGCTACAAGATTCTTCTACATTGGGGTGGGTAGTTATTCCTTTCCCCGCAAACGATGAGAACTCACCGTATGGAATTATAGGCTGGGCCCGCCCCCGCAATCGGTAGTGCAGACAATCAGTTGACTGTTGCATAGGTATCAGAATGTATAACGTATTTGCTGTAATAAAAGTTTTGGCGATCGTCCTTTGCCCCCCGACACCAGAGGTTGAACAATGATCTTGCAAGTTGAAAAGGCGTGTCGCAACAATATACACTCCGTGAGAACTGCATGCGAGGTTTTAGAGCGCAGAGCAGAGCCTCTGAGATTTCCGGGTCTGAGGCTCTTCAAAAATCACATTCAGTCCAATCAATCTGATGATACAGGTGGTAGCAATCCCGGAGGGTTCTGTCCCGCATTTGATAAGTAAGACGCTGCGGACCGTGACATCTGCTTCGATGGGCCAAGGACGCATTCCAAGCCAAAGATGAGAATCAAGACTGTAGTCGAAGAGTCAAAGGTGGCTGGTATTTGGCAAATCACCGCCTCCCATGGCAGTCAGCAGGCGGTGTTCCTGCAGTGGTCCTGCACGGAGGAGGTTTCGAGAATAAGTAATTTCTCAGCGGGCGAGCTTCCTGAACCTGAGGCCTGAGGCCGAGAGTGAAATGAAAGTTAGGAATGTCCCACCGTGAGAATCACTTGCCTAAGCACCGACTGTCTTGAACGGTTCTCGTACCAAACGGCTACTTTGTTGTCGAAACACCAGCCTCTTCGTGCTAGCTCTCATTCTTACTTGATTGGATATCTTTGGTCGTTACTCAAACGTTGCTCGCCATGGCATATCAACAACTTCAGGCCCAGACGGCGTTGATGGAAAACTTGATGCGGTGTTCCCCAGTCATCCACGGTCGTCGACATTCGCAAGCAACACCTCTAGAAGCGAGTCCAGGGATGCGTTCTCATCCTGGATGAATCTTCCCTGCTTACGGAAACGCTCTCCTCATCAAGAGTGTACCATGCGTCTCAAGATTTCTCGGTGCTTAGATGCCGAAGCTCCGGTGTATAAGAGTAAAGGGTGCTCTTAGGGACCGACCAGTCTTGACAACTACCCGTTTACGATACGAATACGACCTTGACATGAAGTTCTTCACTCTCGGCGCCCTCTCTGCCCTGTTGGCTGCTTCGTCTGTCGGCGCTCAACAGGTTATGATCTCATCTCCTCTCGCTGGCGCCACGATGGCTTCTGGTTCAATTATTAATGTCAGGATAACCCGCCCCGTACGCTCTTGCTTCTATAGAAGTTAGTCCCAGTAACTGATATGTCCTCTTTCTCAGCCCTTCCAATCTTCTTCGACCGAGGTCGCTGTCGTCATCGGATTCAAATCATGCGTGCAGTCTACTTTCTGCCAAATCGACGCCTTGGGTACCATGCTTTACAATGGACTGTATAGGCCCACCAGCCAGGGTGGAAGCTACTACCAAGATATTCCTGTGACACTCCCTTCGGGCATGCCTTCCGGATCAGCCATGCTCACCGTCGCTCACTTCGCAATGATTGGGGTATGTAACTACCTAGCTTTGTTTAGTTGATACACCGCTAACGATTAGGTCTAGGCTTCGTTGATCCCTTGGTCTGAGACTTTGAACCAGACCATCAGCATTGCATAAAACGGTTGCCCAGGTTGGTTTTCATATTACGGTACAGACGCATGTATCTTGCATTGAAATCATACATGGTCCCTCTGGACTTCTGAACACCTTGCATAATCCTCGGAAGATTTCCAAGGATTGATTTACTACTTGAATTCGATGGGAGGGTGGATATGCTTCGATTTGGATCGTATTTACGTGCCAAGCGGGGCTTTCTAGATCAGTCTGGGCGTTGTCCAAATGCGATGAAGCAGGTAAAGAACGCCATGAGTTATGGAATGCCAGGAGGCAGTGGCGTCTGCGTTACTCACTTTTTGGGGCAAACCCTGGTTGACGGGGCCACGATGCTGATCCCGTTGGAGAATATTGGTAGACGCTGAGCCTCGCCGCCCTCGCCGCATTATGGATGTCATAGATGCAGCTTTTAATTGAAGTCCCAACGGCGACGAGAGACCGAAAGTTTCAGAAGGAAAGATAGAAAAGGAAAGGTCTTGGATTCGTTCATACGAGCATTGTTCCTACTGCGATACTTCTGCACTTCCTTCCTCATGAAGCTACTGAACCTTACAGCGCTCTCTGCACTTCTTTTCGCCTCTTTCGCCAGTGCTCAGCAGGTCCGCATTACGAAGCCAGCTGCAGGCGCAACTGTCTCTGCTGGTTCCACCATCCCAGTCAGAATTGATCGTCCCGTACGTGCATTGTTCATTGAAGCGCCTCCACAAACTCATCTGCCCTTAGAACTTCCAATCTTCTGCGGAGGAAGTCGCAGTGGTCATTGGTTTTAAGTCATGCGCCCAATCGCCCGGCCTTTGTCAGATTGACTACCTTGGCACTGTTTTGTATAATGGAATTTATCGGCCCAGGTCTCATAACGATGGGTTTTATCAGGATTTCCGGGTAACAATCCCCTCGGGTACTCCGTCTGGACAGGCTCTTCTCGGTGTTGTTCACTTTTCTCTTATTGGTGTAAGTTTTATTACTTCCAGTTTCCTCTCGAGTGACGCTCATTCGTGTTCAATAGGCCTCTTTGATACCATACTCACAAACGTTGAACCAAACTATTAATATTGCTTGAGACGCGTTCCCCTGTGACCTATAATATACAAAGGACTTTTTATTCTACCTATTATGGACACGTCTACGTGCTATAGCTACTCGTCATCGACCAATGAAAAAAGAAAAATTCAGTTGGGCCTGACCGGGAATTGAACCCGGGACCTCCTCGAAATGACTGAACGCCCTAACAAGGAATCATACTACTAGACCATCAGGCCGATATTAGTCACGTTGACGTTTGCACCCACGTAAGCTTCATGTTTGTCAACTCTCACCTCACCTGTCATGAGAAACTGACATTGACAAACATCGTATTACATCCCTGAAACTCCACCCAACAAGTGCCTGGATGTTTATCGTGCCATCGCCAATTGCAGGAGTCTCTGTTCAGTACGTCGCCAGTTTCCAGCTACGCCGCTAGGGGCATAGAGTCAGCATGCTGGCAAATCGTGTTCAAGTAGACATTGAGTTGACAAACCTCTCCTTTCTATGCTCGAGGTTTGAATCAACGAGCGATCAAGTCAAGAGGCCGTTCTTCCGCCGTATTCTGATGAAAGCGTTGCTCCTTGACCACTCTCGGACCACTCCGGCTCCAGTCGAGGACCCTGTTCCCCTGGATATGCCTTCTTTGTCAATCCTGGGGACTTTACGCCGATGAGGGCACATCCTCGATAATCATCTGTGGCTGGCGGGCTGCTTTGGCACCGTTCCAGCCTTCCAGGCTTGTCAATGACCGCCTCAATTTCGAAATGCGCCGGGTAGTCATAACCGCTACGTTCTCGCGATTATCTGCGCCCCTAACGTCTTTATTTTTGTACAGGCATTGAGTGTCAGATGCTTACCAGTTACTGAGGCTATAAAGCACGATCTCTTACGCCTGGAACTTTGCTCATCTGGTCCCATAATTGCCATGAAGTTCTCTTCCGTCGCCCTTTCTATCCTTGCTGCGGTTGCTTCCGTCTCTGCACAGAGGAGTTTTATCGCATACCCCCCTGATGGCACCACTGTACACAAAGGAGAGAAGATAACTGTGCAAATACGTCGCCCAGTGAGCTCGCCTAGTATCTTTGCATTACGCCACATTACTGACTGACATGTTTAGAATAGTATTCAAGGATCTATTGAGATTGGACTCGCTATCAGCATCAATGATTGTGCGGATGACGGCACATGCCCTACGCCAGAACAAGGACTCGGCCTCATTCTGCATCACGGCAATTACAAGCCCGTAATCCATGAAATTCCAGGCAACCCATATCAGAACTTCACCGTCAAGATACCCAAACAGGACTGGTTCAACGGGAAGGCGACTCTGACATCCACTCGCCTTCATGCCATCGGAGTATGTCTTTTCTACTCATTGTTAATGTGACCTAACGGTTCTTCCAGGCTGGGCCGTACCCTGGCCTTGAATTCAACAATATTACTCTCAACATCGTGTAAATCATAGGCTTGGTTATTACTTGGGGATCAACATATGATGGGACAGGGTAGACATCTACATGCCAATGAACATGTTCATCTATATCGCTACAATAGGCATCTTACATACGCTTGCAGGCTCCCATGTTGGAATCGAAGTCAGAATACGTTCCTATGCCAGTGGGCGTATTTTAGACAGCTGCTCGCGTGGCGTGATCGCGCCGACAAAGCCCATATACACGCTTGAAGTGTGGAAGAGTGGTCACGACGTTGGACTGGCATTACCGAGCCTGAGTCGCGAAATGCCCGGCAAGAATTCCAGGCCCGAAGACTCCAACTCCAGCTTAGATTCGGAATAAGCTCTTTGACTCAACGCCCATCGTCTTTGAACTTGACGATTCAGAGGTTGGAGGAATCCGCTGTAAGGCTGTCGCACTCCACGTTACTCATGGAGTCTCCGCCACATCCCGATGATAGTCATCTGCATCGAGATCAGCGGTCCTTCTTGTAACCGATCAGGGGTAAGATGTGGTTGGAGACCTGCGCTGTCTAAACCATCCACAACTGCTGTCCAATGCCTCTGGCTCTTTCTGAATCCGGACTCCACCCGAGCCTTCGAGGCCCCTAAACTGTCTTTTCTTGTCCTGTGTACTGTACGGCGGTTTACGCTGGCACATACTCAGCAGTCAAAGTACTGTCTGGCCTGGAGATGCACTGATTGTGTTGACCCTTTCGAGCCTGTCAATGCCATTCTAATTTCGAAACGCTTCGGGCTTTCATAACCGCTATTCGCTCTTTAACGTCTCCGTCATTGAGGGCTGAATAAGGGCTGGAACAGTAGATCCTTGCCAGTCAACGAGGCTATAAAGCCTGATCTCGTAGAACTTGACCCCTACCCGTTTTACATCCATAAGATCATGAAGCCCTCCTCTGTCGCCTTCTCCATACTTGCTGCTATCGGCTCTGTTTCTGCGCAGAGAGCCTTCATTGCCTCTCCTGCTGATGGTACCACCGTTCACAAAGGCCAGCAGATAACCGTGCAAATACGCCGCCCTGTAAGTTTGCCCAAGATCTTTCCATTAGGCTACATTTAATTACTGACTGATACCTTTAGAACAGTATTCAAGGATCCACTGAGATCGGCCTAGCCATCAGCATCAATGACTCTCAGTAAAAAGGAAAAGTCAGTGCTTGGTCACTGGACGGTCGTGATTGACTGATGGTTGTAAAATGTCGTTTTTTGATACTTCGTACTGACTAGAATAATGACTATATTTCGGTTAGTAACTCTCATAACTGATGACCCTGATTCCGATTGATTCCGCTTCAGCCGCCAACGGTCAGTGAATGGTCAAGACAGTCAGATCTCGGTCATGATGCTAGTCATTCTCTAGTCAGATATTTTGAGCCGCTTTCAGTTGCCAGCTGGCGTTATTTCGGTCTATTGAATATTTGGAAAACCCTTTTATTCCAAACTACGCTACAATACACGATCATATCTAGAGGGCTGTAGAGTAATACATTTGGTTAAGGAAAATCCAATGAGGGATCCTGTGAGAGCCGGTTTGGAGGACGGTCAATAAAGGTCAAGTAAAATGGGCACACACTCACAGGAGGCCCTTCCATTGGGTAGTTCCGACTCCTTCCTGGACTCGCAAATGGATATTGGTCCTTCAGTGCTGTCGGTCCAACGATACTCCCTGGTTCTGAAAACCTCTTCAGTTTAGTCTGAGTTGGAGGAGCATGAGTAGATAAGTAGGGTAGCTTACCAAACATTATGAGGCCGTTCGTTTTCCTATGAGGGTACCGCAGCCAGCAGAGGACAACCGAGCAGGAGGAGAAGGAGGAAGACTCGGAACAAGTCCAACAGCGACGCGACAAGTATTGTCAAAGCACGTGATGTCGGTGATCGCCGAAGGACTTAGCAGAAATCAAGACCACCAGTCGATGAGGCTCAGACTTGGAAGTTAACAAATATATTCCCAATACATGATGATGCCTTCGATCCGAGTATTCCTGACTGCCTTCAATAATATGAATCTCTGCCAGGGCAAAAGAACTCTACCTGCCTACTCAGGCAACATCTCCATACACGCATTCCGAATCCGTCATCGAAGCTAGACTATTTCCAAGATGTAGGACCTTGCAAGGGCCAACTAATTAGTGTATATTGTACATAGTCAATCCAGTTCAGTATGCAGAGCGGTTGTGGGGTGCTTATCAACGAGAAAGACCACAATAACTGGACTGACTATAGACGGCGCAATTCCGACTATGACTGACCAAATTCTGACTATGACTGACCACATTCTGACTATCATTGACTTCCATCTGAGTGAACGTAACTTCACCTCGGCAGAGCAGCCGAAATAGTTGATAGGCGGTACGACCCTGATGGAAAGGCAAAAATGTGACCAGACCATGACTTCGAATGACCTAATACTGATTTTCACCGACTTTCTTTTTTACTGAGAATGACTGTGCAGATGACGGTACTTGCCCCACGCCACAACAAGGACTCGGTTCCATTCTTTATCATGGCCAATACAACCCAGTACTCCACGAAATTCCAGGCAACCCATACCAGAACTTCACAGTCACGATCCCTGACCAGGACTGGTATAACGGGAAGGCTACTCTGACATCCACGCGCCTTCATGCTATCGGAGTACGTCACTCAGAACACCCATGAGGCACGTAACTAATGACGGTTCCAGGCTGGCCCGTACCCCACTCTTGAATTCAATAACATTACCCTCAATATTGCTTAATCACAAGGCTGCGAATCTCTTGGACAATTCGATTGCAGACCGGCGAGGACTCTCGGAGGCAAATGGATAGGTTTATCCGTGAGCCCCTTCTATATAGGTATCATGGGCACACTTGGTTACACACGCTTGTATCTTGGCGAATTAAAAACGTGGTCCTATGTTGTGCAAGGGATTTTTTTTTAGCTGTAATCTCGGTGATCTACATCCGAGTTGGGGGATGAGCGGTGATCCCGACGAAGAATCTTGGACAGAGATCTTTCGTGTTCCTTACACTGATGGCGATATGCTGGAGACTTGAATCGGTCTTCCCTGTCACCGTTTGCAAGGCACGTAAGAATATGAGCAATTGAGACCTCGGTAGACACAACAACTAACTAGAAATCAGTCACTTGACGGCAGCCATACATTCAATCGTCGACTTCATTCTCTTGTCATGAGAAAGTTGAAAGTCTGGGTATAAATAATCGCACCTGTCCTAGGTTCACGGCAATCCTCAATCCCCACACGACTATGAAGCTTGCCCAAAGCCTTCTTGGATTTATTACTCTTGCAACTCTCGTGAATGGCCAATTTCAGGCCGATGGTGCTAAATTCAAGTCCCCAGTCACGACTGCATCCGGGTTCAAAGCAAGCGTTGTCTTCTCTAATGCGACTGCGCCGAGAGGCATCACGTTTGACTCTGAAGGCAACCTTCTTGTGGTGGAGCGCGGCCTGGGTGTCACTGCTTATACTCGTGTAACAACCCCCACCCCCGGATGGCAACGCACGGTCGTGGTCAAGAATGCGAACCTCACGCACGGGATCGAGATTAACCAGAGTCTCTTGCTCGTCAGTACCGCGACAACGGTCCTTGCCTACCAATATAACGCAACTTCTAAAACTGTCGCCACTGAATCTTATTTCCCCTACGTCTATGCTGACGGCCTTCCAGGCGATGGAGGTGAGAAGCGTGATCACTGGCGGATACTTTTAGCTAACTAAAGCATTCATTTGATAGAATTGACTACGCACACCTTGTTGTTCGAAAGGACTTCATATGACTATCTATCCGGGCTATTGGTGGGATCGGGACCTCTGACCAACATCGACGTGACAGCCCGCGATCCCGCATCTGGCCGTTCACAAATCCGCCGTTTGGTATATCCCGGAATCGCTCCCCCTATCTTCCCCCCTCCAGCTTTGCATTATGCCAAAGGACAGATTGTTGCCTATGGCATCAGGAACCCAGGCGGTTTCGCCTTCTATAACGGACCCGTCATCGGTCCTGGAGCGGCTTTGAGCCTTGCGATAGTGGAAAATGGAGCGTCCATCGACAACGTCACAAGCTTGACTCCTGCATTCGTCAATGACAATCCCGCGGATGAAATCAATTTGGCGACTTACCCGTTGAACGCAACAGATTCAAAGCCTTTGTCGTATGGCTTCCCGGACTGCACAGCCCTTTGGAACCCCAAGGCGGATCCAGTCGGTGTACCACAGTATGTGAACCTTTCGAGAGGGGATCAAATCAGCTTGAATCTGGACAAATCCCACGATGATAAGTGGTGCGGCCAGACGACGAACAACAAGCCTCCTACGGTGTCTTTCCAGGTAAAGTTAGGCCCAGTTGCTCAGTCTGAGCTGTATCATTGAACTACATCGAATATAGGCACATTCCGTCCCTCTCGACATCAAGTTCTACAACGGCCCCATCATAAATGCTACTACTTCCTTACCAACTTCAATCAGGGGGCAGGCATTTGTTTCGTTCCATGGTTCATTTGATAGGTCACCTCCCACTGGCTATGGTGTCGTTCGGTAAGTAACTTGATGATGTCGACTTGATTGAGCTTACAAGGTCTCCAAGACTGCCAGCTACCCTCACATCCGGCTTCAGCAACGCCCTAGGCTATTCTTTCGTGGTGCAGGCTACTGAATTGAAAACCTGTCCGGGTACTTGCATTCGGCCTGTTGGTTTGGCGTTCTCCCAGGACGGCAAACTGTTTGTCAGCAGTGATTCCAGCGGAGAGGTGAGCAGAATGTGTTTCCAAGTGACAGCAGTAGCTAATCGTTATCATCCTGAAGATTTTCGTCCTAGAGTCCAATGGAATTATACCCGTTGACGTCTGACCGTGTTCTTCTAGGCAGGGAAAAGATGTGACGAGAAACTTAGAAAATCTAATTGTTTGCATTTATTCGATAATCGTTCATAAGATATAAGCCGAGCGAATCTACTCTTGAACTTCTACGTAGTTTGCTATAAAGAACATCAAGCGTCAGTATATGCGCCACCTGTACCATTAAAAGCTTTGCATACCAGGGAAGAGACCTATGTTACCCTGCAAATCCATTCCTTGCCACCAATCCTCAGAGGCAGGTTCAATTTGACTAATCCTATCACCTTCACGGAACGAAATCTCATTATCTTCGGCAGCGTCATAGCTTGGAGGGAAGCTGAGTAATTGAGGACTGAGAATTGATAAGTTGGAAGCGGCTTACTCGTAGAGAGCGACTGCGACAATTCCCTCGTCAGAGGCAGCGGGAGGTGGGGTAGGTTCGCGGGGTGGTGCCGGAGGTGCTGGCGGAGCGGGAGGTGCAGCGGGAGCAGGAGGCTAAAAGGGTGTACGGTAGATATCAACAAAATGAACGCAAGTACCCCCAGTAATCCGACTTACCGGTGGCGGGGGAGGCGGTGGGGGAGGTGGAGGAGGAGCTGCGGCGAGTTCTGGCCCCGGCTCTTCTACCTGTCCAACGATTTCTACATAGTTCGCTAGGGTTTTTTTTAGTCAGTACTGGTGTAAGACGGAAGTGGGTCAGAGAGCCTTACATGGGAAAAAACCAGATTTTCCGCCAGCTCCCACTCCTGACCACCATCCTTCACCGACTTCTTCAATCGAGTGGACGGTCTCGCCTTCAACGAGATTCATCTCGTTCTCCTCGGCAGCCTAGCAAAGCAAAATAATTTAGAACTACCTCCAAGCACGGCATTGATCTAACGAACCTCGTAATTATATACCACAACGGCTATAATACCTTGACCTCCAGATGGTGCTGGTTCGGGTTCAAGTTCCGGCTCCGGAGCAACACTGAGTGCAGCCATCTGTACAACAGAAAATATGTTAGACATCAGGAAATAGGGCCGAAGTATAACTCACCTGAGCTACCGGTGGTGGTGGCGGAGGAGGAGGGGGGGGAGGAGGGGCTGCTTCTGCTGCCGGTGGTGGCGGTGGTGGAGGCGGCGGCGGCGGAGGGGGAGGAGCTTCAAACTCTGGCTCTGGTTCTGGCTCCGGCTCCCACTCCGGCTCTACTGCTCGTGGTGGTGGCGGAGGAGGTGCTGGAGGTGCTGACGTAGCCGGCGGTGGGGATGGCTGAAAAACAATTTTAGTAAATACGATGTTCTAGGCTTATATAGACTTACTGGAGCTGGAGCTTCTTCCTGGGGTTCATCCGTGCCCCAAGCAGCGTCTTGAACAGCAGCTCTAACAGCCGAGTAGCTATCGGAGGATGAAGCGACTGCAGCGGCACCAACAGCTACTCCAGCGCCAGCAGCGGCTACTGGGACCGCGCCAAAGTTTCGAGGTGCAGATTTTGTCACAGCAGCTCTCCCGAAGGAAGGTGCACTTGAAGCAAATGACGGACGCGCTGTTTCGGAGACAGGCGGAGCAGAGAAGCCAGCAGCTTTACTCCTTGACTCTTCCTCTTCCGCTTGTTTCTTCGCAAGCGCTTGCCTTTCACTCCAAGTGAGCTTCTTGGCACCTCCAGCGGCGGGCGCGGGTTTAGAAGGCGAGGAAGCTTGAGCCTGTTGCTGCAGAGCCTCAAAGGGATTCTTGAGCTTCTTTGGAGTAGGTAGAGCTACCGGGGTATATGCGGTCCCAACCGGTGCAATCCTATCCTCTTCAGCTGGCTTTGTAGGTACAGCTAAAGATGCAGCTGGTGCCGATGGTCTGTATGCAGAAGCAGCGGGGGATGGGGCTGGAGGTGCTTGCTGGAAACAAAGTCAGCTTCATGAAGGAAATGTGGATCGCTCAGGATAACTCACAGAACTGAAAGCTGGTCTTGATGCGGTGGGCATAACCGGCGGCCTTGAGGCTGCAGGCGGTGCAGGCGGAGGTGGAGCAGGAGAAGGGTTGGTATCTTCCGGCCAATCGTCATCCTTGGGGACACTAGCACTTGAGCTTGCGGTCCGACCGTAGAGTGAGCTCGCAGAAGCAGCAGGTCTTGCCGCCCCGAATGCATGACGAGATGAAGCGGCTGGAAGACTTGGCTTCGTGGCAGGAGACGCCGGTTGGGGCGCTTTCCTGAGTTCATTAATGTCCACTTTGCCGATAGGCGTATAGTTCGTCCCAACGGGCGCAATGGGCTCATATTTCCGGGCTTTCTCGTTATGAGCCGAGTAATTGGCACCCGAGGCAGCTTCAACCCTGCGCATAATGACAGCTGGAGTAACATCACCCTGGCGAGATCCTTAGTGATCATGCATGAGTAGAGACCATCCAGACTGCTCACCTCATTTCTGGCACTGATTACGAGGTGTGCACCCTTCAGAAACCTTGCCACTGCGCCTGAATGGGTGTGGAAGAGGCCCTTCTTAGCCTCCGGAACGCCATCACCACACCAGTTAACTTGCACGAATTTGGGTAGTTTGCTCTATCATTATCGCTAATTGAGAGAGAAATTCTAAGGGGCACGTAGTTGCCTCTTACCTTGGGGTCAATTACGCGCACAAATGCATATTGAATCCTAGAAACAGAAGTAGATCAGTTCGTTGTTCGTAGAGACCGGCAGAATGCTACTGACCTTCCGTCGTGAAACTCTTCCTCCAGTTCCTCAAGGCCACCATCCCCAGTTGACTGCACTTTCAAGTCGTTGCTGCCTTTCTCATACGTCAGAATAGCCCAGTCGATGCCGTTCGCGTTGAGCACGTTCTGATATGCGTCATAGATCTCCTTGCTCGAGAGATTGACTTGGAGCGACATTGCGCCGATCTCTTTAGATACACCGGATGAGCCAGTACTACTGGTATCGAGGACATGTCTCTTACCTAGGACTGTCGGTTTCTTGTCTTAGCAACGCTAGACAATGCGGTCTTCGTTGTGGTAAAGCAACTTCAATAATGGCGGACGGAGATGTGGCAATCGCAGCATTTGTTTGGCCATGCTTGCGATTTGCGCATCGCCCTTCGGACATCGGAACCCTGGACTTCAACGAAATGTCAAGGCGAAATCTATCAAAGCCTCATTCAAGCTGTTCTAGGCCCTCACTTAAATTTACAGAAGGGCTTAGGGATACACAGGTAACACTAAAAAATACTCATGCCCTTCAGAAGAACTCCAAGAGGCCACCTTTCTCCGTGGGTCTTCTCGAACTGGGCTACCACAGCATCTGGCTCCGTGTGGTCCACCCAGAAGTCAGTGAACGCAACACAGACTACTCCAGGAGAAGCTGACGCCCCCTCAAAAACCGAACCATGAATCGGGACATCTTTGAGATAGTTTACAGCACCAGACTTCACAATGATCTCTGCGTTCTTCCTGATTAAGTCGAAGTTTAGGTTCTTCAGTTTAACGCCTATTCTCTTATGGGTCAATTGAACGGGCATGGCGGGGCGGGGAAGATGCATACCAGCATAGTTAGCGACGGTTAAACACGCAGCTGGATGAGATGAGGCTAGGCCGATAGCATTGATCTTGAAACGGGGCCCAGGCAGCTGCCTCACCATCGCTGTGGCGTATCCCCGATGACGATATTTTGACGAAACTACCAGCTGAGTTATCCAGCAAATACATGTAGTTATTTGTCTCAGGAACGATGAAAGTGACTCTTCCATATGTGAAATTACTTGCCGCGATATGTCCAAACTGTGGCGAAGACGTGTCCAATCAATAGTCCACCCTTCACGCAGGTCACTAAAACTGTATTTTCTGGGGTCAGCCAGACACTGCTCTCAAGCGATTGTCCGACATCTTCACTCTGTTACCTAGCTCAACATTCAATCCACACGTGGTTTCACTGCTTTGACAGGGCTCACCTGGTGTCAGAGGTGCAGGTCCTAGAGTACCCCAAATGCCATAGTTGGCTGCGAACAGTCGATTGCAAGACCTGAGCAAGTCATCTGATACGTCTTTTCCCTCATAGAACCGAAAGGGTGCATCGTCCTCTGATGACATGTGGCA
Source organism: Clitopilus passeckerianus (assembly GCA_944990035.1). Lineage (NCBI taxonomy): Eukaryota > Fungi > Basidiomycota > Agaricomycetes > Agaricales > Entolomataceae > Clitopilus > Clitopilus passeckerianus. The sequence continues at coordinate 71,923 of CALYLX010000116.1, read as the reverse complement.
TCCATATGAATAGGTCGGCCAGAATCGGTTCAAGATGATCGACGTCACGGTGTTACTGAATTCTAAACTCACTTCTCTGGCTCGAGGGATTCAAGCAGTTGCGAAATCAAACAGTTTGTAAGTCACACGACGAACAACGCAAGCATGGTATATTCTGTCAATTTGAATAAGATCCGAATCGACAACGTAGGTATATATTTTCTAGCAAAGATATGGGAGATGGAACGACTTGGGGTGACCACCATTTACGAAGTGATGTCGGAGGTGGAGTACAAGCAGTACTAGGATAGGCTATTAGCATGTGTCATGAAGGGGACTGGATTGAACATACCTTGCTGTCAGGTCCGCTGCCGTTAGTGGGGGGCTCATCACCGTCGTCATTGCCGATGTACTTCTGGCAGATGGTGCTGACACTCTGGGCCTTGGTGGTCCTGATTTTGGCGGTACTAGAGGAGTTAATGAGACGAGAACCAGCAAAATAGCAACTAGTTGAACTCACTCTCCGTAGTTAGTGTTGATACCAACGAGGGCCTTTCCGCTCACGGCCCAGACATCGTTGATCTCGACGTGGCGAGCGTATTGAGTGCCGCAGTTTCCACACTGAATTAGAAAATGAGATTTTCGGCCAATTAGACATCGAGTGCCTCAGACTTACGCTACGGTAGAGCTTGCCGAAGTCCTCGACGTAGAACTGGGTAACAATGAGTACGAGTTTGGGTTGCACTAAGGGTGAGAGTACACACGGAGTTGATAATGACGGTTCCTCCACCATTGTGCTGAACGACTTTGTCGGAAGCGTGCTTGGCCTATAAAAGACAGCAGTTCAATCACCCAAGCATGTCAAACCAATGTAAGGGCCACTTACACCACCGTAGTTGATGCGAGAAGTACCGCTCTTCTGCTTGATAGTGATAGCATCCTCGCAAACATCCTCGAAAAAGACGTGATCCAGAGTGCAAGAGCCAAGGCAATGGATTCCCTCAGACTGGTTGGCACCGATGACTACTCGGCTGAGAGTTGCGCCTTCCTCCAGCAAGAAGACAGCATCCGAGTCGCCTCCCTCACTTTGGCCGTTGCAACCACCAGAACCTCGATCGTAGCGGGTGTATGCGGCAGGTGGGGTGAAGGTTTGGCCTGCAGCGACGGTGATGGGCTTGCTGAGCGAGCTGGTCGTTGGGGGTGACGGGAAGACGTTGGTAGCGGTGCGACGCTCCAAACTAGAATGCCGGCGATTCTGAGTTGGGTTTGAGCATGGTAGATCGTATGTATACTCACGGGTTTGCCAGGGCAGGAGCGAGAGCGACAAGAGCAACGAACAAGGCAGAGATCATCTTGTACTTTTGGAAGCTGAAAGGCGTTGAACCTTGATTTTTGCAAGTCGATACATGGTCGTTATATAGCCTGTGCAGGATCCGTCCTTCGAGAGAAACGGATTGCGGCGGCCCGCTGAAATTGTCTGGTCGATGAAGAACATTACCCTGGTTGCCATATGCTGAGGCGTTGGTTGAAAGTTAAGGTTGCAATTGAATTGGGACTACTGCAGCCGGCCCGTCGCATTGCAGGGAAGCTTGCCGTCACCTGGCCTCTGTTAGGACTCGGAGATATACTGTCAACGCAGAGCGTGTTTATGGCATATAGGACTGGGAGTTCGTCGTCCTAGAATGGTATTGCGGATCAACGAAATAGACACGACCGAGGCAAAACATCGGATCCTTCTGTAGGTACCTGTGATACGAGTGCTACGGTTTACGGCCTCATGAGCGCGAGAGAACGGGCGTTGGAATCAAGTATTCTTTGCCAAGACCATAAAAGCGGACCATGAAAGCGGACCGTAATACTTGGAGCTGGTCTGTGGAGGGCCACGAGATCCATTGCAGAGGCTAGGTCTCGAAGAGATGTGGGGAGCAATCTTGCAGCATTAGTGCCGCAGAAGCCAAAGGACTGCAGTGTCCTTTCGCTGTTGTAACACCGCCTATAACTTGGCCTCCTTGAAGCAGTAGCGAACGGTCGGTCCTCGCAACATCGCTGACGGAAGTTGTTGACCATGAGACCATTTGCACCCTGAGAGGCCGGTAGATCTCGAGCATCTTTTTCAAATTTCCTGGCATTCGATTGGGTCAATTCTCTTGGAAATGTGGGGAATTAGAGTTTTTGTGACATTGCATCCTTTGCAGAGTTCTCGTCGTGCGAGGGACCACAAGAACAGAGTGCGATTACGTCAGCGGATTAAGAAAGGCAGTTGGTTCTCACGCGAAAACATCTCCTGCATTTTCCGGGCTACCAACTTTTGCTAGCACGAACACCGTCGGACACTATGAGCAACGCTATTTCTTCTTTCTTTTCTTCCTTCATTTCCACCGTTCACGCGGACTCTGAGGAGCCTGCCGATAAGGCTGTCAACAACCAGGCCGAAGCTGAGGAAGCCCCTGCAGAAGAGGAGGAAGAGGAGGAACCCGAAGACGTACACTATTCCACCACCTACAAGAAATTGCACCTTTCTAACGACCTTCGGACTTCTTACAGATCCACCCAGCTCTTAAGGACGAATGCAAGGAAAGCAAGTGCGCAGCAGCAGCTAAGCACTTCGAGCACTGCCAGGAGAAGGTCCAAGGTGGCGAAGGATTCAAGGGCGAGGATTGTGTTGAGGAACTGTACGTGTTCTAGTAATTCCGAACAAGCGTTATTTTGCTAACATTTCTTGCAGTTGTAAGTAAACCCATGTTTCCGGGAAGGTCAACTAATAACTTGTTCTCCGAACTCTCCGTTCACCAGTCCAGTAAGCCCAGCTTTCCTTTTCGTTCACGAGCCTCCTCCTAACTAACTTGTTCCTTCTAGCATGATGCACTGTATAGATGTTAGTCTCATCTTCGACTCTAAACACATCCGAAAGCTAATTATTTACTCAGGACTGTGCTGCACCAAAACTCTTCGGCAAGCTTCGCTGATCTCTTCCAGGTCCAGTTGCCACCATTCTTTTAGGTGAGAAAAGCCCAGACTCATTATTTATACTTGTTCCGACAACTTTGTAGAGGGGACCATTTAGATATACTTGCTGCTCTGGTATTCCTCCCTAATAATATATCTGTTCAACGCTCTATCGGTCCTCAAATTCAAACACTCTTGCCATTCGTGGAGAATAACTCAAAACCATACAAGCGCTAAGCTACATGATGCCGACACGAAGTGACGAAATCCTGTGCCAATGACTTCGGGACCGCGACCAAATTGTCTCGTGTCTCGACGGCGAGTACACTCGGGAGTCTATAGGGACGCGTCTTCAACTTCCGTCTGAAGACCACGAGAAATTTGAACTTTCTGAACATGGGCATCGGTCCAAGCCCGTACCTTGTATGTGTGAGCTGCCTGCTCGCTTTCGGACCTCAGGCCTTTAGGTGAGGGGTGAACGGCCATTCTACCATGGCGCTGACAAAACGGCGCGGGGAATTTTGATCAGAGATTTTTAATGTTTCCACCGGTCGCGGTGTCATTACTTTGCGCAGTCATCATCTTCGCCGAGACGATACCCTGTAAACTTTGCCAGTTAGTTTCGAAGGCGGGCATGGGGTTGGTCGTTATTTTGCAAGGAAAACACGACTGCATGGCCGACTAGCTCAGTTGGTTAGAGCGTCGTGCTAATAACGCGAAGGTCTTGGGTTCGATCCCCACGTTGGCCAATGTTTTACCTGTTTTGTTTTATTGGATGAACATTGAATCCCATGTTGAACTCACATTATAGTGGTTCTCGTTCAACACACAGACCCTTTTCGATCAACATTTTATGATACATTAACTATGTTATACAATCTCCGATATCACTCCTCTCCGGGAAGAAGTGTACGAAGGGCAAGTAGCTTATCCCATAGTTTATCCTGCTCCCACCCTACCGAAGCATCTTCTTTCAAAACCAAGACATCTCGAACATCGCGTTTCTCCTGGCCACTTTCCACCTTGACAGTTTCTTGCTTGATGGTGTCCAACCAGCGTCTTGCTGCCTCGGCCTCGTTGGACTCCAGCGCCGATAACCTGAGCGACCAAATTAGCCTGTCCGAGGCGTGTGTGATATATCCTGTTCACAAAATTTGCTCTCATGAGCCCAACCCTCAGATATCAGGGTAAGAAAAGCATTACCTCCAATGTACCCCTTCTCCGGCGCCCACCTCATGGTATACCTCAACACCGGGAACCCCTCCTTAGCCAAATCCCTAGCCAGCAACCTATCGGAGAGATACACCTGCCCGGTGCTCAAGATCTCTCCCGCCACCTTCATCAACTCATCTTCGCTCATATCCTTCTTCATCTTCCCAACATCCCAAGCCCTCATCAGGCCCTCCGCAACCTCCTTAGGCATATACCTCAGCAGATTGGGCAAAATATGATCTTTGTCCGGGAGCGGATGTGCAATCCCGTATAGGTACCATTCTTCGAGCATGTCGCCTAGGATGATGCTGCGTACGCCATGAGCTTTGAGCCCTTTTGCAAGTTCGCCTGAGCGCTGCCATGTCATTGGGTCTGGTGAGACTGGAATCCAATCGCCATCGGAGCAACCACGGAAAGTCTCCAGACCAAGAGGCATCCCATCCTCGATAGCGAAAACGATGGACGAGGACGAGACCTTGGCTGGGTCACGGAAAGTTCCAAGGATATCGGGTGAAGAGGGATCGAGATTGAGGGCACGGCACAGAGCCTCAAACTGCTCTTGATACGCAGTAGGTGTGAAGGGCGATGTCCTACAGAAAGATGAGTTCCTGGTGCGTCAAGCCCCGGAGTGTGGCGCGTACAATATAGCATTCGATTGGAGCATCGCAGAGTGGAAGGGCGCTTGTATTCCATCTGGGAGCCTCGAGGCTTTGTGGAGGTGTACATGAACAGAATAAGAGCCTACCAAGAACATTAGCGAAGCTGCGAGGGCTGAACTGCTCGACCGACTTGCCTGCAGAAAGACCGGTAATTTGTATATCGTTCGGATCACCTGCGAAAGCAGCCAACATTCAGTCATATTGACGCAGGTCTAGGAAGGGCACATGCTCGTACCTCCGAAGGATTGGATGTTGTTCTTGATCCATTCCAACGCAAGCCATTGATCTTTGAAACCGTAGTTTCCCGATAGACCTGGTTTCTCTGCTGCCAGAAAGCCAAACGCAGAGACTCGATAGCCAATGTTAACCCAGACCTCATCACGTTCAGCAGCAACATATTCTTGCTGTGAGCCGAGGCCATGAGGAGACCCAAATTGCAAGAACCTTATGGATCTCGAAGGTAAGGATGATATTTCAAGCGTATATATTATAGAGACTGACCCTCCATGGATGTAAACACGGGTTGGGAGTAGCTTTGCTTGGGTTGGGAAGGATGGTGGAGAAACGATATTGAGGAAGAGGCTGGCAAAACCAATCACCGTTAAACGAAGTCCAATAAAGTCGATATACGCGCACCAGTCCTCTGATGGTCCTCCTAAACCAACTTTATCCTCATAGGGCAGATCTGTGGAGAGTATTCGAGCTATCGGAGGTGCCAACGGAGCCTGCGCACACCTTTAGCTTGGCCATCGTTCCTAGGTTGAACACAGTCTACAAAACGGAGTCAGATCCTCCACCTCTTCAAGCTCGTAACACATTCTAGAGCTAACATTTTGATTCATAGACGTATTCCTTCCCTTCTTCGTATTTGAAGTCATCCGGTAAGGGTACGGGATCTTCAAATCGTTTAGGTGGCAAGGCATAAGGAACCTCTGAACAGCGTCAACTGCACGTTCAGCATCGTTCACGAGTACATCTCCCGATGACAACTCGCCTAAGAAGACAGCAGATCCATTCTTTGCTCTGCCTCCGGTCACAGCACCATATCTCGTCTGCGCAGTAACGCATTCCTTCATCGCAGCGAGTTCGTCAGGCAGGTGGAGATTTCTGCGGACTCGCATCTTGTTAGTTCCAGGGTATGATTTGGACCGAATTAGTGCCGGTAGTCCTCCCCTATTAATACAGCTTGGTTGACGTGAGCACAGCTCATGTGGTCAACCTTCTTTATGGATTGGGCGAGTGAGATCATCGTTGCTGTGGTGAACGTTCAACCGAACAACCAAACACCACTTGAGGACTCTTTTGGTGACTTAATATGGTAAAGCCTGCGAGAGCACTGTTGAAGCACTGTTTGAACCTCCAAATCTGATATGCTGACGTTCTGACATGCTTAAGAGAGCTCGTAATAAATAGTCCATTGCAAATGCTACTATATTTTGTGTTGGAAATACATGCAGAGTACCTATTATCTACACAGCGATTGCCCTCCGCCTAGAAACAGGCTTCGTCCTCTTCCTCTTCTTGCCTTGCGCAAACGCATTGGCAGTTTTGTGGTCCCGACCCAAAAGATCAGGCTTCTTGACTTCATAGATACGGACCTGTGCAGAAGGCCCATCAGCATCCTGGCTCAATTAACAAAAAGCGGAATACTCACAATCCAGTTCTCGGAAGTGAACGCCTCCTCGAGAACGTCCAATGTAGGTCCCTGCTTGGGCATATTTTGGTTCCTGACCCTATCCTGTGGCTGCGAATTGCCGAACAACTCAGCAAACCTGTAGTAGCTCATCTTGTACATCAAGCTCTCCCTCATAGTTTTGCTCGCATGTTCGTCCACGCGGTATTCACCACTTGGGGTGAAGTAGTTGGGCTCTTGGATGTCCTCGGGCCAGACGCCTTGGGCGATACGGACCATCCAAAGGAACTTATTGATATCGTCACCGGAGTAGCCGATGAGACCACCGAAGATGACGAGGACGTAGTCGACGTCGTGCTTAAGCAGGATGGGGTATGCGTTCTCCTCGTTGGAGGCCATGGCCTTACCGACGGTAGCAATATGGGCTGGAAAAAACATTTAGAATCCCTTCAAAGTGAAGAATAGCCAAGAACTTACTATTATTCCAGGTATTGTTATCAACCAACGTCGGCCTGTCAGCCATACCAGCAATCTGGTATCCGTAATCCCACCAACTCATGACAACAGCATCTTCCTTGGTGTTCATCCTCAACCAGTAATACGCCTCACGGAAATCATCAATGATATGAGGGCTTCCATCAGGGTTCGTCGAGCTCAACACAACGGAGGGTGAGGAGTAAGCAGTGGAGGTGACCCAAGTACAATGGTGAACGAAGAATGCCAACATGCACAAGGTATTGAAGATGACCATGATACGGGTGTCCAAGCCGAAGATGCCTGCCTTGCGCTTGGCTGCTTGGGCGGTGGAAGAGTTGGGTGCAACAGCTGCCTTTGCAGCGGTGGCCAGGTCGCCGAGAGTGGATGAGACGGCCTGCTGCTCGGCAGCTTTCTTGGCCTTCTTGGAAGGAGTGGCAGCGTTGGTATCTGCGGCATCGGAGGTGGCAGCTGCAGCAACCGCAGCTTGAGGAGCCTCGTCGACATTTTCTTCCGGTTCTTCAGGGTCAACGAAGGTGTCCAGCAGGGTGCTCACAGCAACAGCGCTGGCAACACAGACAACGGGTGTCAAAGTCAACATCAAACGAACCATAACCCCAGCAAAGTAGCTGGACACTACAGCGTAGATAATGACGAAGATATGTTCATCGCGGAGTTCGCGGAAGCAAAGGAAGATACCAGCGGGGAAGAGGAAGATGAGGAATTGGAGATCCATAAAGAATGCGGGCCATGCGGTAGGCTGGTGTTCAGAAACGGATGCGATGATGGGGATGTATTTTTTGGCGTAACCAGTATCCCAGAGAGAGTAGAAACGACCGGTCCAAGGTGCAATCCAGCCCTTGTAGGTGAGGAACACGAAGGCGAATACACCGAGGATACCAGTGCCTGCGACGCCATAGACGAGGATGTCCTTGAATTGTTGGGAGGAAGTATGAGCGCGGACGATTTGAGTGAAGGCGACAATTTGGAGCAAGCCAAAGACACCTGGATAGTGGGTGAGATGAGTTTGATATCTTATTGTTTATTTGTTGGGATTATCTTACCAAGAGCGGCCATGTGCTCGCTAGTCCGGACGGGTTGGAAGCCGACGAATGGGACTTGCATGCTGGCAAGAGTACCGATGGCATACCATGACGAGTACCCAACATACAGCCTCGGGCTGTAGCGGCCCATAAGGATGAGGACAAGGGCGTGTAGAGGGATCATATTTGTGATGAATGCATAACCACCTAATCCACAAGCAAATCAATAAAATCTCACTCAAGGTGGCCAAGCAGACTTACCCCATGCTGCAACCATGTAGAAGTAGAAAATAGCGGTGACGGTACCCCACATCGCACTTCCTTGCTTGAGAGCCTTGATCCAAGCATAGAAGGTGAACATGAGGAGGAAGATTGCAATAGCCTCGTTGTCGTACGACCCAGCGACGGAACGAGAAATGTAACCGGGGGCGATACCAATGAAAGCAGCAGCGAGAAGACCAGCACTTGAATCCTTCATTTCCTTGGTGAACCTATGGTTGTTGTCAGAAATGAGAGGTGAGCAACGCGGCGAGGCATGACGTACATGTAGGTTGCCCAAGCTGTGAACGCGCTAAAACCGGGTGCGAGAAGAACACAGATATTGCGAATATCGACAGGAAGATTGATAGCATGAAGAATATTATAGATGACGCCGGACGTGGCCATAAGACCTGGGTAGACGGTACCACCGACGACTCGGCCTAATGGGTACCACGCCGTAGGATCGAACCAGTTCCAGAATTCCTGTCACAATATGAGCGAAGTGGTCTGCTGTTGGCGTAGAAAGAGGGCATACATAAAAGCCTTTTGCAGCTAGAACTCTGGTAGCACGACTGTACCAAGGACACGTCCATAACTTTGTCCAAACTTGATCAGCTGACAGCACTCACTAGTTGAACCATGGATCGCTATTTGGTGGATCAGCGATGTGTTGAGCATAGGGATAGAGACAGTACTCACAATTCATGGATAATACTCTCAAAATTAATCACAGCAAACAAACGAGAAGCAATAGCAGCGCCCGAAATAAGAGCAAGAGCAACAATCCTGAGAAGTGAAGCAGTATTTGCAACTGTCGCCGGACTCAAGTCCGACGGTAATGAGTAGGCCTTAGGCATGCTGTTTAGCCCTCCGTCGTCGTCCTCTGCAACGGGGTCACAGTCGTTGACGGTGTTGGTGGTGGTCTTGATGAACCTGGAGTTTGCGTAGCTCGTTACTCCAGAAATTCCCGTCGACGTGTCGCAATGTGTATTGCCTGTTTTGGGAATGATCTGCTGATGTAAGCTGCTCTATCTTTAGCCCCCTACAATCCCGGACGGTTAAACCTTGAGCAAAGGCGCTTTACCGGTATCTTTGAAATGGGCCCCTATCTGCTCTCTGACTCGTTCTCATGCCTGCGAAGCGTGTGCTGATAGGATTTGGTGTCGATGTGGACGCTGTAGCCGGATGGTGGGTCACCGTTAGAGGCAATTGTGCACCAAGTTGATGGATTTTCAGGCTGGGATCATACGGAGGCGAAGATTCACCGCTGGATATCTCTCGAGTGAGCACTTTGGCAGAAAAAATTTTCGACAGTACTGATATTTCGACCACAGGGCATCTATGCCGGAGAAGTTGGCACCCCACGCCTCCTCAAGTTATATGCCAAGTATAATATTAGGACAACATGGTTTATTCCTGGTAATCGCGTCTTTTCTTTCAGTATGAATGCGTTTCTGATGATATATACATTCAGGACACAGCTTGGAGACTTTCCCTGACGAAATGGCGGCTGTCCGAGATGCTGGTCATGAAATGTAACTAGCTCCCGAAACCTAACATTGCTGCCTTCTAACACCTGATCCGCCTTCATCAGAGGACTGCATGGATACTCTCATGAGGTGGGTGACTTATTTTGTCTCCTCATTCTTCTCTGACCCGATTATGCTAGAACCCCATAGCTATGACAGTTCAACAGCAGAAGGATATCTTGGACCACACCTATGACCTACTTACGAAGTTTAATCATGGTGTTCCACCAAAAGTATTATCCCCCGGTTAGCTTGGCCCACCTAGGCTAATCTCTTTCCATAGGGCAGCGTGGCTCCGTGGTGGGAAACCAGTAAAGAAGGCACGGAGCTTCTTCTGGACAAAGGTATCGAGTATGGTGCGTCATCCTTGTCGGCTCACCTATCCTCAAGCCCTGATCCCGAACCAATTTGGTAGACCACTCCAATATGGCTCGAGAGTAAGTGTATCTGTCTAGCCCATTCGATTCAACCACTTTTACACCCTTATAGTTGCCATGCTTTCTACCTCCGCGACGAAGACACCTGGACTAAGATCGACTATACGAAGGAAGCCAAAACATGGATGAAGCCTCTCAAACGAGGCAAAGAGACTGGTCTGGTCTGCATTCCTGCAAACTGGTACCTCGATGATCTGCCACCGATGATGTACGCTTTCCTACACCACGCCTTGCCATCTTTTTGAGAGACTGACTATCCACCATTCTCGCCAGGTTCGTCAAGAACTCTCCTGATTCCCATGGATGGGTCAACCCTCGCGATATCGAGGATATCTGGAAAGATATGTTTACCTACTGCTACCGGTGAGATAGAGTGACTACCCACGCCGTGTCTCCATACTTATGAACCCGCTTTTTGCTTTAGAGAGGAAGAAGAGTTCATCTTTCCCATCACGATTCATCCTGATGTCAGCGGCCGTCCTCAAGTTTTGCTTATGCTTGTGAGCTACTTCCCGATTGCAATACCCGTTAAGTATTGACGCGTGGAATAGGAACGCTTCATTGAATGGGTAAACACCCATGCAAATGTCGAGTGGGTTCCGATGATCGACATGGCGCGCGAGTTCCGCGAGAAGAACCAGCCTCAGGAAGGGGCGCGTATGCCAAAGGGATTTTCTCAATAGATTACTGCGTGAATGTGGTACTTTACAAATTACATTGAGTGGTATACAAATGAGAATTTAACAGTCAGCTAATACTAGGGTATATAGGTAACATTCGAGGTCACCAGCTCCTATTCTTTATCTCCGCCACCCGTTCCTACACCTCATTGATGTTCTAAAGGATCAGCAAGATACTAACGTCAGAGGTGCTTACGATGAACAGACCAATATCCAGAATTTCCTTCACGAGAAGATCTCCAACTAGACTCACTATGCCACTCAAGATGTCGATCGTCCGCTTGGTGGCCTCAATCGCATTCTTCTTTGAGGGTATAGAGTTTTTGATGGTTTCTTGTGGGCTTGGAGAGCTCGTTGGGTCGGTAGCAGCTGTCGCTTGGTTCTGAAGTGGCGGGAGTCAGAACAGCAATCTCAAACGAACCAGAAGCATATTATTACCTCGACATGTTTCTTGGCCCCTCGATTCTTTTGCCTTTGAAACCACGAGAACAGCCCTGATTCGTGGCTGGTCATGAACTCTCGCCCGAGCAGCGAAGTCGGTCAGATACAAAGGGTCCAGATTCAAGCTGGCTGTGCCCTGTCAAGCATGTCAGGGCGACCAAGCCCGGGCCGCGTGAGGCTGTAATGTTAATTCGTAGTTTTGCTTTCTGTAGTCTTGAACATGAAGACCCTCGTAAATAATTGCCTCTGGAACGAGTGACGATGCAGGTGAGAGAGACTAGTAAAATCAACCTTCCCGAGTCAAAGTTCAACTTCGACCGGGGTATCTTGGTGAAAATTCTGAGCATCTCGGAGACACATTATGCGTTTGATTTCTTGCAGATGTATGCTTCGCGTTCCACGCCAATTTACCCTTACCACATTTCTGAATCTCAGCTACAGATCTATCCATCCAGGCTTCCAATATCGTCTTTCTCGATGTGCGAACCGCGCGCTGCTAGTAGGGTTGCCAACTAGTTATTCCCTCTCGCCGTATGTTGTTAAGACGGCCGAATGCGTGAGTTAAATCGAGATTTTCGCCTGTGCACCAGATGGTAATGTGACTGGAGGGCGACCAAGAACGACCTTCAAGGTCGGGAACCGTCATTCAGGTTGACAATGGTGGACGGACCGAAGCCTGCTTCTCTGATTGGCCAATCTAATCTAATCGCATCTCAGATTATCCAAATTAGGACATAGCACGCAGATCAGCGCAACCTTGGCCAACCCGAGCTTGTGAATGTGAATTACCCTGGAACGGTTGCCTTTCATTCCATGGCGTTCTCTCCTTGATACCACCGGATTGTATCTTGATAACCAAGATGGAAGGTCAAGGTATGTGACCATGACGGACGAGAATTTCCTTGAAGGCTGAAGTGGTTCTGGTGCATGGCCAGTGGTGTTGAACCCAACAATAGATTTCATCGCCGGAACGGTTTCTGTGAGTTTATTTACCAAGTCCCCGGTCACATGCTGGAACCTATCTATCACAAATCAATAGGGAATAGCAGGACTGCTTATTGGGCATCCATTCGATACAGGTGCCATCTTCAGATCGTCTACGGGAGTTGGCACCGCAGATCTGATACCCAGATGACGCAGTGAAAGTGCGCTTCCAAATCCTGATACCGCGTCGAAATATAGAACCACGCTAGGCGCTGTGAGCACGATTGTGAAAGAGGAGAAGTTTGCTGGGTTGTATAAGGGGTATCATCTCCGCTGGTGTGTTCTTATCCTGCGGTCTGTTCGAGTATACTCATGTTTACCCTTTGCAGGCCACAGTGGCGTTAATGAATGGAATGATCTTTGCCTCGTACAAGTTTTTCATGAAACTTCAATTAGATCATGCCGATCAGATCCCGACTTTGACCCAAATCACCCTGGCAGGCATGGGGAGTGGAATAGCTTGTTCGTGCGTGGTCCTCTCGATTTTACGTCTGCAGAGGATATCAAATGAGTTTCATCAGAGTCCTTACCACGCCTGTTGAGCTCATTAAGATTCGTCAACAATCCTCCCTCTCCTTGACTCGAATTTCCTCCCCAAGTCGCGCTTCAGATCTATAGGTCCTCCGGCACCTTGGTCTCTATCGTGGCTTCTCAGCAACCATAATTAGAGATCTTGGGTATGGTGCTTATTTCTTTGCGGTCAGTTCTTTGCTCGCGCGCAATATATGCGTTCTTCCAGCATGGCTGACATGGACGCATTTGTAGTACGATGCCACCTGCCGCCTCTTGGCTCAACCGCTGTCATCAGGCCCATCTCCAGACCCAAATATCAAATCAGAGGCGCTTTCCTGGCCAGTTCTGTTCTTTGCCGGTGGCGTCGCAGGTATCGGTAAGTTCTACACCATCCATCAATTTGTCTCAGGCTATCCGAGTCCTAGCCTACCTCAATGTTCTGTAGTGGCTAATAGACTTCTGATTCGGTGTAGTTGGCTGGGCCGCGACCTTCCCATTCGATGTTGTTAAGACACGGATGCAGGGGACTGACCCCCGCCTACCTGTCAGTGACATAGACTCGACGCAGAGAAGACCTTTACTCCCCTCAGCCGCTGGCGGCTTACCGAGTTCGGCGGCACAGGCGGAGACCAACCCATATAGAACCATGTTTTCTACAATTGTTCACTCCTACCGTACCGAAGGTGGGGCGTGTTCTTTAGGGGGCTTACGCCTACGGTCATACGGTGGGTAATCCTGGTGTGAAAAAGAATGATGAAGCTAACACAGTTGATGTGTTAGTGCGATTCCAGTGAACATGGCCACCTTCGCAACGTTCGAGGCCATTGTACACGCCTTTAGTTGACAGCTAGAGCATATTTGCGTGTGTTCTTATTTATCGTGCGCCTGCACACTTCCATCAGCATGCCTCCTGCCAGCACGGATAAATCATCAACACGCACCAATCATTTCAATGAAAGCCTAGACCCCCTAGACTCCCCACCGTGACAGCGCAGCCAACGATATTCATCATAGACCTACGTACGTACGCATAGCCCTGTACATATAAATAATAATAATCTGAGACGTCGTCGGGTGTCGCATGTTTTATATCCGCGTAATTGTGTATGCCACCTCGCGTCCAATACCGTTGAAGCCCTGGATGAACGCCTCTTCCGATAGGCTATAGCAATTCGGCAGCACCTAACTCCAGCCTGAATCCGAATCACTGACAAGAGAAAGCCCAGAGTATGCCGTAACCCCCTCCAATGACCACCGTCTCGGCCGGCTCCGCGAATCAGAGGCCTAGATTATTCGTCGGATTTACTTATTGTGTCCACAACTTCCGCCATGAAATGCACTCTTAGCACTCGCTTTGCTAGAGCCAGGGATGATCGGGAGTAAAGTGGTGTGCTGTAGTTAGGCTCGCGGATAAATCGGCGGGGCCGAACCGACATGGATTCATGAGGATACCACAAGCTCTAGACCGACGACTCTAGACCTTGGACACATGTGAAGATACGGCGGTGAGGAAGTCATTCCATGGAGCATCAAGTAGGCAGATGATTAGAGTCTATTGGTGCATAGTACAAGTGCAGGAAACAAATGCCAGATGCGCGGTCGTGTATCGTACAGTAAGTGGAGTGGTATGTATGCTACAGATGGAGAGGGTCATATCACAAGTCGTTCCAAGAAATAGATAATCTGAGAATATCGTGGCAAATTGTGGGGCCCGATCCAGAAAAGCAAGAAGCCAAATGAGGTGCAAAACGCCCACCAACGAATTCTGGTCTATGTCGACTCCATATCCCCGCCTCCCTCGTCCTCCGCATCGCCCATCTCCAGGTCATAGTTTTGCTTCTCCCCTCACCCTTCGCCCGCTCGTACAACCTCTCTCTTTCCGCCTCATCCCTGGTCAAATTGGCCAACGTGACAAGCGCCTCAAGCAACCACCTCTGCATCTCCTGCCTTTCTCCTTCCTCCATCGTTCCACCGGCGCCCGAGGTCCCCATACTCTTCTCAATCAGCTCAATCGCCTTCTCCAGATTCTCCCTCGCCTCATCAGCATCCTCCGAATCCAACATACTGACATCTCCACGTTCGAGAGCGGGTTCCAGTTGCTGTGCCCCAGCCGAGCCAGCAACCAGACAACATCGTGCCCGCGCACGGTTGAGAGGTCCCCGCCACGTCGCAGAGTCAGCCTCAAGCTTCATCTGCTCAAAGATCGATTCAGCCCACGACGCCCACTGCTGCCTCTCCGCCGGATTCTCCACGTCATCAGCAACGGACAAAATATCCGTCGCGATCGTGAACAGCTCCTTCGCTCTTGAGAATATCTCCTGGTGCCGACTCGTAGGTGACGAAGGGCTCTCTCCAGGTGATCCGAGATTGGGCTCCCCCACCAAGGCCGAGACCCCTGCTAACGTTCCGGTAATCCCGCTGCTGGAATTAATAGCATGATACCTCTGCGCACGCTCCGGATGCGGCATGTGGAAGATCCCTCTTGAGAACTGGTCCATAGCCAACACCATCAGCTCATGGGCAGTCGCATTCGCGAGGGACATCCGGTGCGTGACTGCCGGCCGCCGCTGAGCGATAGAATAGAAAGGGGATTCGGGGGGCCATGTTGGTTCCTTGGGCGAGAACTGGGCCAGGGGTCGTTCGAGCGGTGCGGTGGTTCCGGAAGAGGCGCCTGTAGGTGAGCTTGAGGGGTTGGGGCGGGCCTGTTCCCGCATGATAGTCTCTTCGGCGATAGAGACGAAGGTTCGTCCCCACATGAGCGCCATGCGCCAGTCTTCTGGAACGTCGATTCCGGACTGGCTGCAGAACCTTGCTTGCAAGGTTTGGCCGGTCTCGAACACGTCCAGAGCGTAGGCCCAATAGAAGATGCCATTGTCAGGCTCACCATCTAGCGCACAAGATGGGTTCTGGGCGATAAGGTTCCCCATAAGAAACAGGGCAGATCCTTCAATGGTGTGAAAAGAAGTGGGTAGGTCGTCATGTTTCCTGCAATATGCTTCAGACACGTGTATGATAGCGAAAACCGTGAACTCACCATTTGCGCCCTCTCAAGAGCTTAGATTTAGCTGTTTCCACAAGAAGCTCGTTGTCCTCAGGGTTTTCGCTGGATTCTATCGGCGGCAGGAACACGATAGTTGGATCTGGGTATGATCGGTTGAATCGATGACATTCATGAATAACGCCCCGGAGTGTTGGAAGAGATTCCGCCGGGTCATCGTCTGGATTTGAATAGAGAACAGTCAGGCGAATCCTTGTGACCCACGATCACCGCCACCCCACATGCAATTGTGCAAGTATCGGGAAAACGGTGGAATGTTTGGAGATTAAGCTGACCTTCGTATTGCTCTGTTGCCCGTGCAAACAAATCTTTGAGATCTTCCCAGTCCTCGAGGTCTGGGGCGCCCGAATCTCCTACAGCAGGTCTTGTCGCCATTGTCGCTGTTGAGCTCGTCATGATCTTTTTCCGGCTAGACCAGGTTTTTGAACGCGGCGCAGGTGTCGTAAAAGGGCTTGATTTTCTTGAGTTGAAATCAGCGAAATAGTACTCTTCACTAGATTCGCCTGTGTCGTCGAAAGTGTCTTCAAAATGTCGAAGGGACAACGTCGACGTCTCTGACCCGGCGTGCTCGTTGTCGCTGGTGTCGGACTCGCAGCCTGATTGGTGCGGTACCTGCCATAACTCCTCGGATCGGGAAGTCTGGGCCTCCGAGAGTTCCCTTGCATGTTTCCACAAACCTCTAGGACGACTCAATAACCTAGAGGGCGCTCGTCGTGCCGGCATTGTTAGGAGTCGCAGCAGCAAGAAGCCATGTTCAATCCTGGCCTGAGTCTGTATATTTATCGTCTCGGCACCACCGAAGGGAGATCGGGTCGAGGCCTATGAATCGGTCTAGGCCTTAATCTCTATCAATACGGGTCCAGAACAGTCCCTTTCTCAATTTCCGCCGAATGTACACTACCATCCTCTATTTCTACCTCCCTTGCCCCATTTCTCCAATAAGAATGTTGTCATATACTCATATAGCTCCTTCAATGCTCCTCGTCGACTAATCGAGTGGTCACTGTAGGGTTGGGAGGGACAAGAACAAATGCACAGCCAATCAGCGCCGCTCGGCAAATACCAGGGAAGAACATAGCAACAACCGACTGACCTATCAGTAAACATCCTGAATCTGAAGTTTCGCACTTTCCCTTTTGTGAACATGTCCAATAGATGTGCAGTATTTGAAAAGTGGACATTATCGTCCCCACTCCCATGCGCAAGCAGGTAGTCGACATTCTGGAACCCGGTCACATTCGATATGGATGCGTTCACGTACCCACCCGGGTTGAGCTGCGGTGTATTCATGTAGCGTTCTGTGTAGATGGAGTCTAGACCAATCAGCGCAAACCGTCAGCTTCTTTTGACTGATCGAATCGATTATGGGTGGCACATGTCCTCACCATACAAACGCCAACTTGTCACGGGCTAAACATGGGAAAGAACAATTCAAAACTCAGCTGGCAGGCGCTGATTTGCTTGGAGTACGCACCGCCACTGCAATTGCCAAAGAGTGCACGCCAGCGTTGGCTTCGACTACTTTGGAAGACATAAAGCCACCATATGACTATTCGCGGATCATATCGAATCAGGGAAGGCTCTTCATAATGTATGGGTGACTCACCCATCCCCAGATCCCAATTCGCTTGCGATCCACATAGCCCTTGGCAGCCCAGATCCTACCAGAACAAAGGGAAACATAACGGACGTCAGCCAATCACATCCCACAGGACCCGAATAATGCAAAGAAGGTTTACACCCACCTCGCAGCATTGATCTGGTCAATCGTCTCGTAGAATCCAAGATTACCCTTCACAGGGTTACGCAGATGCCTGCCTTTGAAACCCGTCCCCCGTCCGTCAACATTTACGACAATGTATGATAGCGAGCAAGCGAGCCAATCGTGCCAGTTCCGAGCGAACCTGAGGTCGATGATTTGACTGGCTGGGCCTCCATACCTAGACCGCCCGATGACGGACGCGTAAGAGATGGGCAGCAAATTCGGAGACGCAATACACTACTTACACGCGGAATAGAACTGGGTATTTCACCCGACCTGAGTCGTCCATGTGCGGTGGTCGGAACTCTTGGGTGTTCAGCTCTGGTTGATTTTTTCATCCCCACAGTCAGAACCGCCGGCAAGAAAATGCAATACAAACTCACCGTATCCATCACTCGTGATGGTTGACCGAACGATTGTCGGAGCCTCATACTCCATCGTCGCATTCTTCAGTGCTTCGTTTTCCTCCAGGATATAATTGAATGCTGGATCAAGCCGAGCGTAATCAGTAAATTGAACATAGAGTTCCCAGCATCAGACATACTGTCATTTCCAACCTCCACGATCTTCTGCCAGGGAATGTTCGGACCTTGATAGTTCAGCCAATAATATCCCGACTGTGGGGAGAAGCTAGCAGAGTAAAACGAGGGTTTCGTATCATCCGTCAATGCCTTCGGCTCCTCCGCCTTGAAGTCCACTCCTTTTGGTAAAGGAACGGAGTATATGTTGCGTTCAATTGAGGACGGCTTAGCGGCCTGGAAGTAGCTGTGTTGGATGGTGAGATGTTCATTGGTTACCACCAAGAATAGGAGTAGATGGCGGTTAAAGACTCACACTAGCCCAGATTTGGCGTCTATTGATTGGATGCCGCCTGTGACTTCCCAGTTTCCAGACGTCAGGAAGTGCGGGGTGCCTGAGCTGGCGGGGCTGAAGAGTGCAATGTGGTTGTAGCCTTCCTTGGTGGGAACGACGTCCAGATATGCGTCTTGTCCGTACGCTGTGAGACCGTGAGGGATAGGTGTGATGTTTTGCTCCTGCAAACAATGAAATCAATCTTCCGCGCAAGGACCATGACGAAACACCTTACATTATCAATCCAGCCCTCATCGCCCTCTTCACCCTTTTCACCTAGCTTTCTCACAACCTTTCCAGTCGCCCTCGCCTTCTTGTTCGCGGAGTCAAGCGCGAACAGAACCACGTTCCCGCTATCCGCATTCCTGTCCACCTCCTTGAGCATCAAAGATGCATTCCCAACCCAAGCCACCTCTAGGATGATGCTGTCATTCGAAGGATGCCTATCCGGCCACTCCAACTCATAAGTGTTCTCCTCATCCGGGAAGTCCTGCTTCTCAGCGCCGTCGTCGTCAAAGGTACCAGTCTTATGAGGTGCGCTCTCTAAATGGCTCGCGAGGTCGAAGACGTGAACGGAGACGAGGGGGTTATTATAGCCCGGTTTGGGATATTTCATGACAACGTCGGAGGTATATGGCACAACAGCATCGCTGGCTTCGGTGGGGTTGTAGATGGGGAAATTATATTCGTCAACCTCAGTTTCATCAAAGCGTAGGAATGCGACCTTATGAGCGTCTGGGGACCACCAGAGGGCGAAGTCGGCGGAGAATATTTCTTCTTCGTAAACCCAATCGGGGACGCCATGGAAGAGGGAGGCGTTGCCAGATGTAGTAACCCGGATGGGGGCGGAAGAACTAGGGGGTATCAGCGTCGAACGAACGGGAAGACCAGAAGAGACTCACGCGGGAGATGGCAACACGTAAAGGTCGTTGTTGTTGACATATGCTATGGATTGGCCTGTAGGAGCCCAAGTAGCGAATGCAGTGGTTCCAGGATTGGTAGGTGGTATCATAGGCTGCGTTCGCTTTGCAGCGATATCATGGACATAGTAGTTCCCGAAGCTCGACCAGCGCCATTGCTAATAGAATCGTGAGGGCTGCGTTCGGGAAGGCATATGCGCCGTTCATACCTTCCGATAGTTTGCCTTCAGCAGAATATATTTCATGTCAGGGGAGAGTTTCCAGTTCGCCCATTGAAGGAATGCGCCATTTTCCTAATACGAAAGTCAGATACGAACTTCCAGATGACGAGTAGCAAAGACATACATCCTTAATGTCCCATCTAGATACAAGAACCTTGGTCGTGTTTGTCTTCAAATCAACCAGCTTGATAGCATCATCTTCAAGCAGAGAGAATACACCATCACCAGCTGGCAAATATTCAGCAGACAATTACCAGAGACAGTAAGTCAACTCACCCTCCGGGACCCAGTCCACACTCTTGGTTCTTACACTAAATGTACCGTTGAATACATGGTCGAGAGTAAACTTCTTGTGGCCAGCTTGTACAGTGGGCCGTTCATAATATGTCGTGGCAGCAATAATACCAATACACGCAGCAAATCCTAGGAATCCAGCAAGTAGTACAGCGAGAAAGCGGAGAGATACATGTTTCTGTCAGAGACAATGTTAGATCCTTGTTCATAGGTTGCAGCCCATAGTCCAGGTCGCTTTAGAGGTTTCCAGATGCGTACAGAACCTGGGCAACAGGGAACCGAATTTCAAACCCACCTTCTCGGGATCCTCATTTCCAAGCCTAAGTCCACTCCCTCCCATAGCCAATTCCGCCAGTCCAGGACTCGGTGGGACTGTAGGGCTCTTCTCCAAGAATGATGCTCGTTCATCCTCACTATCGCTTGGTGAACTCGGCGCATCGAAAGGTCCCTCTCCATAATAAGTTGGAGGTTTCACGAAAGACTGCGGGTTTCCTCGGCTGTGGCTGCTTGAATTGGGTGTCGCATTGAACGCAGAGTACTCCTCATCGACATCTGCACCTCCCAGCCTCTCATAGCCTGAGGACATTATTCAAAAGAGTGAAGCAACGAACTGACCAGCCGCCAGTCGTCGAGGTATCTGTCGAAGCCGTACAACCCTTGACAGTCAACTTGGTCGTCGGTGTCAGCGCCTTAATTGATCGGGTGATGTTCGCGAACCCTAACCTTAACCTCGTTCCCCTGTCACCAACAACAGCCTCGTCAGCATCGAGAACGCTGGCTGCATGGCTTACTGGCTATTGGCCTCATAGACTAACCTAGACGACGGACGACAAGATAACTTATCACGATGTCGAAACGACCAGCAAACACAAATTGGGATCCCATTCTGTTAATCTCACAGGTTTGTGATTGAGCAACGCTCTGTGGTTCCAGTACTTACGCTACCCGACAAGATTGTATCTATGCAGGCCATCCATTACTTGACTATGAGCCTGATAATACCGCCGCTTCTTTACTTCTATGCCAATAGAGAGTTGCTTGCTTACGAGGGAGGTGCAATGAGTATTGGTGAGCACAGCTCATACCAGGATTATCTCTCATCTCAAACTGTGCTCTGTAGGAATGATTATGGACTGGCGGGAGATGGCAAGTGTACCAACCGTAAGAGGAATAGTAGGAGGAGATAGATGGAGCTCGTATTCGTGGGCTTGGAGTGGTGGCAAGAGGATTGGATATGATGTGCACGGTGGCGCATGGGACGGACAAACAGACCCTTGGAGAGGATGGTTCATTGCTTTTGGCTGGATATGTGCATCAGGCGTCGAGTAGGTCATCCCCCTCCTCTTCCCAGGTCTCTTCGCTGACACAACTGACAGTATATTCGCCCTGTACCATCTCGTTCGCCGGCCACGACAAATTCTTGACTTTGCATTCACCCTCGTCTTCAACCACCTCGTTCTTACAACCTATTACTCCGCCTCGATACCCATCTCCTTATTCTTCTGGATTATCATGATCGCAGGCGCTATCATGACGGTCATTGTGACGGAACAGATGTGTGTTGCCCGAGAGATGAGGGAAGGATTGAGTGTTACATTACCCCCTAGGGATGATGGAACAACCGACGAGATGGAGATGGGCCTGTTGGCGCGGAGGGACTAGCCTCATGCAGTATAGATTGGTGTAGGATGTGTCTTGTTGCGAAATCAATGGGACTCATATCTTTTAGGAACTTAGGCCGTTTGTCCAACCCGTGTCCCAGAAGTTCGAAATCCATATATTGGAGGTATTCGTATGACTCAGGAAGCTTTTCCATCTCCTGAGCGCCCTAATTATTGTTTAATCCTCCGTTCACGACGGCAACTAGTCCCAAGGATGCCTGTGGAGGCCAACTACACACACCACTTCGATCCTTCTCGCCCGTGGGCGAATAAATCTCCATGCGCCTACTCACTGCGTGGGCTGTCTTCGCCGCAGGACCGCTTCATAATGCCGTGGCCCCTGAACAAGTTCCGAACAGCCTAGACAAGAGGTCCTGCAGCCGCAAACACGAGTTCTACGGGCCTGCGGTACAATTGCTGGTTAGGCGTCGTATCCCTGCATCTGAATGACATGAGCAGAGTTCAGGCTCTGGAATACAGTTCCGACTATCCGTTTAGGCGCTTAACTGCTACAGTAGGAGCTGCGGCTTCTCTAAAACTTTCCACAGGTACTACTTGTTGATATTTCAAGTTACAGCCTTTCAAAGTAACAGGGCTTGCGGATCTCACAATAGCATGGAGTATTCTTGGACTTTGTTTTGCTCCTTCTGGTCCGGCCCGAGGTTCCGCTCTCAATACCTCGAGGCTCTTCATTGCGGTCTGTCGCTTCGCAGAAGGAAAACGGGCCGAGACGGACATGAACTGAGTATGAAAACCTGCTGTCTGCTTTTACCAAACTCGCTTACCGGTTCTGCTTCGACTTTTTCGTTAGGAATTTGCAAGCTCGGAATTGACAGGTATTGAAGAGTGTTGAAAACTATCAACTTTTGCTACATGCCTCAACCCAAGGTGTTTCAATAGTCGGATATCTATGGCTATTACATGATTTTACATCCCCTAGGAGAAGCACAGATTGGGTTCTCGACCCACGATCCCCTTGGTATAACGTACTCGGACGACTGTCCCTTTCACCGACCGCCGGGTATACACTCTTCTCTCGGAGCTTGTGATGAGGTCGACCCGCTCCTGACCTGATACATCCCTGTGTGGCATACCTCGATCAGGCCAGTAGATTATCTCGATCAAGAGGCAGCAATTGTCAGTTTGTGGCCATCGCTCTGCGTCATATTATTCTCTTTGGTCTGCTTGGTCTGGCCGTAGCACTGATTGGAGGAGTTCGACCAGACTCTTATTGCTTGCTTGTGTTGAGATTCCGAACGTCAAGGTCATTCATGGTATCAATATCCCTGAATTCGCCTGGTAGATCGAATTTGCCGCTTGCATGCAGCGGTTGCCACAGCACGTTCTGTGGTCCACATTACTTCACGCATGCCCTTCATAGGCTAGACGGAACAATAGCGAGAGGAGTGGAAGGTGATTGATTTCAGACAGGATCGGTACTTGACAAGCTACGAGGCCTACTCTGGTGGCTTGGCCCCTGTATGAGATGCGTAATTGCCCGTCAAGCTTGGGTTTGGGCTAGGGTTTACCGTTTGGCCAAAATGACGCATACTATACTTGTGCTAGATGCCACCATCGCCGAGTGGGTCCAATAATTGTCCGTGCGACTTTTCATTTGCCTGTTAGACGGTCAAAACTGCAATGAACTCGTTAATTCTCAGCTCCTATACTTACTACGCCCGCCCTCATTGGACTCAGCGGCTTCTGTAATCAATACTTTGGCCTCTAAGTCTTAATCAAAGTACCATCAACTCGAAAATTAATGGATCAATACTCATTTTGCCCCGGGCCACTCAATGACGTGCGGTATCGATTAATGGACTGGGATATGACTGCGGAGATGAAGCCGCATCTCATTACACCAGTTGGAATGAACCGGGGTTTCCTTTCCCTGCACAACGTTGGCCTGACCGTTCCAGATTGAGATGCCACTATCACAAACACAACAAGATCCAGACTTTATTCACGTTAAGAAGGGACTTATGATAATTTCCACCTTTGATCTGAGAATTTCCTACACTTGTCATGCATGAGAGCCACGCCCACAATCTGGATGCAGGGAAGCCCGAATATTTCCGATTTTCTATATCCACACCACAAATATCTTGGGCCGCCTTAACACAGATCAGTTCATTGATTGATGATTGCAAAGGGAAGTTCGAAATCCTAACTCATGACATTGTCATGACAAGAAAATATATTTTCTTCTTCTGTTGCCATTCCAACTCGAATAGTCTGGTGATGCGTTGGGGTTCACCCCATGCTACACAGAGGAAGAGCCCTAATAATCGCCCCCATTATGTACCCAGATAGACCCCTGGCATTCCCTCAAAATTTGACAGATCAGAATTATAGAAACATCCATCGTTCGGGGGCATTTCATGTTGCACCCCATTAATGCCAGTGATATTCTTTCCTTCAGCCTTGTTCTGGTCGCTTGATTACGGCGCAGCTTGAAGGTGTGAAATACGGCGATGCATGGTCCATTTTTCATCAGAGGATGATATTGAGACGCCATCTACATCGAAATTCTCGCCAAATATCCACAGAGATTGTCCCATCCAGGCAATTTATGGACACCGATTCAGCCACGAGACCGACAAACGACAAGCTGATCGTGAATTTGTGTCCGACGAGCGTCAGCTGCACAGGGACCAGGCAAGGACCTGACTTGCGCTCGCTCTTCAAAGCAATGCCGATCAAACAGCTATCTAGGGAAGAATGATCACTTTCCAATCTGCCATGTGCTCCGTCAGTACTTCAATCTTTTCTCCATGGGACGGCAACAACTCTTGCAATCGAAGGTATGTGCTAACGCGGATGCATAGAGCTTGCATGACCTCGAATTTCATCTACGGAAGGCAACTATTGGTCTGGCCCTACTTGTGGTAGCTGTGGCGATCCATATCGGACCCAGAAAGTTCTATTTTCACAACCGATTTTCAGCAAACGGATTGCCATCTTGGGCGCCTAACAGCTGTTTCCAAAGCCCTGTTGGACACCTAACAGCCATGAAGGCACCGACACGAGATTGAATCTGAAGTTACCCCGCATGCATCACCTGGTCCCAAGCATTATCAATCAATGGAGGTGGGACTTGGTGCTATTGCACTCCGAGCTGGTCGCGGAAAACTGCCGTTGTTCCAGCTTAGCGAATTTGCAAAGAAAGGGGTCAGTAATACGCCGTAAGTGAATTACCTTTTCTCTTCTGAGACCGTTTCAACTCAGTTAATATGCCAGGAAGGGGGTTGTCCTCTACTTCCGTGGACCATGCTGTGTGGTCGCTCGCGCTCAATCGACGGACACCTATGTCTAGCTACGTCTATGTGAGCAGATAAAGCTACCACAAAAGGAGATCGGGTCCGCATCATCACGTCAGTCTTGTCAGGGTCCATTGGCCGCTGTTTTCCCTGGCGCCACTTCACGCGCTTCAGTCTTCATTTAATAAATAGGTGTTGGAACGCAACCACCTGGGACGACTATCAATAAAACCAAGGACGTGGACACACGTTGAAAAACAGCTTTCATGAGTGACATGGCGCTCTAAGTCAATCACAGATAGGGAGTCATGCACCGTCATTTAGACAAGCGCCTTCAGTATCCGCAACCGAAGTCCACTTCACAGCTACGCAGTTCGACAGTGGCAAATGGACTCTCTCGCGTTCGGCTTTACTCCGTAAAAAGGAAAATCCGCCGCGGATGGTGTTATAGGCGCTGCTACCCTTCTGGCACGAGGCACATGTATATCAAAGCCATATAAGACCGACGCGTAAGTCCAGTATTGCCCTTCTCTTCTCTTACTCTTCTCCTGTGCCTTGTTAGCCTTCAGCCATGGACGCTATCAAGAGTATGCTGTCGCCATTAGGCATGAACACTAACACCCTACAAGATACTTTGGTATGCAATGCACTCCTTCATGGCACTCAACGAACAGGGGTTAACGGCTCTTTAGAAACTGGTAGTTATCGGTGGCACCGTCGAGACCGCGCGTCGCGCTTCAGTCTCAGCCTGGAATGGCTTCGTCGATTGTGGGTCCCCTGCTTTACATACCCTGTCCTCCACGCATTCTTACGACCTTTGTTACTCCAGCGTTCTTCCTGACTGCCCACTTCAGCCAAGAGGATTACCCATACGACTGGTATGTACTGTTTTGTTTGTAGAGTTAGTGGTCGAAACTAACTGTTGTAATAGGTTGATGCACTGGCTTGCCAAGGTAACTTCAATAGCAACTTCTGCACTCAGTGGCGCAAGCTGACGGAAATCATTAGCAACCGGCTTGGGGCCGAAGCAGGGAATTTGATATCACTACACGCTCGGTTGGCCGTCGTGGAATGAACCAGTCAACAGCAGGCGACCTGGAAGATGAGGAAGAGGACGACGATGCTGAAGGGTTAGCTCATGGTCGGCGAAAGCGAAAGGTCGCGTTCATGCCAAGCTTAGGTAGGTTATGGCCTTTCGGTCGGGTCGGTCAGGCGCTGAGGATTTGTCGCTTTCAGATACCACGCACACCATCTATTACCGCGGTCACTGGCTCAGGGTACGAATTTGACCAAGGTTTCACTGCATTGGGGCTTACGAGTTTGCCCGCTAGATAACTCGTACCAAGAAGTATCCGACTGAATATGGCCTTGGGGCTGAGCTCAAGATTAGGTACGGTGATTCCGATTATGACGGAAGTCCCCGAATGCTAATTTTGGCTCAGTGTCGTTGCACGCAGCAATGATATTCTTAAGAAGCTTGTGCTGGAAGCCAAGCGGGAATACGAAAAGGATGCTGAGCATCGTGTTCACATATTCTTGGCCGATACGTAAGTCTTGCGGTAATTGAATCTAATCTAGCAAAACTGAAGCTTAGATTTTCACAGCACATATCAATGCTGGCGTTGGAATGGTGCTCGCCAAAAGAGGCCCATGAGCTCGATCGTTCTCCAGCCTGGTGTCAAGGACATGCTCCTTGCGGATTGCAAGGACTTCTTGGGCTCCGAGGATTGGTGAGTCTCCATGAGTTGTATGAAATATTTCTCATGGCTAACATATCCCCAGGTATGCGGAACGAGGTAGGACGACTGAGCTTGATGAAATAGATTTCCGTGCTGATTTTCCGCAGGCATTCCGTTCAGACGGGGCTATTTGCTGCACGGTGTACCGGGAAGGTACGTTTTCGTCCTTGATCTCGCCGGGCGATGCTGATGCCTTTCATAGCGGAAAAACCTCTCTCATTCATTCATTGGCAGGAGAGCTAGGTCTTGATATCTATGTCATTTCCCTTTCGGCCAAGGGGTAAGATCATCGTCAAGTCCGAATCTTCCAGACCACCTAATTTCGGCTTTCTCCAGAATGAGTGATAATATGTTGACAACGTTGATGGGCCATGTACCTTCAAGGCAAGTTTCGTTATCTCCAGGTTGTGTGTGACAATTGCTCACGTATGTTTTCTTGAAATGACAGATGTATTCTACTTTTGGAAGACTTAGACGCCGCTTTCACACGTTCAGTCAGCCGTGACTCAGGCTCTACCGGAGCCCCTCCATCTTCGACGGCTACAGTTAGCACTACTGCAAAGGAGGAGACTGATGGTTCTACTTTGAGTTTGAGTGGCTTGCTGAACAGTCTTGACGGAGTTGCAGCCGCAGAAGGCCGGTAAGTATTCTAAAATTCCTTCGCCTTTGACTGCGCTCATCATACCTCATTAGACTTCTATTTGCCACCACCAATCATATTGAACGCCTGGACCCGGCGTTGAGTCGACCGGGTCGTATGGACGTTTGGGTGAACTTCACACACGCCACTAAATGGCAAGCTGAAGGCATCTTCAAATGCTTCTTCCCCTACAAGCCTGCAGCTGCGGAACCTGTAGCTGACGCTGAGAAAGACGCGAAGAAGGAGGATGCCTCTCAGAGGAACCTTCCTGGCTCGAAGCGCAAGGCATCAATCCATGCTATTCCTTTGTTGACTGAAGAGGAAATTTCAGTACTTGCTAAGCGCTTTGCAGAGGCCATTCCGGAAGATGAATTGAGTGTAAGTTCCGCTTTCTGCAGTATACTGGCCACGTACTTATTTCTTGTTAGGTGGCAAGCCTCCAAGGCTACTTGCTCAAGAATAAGACTCGTCCACGCGAGTGTGTGGATGAGGTTGCAGCATGGGTGATGTCAGAACGCGAGATGCGCGAAAAGCTAAAGAAGGAAAAAGCAGATCGTGAAGCCAAAGAAAAGAAAGAGGCCGAGGAGAAGGCGAAGAAAGAGGTGTGCAACGTTTTATCTCTCCACGACCGTGTCTTAAATTTGGAATTATAGAAGGAAGAGAAGGAAGCCAAGGAAAAGGAAGAGAAAGAGGCCAAAGAGGTAAGAATTTCATGAGGTCGATACCGACTCTCGTTGACACCATCCGGCCCACAGAAACAGGAGCGTAAGGAACGTTTGAAGAAGAAGCAGTCCAAGGAGAAGGCCGCATCGTCGAGCGATTCACCTGCCCCCGCCACCAGCGAGAATGGCGATTCATCCTCCTCGTCATCGCCCTCGGAGTCCGAGGGCACAGGTGCGGATGCAGACACTGAAGACAGCATGACCTCGGAGGACGATGACGAGAAAGTTAAGGAGGCGAAGAAGGAGAAATGGGTTTCGGTCAAGGGAAAATCCGCATCAGAGTCCACGACCGAAACCACGACTCAAGCCACCGCCACTGACGCATAATTCAAGCTGCTAATGTTTCTAGCAAACTGAATGCTGTTAGCTCGCTCGATGTCGCTTCCGTGGTTGGAAATTGTTGGTCCTGCTAGAGCCAACCTACAGGCTCCCTGGCAGCCTCACCTTGACTCTGCTCATTCTGTTCCTTTGAGGCTGCTTTTGCTACGAATCGTCTCTGTACTGCAATTGATATCGGTTCCTTGACGCCTGTGGTTCTTATGTGGTAAATATTCTGGTGTGCACATTTTTAAGTACATACTTTAGACTACATAGACTGGCATAACTTGATCGAGAATATACATTGTTCACCCTCGTCTCAATTCGTTGGAGTGGTCACAAGAACGTATGTCCCCAAGTGAACACTGATGTTGTTCTTAGCCGTGTTTCTTGGGTTCAAATGCAAAGGCAATTCTCTGATAGAAAACTAGATGTGCGTATATATTACCAGAGCGTAAAGAAAACCAGAGTTGGGATACAGGACATGGCACAAATTATCTATAAAAGACTCGGTATCATCAATACACCAGATCTAAATCGTCGTTTTCAAGTTGACATCCGAGAGGGTCTTGAACGCCTCCTTGTATGCGTCAAGCAAAGCCTTGACCCTCGTCCTCTCAGCAACCAGTGCTTCGTCCTCGTTCAACAATTCCCCGAATAGCTCTGGCTTGTATAGTGAAGCTACTAGACGGTTCTGGACTTGCTGTGAGGTGTGGTTAACAAGGAGATGCATGACTGCTTTTGGGATGAGGTCCTGTATGCTTTGTCGAACGATGCCAAAGTAGGAAGCGATGAGGGAACGAATGAGTCCGATTTCCATTTCTTCTCGCATGGTCAAATGGCCACCCTCAGAAGGAACCTGAAATCATAGTCAGCAAAAGAACGGAACAAGGCATAAGACTAGTTGGCTTACAGCCTCAATGTGTTTCCCAAGACTCTTCATATCGAATGCAGCATCGTTTCCATCCAACGTCCTCTTTCCTGCCAATAGTCTGGCATTGGAAGTTTGCTCAGGCGCAGAGACATCCCTTCCAACGGGCACAATCGCCTGCGACAATACGGATCCACCAGCAGGACTATGATTATGACTATGCCTGTCCAAACTTGACCCAGCAATGGGTCCGGGCCCATTCTGGCCAAAGAAGTAGTTTAGGAATGTCTCGCGCGTCGAAGGAGGGGATGATCCATTGCCATTGAGCATTGCGCCGCCGGCTACTGACGCTGGGCGTTGGTGATGGTTGGAGGGATGCCGTGTTTTGGAGGAAGAACGTTTGTTGATGGACATGGCGGGTGTAGTGGCGCTGGAGGTTAGAGTTGAACGGGACCTGTCGTGGACGGTTGAGGAAACTGACCGGCCATCGGTGCGAGGAGGGAAGATGCTGTCGGAATCGGATGGGTCGTCCTCGTCAATCTCTGACGGAGCCTTGCCATTGATCTCGGGCTGAGTGGGCTGGGGCACGGCTACAGCCCGAGGTGAGCTTGACTGTTGAGCAGCCATTGCAGAGCCAGCGATGAACGAGGGATGGTTGGTGTTGATGTATGCGGCTTGAATCTCAATGAGACTTTGCGCATAATCTGACGTAGGACCAAGGCGTTCCCTAAGTAGCTCCGAGACGGCCTCAATGAGCTGAGCATGTAGTCGAGGGAAGCGTTGCAATTCCTATTATGCTCATCAGGTTCAATATCTTGTGTGCGAAGGCGCATATACTCACCACGCTGGTACAGTTGTGACAGATCTTGACGAGTTCTTCATAAACAAGCTCCACGCACCGCAGACTCGGTGCCTCCAATAGCTTGATCTGTGGTTTCACCAGAATATCAAATGCAATCTCTGGTACAAACAGACTGGGCCTGGGTCCAGTGGAATTTCGTATCGCAGTCCTGATGTCGGTATCCTCCAGGTTTCCTGTCGCATCAAGGGAAGCGAGAGCTTGACCAAAGACATCGTTGAAAATATAATATATCCGTGCGCCACCAGTGAGCTCTTTGGTTGAAATATCGACTTTGGTGCCTTCTATCGACGACACGTAGTCCCGAGCGAATTGGGTCATTAGCCGTAGGACAAGGGCTCCTTGCTAAGATCCATGTGAGGAAAATCCGACATTTTCGACTCAATACATGCACATACCTGGTTCTTGTCGCCAAAAACTGCTGCATCTCCAAACGAGTTGAGTTCCTGCTGAGCTTGGCCCATCAGTGTATTAAGACGTGCTTTCATATCTGGAAGCTTGTCTCGTATGTGGTTCATCAAAACCTGTACAGAACACCCAGTCAGCCGCCGTACTTAGAAGGGGAAGAAATTACATGCCTGGTTGAGAGACTTCGCTAGATACCTCGTGCCGTTCTTGTGCGCAATGTTCCTATATGCAGCGTGATTTCTAAAGAAATCCGTCTCGTTTTGCAGCGCATCCTGCATGCTCTTCCCGGAATTGATGTCTTGTTGACTGCGCCCAACCACGCCAATGAAACCGAGTTTAAGTGGGTATACGCGACCGGTGAGAACGTCTAGAGCATTTGTTCCGGCGTCCATGAGGTCCAGCTTGGTGAGAATACCAATGGTCCGGCGGCCTTGAGGATCAACTTGACGGGCTAGTTTCAGGGACTCGGAATTGGCGAGGTCGACATTGGCAGGCGAGACGGAGAGAATCACGCTTAGAATTCGAGTTGTCAGAGAGACAGCGGGAATAGAGAGGGAGACCGGGACCAACCTGTTTGGATTTGAGATATACTCCAGAATCAGGTTGCGTATTTGGCGTTCAATGTCGCTTGGCTGGTCTCCGACAGGGATCTGGTCACGGAACCAAAAGTTAGATTGATTCTGCGCGTAGAGAGTATCCTGACATACCTTGGTCAAACCAGGGAGGTCGACCAGTGTCAAGTCCAGAACATTTGGGCTATGTATCTTCAGCGATATAGGGAGCTTGCTAATGCCTTTGTTCTGGCCAGCCACTCGGAACGTTTCTTGCTCAATCTCCCTCCTTATTTCTGCGAAGTCGGTGAAGCGTTTGTCGATATGCAAGAATTGGCCCCATTCCGTGTAAGGATTGGCATTGGCTGATCCTTCTTCCGGTACAGGTGTATGGATGAGTTGGAGGACGAGCGGCCGTCTTGTTACAATGCCTTGGCCGCGAGGAAGGAAATCTCTCCCTACAATCCTGAAATAATGTTAGATGAACCGTTGCTGGGAGTAACCAAGGTGTTGAACTTACGTTTCCAGGACACTAGACTTTCCCGCTGACTGGCTGCCAACCTAGCGGAAAATGTTTGAGGCCACCTGTATACGTTACAGTGCCTATAAGACCTACCACAACCAGCTGCGGCATGTCCAGCTCCTCCTATATATCTGGTAAATTCTTGCAGGGACCCTGTCAAGGTTTTGGACTTACCAAGATTGTTGAAGGTATCCTGGAGCTTATTGACCAACTTGATGAGATCCTGATCCATTCTAGCGTAGTTGGCGTCTCCTCCGACGTCAAGTCTAAAGTTTTGAAGGTGTTGAAAGGCGCTGGACCAGCCTTTAAAAGTTTTAAGGAAGAACGCGTCAAAGCACCGGCAGCACACAGGAAACGGCAAATCTGACGGAACGGGTTGTTTATCGTTGTTAGGCTTAGAAGGTGACGTCAAGTTGGTGCAAATAACGCGGTCCCAAGGCTCCAATCCACGCGTAGCGCGACGTGGTTTTCGGCATTGTGACCACTGACGACAATGACAACGACGACGATGACATCGACGACCCAGGTGCTCGAAATTGCACCCATCACGAACAAGACCGGTCTGAAGTCATGCACACCGAATCTCATGCCCTTTCACATTGATTACTCCGGGAAAGCACCTATCTCAACATACTTACGCGTCGAGGCGGCACCCGAACGAAAGGACAAGGATGCAGCCGAAGAGGGCAAGAACGAGGCAGGAGGTGAGGAGATGGGTGTTGAAGCAAAACCCGTTGTCGACGAGAAAAGTGCAGTTGCTGAAGCCATCCCGGAGGCTCCTGCACGTTTCGTTAGCTCATTTCGAGGGCGAAAGATTCAAGGCCTTGATGTGAAGCTGCCCGAAGGCTACGCGGGCGTAGTATTCAAAGCTGCAGGCACTGGAAATGACTCTACCGTCGATGACCAGCCTAGATCAAAACCTAAGACGAAGAAGAACTCGAACGCGACGCGTAGAACTCGCAGCTCTGCCTTCGTACATGACGTGGACAACAACGTTGAGGAGTATGATGAAGCTATGGACGTTGACTCGTCGACAATACCTGAAGATGAGGACCTTCAACACAGGGATACACGGACGCTAGTTCCCACCGCCCAATTCTCGTCAATAACACTATGGCATCCGGATTTCCCAGTCGATGAGGGCAAAGATGAATATTATCGATCTTTGCTTGAATGGACTCGACTTGCAGCTGAGGTTCGTTGATATGACGATTTCGTTGCTCTCACTCAACGCCACTGACATTGAATAGATTCACAGAGCTGACTGAAGACCTTGCTTCAACTTTGCTTGCTATCTACCAGACGATACCCATACCTACATTCCTGTTGTGCGTTACCTTGTTTTGGTGTAATTGCATGCCCAACAATAATCATGTATAATTTCCAGCCGTCATCTCCTCATTCCCCTCTCATTTGACATTGTAACCATAAAACACGAACCGCATTCGAATGAATTGGGCATCGCCTTTGCTTTGAATGATGATGACCCCGCGTTTTGATGACCGTTCACAACGTCTGCCCCTACCATCAAGGAGAGCTTGCTAGCAGTTCCGACCTAAACCCGCAAAACTAAGGCAACATCGCAGTTAGCGACGACGACGAGTGGAATGGCATTTTTCCTGCCCATGCGACTGCAGTTTATCTGTGGCAGTACAGCGAACATCCCCCGGCTTGTCATCGCCGCATTTTTGTGTTCTGGGTGAATATTCGGCTTGCAAGTCCACAAGATAACCATCAACGCTTGACGGATCGGGTCAGACTATTATCGGACGCCCATGAATACCGTGGGCTAAAATCCTAGCCGAACGTCGGAAAACATATTTCGCTAGGCACGGCATGTACAGACCTGGATGACCACGCGAGCCTTTTTATAAACTCAGCCCCTCCCTTGACGGCCGCTTTCTACTCCTTCGTCTCTTCATCGCACAGCGACGGAGGATTCTCGTCCTCTTGGCTCCTAGCGCTCTTGCTCAAAACCACACTCTCTTTAAAACCACCCGCTCTTTCCAACCAACATCAAAATTTCGAGTCGCCTCCCATCAAGTTTCAACGGTAACAGAGTCCCCCCTGAATTGCCTGATCATATAAACAGTGAGTCTTGTGGTACTTTTTTCTTCGATTTGATATCCACCCCGTCCCCTCGTCCTTTCGAGTCTCGTCTTCGGCGCTGTGCGCTCACATTTTGCTGGTCAACTTGTACTCATCTCTCTGCCTATTCGTAGCCACCCTCTTTTCCTAAAGAACTGAAGATGTTTGGAACATTCACAATCACAGCTCTCCTTGCCTCCTCCCTAGTTGGCACCGTCTACGCAGATGCTATCCCAACCGTCCCCGGACCTGGCACTGTTTACAAAGTTGGCGGACAATGTCACATTGAGTGGGATGGTGACAAGGATTCCACCACTGCGTGGAAGAATATGGCGATTGAACTCATGACGGGCGACAACTTCAATATGGTTCATTTGACGAGTACGTGTCTCAGAACAAAACCGTGTTTTGCATTTTGCTCACTTTTGCGCCCATCTTAGCTGTCAAGACTGGTTTGGATGGAACTGTCTCGGGTACCTTTGACCACCCCTGCCCAGACGTTAAACCCTACTCTGCCATCTACTTCTACCAGTTCTCAGCTCCTGGTACCGACAAGCAATGGACCACCCGCTTCGCCATTTCCTCGGCCTCAGGACAGACCGTTCCCCCTGCAAATCCTAACCAGCCCAACACCAACGCTCCTATTCCATGGGGTACTGGCGCTTTGGTTGACGCATCGTCTGCGGCACCCCCACCGGATTTCAGCAGCGGTGACGGCACTAACACTCCCCGGCCGGCAACAACGTATCGTCCAGCAGCACCACTGCTCTGCCTGTTTCGTCGGTTACCCCTACCCCAACCCCCACGACTTCGTCGAGCGCATCAAGGCTGGTGACAGTCACTACC
Organism: Clitopilus passeckerianus; assembly: GCA_944990035.1. Classification (NCBI taxonomy): domain Eukaryota; kingdom Fungi; phylum Basidiomycota; class Agaricomycetes; order Agaricales; family Entolomataceae; genus Clitopilus; species Clitopilus passeckerianus. The sequence goes on along the minus strand of CALYLX010000116.1, from coordinate 37,539 downwards.
TCGAGCGTTCCTACCGGCGGTCCTACCCCTGGTGCTGGTACAACCAACACCACCTCATCAGGATCGGGAGACGATAACGGGGCCATTGGTCTCGACATGAAGTTGTGGAAGACTGCCGTTGCACTAGGCACATCAGCTATGGCATTTGCACTTCTTCTATGATGAGCGCTTGGTGTAGAAGGACGCATTATTATCGTCAAATTTATTACTATATTTATTACACATATATACCCAAACAGGATACCTCCATAAGACCTATCTAACTTACGATGAATATTCGGCATGGTACTTTGTGTACGTATATTTTTCGAGCTTGTAGTCATTTAGCTTGGTTATGAAGGTGCAATAGTAATTATAATGGGCCTTTTGGTTAATTCCGTCTCAAACATCGGAACGAATACTGTCGTTGTAGCATTTTGCTTGTCGTTGAGTTGAGTTTTGAGCTCAACCGTGAGTTGTAGGGTCATAAAGGTCGTGATCATTCATTAGCTGCGAAGTGGACAGTAAGGTCTATCTATCAAAGAGAGTATTGTCCAGCATCTAGTCAAGCCGATATAGCGAACAAAAAAATAAACAAGAGCCATGTATCCTGCCATGTTTCCAAAGTCCAATGGCAACTACTCCAAAAAGCGCAGATATTCCGTAATTTACTGAGATTTCGGTTTGAACCCAGGACTGTCGAGGAGCGACTTCGCGAAATCAGCAAAGTCTTGCTTTGTGCATGATCTCGCGGGCTAAAGAACCTCAAGTTAGTATGAGAGCAGACAGTAGATGTTGTTACGCACCCTCAACGCGTATATGGTAGGCTCAAATTTGGACTCTTCCACCTGCTCAATTGCGATGATGCGAAGAGTATTCTCCTCCTCGTCAAAAGAGCACTTGACGGACGGTTTTACTCGGACGTTCATGGTGACTTGCCACAAAGGTTCTCGTCGGAAGACTGGAAGTGAAATCGTTGAATATTTCGCGTAAAGTTGGGTGAAGTTCTGTGACTTACGCAGACGCTCATCAAGAGTAGCCTTGTTCGACAAGAGCTTCATGTGCCCAATCATGCCAGTCGTGAACGGCTTCTCTCCACGTTTAATGAAGAGCTTGACAGTCTTCAACTCGAGTTCAACATCTTCTTCCTCTTCACCGTTGGCCTCTACAAGAAACATATCAGTGTCTCCCCGATATTCAGCGAATGGTCGCCATACGTTTCAAAGTCGCCTTCGCAGGCGCCTCTTTGCTGTCTTCAATAGCCGACTTCATCAGCTTGCTATCTTCAGCCTCAGCCTCCTTCTCCTTCGGCTCCTCGGAGAGCACGGAGGATTCACCGTTCGGGTTGAACACAAGGGATGTACTAGCATCCTGTTCTCCGAGTGACCAAATACTCCTCGTGTTCTTCCGAGATGCAAAAGGCGAAGATGCCGCCTGGGCAAAGGGCGAGGTCGATCCAGCAAACGCGGCAAAAGCACTTGAAGTAGCTTGTCGCTAAGAATAGAGGATAAGAAGCTATAACATGAGGATAAAACGCTGCCCTTACGGAGAGTCCACCGAATGGCGTCTTCGGGAAAGATGAGGAAACAAGATTTGGGGAGCTGAATGACTGTTTCACAGTTAGTGATACTGGAAAGAGGATCGGGGTTTCTGTGGCTTACGGGAGATGGAGTCCTCGGTTCGTTCGCAATTTTCGCAGCAGCTGGCTTGGGCGAGGCAGGTGGCGTGGCTAGCACGGTTTCCGGAGCGGCCTCTTGGGGTGTAGTTGTCTGGATTTTGATTAATTCGCCGAAACGTGTTCCATTGACGAAATTCCCTTACAACTTCTTCAGTCGGCTCCTTGACTCGCTCTTCGGCCTGGACAGGCTGTGTAGGGATAGGTGTACTTTCGCGAGAGACCTTCTGAATGGGCTTCTCTTCCTCTAGGCTTGACGTTTCTTCAGTGGTAGGAGTCTTGGCTCGCTTCTTCGGAGGATAGATCATGGAAAGGTTCTGTATAAAGACAAAACAAAAATGAGTCGTTGGTCAAGTAAATATGACCAAGTATCTGACATAGGGATAAACCGCATCCTCCTGCGTATGGTTTCCGGTTAGGTTTGGGGTGTCAATTGCAGTCATCTTTGAAGCTACTAACGTTCGTATCTTCCTCGTCGGTGCGCTTTCGTTTAAGTGAAAATCGCCTTAGGAGGCCAGTGGATCCAGTATCTTTCTTCGGAGCTTCATGCTGCGTTTGACCAGCATCGAATCCCTGGTGCTGAGAAGACATCATGGTGGGTTGCAAAAGATCGATGTCACAATGGATGGGGCTGCTACTTGGGGTGTGATTAACTGTGTGAACTATTACTGTCCTGAAATTCGGGGTACATACGGGTTTACAAGATATTTCTTTGCACAAGCGTACCCGACGGTTGCTGCAAAAGTTGCAATACCACCAACAACGACGTTAAAATCGTTCACTGCTGGAAACATTGCTTAAGCATTCTAAAGTCCCGAACAACTTGGTATAAAGTGTAAAGGATTGAAAGTTAGGTACTTACCAGAAACTACAAATGTCCGTGAAGAAAGTAGGAGGAAAAGAAACGCAGATAACAGAAGTCCCCAGAATTTATTCCAGACCCCAGGGATTCACCTAGCCGAAAACACGATGTTCTCCCTGCATGCCAGGCGCTGCCTCGCGTTCGCCACGAGTTGATCATCCGGTTTAACCATTGCCTTAACGGGTTACACCATGGGAATGAGGCTACGGATGTGCTTGATGATGAAAAGGGATATCGGAGGTTGCGGTATGTTTGGGTGTGCGAGCCATTGGGCAAACGGCTTTACGGATATTATAAAGGCTGTTGGCGGGGTGTAATAGCTTTTTCCAGCAGATTCGCATGGTTATGGTTTGGAAACAGACGCTGGAATTTGCCGAATATGGCAGCTCGGCAACTCTTTCAACGCCACGGTCCGAGATTCAGTGTGGTGTTCAGCTTACCAGTGGACCTTAAACACTGCGAGTTTCGATGCAGGGCATTTAGAAAACCTTGGACCTTGGGGAGCTACATACTGTTGAGATTTCAGGCATCTTCCTTTAGCCTGTCCACGAATCAAACTATGGACAGTTTCATCCAACGCATTCAGGCTCTCAGCGTTGCTCAAATACCAGGTGCTAGAACAGTTTGCAATGGGTCGATAACAAATGTTGATTGTAGGAACGTCTAGGTATTGAATTATCTTGAGACCACATAAAAATTATTATCACGTCCTGCTGTAAACTTCGAATTCTCCGCCGCCAGTGCCGCTCCTGACGCCAAGGCTGATTCACTTCGTCGTTGTTCTAAGAATGAATTAGCACTTCACAAGTTAGCGAACAGAAAACTGGGTTGGGCCTACGTTTCCGACGTTGTAACTTTCTCAGCCACCATGCCAGTGATGCAAGGAAAACACACAAACCACCAACAGATGCCCCAATAGCAATCTTGGCCTGTATGGTTAGACCTATTGTATTTTGTGGGTTTGGAACCGCCGACGTAGATTTTTGGGTCGTCGGGATGGAATGCGTAGAGGAGGAAGGCGCGGTCTTTGATGAATCTGAGGTAGTTGGGTGCGTTAAGATGGTCGCATCAGTTGGAAACGAGATTTGTGTTGACTTTCCTGGATTCGTCCAGCTTGAGGCGGCAAACTTTCCCGAACAGATGGATTGCTCCTGCGGATTGACACATTCAACCGACCACCCATCGTTGACGCAGAGCCAAAGCCGCTTCGGGTCTGGACATGATAGCTGAGCCGTTCCTGGCAAAGCCGAAAGACTGTTGGTAGATGGAGCGGCGTTGGAGCAGTACTCAGAGTCGCAACATGCCGCGTTGAGCCCAGCAGGTTGTACGCTTGCAAACTGCATTATGGAGTCACTGCACGGCGCTGCTTGAGTACCACCCCAATCTATACCATGGCAATTAGGCCCAACAACACAAGCATGCTGCTGATTGTGGGCCCCGATGCAGAACGTGGTGAAGTATATATTGCCACAGTCGGGAAAGCTTGCTGGACCTGTGTATCGAACGTTCTGGCATTTGTAAACGAATGGGTCAGGCCCCAGACCCGTGAACACATCTCTTGCTAGCTGGGTATCGACGAGTGGAAATGGCTCAGACCCAACACAGTTGACGTCCGTGAATTGAGAAGCTCCCCCGCTGGAGCTCATTCAGCGTAGAGGCGAGGAGATTTAAGCGTACAGTGGCAATGTTCAGTCATATAGAATATATATTGGTGTATGCGAAGCGCCCAGGGACAAGGGAAGAAACGGTATGATGGGCCTAGGTTAGGCTTGGATATACAGCACATTGTACATCAGGGATACCTCCAGGGCATGTAGGAAGCAGTTATAAGCCAGCCCAAATCGAGCTGTAAGGTCTGATAAGTCGGCGACGATCGCGTTACTGTAATATGGCAGCATAGTTCTCGTTCCCAGTTGGCGACCAGGATGGTCGTGGTTTGAAAGTAGGGGTTGGAACTTGCCGAAAGTTATAACTCAGCCACCCCTTTCGAGCCCACATTTCTCGTGGATCCATTGTCCGAGATTATCGTTCGACTTCGAGGTCGAACCATATGCGAGTTCCGAGGCTGTTTTGAAAGCTATTGCCTCGCGGCGACTCTCGGAATCCAGAAACACCGTGCTGACACAGAAATTTATCATGTTTCTGACATGATTGCGTGACAGCAATGACTCTTTAACGTGTTCAGACACCTTCGTCCCAGCCAACCTGAGTATTAAAGCCAGGGGTAGATCAACATCGTTTCTTCCAATCCTCTCAGGCAGTTCTTTGAAAACTTGATGTCTATTCCACAGCAAGCACGAGAATATGTTCTGCCTCAGGTGAGGACTAATTGACATCGATTATCAAACTCTGACCGCGGAACAGACTGGTTCAATTAAGAACCTTACAATTCGCAGCAAGGAAGTGGCTCAACCTCGAGGCAATGAAGTTCTAGTCAAAATCCATGCTGCCTCTCTCAATGTAGGTTATCGTCTTGATATCCCACCTCGACAACCTGCTAGAATATGGCATTAGTATCTCGATGTAACGGTGGCCCTCGGTCAATATGCATATCCGTGAGCACTAAAGAGCATAATGCTGATAATTGTGTGCTGAGCGAGTGCAGTATTCCAGCGAATTTTGTACCCGTCTCCGATATGGCTGGCGAAGTCGTTGCAATTGGTCCGGATGTGACAGATTGGCGCCTAGGCGATCGTGTCTGCGCCAATTTTGGCCTGGAACATGTACATGGCGAATTGACTCCTAAAATCTACGAGTCCTACCTGGGGACAAGGGAGCAAGGTGTCTTGACTGAATACAGGACTTTCCCTGCCTACGTGTGTGACTACGAGCCTTTTGCACTGGGATCGTGCTAATATCTGTACAGAGTTTGGTTGCAATTCCTGATCACCTATCGTATGAGGAAGCGTCCACTCTTCCGTACACCTTGTGTCATCTCTGTCTTGGCATCTAGGTCTAATCTGCGTTTTTATAGATGTACCGGTGTAACCGCTTATAATGCTCTCTTCGGCAACAAACCCTTGCGAGCTGGGGAAACAGTCTTGGTGCAAGGAACTGGGGGTGTTTCAATGTAACTACACGTTAATCTCGAGTCACTCAAGACTGCTGAACCTTGTTGGCTCCAGCTTTACTCTTCGCTATGCAGTTGCCTCCGGCGCAACCGTCATCGCAACTTCTTCGTCAGACGAAAAGCTAAAGTTGGCCGCATCTCTCGGTGCGAAACATCTTATAAATTACAAGACGCCGAATTGGGATGACGAGGCCAAGAAATTTGTGAGGATCATGTCTTCCCGGTGGATACGCATGAACTCATGGTTGCCCCAGACAAACGGAGTCGGTGTCGACCACATCGTCGAGGTGGGAGGTGCTGGGACGCTCCCGAAGTCTATCAACGCAGCACGCATCGGTGCTCAGATTCATATGATTGGATTTGTTTCTTCCGTAGGTATTTACCTCAGACTCACCAACGCCCTGAAGATAACCTTCTATGCAGGACAAGCCAGATGAAAATATAGCCTGGAACCTTATTACAAAGTGCCTGATTGTGCGTGGGATGATGATCGGCTCAGTTGTTCAGTAGGTTTCGACTCATTAGCACCTTGCTAATCTCTGGCTAACTTCTTTTTATAATACTAGATTCCGAGAGATGAATCGCCTACTGTCAGCAAACCCCGAAACAACGAGACCCGTCATCTCCAAAGTTTTTGCTTTCGAGGATGCAATTGCCGCCTACGAGTATCTTCAATCTCAAGCTCACGTCGGCAAAGTCGTTATCAAGGTTGCAAGAGATTGATACACTATCTTTACGTTAAATCAAGGATGTCCTCCCGTGGTCTGAATATCGAGGGAATCTATCTACTAAGTTTCACTAATACATCCAGCCCCTCCTCGAACAACGGCTTCAAACGATCAGGAATGCTGAGTGGGTTCCGTTCATGAAGAGAAACCGAGACACTTCTCAGCTGAGCTACACCTACACCGTTTCTGGGTATTCCTGTGGGACGTCCCCACCGAGATCCAATGAGTGTCAGGAGAGCATCCGCTATGGCTTGTTCGGTCTGGGCGTTAAACCCGACGTGGATGTGCTCCAACTTTGGCAGTAGCGGCATTGCTGAGCTTGTAGATGTGAGCTTGGCAAGGAGATCACAGGTCAACCCGGTGTTCGACAAGCGGTCATACGTCCAGGACGTGAGCTCTGGTGTTAGGTTAAATATGGATCTCAATGCATCCTCGGTCATACCGCTTCATCCTACAACCGTCAATCTCTTGAGAGAGCATTCCCAGCGATTGATTAACGACAGTAATCCGTCGATGGTCTTGATCCAATCGATACGAAGCTCTTCAAGCACCTGAAGTTCAAAATTATTGAAGTAGTCCAAGTGGCCGTTGAAGTCGAAACACTTGAGTCTTGTGCAGGTGATGATTTCGGGGCCCACAAGTGCTGTTAAGCCGCGACCAATGGCCGGTTTGAGGTAGGTGAGTAGAGGCATCTTCTTGATCACCTCCAGTTGCGCCATCGGGTCTCCGCTTGACTCGTAATGAGTGAGTCGGGACCATTGCAAGACGGGCATGCTCTTGAAGCCTTCGAATCTCACTCGACGGAGGGAAGTGCAGCCTTTCAAGGCGTCGAACACCTGGGAGTGTTCTGGCTTGCCCTCGTCGTCGTCCGTCAATCGAGCATGGAATGAGGTTAGAGGCAGATTTTCACTCTTGAGGATTGAAAGTTGTTTGAAGAAGCACGCCGCCAACTCCAACCTGACTCCTTTCCATCGGTACGAATGCTCGATGAGCGCGTCAACAATTTGGGACCATCCCTTCTTGTAAAAGGAGTAGTCCATCGAACGGTATCCATTTCCCCAGCCGTGCACGTTGATATACAGGGAAGGGCAACCGTAAGAACGGTGAAGCATAATCTCTGTCGAGAGATGCAAGATCTTGACTGCCAACTCTGTACGTGCGCTATTCGTGTGAATAACGATGTAGGACCACAGCTTCGGGAACGTTAAAGCGAGATTCCTCCATGTTTTACAAACTGCAAGGAAGATCCAAGGTGGGTGGTGGCGGTCGAGAGTAGTTGAGGAGGGAGAACTATAATACGATTGAACGTTCCAATTGGAGACGCAATTCAGGAAAATCTCCGAGAGCACTTCCTCCGGCAAACTGTGTATCGGGGGCAGTGGTATGGTTCTGTGGTCGAGCGATCTCATAAGGCCAGAGGGGGCCGGGTGGGTTACTACTGAGGGAAGGGATCTGATGCGTTCAATTTCGGCGTCAATCTTCAAAATTCTTTTCTTCACAAGTTCTGGTTTAACCGGTTTCAGAGTTTGGCGGTTGTCACTGTCGTCATCGAAGTCAGAGCCCTCTGCCTCATAGTATTCGATGGCTTCCGACTCAGAGCTCTGACTCTGAGGAACCGTCTGCGCCGGGTCCCACCAGTATTGTACCTCTCCAAACAGAAATTCTTGGTTGGAGCCTGCAGGTTAACCAAACATTTATGAATTTCGATGGATTAGGTACTGAGAAGCACTACTGACCAGACATATTGACTTGCCTCAGGCGGTATCGAAAGCGCACTTGAAGGGTTTCCCTGTACGATTCTTCTGTATCTTTTCTATTATATGAGAAGACAATGACCCAAGAGCAGAAGGTGACTCTATAAGCAGAGTCAGGTTCTCGAGTGTACCTCAGAAAACAAACCAATGGGCGATGGACGGTTAAGGTTCAAATCCGGGCCGTTATCCCGGCAGTCCAATAGGGAGCATGGGTTCGGTGCCTTTAAATTGACGGGAGAAAGGCCTATCAATGTATGGGCCCCACTATAGGACTGAATAGAAGCGTTGTCAACGAAACTCAGAACACAGAGATATGGAAGCAGAACTCTTTGGGCTGACCGCTTCATAGTAGACAGTCAGAATCTCGGCCTGAGCTGCAAGGTTACTACCACCGACGGATCAGACTGGACCATGATCGATCCACTTCCGAGTGCAGTTATGAATCGGACCAGGCCCAGCCCGGAGAGAGAAGAGGGCGCCAAAATCTCTAGAGACAACTGGGTTACCCGAAGTCTTGAGATTTCAAGTTCAGCTGGACCTGCAAAGGTTTTCGACTGACTGTTATTGTTAATGACCTCTCTGATCGCATTTGTTTTCTGCCAGGCTCTGGAAAGACAAAGGGCTCGGGATATGATTGCCTGCGAAGGGTGTCCATGAAACATTTAGTGGCCCCTTAACGTTTAACGTCAATTTGGAGGACATTGACATGGATGTAATGCCACAGAGTCAACATTGTAGCCTGCGGCAACCTCCGTGAGCGATCAACGGTTTTGGTAATCAACCGTAAACAGTATCTCGTGGCATTGATGTTGACATTCTGCTGTCGGACTTGCGCCTCTCTCGTCGAGGTCGGATGCACTGTCGTGACAATCCATCATCCAGCACAGAGAGCAATTCGCCAATCTCAGCCTGCTATCTACTTCTCCTTTCCGCTAACCACCCTGCTGTAGCATCGGCTACCACTGAACCCACCCATCCCATGGCGAATGTGCCCCTGCAAAGCACTGCCAAGTCCTTTCCAAGGCTACTCGTAATTTTGCGGATATGCCTGAGGGTCTCTATGGTTTCAGGTCTAAAAAGTGGGGATTTAGGCTACATGGAAAGCTGTATTTAAGCCCCAGATCTCGGCCCGAGAACCTCATCAGCTTCCCTCAACCTTCTCTTCTCAGTCTTCTCCTTCTAAGCTTCACGAGATGCGCACTGTAGCACTCTTAGCTTTCGTTCACTTTGTGTTGGCGGCGTCAAGGCCATTCGGTAGCTGATTTTCTTCGTACATTTTCTCATCGTCACTGAAAATGATTGAAGGCATCATCGAGGACAAGCAGCTGTTCTCAGAACAGAATTTTGACTACCTGATTGTTGGAGGTTCAGCAGGACTTGTTCTCGCGAACCGACTTTCTGCGAACCCACATTATACTGTTGGCGTTTTAGAAGTAAGTGTTTTGCTAACAGCAATACCATGTTCATTCCCGGCTGATCTCGATCTGCTAGGCTGGAGGTTACTACCCAGACGAAGACCTTATCAATGTCCCTGGGCTCTTTGGGCGGGCGCGTAACAACGCCACCTTTGACTGGCTCATCCAAACTGTTCCGCAACCTGGTGTCCACAACCGACGAATTGAGCAGCCTCGGTACGCAATTCGGAAAGTCAGTAGTCTCTGGTGCTCACCTATCTTGTAGTGGCAAATTCCTTGGGGGAAGCTCCGGCTTGACATACCATAACTATGCTCGTGGTTCCAAGGATGAATACGACGCATGGAAAGAGCTTGGTAACCCAGGCTGGGACTGGGAAAACCTGCACCCTTACTTCACCAAGCTCGATGATGTCACACCCGGACCTATTGGCTGGCTTCCCAACAACACCCAACAGCCTGGTCTCGCTAACGCACGCGACGGTGCTGTTGGTGGACCAATCAAGGTCGGATTCAACGGCAATAACACTGCCACCACTCAATACGTCTTCGACATCCACCAAGCATTCGTTAATCGAGGTGCCTACGTGAACGCCGATCCCGAGGGCGGTAACGCCACTGGATTGACACTCACTGCTCGCAGTGTCGACCCGGAAACCAACACTCGCAGCTACTCGACAACCGGATACCTCCAGCCCATCCTGGAACGCCAGAATCTTCTGGTCCTCATCCACGCTGAGGCCACCAAGATTATGTGGGACGAAAACACTGTCAACCAAGATGGCAAACTTGTTAACAACACCCTGGTTGCCACTGGCGTTCAATATGGTCAGCCTGGTACCGACGGCCTCTTTGTCGCCAACGCTACGCGGGAAGTCATCCTCTCGGCTGGCTCTCTCAAGAGTCCCCAGCTCCTTGAACTTTCCGGCGTTGGAAATACCACGCTCTTGAAGAGTCTCGACATCCCTGTCATTCTGGACCTTCCTGAGGTTGGCGAGAATTTGCAAGATCACCTGGAATTCAACACGGACTTCTTGTTGAAGGAAGACGCGCCATACGAGACTTGGGGTGAGCGATGCTCTGCATTTGTCATAGTCCATTAACTGATACCTCTCCCAGATATTTATCGCAACAGCCCAGAACGTGATCAACAGGCATGGGAAGAGTACAAGAAGAACGGAACTGGTGTCTACAACGCTAGCCCGGCCACCCTCAGCTTCTTCCCTCTCCAGACCTTCCCTGAAGCATTCAACGTCACGGATCTTCTTGAGGAACTTGACCGTGAACTCGCTGAGGCTGACCTCTCCCCATCCGCAAGAAGCACCTCGCCATCAACCGTCGCCATCTTGCAGACGGCAAGACCACTCAGGTTGAATTCTCCGTTGTCCCCAAGGGAGGCATCGCTTCCAGCAACTACCCACCCCTCCCTGGTCGCAGCTACGTCAACATTGTCACCTTCGTCCTCCGACCCTACTCTGCTGGTAACGTCCATATCAACACCACCGACCCCTTCGCCCACCCACTTGTTGATCCCAAGTACAACCAATTCAGCTTCGACTGGAAGGTTGGTGCACAATGGACCCGCTTCATGCGCTCAATCATGATGGAGACCGAGCCCACCAAGAACTACGTCGAGCGTCCCAATCAGCCTCCCGCAGACTACAAAACCCTCCAACAATGGGATGACTTCTGCAGGGAATGGACCATCTCCGTCTGGCACCCCGTCGGCACTACTTCCATGGCTTCTCGCGAACTTGGTGGCGTTGTCAACCACAAAATGCAACTCTACGGAACCAAGAACGTCCGTGTCGTCGATGCCGGCTCGATGCCCATCAACATTGCCACCCATACTGTCGCAACTGTGTACGCTATGGCTGAAAAGGTACGTATTCCGAACATCCGCTGTTGTCTGCTGTAACTGATTGTCATCTCCATAGATCTCTGATGACATCATCGCCGACCGCCGCCTTCAATACGAGTCCGTCCAGATCCCGGCTAAGTCACTGACCGAGCTCCAGAAGCAATATGGTGTTTCTCAGATTCTCTCATAATCAATTTATCTCGGACATTTGGCAGCCTTTGCTGCACTCAAAAATACTTCCTTAGGCCTTTTTTCATGGACACTGTTTTCGTCTTGCAACACACTGTAACTTATTACCACATCAAGCGTCCTAGAACGCAGATCTCATTCTTTACACATTTATCATTATTTCACCCTCTCGCAAGTAATACTACCCAGCAATCCTTAGATACATCGCTTTGCAATAATAAAATTTTTCTTTTTCCTCATCCGTTTTCAGTGTCTTATGAACGCCACACTTAGTAAAACTAAAACTAAAACTAACTCTTCAAACAGCGCACGCAACGTCACCGCCTCCTCCTCAAACGCCTCGCGCACCGCAATCCGAATGTACAGCTCTACACGCTGTCGCTGTCGGAAGCGCTGAGTAAAAATTGTGGAAAGGGAGATTGCGAGTAAGGCGTTTACGCAGGGGTTGAGAGGTTGTTTTCGGTGTCTTATGAATGGTTGTGGCTTCTATCGGGCTCCAACTTATGGCTAGCAGTCGGACAATAACAGTTCGACACAATTGAGGCATACCCTCAGTGCTCACCGATGCTAACCTCAGAACAAGTCCACCAAATTTCTTGGCGGAACACATGGTGCAAGTTAACAATATGGGGTCAAACGTTTTAGCGAATTTTGGGGACTCTTCAACTTATATTCCAGTCCAATCATACTCGGACCACTACAATTTACTTCAATCGTACAAGTCCATTAGATCCAGTGTGAATGATGGGTCTCCGCATTCAATAAAATACAACAGGTACAGATGACTATAAATCAAAGTTCATCTTGTACCCTCTTCTCCTTCTGGGCTTTCTTCTTTTCCTTCGTTTTGAACACAACCTGCTCTCCGTCCTGTGGGTCCTGGGCGACCTCGGTAGCCTCAGTCTTCACTTTCTCGTACTCGGTTGTTGCGGGCTCTGGGTCTGGCGTGGGTGCTTCTGAGGGTTCTGCTGCTGGCTCTGGAGAAACCGGGTCAGGCGAAGCAGATGCCTTCTTCCCTTTCTTGCTAGCCTTAACCTTCTCTTTCTTGGGCTTAGGTGTTTCGGGAGAAGGTGAAACAGGAGTATCGGCAGAACCATCCAGGATAGAATTGAAGTGTTTCGTCAGTGCGTCAAGTTTAGTGGTGCCTTCGGAAAATTAATTTGAGGTAGAGTATATCCACGTCAAAGGGCATACCTGAGTAGATAACGAAGTCCGTGGAGCCGGCGGGGTATACCAGGACAAGAGATTTCTTGCCATGCTCCTTCAGGCTGGAACCAGTGACGGACTTGACGGATTCCCCATCCTTGTCCCTGTGTACTCCAAGCTCGATGCCCTTGCCCTTGAAGTTATTGCCGAGGACCTTCCATAGAAGTGGGACTTTACTGTCCTCCGTCAGGAGAAGGGCACGATTGGTATCCTTGCTCTGGAAGTGGGGTCGTTAGCGCGAAGGATAGGCAGAGAGGGTAAGAGTGCTACCTTGGTCACCCATGATTCGATGTCCTTGACCTCGCCAAGCTTCTTAATTGCGTTTGGCACTCTTAGTGATGTCCATTTGAACAGAGCACCAGCAGTTCGCTCGCCATCGTAGTTGATAGCACCTCCTTGCTTTCCTCGAGGGAAGAGCTACAGATCTAATGTAAGAAAGGTTGCCTCGCACTTAACCAATCGTCTACGGACCTTGAGTGTAGGGAATCCCTTTACTCCTTGCTCGGCACAGAGTCTCTTGTTCTCCTCGGCATCGCAGTCAATAGCGTACACCGGCACCAGAGGTGAGAGGTTCTGTGCAGCCTTGTTGTACTCCGGAGCAAGTCTTTGACAGTGCTAGCATGCAGCAGATATCTCAGTTTAAATGTCACGATGAACGGAACGGCCTTGTCTGCTTACCCCGCACCAAGGCGCAACGAATGCCACCAAGCTAGTTTGCTGCGTTAGAGAAGCTGTATCAGTCATTCCCTCTCCATAAACGTGATGAGAGATACATACGTTTGTCTTCATGGCTTGCTTGAAGCTTTTCGGGTCCAGCATCTTCACTTGAGAACTCTTGGGGAATATCGCAGCCGAGGCCAATGAAGGTCCCAGCGTCAGCGCAAGAGTTAGAACAGCGAGGTCAAACATCTTGAAGCGCAAGTCTCCTTATTCCAACGACGAATGAAAGTCTGGTAAATGTGCAGATTAGAAATGGGATCGAACCCGGTCGTTTCGAGCCGATTTTATTGCGACGCGAACGTGGCGGAAGGGTCACATGATCACGAACTGACGTGGTCAAAACTTCCGTTCCGAAGTTTTCGAGCAGGTGGTTTTCGATTTTCGAGTTTTATTCACTCACTACAACAACCTTATAGTGGATATGACTATGTTTAAATGCATACTGCCCTTGGAAGTGGGAGTTACCCTTATACTTGCAACGAAAACGGCACATCGGACTTCGGAGGAATTTGGGATTGCACCGCCACTATCAAAACCCTGTAGTTCTCGTACGTTTCTCCATTTGGAAAATCCTTGCCAACCCTTAACTCGAACGCAAGGGTTCGACTTAAGCCTCGACCACCACGTTTCCCTGGTCTGAAATGTGGTGAAAGTTGCTCTCATCCTGGGCTCTCGATACTGTGATTATGTTCGCTGTAACAACATTCAAGCGGTCACAAGGAGTCTTCGGATCCCGTCTGGGAGAATTCGTTGTGATGTCATGAACTCATAATGCTGTGGCGTCAGACTAGAGGTTGTCCAATCGTCACTCTTGCAGTAGAAATCTATATAAACCCACTCTCATTGGTCCAGTCATCTTCATATGCTCTCTCGCCAGCTTCCTCGATTAGCCCAAACTTCAAAGCAGACCTTACTTAGGCCGTCTACAACCGCTTCAAACAGATACCCACTAGCTCGCACGATGGCCTCCAAACAGACTTTATTTGAAGCCGTTAAGGAAGATCATGACGAGGTAGGTTGTAACACATGGTATGAAGTTTTTGCAACTAAATGGCGGTATGTCAGATGTATGAGTATTACGACAAATACAAGAAAGCGTCCGGGGACCTTGATGCACAAGAACGCTGGGCTCATCAGCTCCGATGGGAGATAGCTCGCCACGCCGTAGGAGAAGAAATTGTTATCTACCCACTCATGGAGGAAAAGCTTGGTTGGAGGGCAAACAACTTGCCGACAATGACCGTGCTGACCACCATGTACGTATTCTTAATCTTTATGAAGTGATTATGCTGACGTGATTCCAAAGATTGTGAAAGAGTTTTTGTACAAATTAGAGGGAATGAAAGTCGGAACAGAGGAGTACGAAACTACGATAAAGGCGACTATGGAACACTTGCATAAGCACAATGACAGCGAGGAGCGGGAAGATCTGCCTCAACTCGAAGCTGTCATTGGCAAAGCCGCAAGTAAGGAGGCAGCTGCCGCCTTCACCAGGACGAAGAAATTTGCGCCTACCAGGTACGTTATTTGTGTCGAATCCATTTGAGGAGGAACAATGCTGATCTCTGGATTATAGGGCTCACCCGTCGGCGCCTGACCAGCCACCCTTTGAGACGGTTGTCGGTCTCATGTCTGCACCAATTGACAAGCTGATGGATGCATTCGCAAAATTCCCCACTGAACAAATGAAGCAATCTTCGTAATTCTTTACTTCAAGTTCTGGGCCTGTAGTATAGGAAAATGAATATATTCAGAATTTAATCATAAGGGCCACCTTCAACACAAATCCACATTAATTACCCAGCCAAAAACCTCAAACTTTTGGACTAGATCTATCTTCCTGCTCGTTACCATTCGAGGTAATCCGAGGAGGTGGCTATCGACTAGGCGTAGGTGTGTTTCCAACCGTGGCATAGGATGGCATGGGTTCCCGATACTTTGCAAGTAGTTGGCGTAACCCAGGAGCGAATTCTCGAAGACATCTAAATCACGGGCATCCAGTGAACAATTCAGGACCTTTGGCCAGTGTCCTCTTCTCGTGAATGTTTGTAAGGTGGAAAGGGGGATCAACTTGTGCTGGAGCAACAGCATGTCAAGGCTCGGGAAAGTATCCAACAGTGGATCGAGGTCGAGGTCACACTCTCTTCTGATCCGTAACTCTAATTTTGTGATAGAGGCAGATGATCGTTCAACGAATGAGGGAATGGCTATTGCGATGTCGTTTGAAGCCATTCTCATCTCTGCATTTGGACCACCGAAGAGGGCTTCCGGTGCATATACCGCCAACTCATGAAGTGCTGGAGTGGTCAGGGAATCGAGGAGTTGGGCCACTGGCCCAGTCAATTTTAAAGCTCGCAGCCGACACAGGGTGAGTGCTGGGAAGGAACGGCCAAGTTTGTTGCCACCAATACTGAGTGCCAATTCCTCCAGATTGGGGCTTTGAGAAATTATTGCGTAGCTATGCGCCAGGGATGTCTCGATTCCTTCAATAGCCAGGTGAGCCAGATTTGGGGATGCTAGTTGTATATTTGACGGAAAATCGCGTGGGATGGAAAATGTCCCTGGTTGTATGGGAAATAGCCGAAAATCATAGCCTCTTCCTACGATATCAACCCACCTCAATTGTGGAGACCTTATGCACCTCGCAACAAACTTCCAAGGAAAATGGTGATTGTCCTGTGGGATCGTTGATTCCAGAAGAACAAGCTTGAGGCTCTGTAAAGAAGAGCACTCTATGGGGATGGTATCGAGCCATTCTTGTTCTTTTGAGGCGTCGAGTAGAAGCCGAGTGGACACGAGATGTCGTGAAAAGGGGATAAGGAGATCTTGGGCTATTGTGCTCGAGAGAGCTCGTAACGAACCGATCCAGCGAGACTGGCTGTAGTCGTGGATATCTTGATCAATGACAAGCGGGATTCTATGGTCCCGTAGAACAAGTTCTTTAAGGACATTCAGAAATCTCGAATGCAAGAATCGCTTCCCCAACGGAGATACGAACGCAAGAGTGGAGATTACAATATTTGACCACAGACGTGGTTCCTCGAACACAATCTCTCTCCAGGTGTGGCATACCCGCAAAAGGGACCACGGCGTTCCATGGTCAAGAACGTCAATCTTGTCATTAACTGTGTTTTCCACTATGGGAGGTATGTGTATTGGTTTGCCTTCCAGTGTTGCCATGAAGATGTCACTCCACAGATGAGCAGGCAGTTGTTCTGCAGGCGGCCTTCTCTGTTGCTGTGATTCGAGAGCGTCATATGTCAGTTCATCATATGAGCTTTGAGAGACTGCTTGTTGCTGAGCATCTAAGCTTTGCATAGTATACGATGAGAGGAGAACTGGTGGTTGTATCAAGGAAGATTCCTGTTATTGCTGTTTAAAATGGATCCTCGAAGACTCCGACAGACTCGGAACCATCAGGGCCACAGCCTACCACAGCAATTTAGCCTGAGGCATGTGTCTGCACATACCTTGAGTGGTGAATTTATCGCCGCCAGGCGTTTAGGATCAGATAGAACAAGCGGCAGAGAAGCATGATATACGCGTTGTCGATAGTTTAGTCTGAGTTGTGAGGATTAAGTTGTTTCTTGAGTGGGCTTTGCATTCTAAAGCGGCAGGATATCTCTGTTTTCAAGTTGATCGATAGTTCAGTCCAAGTTGTGAGGACTGCGCGGTTCCGTTCATCTACAGTTGGGCACGTGCATTCAAAAGCGGCCCTAAGACGCAATTGGGTGTTGGAGAAGCTCAGATTTCATCCAATATAACGGACAAAGGTATAACGAAATGGTAAACAACGATCATCCAATAAGTCACGATAGTTACAGTGTGTTTAGCTTAATTCTCCAGCCTAGGGCACCATATTTCTCTCTCAGCTCATTCATGGCTTTGTAGACATCTGCAGGATAGCCAAATGAATTACGGTTTACCAATGTGATGTTTAAATCTAGCTTTGAACTTGCGTGAGTCGGGGCATGGAGGCGTTGTAAACAGTGGTCATAAGCCGCAAGTGCCACCTGAAAAGGCTCGAGATCAGGGACATTGATGAAACACTCAAGAACTCCCGGCCAGCGCCCTTTACTCGTGAACGACTGAGGAATGGATACGGGGGTATGAAGGGGTTTAAGCACGGGCGTGTCTAAGCTCGGGAACTGTTTAATTATCCGGTCGAGGTCCGCTTTTCTCGCCGTTGGAGTGATAAGTTCCAAAGACGACAAGGAGATGGACGAACGGCGAGCAAAGTTTGGCATAGCCGCGAGGACATCGTTCGTGGCGTTTTGGAGGGCTGTCGTGATATGTGAGAGTGGTCACCTGGTGCAGAGAACCCTAATTCTCGGAGTGCTGGAGTCGTTAAGGCATGGAGGAAAGGCAATGCCTATCCGGCTAGCCTCAAACTTCGTGTTTGTGGTAGCGTAAACATCTGAAATGGCGGCTGTTCTTGCCCCTCGCCAGCTGTGATCGATAACTCCTCCAGAAGGGGACTTTGGGAAATCATTTTGTAACAAACCACCGGGGGTAGTTCGATCCCTTCGATAGCAAGACGAGAGAGGTTTCCCCACGCGAGCTGGAGGTTCAATGGGAAATTGGAAGGGATGGAATAGGTTCCAGTAAAATAGGAGCTTGGCTCTCGTTATAGTCGCCTCCAATGATATCAAGTTGTCGCAGTTGGGGGCTGTTGTGCAGTTCCCAATAAGGCCCCAAGGAAAGCTAGGGTTGCCCTGGACGCGTGGGTCAACTTGAAGGTTGAGCCTGAGGGTTTGGGGCGATGGCCACTGTGATGCATGTTCATCCAATGCTTGATGGTGAAATCAAGGACAATCCTGGCTACAACGATGTCTTTAGAGTAGGGAATCAAAGGTCTTGCATCACCGACGTTACAGTGGGATGTAACGATTTGGGCCATATCGAACCGCGATGGCCAGACTGCTGCTCGATGCCAATGGAACCTTATGGTTTCTTCGTGTGAGCTCTTGGAGGACCTTTAGGTATACGGAGTCGAAAAATCGTTTCCCCGACCGATCTTGAAGGCCATGCCCAAGGAGCACGATATTGGACCATAACCGGGACTCATTGAGAGCGATCTCTCTCCAGCTGCCACACACCTGCAGTAGAGACCACGGGGTTGCGTCGTTAATGGGACCAGGTTTGCGACTGCCATACAGAAGGTCGTTCGGTTTCATTGGGATAAACAGTGGATTATCATCGAGTGACTGGACAAAGATATAGGCCCACAGGTGATCAGGCATTTTTGCCAGGCCGGGTGCCTGTAGCGTAAATGATATCGCTGGGTTATAAGTCTTGTCTCCATCCTGGAGATTGTGTCGTTCAGTTGTTTCACAGGTCCGTCGGAAAGCGTAAGGAGGCGAAGCCTTATATTCAGCTCGGTGATTCCGTCCTTTGCTTCCCCTGCTCTGGCTTTGGCAGCCTGACTGCTGTCAGGGAAGGCGAGACAATCGGTTCCTGGAAGTTCCTGCTGTGCGAGTCCTCAACGATTGATTGAAGTTCAACCGGTAGGTCGTATGCTCGGTGAAGGTTCTGGGGAAGCTTCGTTCGTTCTTGCAAACTGAGATCATCATATATCTGCTGGTCATGTGGGTTAACTGGGGTGGGATGAATCCGGGCCTACTGACCTGCATGATGCAGAGTGACATTAAGGACAGGTGGCGCTTGGACGCATTGAGCTGAGTCGTAGTCGTCTTACAAGAAGCGGTGTGATACTTTGATGCGTGGCGGGCTACTCGCTGCCAGCAAGTAGTATGGGAGGGAGAAGCACAATTATCATTTATTAGATCTAGTTGCTAATTGACAGAATGCTGTATATGGTGTCTAAGTCTAGGAATGTCCGAATGTAAGATAATTTACAAATGCAGGTGTTGGAGATGCGTGATGAGATGAAGATGCAATGAGATGAAGATGCAATGTGTGTTCTAAATAATTTAATGCAGTTTATGACCAGAGAAGGAGGGGGAAGAGAGGAGAAATGGCCAGATAGTCCGTTTTAGTTGAGAGTCAGGTAGGCAGATACGCCGTATTGCTTCTGCAAATCTTCAAGAGTCCTGGCAGGAACGTGAGGCGACTCGGGAATGCGACGGTCAGCGATGATGTCGTCGGCCATCTTCTCAGCCATGGCGTAGACAGTCGCAACGGTGTGGGTGGCAACGTTGATGGGCATCGAGCCGGCGTCGACAATGCGCAAGTTCTGAGCACCGTAGAGCTGCATCTTGTGGTTAACGACACCGCCGAGTTCCTGGGAGGCCATGGAGGTGGTGCCGACAGGGTGCCAGACAGAGATAGTGTAGTTGCGGCAGAAGCTGAAGAGTGAAGGTGGTCAGCATCAGAGTTAGGAGGTGTTTGGTTATGATACTCACTCGTCCCATTGCTTGAGGGTGGTGGTGTTGGCATCGGGTTGAGCAGGGGCCTCCACGTAGCTCTTCATGGGCTCGGTCTCCATCATGATCTTGCGCATGAAGGCAGTCCATTGTGCACCGACCTTCCAGTCGAAGGAGAACTCGTTGTACCTGGGGTCCACAAGAGGGTGTGCGAAGGGGTCAGTGGTGTTGATATGAGCATTGCCGGTGGAATAGGGCCTGAGAAGAAGGTGACGATGTTGATGTAGCTGCGACCGGGGAGAGGTGGGTATGGGGATGCAGCAATGCCACCTTGAGGAACGATGGAGATCTCGAGCTGGGTGGTCTTGCCCTCAACGAGGTGCTGGCGTTGGATCTCGAACTGCTTCTTGCGGATGGGAGTGAAAGTGTCCCATGCAGCCTTGACTTCCTCGTCAAGTTCGGCAACCAGAGCGGTGACGTTGAAAGCTTCAGGGAAGGTCTGGAGAGCGTAGAAGCTGAGGGTGTTGGGGCTGGCATTGTAGCGACCAGTACCGTTCTTCTGGAAGATTTCCCATTGCTCCTGATCCTTGGCAGGGTCATTACGGAAAACGTCTGTTCATGGTTGTTAGCCAGGATTGACTGCACAGGAGCCAACAACTCACCCCAAGTCGGGAAAGGAGCATCTTCCTTCAGCAGGTAGTCCGAGTTCCATTCCAAGTGATCCTGGAGGTTCTCACCGACTTCAGGGAAGTCCAGATGACGGGGATATTCAAGCTCTCGAGGAGGGTCTTGTTGCCGATACCGCTGAGTTCCAAAAGCTGGGGGCTCTTGAGTGATCCAGCAGAGAGGATGACTTCACGATCGGCCTTTGCAGTCCAGCGCTGGGTGCTGCCTTCAGGTGCATACTGAATACCGTTGGCGATGAGTGATTGGTTCTTGCCAAGCTGGGCATTGATGGTTTTCGTCGAAGAGAATCTTAGTGGCATGAGCACCAGTAAGGACGAGCAGGTTCTTGCGATCGCTATAAGTGATATATTAGGGCAGTCTCCAAGGTGCGTGGTGAAGAGGCAACGTACAGGACGGGGACGAGGTAGCTGTTGGTGGAGTAGCTTCGGGTGCTAGTCCTGGGATCAATAGAGCGAGCGTTGAGGGTAGAGCCAGTCGAGTTACCACCTTCGGGATCAGGGTTGACAAAGCCACCTCGGTTCACCATTGCCTTGTGGAACTCAGCGACGTATTGGGTCGCAGCGGTGTCGTTTCCACCGAAGCCGACCTTGATGGGACCACCGACTGCACCATCGCGCATGTTGGCGAGACCTGGCTGCTCTTCGTTGTCAACGAGCCATCCAACTTCTCCAGGAGTGACATCGTCGGTCTTGGTGAAGTAGGGCTGAAGATTCTCCCAGTCCCATCCGGGGTTACCGAGCTCAGCCCAGGAGTCGTACTCCTGTCGGGAGGCACGAGCGTAGTTGTGGTAGGTCAAGCCGGAGCTACCACCCAAGAACTTGCCACTAAAGAGAAGGAAATGTCAGCTGGAGAAGTGTTTATGGAAGTGGATTTAGCATACCGAGGCTGCTCAAGAGAGCGGTTGAAAATGCCGGGCTGGGGTGTGGTCTTGATGAGCCAGTCGAAGGTTGCGTTGTTGCGAGCGCGGCCGAAGAGACCAGGGACGTTGATGAGGGGCTCATCTGGGTACCAGTAGCCCGCTTCAATAACACCGACAGTGTAGTAGGGGTTGGCAGAAAGTCGGTTGGCAAGGACAAGCCCAGCCGAGCCACCTCCGACAATCAGGTAGTCATAGGATTGCTTTGAAAAAGCATTAACATCGGTAATGACACCTGCATTGGAGAAATATTATTAGACTGAGGATATAATTAAATGGAAAACGACCGCTTACCGTAAGGTCGAGAGTTGGAGATCTTCTGAGCGGTTGCTACGAGAGCAAGCAGAGAAGCGAATACCAGGGAGGTTGCTCGTGCCATTTGATTACTTCTAAAAGAGGTTGAGGCTGAAGAGCTGACGATTCTGGACGAACGCTGGAGGTTTTTAAAGACGGGCCAAAGGCCCCTACTCATCCGTCCCATCATTCCGAGGCCTGTGGGGCACGTCGAAGGATGTCTCAGGAGTTCGGAAAGGTACGCGGAATTGGCATGGTAAATGGGCGTGACGGGTGTGAAACGTCTGTTTGAGCTCAAAATTCCGGACACTGAGTGAGGACACAGAGCTTGCCGCCTCAGCAGCTCATTCAATGATCGCTTTCGGGTACCGGATTTCCCAAAGTCCGAGGTTGGTCCCGACGAATAGCACGGCGGAGAAGCCAGCAAGTCATCATCGAATGACTGGTTGTTTCGTTCGGAGCCTGTGTCCGCAGTGTTTGAAGAAGGAGCTCTCATTTGAGTCCGAATGGCGAAGCCTGGGCACAGGACAACACAAATTGACGAACTCTTGTTGCTTGGCATGCAGAGTCATCCGTTTCAGCTACTCTGTAATCGCAGCAGACGTCAGGAGCTATACAGATGGATCATAGTTCCGTATTATCTGAAGGCATTGTCTAGAATTGAGGACTATAGCTCTCCTGGTGGAGATGGGATGGAGAGGAGGCCAGACAGACTCCTGAAGGCTGAAGCCCTCAAGGTCGCTGAACAAATGTTTCTCACGGTCACACCAACATCGCGAAACTTTGTAGAGCCAAAATTTTGAACTTTTGCTTGCTGTTGCCATGCACGACCTTTGGCCTCTTGATATAACTATGTCACGCAACAGCGCACACCTTAGCCCTTTTGAAACAGAAACGTTGAGGTGCAAAAGGAGACGTTCTAATGAATCGACCTGCACGGATCAGGACACAATCCCGGATTGAGCGCTCACCAGGCGCCAATCGATAAGGCTTTCCACCTGACCCGAAGTTGACAGCTTTGCTGTGACATCTTGCGGTACTCCTTCATTCCTGCAGACGCCCAACGTCACCTCCAGCGGTGATTACTAGGCAAATGAGGTGACGCATGGTCTCGGCGTACATGAATCATCCTGACGCAAGTTGGCCTCGAGGCACCTGTGCCATCTTCTAGGTACCAATCAGCCTGCGTAAGCCCTTCGGCCAAACGAAAAACACCTATACGGTCGCACTCACCCCCGAGATTTGTGATCTTGTGATCACATTTTGTTCTCTGGACCTACTTACAGGGCCTTCCGCACCTCTTCGGAAAGAATGGATCTCCTTAAGATGAATCCTCTATCAACATTCATTCCAGGCCCAGCAGATCAGATATAAACACTGATAACTCTGGAAAGCGCCCTACACTTCCCATCTGCCTCCCTAGATCACAGCTCTGGTCGTTGGGGCGTGCATGACTCACCACAATCCCAAAAGCCGGGCAGCGAGGCGAAAACAGAAACATGGTCATCAAGACGAGGAGTCCACCAAGAAGGCCCATTTTACGCAAGAATCGAGGCATACAGGCCTCCTCGTAACTGAAGAATTCGATAAAGCCGTTGCGGAATGCAAAGCACGAGTGCAAACCATCGCTCAGAACTGTCGCCTCAGGAATCGGAAGTTTAGGTGAACAAGCTCATGTATCCCACCGCCATAAATACTGATTATTGTAAAGAGATATCGAATTCGACCTTGAAATGGATAGGGAGCGATGTTTATATGGGAGCGGCAAACCAGGATCCCCTGAGTACTTTGACCCTATCGATGTTCTGCGGGTTACGCAGCTGTTCGATAAACCAGCATTCTATATCGACGGTGTTGATTCCAACGATATCCAACAAGGCAAACTAGGCGACTGCTGGTTCTTGTCTGCACTGGCCACTCTGACTTCGGCGGAGGGACTCGTGGAGAAGTTTTGTGTAGCTGTAAGTTCGTAATCATTATCGGTCTCCATGTCTGACCATCCTCGTTCAGCGTGACGAACAAGTTGGCGTATATGGCTTCATATTCTTCAGGGACTCGGCATGGGTTCACGTTGTTATTGATGAGTGAGTATCAACATGAGTACTCACATTTCTGCGATTTATTGACCGATTGGTTGTCTAGTCTTCTATTCACATCAATTCCCAAGTTTGAAGAACTTTCCTCCTCGGAAAAGGCCCTATATCATCACGATAAAGACGCCTACAACAAATCCGCTAGGAAATCCGGCAAGAGTCTACTATTCGCCCGATCTGGTACTCACGGAGAAACCTGGGTGCCTCTCGTCGAGAAAGCCTATGCTAAGGTACACGGAAACTTCGCAGCTTTGAGCGGAGGGTGGCACGGGGAAGGTGTTGAGGACCTTACTGGGTACGTTGCTCAGCCAATGCTCAATTTAAAGAACACTGATCAAACCCTTCTCCAGAGGAGTCAGCACCTATATCTTAACCAAGGACATCTTCGACAAGGATCGCTTCTGGCAAGAAGAACTTCTCCAAACAAACCGTGACCGTCTGTTCGGCTGCAGCTTCGACGAGCTGGACAGTGCTCGAAGTGGTGATTGGGACATTCGGGTTAATGGCCTGATTGGTGGGCATGCCTACTCAGTCTTACGTGCGGTGGAATACAAAGATAAGCGTTTTGTGATCATACGCAATCCATGGGGAAGTCTGAGTGGACTGGGAGATGGTCGGACGGATCTAAGGAGTGGACGAAGGAGTGGCTTCCCGGGTTGGAGGTGCTTGGACATAGTTTTGGAGACGATGGGCAATTTGTGATGGAGTGTGTGTATCACTTTATCATTCATTGGAGAAACCTCCTGATTGACCTCCCTCAGACAATGATTTCCTTGAGAACTGGCAGGATATTGAAAGAATTCGTCTCTTTGATGATTCTTGGGTCATGTCTTCCCAGTGGCTCGATGTCACTGTTCGTCCGTTCCCAGCTCCTTGGAGTTTCGGCGATGTTTCTTGTGAGTGGGCCTCCGGTTTCTCTTTGAGGTCACAACTGACCTGATTCGCAGTTACCATCGAGGTCCCAGCCTCGACATCCTCCATCATCGTCCTTTCTCAACTCGACAACCGCTATTACAAGACTCTTGACGATAAGATTCAATGGACGTTCGACTTCATCGTTTACAGGAAAGGAGACATAGAGCCCGTCAGCTACTCCGCACCCTCCCGGTATGGAGCACGAAGCGTAAACACGGAAGTGGAGCTCGACGTCGGCACATATGTTGTGCATGTCCGCATTGATAGAACAATCGTCAAGTCGGATGCGCCTGCACCTGTACCTGTTCCCATACCCGGTCCATTGGTAGGTCTATGACTTTGTCTTGGTCTTCTTGTACTAAAGCTTTTACAGGATGGCCCTTTCAATATGACCAAGCCCGAAGACGATCTTTTGAACCAACCACGGTATAATGCTCGCGTTCTTACTGAACGGGCGATGAGCCATGCGATCGCAATGAGTGAGTATATATGATACAAACTTCGTTCTTCATTCGCTGATTCGTGGCTTCTTAGACGCAGACAAGGAGTAAGTCTTGGGAAGACTCAAGCTCGTTTGTATATTTACCAGCATTATCTTGAATAGGAAGGATGCGCAATACATCCCAATTCCGTTGTCAGTTCTGGCCGGACAAGACATCAGCGAGCTGGAGGAGAAGGCCAAGGCGGCAGCAGCAGCCCTCCAGAAGGAGATGGAAGGACTGAAGAAAGTGGAAGGCGAGAAGGAGAGCGGCAAAGAGAGAAAGAAGGAAGATGATGCTCAAGGGGCCACTGATAAGACTGATGATGCTAAGGGAGTGGTAGAGGGCAAAGATTCCAAGGAGGTTGAGAAGGAGGCAGGGGCGAAGAAAGAGGGTGACGCTCAGAAAGATGAAACTGCGGTGAAGACAGAGGATGTCAAAGAAGAGGAGAAGAAGGCCGACAAAGAAATAAAAGATGTGGAGGAGGAGGAGAAGGGAGGGAATGAAGATCAAAAGGACGAGGGAAGCGGAGAAGAGAGGAAGCGGAAAGAAGGGCGAAAAGGAGGGCAAGCAGCAGGGTGAGGCGGAGGGGAAAGAAGAAAAGAAGAAAGACAAGAAGAGTAAGAAGGCGAGCAAGAAGGAGAGAAGAAGGGGAAGAAATCTAGCAAGAAACGGCGTCATGAATCTAGCGACTCCAGCGATTCATCGTCGGATGATTCTGATAGTGGCAGTGATTCTGCCTCACCGGCGAGCAGCACAACACTTACTAGTGACCCACCCGGACCACAGGTCTTGGTTAACCCGATCGCAGGCGGTCCACTAGGGCCACAGGTCATGGTGCTACCAGGTGGTGTTCCTCCACCTGACCCAGCCAAGAAACCTGACGACGAGAACGGCAAGAACCGGGTCACCTTAGGCCTCAGGGTCTACACTCGGAAGGACGCTCCTGCGAAGATTTGTGGTCAGTTGAGGCATGAGATGAAGATTAGCTTCGACGGTTTGGCTTTGAAGGCATCCATTTGATATTTCTGAGAACTTTGATTATGAACCCCCTCATATCCAGATAACCGACATGATTGTATAGTACACGCAATACGCTAGAACTTTACGGAACTGCAATAGTCTTGGGTAAAATTGATACCAGGCTCAGAGCCACTTGGAAAAAGCCTGGACGCTGACAAACGCGTGGTCTTCACTGTTGATGGCGATGAGAGAACGTTCCCACGCCTCATTAAACCTCGAGCTCATCGTCATTTCGGCATTAGCTACCACAACAGCTACAGTCTGTGCGGCGTCGTTTGCCTTCGTGTTAGTTGGTACCTCCGCGAGAAGGCTCTTGATTTCTGGCTACACGTACGCTCGTTTACTGAAGTTCCTTGATAAGCCATGGTCCGCCATGGCGGCACTCAACGCTACCTGCAGCATCCAATCTGCCGGTAGTATCTTTCGAGAAAGTAGAAGATGTTATGGCGCACGCGAGGATACAAAGATGTCGAAGGTTTTGTACGGTTATGGGTGTGGGTAGCCTCCTTACTCCTTACTCAATCCGGGCTGTACTGAATGGTCTCTTCACAGTTGCCGACGACTCTGAGTTTACTCGACCGGAATCATATATGCAACATATTGGTGAGTCAGATAAAGCTTTCATCTGGAAGCTAGCTGTTTGATGCTGTTGCAGAACCACTGGAAAGCGAACTTGCTGTACAGGTAGAATATGATATGGATGAGCAAGGTAGGCGTGCTCAAGCCCTGCGGTTCTATAGGCTAAACGCTGCTCGCAGACGGGAATGGTTAGATCTAGTCAACAAAGACCGAACCTCGACCTCCGGCTATGATCAAATTACCTTTGAGGTTTTCGAAATCATCATGGATAGACTTGAGAAAGAGTGGTTTAACTTGGTGAGTTTTATCAGCTTCGGTTGCGGAACATCCCTGATGTGCTTTCAGACCAAAAACATACCGAAGCCTGACTTTGCCCTGCCATCCGAGGATTCTACCTGCGCTATTTGCGACGACTCCGAAGGCGAGAATAGCAATGCTATCGTTTTTTGCGATGAGTGCAATCTTGCGGTCCATCAAGGTAACAAGCCGTGTACTCCTCATATTCTCGTCTGACATTTCGGAGCTAGATTGCTACGGTATTCCTTACATCCCTGAAGGCCAGTGGCTTTGCAGAAAATGCACAGTCGCACCAGACAGCCCTGTGGTATGAGGTTATCGTTTTGCACTTTTAACACTAGTTGACACCCTGGCATAGTCTTGTCTATTGTGCCCAAATGAGGGTGGCGCATTCAAGCAAACTACGAACGGTGACTGGGTCCATCTTCTTTGTGCTATATGGGTGCCAGAGACAAGAGTCGCAAACGAAGTATTTATGGAACCCATCACTGGTGTCGAGAGGATCTCAAAACAGCGGTGGAAACTGGTTCGTGTTGATTGCACTCTCCGATAAATCGTGACTGAATCGAAGCACAGAATTGCAGTATTTGCCGAGTCAAGGAAGGAGCATGTATCAATGCGCGAAGACCTCCTGCTTCCTTGCATTTCACGTTACCTGTGCTCGGAAAGAGAGGTTACTGTCTGCGATGAAATCTGCCCACGGAACAGAACCTGCGGCTCACATGCTACTGTGAACGACACTTGCCTGTAAGTTCGCTTTGCCCCTTTAAGTGTAGTTTGATACTCATCCGTCATCATTAGAGGGAACAAGCTGAAGCTCGTGATGCAGCTATTGCAGCAGAAGAAGCCGAGGAAGAGCAGAATCCAGGACATGCTGGAAAGAGCTCCAAATCCGCACGAGCCTACACCAAAGGCTATAAACCGGGACCGCCGATAGTTCCAGCTATCATCGTCAATAATATTCACGCATACACCCAGAAGGTTAAAATGCGGAAGCATATTGAGACGATCCAAATGATCTGCCGGTACTGGAGCTTGAAGCGCGAGAAGAGAGAGGAGCGCCGCTATTGAAGCGGTTGCATCTGGAACCCTGGACTGCATCTGCAAGTGGGAAGATTCAGACTGAGGAAGAACAAAGGATGAAGCTTGATGTAAGTTCCAGTTTGTTTGTTCAAGGAATATCTGTTGTTAATGGATGTTCTTACAGCAAATGCATCGCCTGCTGAATGACCTTGTACGGCTCAAAGAAACCAGCTGGCACATCACGCAACGCGAAAGGATCAAACTTGAGCAAGCACGGGTGATTGAAGCTGTTCTGGATGATTTCTTACTTTCTCGCGAGAGAGCTCTCTGGGATGCATTTTTCAAAGTGAAAAGGTAATAGACACTCTATCTCTTCAACAACGCGGGTGCTAATGCTGTCACAGCTTGGACAATCGTGATCACTTCCTCAACCCCGTCAACAAACTTGCAGTCCCAGATTACTTTGACATCATTCAACACCCGATGTGCTGGTCAATGATCGAGGCGAAACTCAATAGGCATGAGTATTGGGATATCGAAACTTTCAAGGTATGTCATTTCGGAATTCCCTGAACTTCTGACAGCTGATCATCCATGATAGGCCGACATTGACCTAGTCATCGACAACGCGATTCTATACAACAAGCCGGGAACGGTATTTGGGAGAGCTGCGATCAAGATACAGGGTGCACTCGAGCCCATCTTTGCCAAGCTCTACGAGGCTGTTGATAAGCAGCCTCCACCTGAAAGCTCCCCGGGCGCAGCACCCACCCCGTCAGAGCCATCCACGTCTCGGCACCAGCCCTAGTTGGTGACTTTGAGCCTTCAATTAAGACCCTTGAATTGTTGTTCTCCAAGGAGGCGATCGAGTCGGGCATGCCCGTTGTCTAGGAGATAACCCTCTTCAATCTCTGTTCAATATCGAATTTGCCAAAGACAGACCCACTCGGACACCGCAACCTAAGCAACGGTCGGCTCCTAAGGCAAAGAGGGAAGCTCGGAAGGCTGCCAGGGAAAAGGAGGCGGCTGCTCCCACCGACCTCCGATTGAACCTGAGGCCGTACTGGAGACTATCAGCCAACCAGAGGTTAAGTTTTCCGCAAGAAACAGCTATCTGGGAATGTCCAAGGCTTGGTACCTCTCGTTGAAGAGGTTGACAACCAAAAGTCATTCAAATTGTTCGACAAAGGCTGGATTCTGCCCCTGATTCGAAGCGACACAACCGTGCGCCAGTGGATAGGGCTGGTTCTGTGCCTAGACCGAAGAAACGCTCGCGCATAGGTGCGAGCCATACTTTTCTATTCTTTCGCGTAACATGCTCATATTTGAAATTCTTAGAACCCGGTCCATCGCGAATAACCGATAATGAGGGTGGGTTCCTGACGATCAAGGGGGCTATGGCATGTCTTCAGACAAAGAACCGGACGATGACGCAGATATAACTGCAGGAACAGTGAATGAAGAGCATGCTCAGCTGGAAGAGCATCAACCCTTGATACATTTCGATAAACCTTCTGCCCCCGCAAACGAACCTGCGTTGGAATCTTCCGCAAAGCCGCCTTCAAGCCGCGAAGCTATCCGGAGCCGTACCACTCAGCCCCCTGAATCCACCCTCGGCCGTTCGACGTTTCTTCCACCACGTGTGCAACTTGTCACCATGGAAAACGGTACGGTCGTTGTAGAGGAACTGGATACGCCGGCTATTCGACGAGAGAAAGCACTGCGACGGAAGGTTGAACGTCAGTTGACTACGCAAGAAGGAACGTCTAATGCAGGACCGTCGGATGGGCCAGGTACTCTATCGGACGTGGCTCCGGTGCCTCCACGCACCAGCCTCAAAGAGCCGCGGGAGGGTGACAGGTCGGAAGCCAGCGACCTCAGTGACACAAACAGCCCGAAAGCCCCCAAGCGCCCTGTTTCCTCAAGGTTCACCAAGAAACGCACCGTACCTTATCCCCAGATGAAAACGGGAGAACCAAGCGAAGGCGTTGAATTGGTCCACGGGACACTCGGTCAGTGAATCCCCTCTGGCTGCTTGAAACACCATAATTAATCTTTTTTTTTTGACTTCGTTCTAGTGTGGGCAAAGAGCAGTGAGTTCCTCACGATTTCAAACATTGTCCACAGTTTTGTGATACTCCTGTCCAGACACCTATCCGTGGTGGCCCGCTTCCATTTTTGACGAGGACGATCTCAAAGTACCCCTAAATGTGATCCAGACGGCAAAGAGGCTACGGGCAAAGGATAAACCTGGCTCCGTCCGCTATTTCCTCCAATTCTTTGACAAGACAAAATCCTGGTCGGTCTTAATCATCCCTTCTACATTCATACCCCTCATGTCCTTCCAGGGAGTTACTCTTAGCAGAGAACTTGAGGATGTTAGGCGAGGACAAATGTAAGCGAGATTCAATGCATGCCTTTTCGGTTTGACTTACACATATCCAGCTTTCGATGAGGCCATGCTAGCCAAAGCTTCTCCTCATCAGAAGTGGAAGAGCCAAGGCCAGCGCGATGACTGCCATCGGGCGTATCAGTACGCAGTCCCGCGCACCCTTCTGGCTTGTCAAAACTGACTGATTGTGATCAAGGGAAGCGATTACAGACATCGAGACCTCGAGCGAGGCTGAGCCCGAGGGCACGGATTCACATAATTAAAAAGAAGGGAGGCTGGGTTGCTTGCCGTTCCTTCCAGGGATCTGGGTTAAATTCGGATATTTCCCAGTTGCCTGCGCCGGTCACCACCCCATTTAGCTGAATTGCTACTATCTAAGTCTACTTCGTTGGGATATACCTATTTTGTACTACTACTCGCGTCTTTTTGAGTAGCGACAACACACATCGTGCGCACGCCGCTCATTTGAACTATTTGAATGACTTTCCAACGGGGATCAAGAACACCCACATAGTGACAGGAACGATAAAAAAGGCAAGGATTACCTGACGGTACTACCACGACCACAAAACATTGATCGCCCTTTTAATAGCCCTGCAACCTGTCAGTCAGGCCGCCACAAGCAGCTGAATACATATATATCATGCGCAACAGTCCAATGTGCAGAAGATCTGACAAAAATCTGTCACCAACATGGTGCTCTGTAGCACTGCATCCTTGGTCTTAGGGATAGTGATCGTTTTAATAAGCTGCTATGGCCAAAGAACTCGAGACCGAAAGGTGAGGCCTAGTTTAATCGAATCTGATAGTGGTCGGTGATTCACGAACGCATTTTTTACCCTTTAGCTCGATCATATACCGACTTTAGGCTCTCCGTCTCCTGTCTGGTCCTTTTTCACTTGGATTCGATTTTTGTTCAACGCTCGCGATGTTGTCATGGAGGGATGTGAGCAGGTTCGCCCCACTACATTGTTATCCACCTTAGCTATTCGCTGAAACTCGGAGGTAGTATTCCTCGACCATTTTCCGCATTCCAAAGTTGACCGGATGGACTGTAATCGTACATACCCCCCAACTTGTAGAGGACCTTCGGAGGGCTCATGAAGATGTTCTGTCGTTCTCAGATGCGTTGACCGAGGTCGGTTGCTCTGTTAATTTGCGGCAGTTCGTCAGTTGATGCGTGCATTTTCTAGTTTCTCCAGATGAAGTACACTCTAGGATCTCACATACTGGAGAATCCCTACCATGTTCCCATCATCCGGAACCACTTGACGAGGGGCCTCCCAGAGTTATTTCCCATCCTTCACGATGAAGTCGTGAAATCGTTCAAGGATGTCATTCCGCAGGACGGTGGTGGTACGTCGCTATCAATTTCTGCACTTTAAAAATTTACTAACATGAGTATTCCCCATCCAGCCCTCCTGTGCTTGACACAGTCAAACCTATCATATGTCGCTCCAGCAACCGATTGTTCGTGGGCCTCCCTCTCTGTGAGTGCCACCAAATAAATATAGAGCTCTAGACTGAGGTTATATTCTGCAAAGGCCGGGATTCCAAGTTTGTCAGCCTCAATCTTCAGTTCACGGTCACTTTGGCCAAGGCATCTCAGTTCTTATTTTTACTGCCGTCAACGATGCGCCCGTGAGTATTTATTTACCTACTCTTCCTGCCTGCCCGTTAACGAGTTTTCTGTCACACAGAACGGTTGCCTATCTGCTGTCCAGCGTCAGAGCCTCTGTGAAAAGGGCACATTTGTATTTGCAGCCAACCCTTGAGAATCGGAGTCACCAGATCCACGCAACAGGAGCAGAAAAATCGGTACGTCTGTCTTTGGGTAGGAACCCATGCTTAACTATACTCACCGCATATGAAGGACGATCTTTTGTCGTGGCTAATGGAAAACGCCCAAGGCGATGAAAAATTAGCTCAGAATCTAAGCTCTAGGATTCTCATGATAAACACCGCGGCTATTCACACCACCAGCATGGTACTTCTACTCCCATCATTTCGTCTGCACTGGACTGACGATACCCTACACAGGCGCTAACCCATGCGGTGTTTTACCTTGCAACATATCCTGAATACTCAGAGGCGCTTCGCGAGGATATCCTTAAGGCCGTAGACTCGGAGGGCCAGTGGAACTACACGGCTCTTTCAAAGATGGTGAAGGTCGATAGTTTCATTCGAGAGACGCAAAGGCTCAATCCCTTATCATGTCGTAAGTAGTATTTTTACTATGACCACGTTCTCACCCACTAACGCGTCAAAATTCTCCAGTTCAGATGGATCGCATAGCAAGGCAGCCATTTACGTTCTCGGATGGCACATTCGTACCAGCGGGTACCCACTTGCAGGTAGCCTCGTGTGCTGCTCACTCCGATCCTAATAGCTATGGTCCCGATCCAGACTCGTTTCAACCCTTTCGCTTCGTAAATCGGTTCGAAGATGGGAGAAAACAAGACATGACCTCAACGCATGCTGATTTCGTGGCATTTGGACATGGGAGGCACGCTTGCCCTGGAAGGTTTTTGCAGTGATGGAGTTGAAAACAATTTTTGCACATCTCGTTATGTCTTACGATGTCAAATTGGTCGACCGGGAAAAGCCACCAAACCTCTGGATCGTCAACAACTGTATCCCCAACCCCAAAGCAAAAGTAGTATTTCATCCTCGGACCGCAGGCGACATCTGACGAAAAGTACTTGTATGCACCATACGCTACTACCTTACTGTTTACATGCTTGCCTTTACCTGGCTGTGACCTCCTCAGGCGATTAGGAATAATATGTGAGCACATTGAAGCCTCCACAAGCTTCAGTTGCATCTCCCGCACAGGGTATATTGCAGACTGAATTGGGTAAATTGTTCCCAATCGGAACCTTGAAAGGTTGCCCGAAAGGATAATCGCACCCTTTAGATCACCAAATGGTCAGCACGTGGACACTCAAACTAAGAAATCATCTTACAGCACTCTTGGCCAAACCTTAATCCTGCGACTCTGTATCCCGCAGTGTGGCAACCGTCGATGCATTTCTGCACCGTCATGGTCTCTTCTGGGACGTTCGGAACGGGTTTGAATCTCAGATTTGGGTTGTTCCCACTGCCGAAGTGTATGAGGGTTTGTATGACGCCAATTGTGGAGATAGACAGAATATACCTGAAGGAACCGTACCTGAATAAAGATGTGAGCAAAGTTCTACTGCCGTAACCTGTTCAAAGATCACGCACTGGTAACATAAGCCCTCATAGACGTCGTTTGAGTAACCATGATATCCTTTGTAATTGCTGACGAACGACGCAGGTCCAATAGTATATGGAGTGTTGGCATACTGATAGATGTTGATCCCGTTCGGACCACCACATATTTCACCCGCATTCCCGGAGCATGCCATGTTACAGGTAGTTGCGGCGCCATAATTGTACAAGATCCCGTACCCACAGTCTACGACCCGATATCGGAATCCAGGTCAGTGACAACACAGTGTTCGAGAGGGCGATATTTCGTACAACATTCACTTGCGTATTCGATGTCTCCGAGAGGGAAGCCGAGGGAAGCACATGCATCGAGACAATTTTCCACAGTTCGGGTAGAGCTGCCGCCAGCATTATAGTCCAATGTCCGATTCACGGGGCTATCTCTAGAAGCGCCCAAAGACATATTCAGAGTCTAATCTTTAAGTACCATTGAACTTGGATGAAGACCTACCCCCAGCACCCAATAGACTGCCATGACCCATATGTTGAAGGTGGATCACGAGCTATGATCGCCGATGCATGAACCTAAGAGGGTATTTGAGCTAGCATAGCTTCTTCAGTAAGGCAACAAACACGTTGGCCTACCGTGGTCAAGGCAGCGAGGTGAGCGAAGGCCGTTTGAAGCATTGAATGTCGTGAGGTAAAATTCTGCGAGAAAATGGTCGTAACACGGTCATTTCGCATCTTTTATATTGACTTCTGTCGTTTCCTAGTGGTGCTTAGACTTCCACCGAGGTTCCCGCCTTATCGCATAATCCTTTGGTCCCAGAAGTCTGAATCGACACGATGTTTGACGCCTATGGACCGCCTCAGCGCCGACCAGCAATGGCGCAGTCCAGATTTATAGACAGAGGAGGGAACGTGCTTTCAGATGCCATATATAGCCGTCCAGGGACATCCGTAGCAACTATGATATCACGGCGTGAGTGCGGATGAAGAAGAAACAATCGGTGTCACTGTCCAAAGCGAAGTTAGCGCGTTGATTTCGACTGTCCACTGCAGTCTAACGGTGGGAAATTGCCTATATTACGATATCAAATGCCCCAGAACCATGAGTATCTTACAACAGAATATCTGAAGGCAGTCTTGACCGACATCTGGCTGCCACGAGAATGTCCTCTCAGCTGCCGTGAGGTTCTCAATCTCCCATATCATCGTGATCAGAGTACGTCATCTGAACAATGACTGTATATTCTTCAAAAATTCTCAGAATCGTCGGGTAGGTTCATGGTAGCGACACTGGACGAAGACCATCACCCGGCTGCCGCTAGACGCGTCGCGACGCGTGACGTCAATTGAAGCAACACGATATTACCGCGTCCTTGGCCGGTGTCATTTGGGTACGCTCTTGGGCGGAAACCTGGTTGTGAAATCTGTCACGAATTTCCGAACTGCTAACTGTGTAGTCGAAGAAGTCCAGAGAGCCGAGTCCGTCCCCTTAAACCTGTGGCAGCTCTGAGTAGGGGAATCCTTGATTCATCGACAAACTTGCTCTGACTCGGACTATCGCGTCGAAGCAGAGGGAAAGCAAAGGGAAAGCGGGGGGATCAGCAAGATAAAGGGCCAAGGGGACGCCTAGTCGAGCTATACTTATGCCCATTTTCTCCCCCAGCTTCGGGCAATGTAGACCTCCCAATGAGCAGTGTGTGGTGGACGTCGAGAACAACGAATGTCGTTTGGAACTCCGGCAAGAAGGAGAAAACGTCAACCTCGACCTTGAGCCGACGACCCTGCCGGGGTCCCAAGTCCCAAGAAAGCTTAACTATTACTTTAATTTCAACTTATCATATGATATGATTGCATAGGAACGATGGGCCATATATCATAGTACATGTCAAGATACTAGTAATCATACAAGTGACAGAAACTCAGAAGCACCAGAAGGAGGCCTCTGGAAAGAAGATCGCGAGAAAAAGCATATAGCAGTAGGTCTATTTTATGTCACTCAAGCGACATCCCAGAGTCAACGTATATTGCAGCAGACGCGAATTGTTTTGATTTCTAAAGACCGGGTGGGGACAGTATGGCGTTCTGCCCTCGACAAGATTCCTTAGCGCTTCGTGCCATTTGCGTTAGGGTCCTTGTGCATTCCCGCTGTTGTTCAGTTAGTATGATAACATCGAACGACTGATTGTGTGACTCGCCTCCCTTGAACTTGCATATTCCTTGCTTCTGGAAGGGGCACTTAGGAAGTGAAGGACAGAAATGGCCATAGATACACGAATCCCAAGGGCAGGTATTGCCTGCAATGGGGCAATTAGGTAGATGCCGGGGAGTAAAGAGTAGTTTCCTTACCGTCGTTCACAAACGGACACGGATTCTTTCTGGCATTAGCTTCAAGCTCTTTGTAGTGTTCCGCGGTCAGGCCGACGTAGTCGTGAAAGTAGCGACATTCGGAGCCATGCTTACAGCCCGTAGAATTCAAATAATGGTGGTTGCAGGGGGGAACCTTGAGTTTCTCTACAACAGTTATCAGCTCGGTCGGATTGGTGGGACAGGAAAAGCGAACTCACGTTCCGCTAGAGTCTGAAAGATATGAATGAGATTTGCGTACAGCTCATCATTTATGAATATTAGGTAGACTTACGCGCTTGGGATCCACGCGAATTTCATCTGTGCGGGCTCTGCACTATCATGCTTCGACTTTTGATCCTCGTTGCTCGTCCGATTGACTATTTGAGGATCTCTGCGAGATGATTGGCTAGAGCTCGATTTGTGGCGAAACGAGGGAACGGTACTCCAGTCGGTTTTGGATTCTTGAGAATCCTGGGATCCCGTAGGTGACGATGGAGCTTGATCAGCGGTGGAATGGTTCACAAGAGTATGGGGTGCCTTGAGACCCGGTGGCTTAGCGGGGATAGGACGGGGCTAGGGATATTGCGTGGGGCCCCGAGCTTCTCAGGAATGAAGAGATTTGACGTAGGAATGACTGGTAAGTCCAGTCCTGTCAACCCAGTTGCTATTTCCTTGTAACTTTGCAATAGAATTAATTTATCCTTGAATCGATCGGTAATATGAGATCTGAGTGCCGAGACATAGCTATTGTCGTGGCAGCCTGTGAGCGAGATGCTGAGTACTAGTAGCAAAGTTTTCGGAAGTTGTAGTTTCCGTACCTCCAAAAATGACTTTATATGTTTGAGGTATCCTTAGGTCGTCTTCGAGGTGAGCTGGGTTCCGACAAGTAAGACTGAAGCCATTCCACTTCATCGGACGTTACGTACCCTTTATCTTAGAATCAGCCGCTTCCTTGACATTTCCTACGTCGGCGATGAGGAAGCGGTCGGACGCTTGGTTGAGCCCTAGGAGGAAATCCTCGAAGTTGTGTTTGGTCGCTTGGTTCACCGTTCTCCCCAACGTATCCATAAGCCCCCGCTTGTTTAGAAATAGTTTCACCCATAATTGGTAAGGATTGTTTCCGAATCGCTTCTTTAGATAGTCCGTGATTATGCTGGATAGCAGTTGCGCTGCATCATAGCCGCCTTGGCTTCCACGTTGTATCAATTCGGGTAGGAATATGGTACCGTCGCCATCTAAGAGAACGACAACTCGATATCCCTGTCGTTGTCGTGATGAGAACGGAGAAAATACGGAGAGGAAGCGTATCTTACCTTGATCGAAGTATCTAAATCAGCCTTCGCTTTCTTCAATTCGTTGAATAGTTTGTTGAGTTGGTTATGTTCAGTGTCCAAGCTGTCCCACGCGCGTTCGGTTCGTCTGAGGGCAGCTTCGAGACTCGATACGGTTTAAATACTCCGCCTCTTTTCCCAAAAAGATATTCAGATTGCCTTGACCAGTATCAGGTAA